>CM052898.1:135614054-135698046 GCA_028534135.1 Potos flavus | reverse complement strand
TGTTTTCTTTAATCATTTTTAACACTACCTTGCCAGCATCAATGCTCAGACGAGGAGCTGGTGGCTGGGGCTGGCATGAGTGAGGTAAAAAGCGGAGATAAGGCTGGTCTGGTCCATCTGGCAGAGCAGGCGTCAGGGGACATCCCTACTGGGGTTAATACAGCAGAGCAGACAGAGCAGCATCCCTAGATGGTACATGGGAGAGGGAGGGCAGGATCAGAGAGAAGGATCCAGCCTCCTGTAAAGAGGCCAACAGGAACTAGGACGAATAGAGCACCTCCTACTGGAAGTCTTGAATACCAGACCGGATGGGGTGTGTGGGATCCAGTACTTTAGATTAGATCCATCCTGGCATAGGGTATAGCTAAAAATGGCAACCCACGAGAATGCCCAGGATTGGTTCCTCAAACAGAAAACAGGTCTGATTAACATTGTCTCTAAATCCCAGGCACCACTGGTTCAAGAAGAGAGATAGTCCTGAGCTTAGGGCTATGAAAAGCTGGAAAAATCTATGCTAGAGCTACAGAGCATGGAGGGGAGCGTAATAGGCAAGAGTCAGATAAATTCCACGAGACTATAAACTGTATGAGGACAGGAATTTTTGTCTATTTAGTTCACTGCTATATCCTCTGCATTTAAAAAAAGTTCCCAGCACACTGTGTGACCTCAATATGCATTTGTGAAAACAATGTATGAAATCACAGTTCTGTCTTATGACAGCTGTGTAACCCTAGGCAAGGTATTTAGCCTCAATTTTTTTTCTAGATTCAGTTTTGTTCAGACAATACGTGTTGTCATGGGAAGAATTTTGTCCCCATGACCTTCACCTCTAGCTGTTCTTCCCATGAGTACACCACATGACAAGGCAAAAAGGGACTTTGCAGGTGTAGTTAAGATTACTAATTATTTGACCTTAAGATAGGGAGATTATCCTAGTTTATCTGAGTATACCTAATCTAATCAAACAAACCCTTAAAAACAGAGATCTTTCTCAAACTGGTAGAGAAAGGAAAGTTAAAGGTTCAAGGCAGAGGGAAGATCTGATGTGCCATTGTTGGGTTACAGATTAAGAGGGCCATGTGTCAAGCAAATAGAAACTCCAGTTCTACGATCACAAAGAACAGAATTCTGTCAGCAACTTGAATGATTCTGGAAGTGTAATCTTCCCCAGAGCTCAGCCAACACCATGATTTCTGCCTTGTGAGTTGAACCACACACTATTCCCAGACTTCTGACCTACAGAACTATAGGATAATAAATGGCTATGTATTAAGTCACCAAGTGTGTGGTAATTTGCTATGGCAGCATTAGAAAACTAAAAGAAATAGAATAGCAATGAATGATAACAGCAATAGAAAGCTACACACACACACACACACACACACACACACACACACACACACACACACACATATATATATATATATATATATATATATACCCACACATATATATATAGTCTAACACCTTCTAAGTACTAATAGCGGTAACTAGACCAGGCAATCTTTATGGCTTTTACATCTGAATTTCCAGGTTCCTCCTCAACCACCTAGTCCTAATCACTTCACTGATTTTGTAATGAAATGCTCCCTATGGACCTAATTTTAGATTAATTTTTTAGGCAAGTTTCTCTTGCCGAGAATAGAATCAACACTGAAGGTCCGTTTGTGCATGACATCTCAGTCTACCAAAGCATACTGTCTCCATTGTGCATGAGGAGGGTTGAGAAGGGCAGAGAAAAGCAACAAGTAAGCCCAAATAAATGGTTCTTTAGGCTTCTGTAAGAGAAGGGGGGTTGCTGCTTTCCCCACGCGCAAGCGAATCATCAGAGATGACTTTAATGAAGTGAAGCCCCCTTCAATGAAGTTTTCTGCATGGTTGCTGGTGCCTGAGCCTGACTGTTGTCAATCATGACGCAGGTCAAACACCTCAGTACAATTCTACAATGTCAGAGATGGCTGGGAGCCTCAGAGGTCATCCACATCAGTCAGGTTGTCCAGCTTCAGACAACAGACTTCACTCTAGATAGGTGGAGCAACATGAGATTATTACGCTGTATATGGAGTTGAACAGTGTCTCTCTAAAATTCATGTCTACCTGAAACCTCAGAATGTGCTTTTATTTGGAAACAGGATCTTTGAATATGTGATGACTTAACTTTTCTTTTTTAGAGGGGATGGAGGAGCAGAGGGAGAGGGAGAGAGAGAATTCCAAACAGGCTCACCGCGTGGAGCCCAATGGGGGACTCAACCTCACAAGCCTGAGATCATGATCTGAGCCGAAATCAAGAGTCAGAGGCTTAACCGACCAAGCCACCCAGGCGCCTGGTTATTTAAGTTAAAAGAGGTCATACTGGATTAGAGTGTGCCTAAATCTAGAGACTAGTGACTGGCATCTGTATATGAAGGCCATGTGAGGACACAGAGACACACACATGGAAGAAGGCCCTGTGAAAATAGACACACATAGGAAGAAGGCTGTGTTCAAACACTGGAACGGTGCAGCTACAAGCCAGGAAATAACAAAGATTCCTGGCAACCACCAGAAGCCAGGAAGAGGCAAGGAAGGATTTTTGGTAGAGCCTTCAGAGGCATCATGGCCCTGATGACACCTTGATTTTGAACTTCTGGCCTCCAGAACCATGAGAATAATGCTTCTGTTGTTTTAAGCTGTCCAGCTTGTGCTGATTTGTTACGGCAGGCTTAGAAAATAAATACACACTGTATCAAATGGCTCAGAAAACTATGGTGGGGAAGACTTCTGAAGAAACAGACAATGGCTTAGTTTCTGGGAATAATCCCAAAGCCATAACATGGAAGCGGCCAGCCAAAGGAGGCACCGCTCCTGCTCACACAGGAAGCCACCACATCTAACAGCTCTACAACTACACTGGTTCTGCTACTACGGGACGTTAGTAAGAAAAGGACACCTAATGCTCTCCCTCTCCCTTTTCTAAAGTTACTTTCCAATTTAAGTGTCTACCAAGGGTATCAGATCAATGGAACTGATTCATAAAATCTAGCTGCAAGGGAGTCTAGAAATGTAGGTTTCAGCTCTCTGGCCTCTGCAGCAAGAAAGGCACAATTAGAAAGGTTAGAATCACATGAACCACACTAGACACCAAAGTGTCTGCTCCTAATTCCTCACAGATCCAGATTCAACCGATCTTTACTGAAATCTTTTTATGGGCCAGACACTATAAGACCCCTCCTGTACTATTTTATTCATATTCTTAACAACCTTTCAAGGCACCTATTATTGTCCTCATTCTAGACATAAGGAAATGGAAGTTAAATAATATTTTGAATCTCATTGATTGCCTTACAACAATTTATTTAACATTCAGCAGATATTTACTGAATACCTACCATGTGCCACATTTGCTGGAAATAAACGGGGAACAGGAAAGACTTAATCTCTAACTCTAGCTGCTTAACGTCCAATGCCAATGTTGTTGTTGGTTTTGTTGTTGTTGTTAAGTAGGCTGTACACCCAACATAGGGCTCAAACTCACAACCCCGAGATCAAGAGTCACATACTCTACTGACTGATCCAGACAGGCAACCCCCACCAATGCCATTGTTTTATTTAAACTCTGGTGTACATAAGAGTCGTCTGAGGCTGTAGGTTTTCAGGGAACATTGCTAAGCCCCCATTATCAGAAGTCAGAAGAGAAAAACATTGTGAGAGCTGATACTCATCAAAATAATGATCTGGACACTGGTCCTTTGATTCTAGGCCCAGTTGCTCTATTGATACCCTGAAAATTCCTCCAGGTGGCAGGCAGGTAAAATAAATATGTGGAGAAGGTAGATATAAGTCAATAGGTGTTAAGTCAATTATTTATAACTGAACCTAGTCCAGTAGCTGCCTGGTGAAACAACACATTCTTGGATTATTAAAAGCTCTTGAGTACCCATGAGCCCTACAAGGCTTCTCATCCTCTTCGTGACCCAGCCTGAATCCAAGTGAGAAATAAAATCCATTTCCAAGTCCATCTCCTCTCACAGCACCTCTCATGCTGGATCATAACTGCCTCTTGTCTTGTTAGCCCTACCACTCTGTAAGTAATAGAAGGGCCAGGGACTGAGTCTGCCTTGTTCATAGTTGTGTTAACCACAGGCCAGGCACTCTGCTAAGTTCTAACACATAATAAATATGTGTGGAAGAGAATAAGAAAGGAAGAGTGGATAACTCCTGTCCTTCACAGCAAGCGAATATATGTCCTCTAGCCTTAAATTTCACAGAGAGGAAAATGCCCCTGGGAATTCAGCATGGTCTACACAATGCCCTTCTTCCTACCTTGGCAATAGGGCTGTGCTGAGTCTTCTGTAGACTGAAGGTGCACTGAGACTCCTTTGCCCCCATGGGAAATACCCCCAACTCCAGGAACAGCCAGAGTTCCTCTCCTATACCCTACAAGTTGCAAAGGCAACAGAGAGACTTCTTTTTTTTCCCATTCTTTAATGCAACAAATACTACTTTTTCCAGGCTTTGTCCTAGGTGCTTGAAGCGCAGTGTTGAACAAGAAATTCTTGTTCTCATGAAATTTATATTCTAGCCAGATGATAAACAAGTACACAAATGGGTCAACAATAAGCATAGCTTATGATAAGCATTAGAAAGGAAAAAAGATAATGTGACAGAGTAATAGGGTAACTACTTTAGATTCTTGATCAGAAAATACCTCCTGTGGAGGCGAAATTTAAGAAGAAACCTGAGGGATGGAAAAGTACCACTAGAAGACCTAGAAGAAGAGTGTTCCCCCAAAAAGGAAGACCAAGTACAGAAAAGCCTTGTAGGGGGTAAGGTTACTATTTTAGGAACAGAACAAATCCTGTGTGACTGGAGCTTAGTAAGTGGAAGTATGACAGAAGGCTGAAAATGTAGTCATGAGCCAGATCACTCAGAGCTCTGTAAGCCATGGAGAGAATGCAATTAAGTAATAACCACCTCTACCCTGGACCTACTTCTGAGTGGGGTCCAGGAACATGGCATGGCTGGTAGCCAGATATAGTAAGTATTGCCCCCTTGTAGATGCCTTTGGTCCACATCCTGGACGAGTAATCCAGAAAGTCTCCTTTGTCCTCTGCAGTCATTGGACATGTTCCCAAGGACACTCAAGAGACCAGTCTTATTAAAATGAAACCCTATTCTAATATAACAATAGGAAAAGTGTCTTGAAATTACTAGATTCCTTATATTATATACGTATTCATATTATCAATTCAAAGTACTGAAGTTATAACTCAGTATATAATTGTTCTTTATTGCCCTGTGACCAATTTCACTTGAGATTTCACAACCGACCCTACCTTGATTCATTTCCGTTGTCCCCCATGGTTATCTCAGGATAGGCTGACATAAATCAGCACACACAGATTCAGTCTGTACATGGGTGGTGGGAAGGAATGTGTGCCCTCTAAAAATATGCATGAGGTGTGGCTCAAAGAACCCCCTGAATGTGGAAGCAGCTGGCAATGTGAGGCCTGGTTGTGAGAAATTTTTTGGAATATGCATGCAGATTCATTTCCCCAGACGCCTTTTTAAAAAATATTTTATTTGGGGGTGCCTGGGTGGCTCAGTCAGTTAAGCGTCCGACTCTTGGTTTTGGCTCAGGTCATGATCTCAGGGTCGTGAGCTCGACCCCTGCATCGGGCTCCACACTCAGCGTGTAGTCTACTTCAGATGCTCGCTCTCCATCTCCCTCTACCCTTCCCCCGCCCCTTTGTGAGTGTGTGCTCTCTCTCTAAAATAAATAAAATCTTTTTTTTAATCTTTTTTTTTAAGATTTTATTTATTTATTTATTTATTTATTTATTTATTTATTTATTTATTTGAGAGAGAGAGAGAAAGAGAGAGAGCATGAGTGGGACAGAGGTAAAGTGAGAAGCAGACTCCCCGCTGAGCAGGGAGCTTGATATGGGACTTGATCTCAGGACCCTGAGAACATGACCTGAGCTGAAGGCTGACACTTAATCAACTGATCCACCCAGGCACCCCCAAAAATCTTTTAAGAAAACATTTGACCTGAAAAGAGTTCCAGTGATAGTATAGAGAGTTCTGGTATGTTCTACACCCTGTCCTCCCTCATGTTTGCACTTTACACAACCACAGTACAATGACGAAAACTAGGAAGTTAACATACTAATAAGCTAAACTATAGGTATTGTTCTGGTATCACCAGTTTTCCCCCAGTTCCCAAGGTGGAACTGGTTCAAACTAAACCTCTACTCCCCACCAAAACCAATGGGAACCAAGGGTGGAACCCTGCCAGGAAAAGGGAGAGCCCAAGAGAACTGAACTACTATAGAGAGGAGAGGAGGAGGAGGAGGGAGGAAGCCAATCTTCAATGTGATTGCATATGGTGGGGGAGACAGGAGGCTGTCATCTTCCTGAAGGGGAAGTGGGGTGTCATGAACTTCTAGAGTGAGATTGTAGAGGAAGCCACCCAAATGCTCACTTTCATTTGAGAATGGAGGTCCTTATTCACTTTCACTGGGCCCATCTAGACCCTGGGAATCAGGAAGCAGCTCCTCGGGACGGTGGTGGTGTTGGCTGTAGAGGAAGTGGGCACGTCCCTCTGAGTTGCACCTGGTGCTCAGTACAGTCTATGACAGAGGCTACATAAAAGGCACCCCTTAGCCTCCCCCCAAATGCCTAAAGTAACCGATTATACAGGGTAGACCCAGAACTAGGACCAGCGTGGGGTATGCTGTGTTTAATAGCATTTGGGAAACAACAAGATTTCTGCTCTCTCTGGGAGCAGAAATAAGTAAGATGAAGAGAAAGAGAGAACAGCTAAAATTACAACAAATTATCTTGGCTGAGACTTGTCAAAAAAAATCATTTTTATTGCCATTGGGAAAGCTGACTATCCTTCCTCATAACTCCACCCAGGTTTGTGGATGGATAAGCAATTGTCATCAATAGTTTCCTGGCTCCCATGAAATCTGGAGAAATGCAACTGAAGTAGTTTGAGTATTTTGCATGAAGTACAGTAATAGTAGCTGTCCCCAGCCCCACCTCCACTCCACCCCCACGGCAGTAGAAGTTGCTTACCCAGTTGGATTTCCCATTCTATGAACCAGAGAAAGGATATACATAAGCCAGTAGTAAACATCCCTGCTGTTTGCTTGAATATGTGAGGAAGGAGGGGCTGGAGGAATAGGGAAAAGAGAAAATGGAATTCCTTGAGTTCAAGAAATGAATTTTCTGCCTACATGGAAGGGGAGACTCAAGCTGAACATTTAATATGCTGCATAAATATTCCTATCATTGATAAACGAAATGGAATCTGGATGATTAATTCAGTGAGTCACAATTCCTTTGATTTTAGTGTTTGGTATTCTTTTATGTTCCGTGTTATATGGGGCAGAACTTTGGGGTCTCGAGCAAGCAGTTATACAGCACTTAAAGATCCAAAACTCCTTTCTGAAAAATAATATTGCCTGTAGAAGTGAGTAGCCCTGCAGCAACTGTGTGTGAGGGAGAGGTCTGGTCTCTCCAGGTGAGATGGCAAGTCCAATTTTCAAACGCGGACAATATAGAAGTGATTGTGGCTTCTCCAGGGACTATCCAGGAAGGAATGCACTTGTCTGGCAGATTCCAGTTCCTCACCCCTAATGTTATTAAGATTCGTTTATCATTCTAAATATATTCTATGAATGTAAAAATAATTGACTGAATCATATCTCCCTAAAACTCATATGTTAAAGCCCTAACCCCCAATGTGATATCATTAGGAGACGGGGGCATTTAGGGAAGTAATTAAGGCTAAATGAGGTCATAAGAGTGGGGCCCTAATCCAAGAGGATCAATGTCCTTATAAGAAGAGGAAGAGACAGCAAAGACCTCTTTCTCTCTGCATGAGCATCACAGGAAAGGCCCCGTGAGGACATGGTAAGAGGCAGCTGTCTATAAGTCAGGAGAAGAGCACTCACCAGAAATCAAATTTGCCAGCATCTTGATCATGATCTTCTAGCCTCCATAACTATCAGGGAGTAAATTTTTGTTTTTTTAAGCCACCCAGCCTGTGGTAGTCTGTTATGACACCCCCCAGCAGAGTCATACGCACATAAACACCTTCCCTTCTTCCTTTTTCCCCACACAATGAAGCATTCTAGGCACACCCCTAGATTTTTCTGACTAACAATGTCTCTGAGATTGCTATATCAAGACTTAAAGACTCCCCCTCTCTATCCCCTTCTCTATCTCTAATACCAGCATAATATTCCATTGAATACATGTATCACAATCTATTTCACTGGTCCCTTATTAATGAATGTTTAAGCTGTTTCCAAACTTGCCAGCACTGGTAATGCTGAAATAAATAACCCTCATACATGTGTGATTTTGCACATGTCATACAGGGCTTTTAAAAAATGTGAAAGAGCTGGCAATATTTAAATACAGGAAGAGTTCACATATAATCTGGATCTGTTACTTTTCCTGAAGACCAGAAGATCTGATGATGCCCGCATTGTCTCGTGGCATCATCCACCGGCTGGAGCAGGGACTGGCTGCCCTGTCCGATGGGCAACGTGCTGTCCTACACGCCACTGTCACCACCCAGCCCCACCCAGGCTCACTCACCCATGTTACTCCTCAGGCCCCCACAGACCACCATCTAGATTCCCTAGTTCCACTGTAGCTCAAGGTCAGTTGTCAGCAAACATAGTTACTAGGTACTAGCTTAGCTCACTCTCCTCATCTTCTCCGGAAAAGAAAACAAAAGAGCCTTTACTAAATTAGGATTTAATGTTCTGCCTTCTGCCTCTATAGAAAGCTGAAATAAGGACTGTCTGCTTAAGAAGGATTTTAGTGTCTTTTATAGGGCTGTCATTGAAGATACTGTCCACTGTGTTACTCAAAGTTCTTTAAATAAATTCTCATTCCATAAATGTCTGCTTAGGTTTGATTCCAGAATAATAACAAGGTCTCTTCAGGTGAATTCATATACTTTCTCTTGTCAGAAAATGAAAATGAAATAATGCACAAACTTCTACTCTTGCATTAGGAAACAAAAGAAACTTAGCCGGACTCAGAAAGCAACTGGCCGGGCCCTGCTGCCTCAGGAGGTCGCACCTCTCACATCTTTTCTAAATAAAAAGTGAGTGACTCCCATCCCTCAGTCACGTGCAGACAGTCCTTCTGGGTTCAAATTCCCGCCTTTTAGTCAATTTTAGGATGAACTTCGCTATGTCTGAAAATTAACATTCTAATGGCTAAAACTCAGTGCCATTTATGTCACTGACATTCTCATACTCAATAATGTAGGCAATCTAAGTCATAAAAATATACATTTCCCCTGAGAGACCTAACAAACCTATCTTCCTTTTGAGTGAAATAAAAATTACATATGAATATGTACATTTGTCCTCGATTAGCTTCCACAGAAAAAAGAAGGCTGCTCCACCCAGAGACAGATGAACTTTTCTTTGAATCTTTAAATGTCTTTTTGAGTCCTATGCTTCAATAGCAATCTGCATCATGGAAGAAGGTAGGGTACAAACTTTAAATAGTGAAAAGAATACTGTTTTTTACTTTAAAAGTTGACAATGTTACCATTTAATGCTAAAAATAAAGCCAAGTTTAAAAGTTAAATTCTTATATTTAATGACTTAATAAAGCCCTAAGTCTGCTTAAAATTCAGATCACAAATCCAAAATCTCAATTCTTAGCTAAACAATGAGAATGTCACGATGACCTATTAAAGTAGGTTGACTGTCGTTTGAATCCTCAGCCCTTTTCTCAGTTTCGGGATCTAAAGGAACAAGAGTCAAAGCATATCGCAAGGAGCCCAGGACGCTTGCTGCCGTGCTGTCATTCATTAGTTGTGTGAGCTTGAGGAAGGGACCCTAGCAATCAGTGTCCTGACCTAGAAAACGTGGCTGCTACTGCTCAAGGTTGCTGTGATGACAACCACGTGAAATGCAATATGTACACTTCCTTGGAAAAGGTGCAAGTGACATAATAGCTATAATAATAAAAACTACTATGTACCAAGCCACCTTCTAAGTAATTTACACATATCAACTCACTTAATCCTGACCACAACTCTATGAGGAGCTATTATTATAATTCTCATATTTTACAGCTAGAGAAAGTGAGTTATAGAATAGTCATAAAATTCACCAAAGGCCACACAGGAGCCAAGATTTGAACGTAGGATGTCCAGTGCCAAGGTCCGTGCTCTTAACCACTTTGCTGCCTCCCAAATGTAAGGGATTATTAAAATTAGTAAGCTCCCAGAGAACCCCAAAGGTAGACAAATTTCTTTCAAATAGACCTTTCCTATTTTCAGCCCAGAAATTAGTCTATGCCCAGGAAAAGAAAAGCAAAACTTCCTTTGTGTCCTTCCTACAGCACTGGTTCCTAGTCCGCAGAAACAGATAGAGGACGACTTGTTCTCTCATTTGCCATGTTGCATGTGTTTAGTGTGTTAGAATATGCAATGTGCTTTCCCACCTACTATCTAACTCTAGCTTCACCAGGACGAGGCAAAACAAAAATTTATTACAATTTTCATTTGACAGAAAAGAAGTCAAGGTGGGAAGAAAGGATGTAAACGGCAGAGGTCTCAAAGCTAATAAAAGGCAAAGTGAGGACTGGAACTCATGTTTCCCTGCTCTAAACCCTGGGCCCCACCTACAAACCCATCTGGGTTTTCACCAAGCTCTCACTGAGATTAGAGCACGGTAAGGGGTAAGATGGTTGAATCCTTGGGTCCCTATTGTTTATGTTTTTCTTTTGTGAGAGAGCAGAGGGCATGGTGAGACAGTACCTACGCTATGCTGTGGAGTACAGGGCACTGGTCATGCCCGCGAACACTGAAATAAAGAGGTGCCTCCAGTCCCTACGTGTGTGTATGTTGGGGATATATGTGTTCCTCAAGGACAAGGGGCCACCAACTCTGTGCTGCCTGGCAGGTGTGTCTGCAGATGATGAATCCCTTGCCTCTTCCCCTGTTCCCGCAGACCTAAAGTAGAAGGTAGAAGAGTACGGAATACTAAGCTCCTTCCAGTGCTTTCCCAATTTTGTCTATAGATGGTAGAATCTTGCCCTGGAGGCAGCAGCAGCAGCAGCCCTTATCCATGTGCTTCACTTGCCAAGTGTGGCAACATGTGGCCAACAGGCAGTCAGGAACTAGAGAGGCTAGCAGAGGACACTTTAAAGAAAACAAGGGAGGGGCGCCTGCATGGCTCAGTTGGTTAAGCATCTGCCTTCAGCTCAGGTCATGATCCCAGGCTCCTGGGATTGAGCCCCAGGTCAGACTCTCCACTCAGCAGGGAGTCTGCTTCTCCCTCTCCCACTGCACTTCAACCCCCCCGCCATGTTCTCTCTAGCTATCTCTCTATAATAAATAAAATCTTTAAAAAAATTTTAAAAATTAAAAAATGTTAAAAACAAGGGAAAGGCAGGAAGCGTTACCTTTTTGGAAACAACAATGAAGAATCACTACCAAAGAGATAAAGAAGGCAACAAATACTTACCGATGAGGAAACAGAGGCTCACAGGAAATAGTAAGGTGATTTCCCTGGCAAGATATGTGCTTGACATTCAGCTAAGAGCTCCTCTCATAACTCAGCTCTGTTGCTTCATAGGAAGCCCACCCCCACGGTCTTCACCTCAGAGATGAAATCTGCAGGTGATGAGACAATGGAGAAGGTAGAGTTATCCCAACTGAGATGAGAAAACTGGGGCCATGGTAGTGTCAGCCAGGATGGACACATCGGTGGCAGGCAACTTTGTGCCTAGTACTGCTTCTATCACCCAATAAAGATACAGTCCCTCTGAGGACCCCACAGATGCTTTCTAAAGTCATTTAACCCATCACATGTCTCTGATATGTCCATGAAAACTGCCATTCCCCATAATTTCAATGTGTTTACTGCAGCTGCCATCAACTGAATTTCACAGCACAATTCTAGTGTGCCTTCCTCCCTCCACAGGTGTGAGGAGGGTACAGAGGGTTTCCAGCCTTAGCAGATCCATGTAGTACTTATTCCATGAGTATGGACGGGGATCCTCCAGTAGAACCACACTCCTCTTACCCAATAATTCCAGTTGGCAGAGTTCACAATTAGAGTACTAAAGGCTGGTGGGTGGCATGCGATATGGTGAAATGAATATGAGTGTGGACATCAGAACTGGGATCCAAGACCACACTATCCCTTTCTAGCTGTGTGACCTTGGGCAAGTACCTGACTGCTCTGAGCCTTGGTTTTCTCCTGCACAAAACAGAAATAGTATCTTTTTTTTTAAGATTTTATTTATTTATTTGACAGAGAGAGAGATCACAAGCAGGCAGAGAGGCAGGCAGAGGGAGAGAGAGAAGCAGGCTCCCCGTTGAGCACAGAGCCCGATGTGGGGCTCGATCCCATGACCCTGAGATCATGACCTGAGCCGAAGGCAGAGGCTTTAACCCACTGAGCCACCCAGGCGCCCCCAGAAATAATATCTTCTTCCAGTGGTTGTTATGAAGACTAAATGAGATAATGTTTATTTAGTACCAGAGATATTGTCGAGCACACTGTAGGTACTCGAGAAATAATAGTAAAATGTTACAATCATCATCATTATTGTTATGAATCTGCCTCTGAACTGGAATGCAAGCTCTGCAAAATCAGGAAAATTTTATTCATCTTTTAGAATCTACGAGCTTCTCTTGACACCTAGCAAGAATAATAATTAATAAATTCTGAATGAAAAGCTGTCAAAAAAAAAAAAAAACAATGTCAAAAAAAAAAAACAAAAAACCACTGCCTCAGCAGAAATTGATCCCAAGTTGATTTGGAGAGATACTACCAAATTAGTTTATAATGCTTCCCTAAATGTCACTAGGAGGTAGCCAACTTAAACTGTAATTAATTAGAAGGGATCTGTATACTTGTCGAGTGTGAACTGTTACAAAATGATGCTTACTGAGAAAGGGAAGGATGATTCAACAAGAAAGGTGAGTGACAGTGGTCATCAGAGAGGAGGGCTGAGAAGCGGGGTCTCTCCCCAGCTCCACTGGGGCATGAGGGTGCTCAGGCTGGAAATGTTCTGGCTCTTCAGACAGAAACATCTCTTGGGACGAGAAAGACAATTCATCAAGCTACCAAGGCTTGACAGGACTATCCCTTGAGGACATCTAGCTCTGATTCTATATTCACCAAGAAACCTTCTGAACTGTCATGCATTTTTCTGACTGAACTCACAGTCTCAGGCTAGGTTTTTCTCCAACTGCAAGTTAATAAACCTGCATTCTGACTTACATATCAGAATCACAGTGGGAGGGAGTGTTATCATGAATCAATTATTCAGTGCCTAATCATGCCAGGAAAAAAGATAAATACAATAAAATTGGTAGGGCTATAAAACTGCGGACTGGACATAAAAGTTAGAAGGTCCACACCTGCCGGCCTTACCTGTCATATTACTTAAATGAGTACAGCAAGGATTACAAGAAAAGCTAAGGGCTGGAAGGAAGCCCAACCTTCAATGTTATTATTCCCCATTGGGTCCTTCAGAGTTCAAACAAGCATTATACGGACTACAACAACAAAAACAATTTCCTTTGTCTCAATGGACACCAAGCAAAAGATCAAGAGGCAACAGATGTATATTATAGCAAAAGAACTAAAATGAAGAACTTTTAACAGAACAACTGATATTAGAATTATTATAAAATGTAAGCTATTAAAATCCAAATTCCTACGATTTTTCAGTATAAGGAAGATAAATAGTAGCTGAATATAGTTAACACTCAAACCTATCCTCTTAGTCCTTTCTAGCCCCATGACTCTTTGAATGGCACCAAAATAACTTATTACAATGCAAATAAACTAATCATTTTATTTTATATATACAAAATAACAACCTGAAAGATTTTTTTTTTTTTTTTTAACTTTCCAACAAATTGGGCTGGCACTGCACAGATTGGGTATAGATTATCTGTGATCTATGAGCCAAGAGAAACTTTCAATTTATTTTCATCTGGACAACATGGAAAGTACCAAGAGGTGATATCATAGACATGCCTATAGTTGCAAAAATGCAACATGTTTTAAAAACCTTTATCTGTAGCATTCCAGATCCTCTATAAAATTAGAATGTCTTTCTGAAATTCTCTCTTACTCTGTGTCTAAGTACAATAATCTCTAACTATGTTGGTCTACCTGTGGTTTTCATTGTGTGTGTGAGTCTATCTGACTCTAAATCCCCCTCATTCTCTTTCTCTCCGATGACCTACCTCACTGTCTGATTCTGGCCCCTCCATATTCAATTTTTTCCTCTTTTTCTTCTCATTCCCTGTTTTTCTTTTTGTCTGTCCCAATGCTGTACAATAAGACTTCCTGTAACGATGAAAATGTTTTATATCCACACTTGTCAATATAGTAGCCACTAATGAATGACATGTAGCTATTGAACATTTAAAAATCTGGCTAATGCAAATGAGGAAGTGAATTTTGAATTTATTTAATTTTAATCCATTTAATTTTAAATAGTTACAGATGGCTAGCAGTTATCATATCACAGAATTCTAATACATTGAATTAATATTGGAATTAATATTTTCGAGCACTATAGTATACGTGCATATGTGTGTGTGTGTATATAATCTTTATTTCTTGAAAATAAGATATTAAATTTATGTGGCTCTCAAATGATTTCTCCCTTTCACCCCTCAACAAACCTGTGGCCCCTGATAATTTTTTTTAAAAATCCCTAAGCTTATTTAAATGTTACTATAATTTTTAAGTAGAAATGAAACGTTAAAGGTTGATTTATTTTCATTCAAGAGTGCCAAACCTGTTTTCTGGTTTTAGGTTTCTTTTACATTGCTTGTTTCCTTTGCTTATAGCAAGTCCATATACCATTGCCTGTTTTTGTACCGTATACACATTGGCTTACTATTTCACTTGGAAGAAAAGAAATTGTTGAAATGAATAATTCTTTATGCAGACATTTTTCTTATGTTTCATAATGTAATAATTCCTTCAGAATGAAGATAACACTACAGAATCTATTAATTGCTTAGTGTTTAAATTTGTAGCAATGTACTCTTTATATAGGATTTTTGCCTTCTACTTACTGTTAGTTATTCAATACTGCAATAGGATATCCTTTCTTAAATGTATTTTCATACAAAAGAAGTAAAATATGTATCACAGAAAAAAATTCCCTAAGCTTGAAATTTCTAAGGACTTCAAGGAACTGAAAAGGAAAAATGGAAAAACAAAGCAACAAAGAAAGAGGGGGAAAAAAACGTTTTCAGGCTACATACTTGAGTAAATCCTTGAACCCACCGCTGTGAGTCTGCTTTGGCCTTGCCTATCAATAGAACATTAATGGCTGATTAGCAAATAGTGAGGATTTGTGGATTTGGCATGAGGAGAGCTGTGCCAGGGCTCTTCCATTAGGGGTCCCTGAGTGCAGAGGTTTCACGGGCCTGCACTGTTCCCTGGCTAGAGCAGATGTCAGCCAGGAAAGCGGCTCCAGCCTTGAACCTGGAGGGTGATTGAAGCTGGAGCGAAAGCTCCGCCTACAGGCGACGGCCGCTAATGCAGCCTCCCTAACACAGGGTCTTCATTCATCCTGACAAGAAGCCTATACAGTAGAAAATCTCATCTCCAAATGCTGCCACAAAATCACACGTTCATGGGGGTGTGAGGAGGTGGATAAAGTGAAGCATTTGTCAATTCCATCTCACCAAAACACTACCTCCCTGATTCCGCCACAGTGAAGCACTTCATTTCAGAACAAATAGCAGTTCATCACTAACCTCCTTCCTGGATGCAGTTTAACTCAGCAACAGGGTCTAACGCGCCTTCACAGTTCCCGGTTCCCTGCCGAAATTATGTGTCACTGTACATCCTTCTCTTTTATTTGGAGATTGAACAATGTAAATGATTTTACTGACAATGAGGTACTTATTAAGAAATCTAGAGATAGAATTAGATCCTCCTACTTTCTCTTCATTTAATGACAATGGAATAATCTATTGTTACATTAAATGCATTAGAGAGGAGCATAATAACCCTGCTATTTTTATCACTTCACCACCACCTTTGCTCGATTTACACTTTATTATAGACAATGCAGAACAGTGATTTTTTAAGTTTCCTTCCTGACACTGTCTCTTTGTGGCAATTTTATCCAGATTGCCCTGGACGAAAAGCCAGCCCTGAGTCTGTGGGAGGTGAGCTTGCCGGGGAAAGCCGTCTGAGTTTGCTGACTGCTGGGAGTCTGAGCTCCTATGGAGGAAGAGCACCTCAGCATTCAGAAATTGGGACAGTTCTGGGTTTACTGGCACTGTCCCCACAAGTAGCTTTTTGATCCTTAAAAGTCAGAATATGGACGCGTGGTTAGCCATCTTGCCAGGATTGTACACCCTGCTGGACACCTTTATATAGGAGTTCCAGTTCCTATTTACTTTGGTGACCAGGAACTACATAAGGCAGGTGAGGCCATGGAATTGGATCAGTAAGCCATACCAGAACCAGTATTTTTCCATTAGGGCCATACCAGCCAATATTAACTCAGTCACTCATTCATTCACTCATTCATTCATTCATTCATTCACCCAATATTTCTTTGGCGTCAACAGGCAGACACAGTACCAAGACCAGAGAGAGGCATGGCAGCTGCCCTCATAGACCTCACATTCTCTGGCAGCCATCTGACTAAACATGTTCAGCTAAAGCTCCTGTTTCTGCAGAGCGAAATCATTTATTCCAGGAGAGTTCAGTTAGCTATCAGCAATGTTGGAAATACAGGAACAAAATGTTAGCCATAGCTTAGTTGGTTCTTTCATTTAATAAACATTCTGATGCTATTTTCTATCCCAGCAACTTAATCTTCATTTGTTCTTCAACCAAGTATTTAAGGAGCCTCTACTGTGCGGGAGGTATTTTGCTAGGATTTTTTATAGGTTCTGTGAGCAGTCCAAAGGCCCTCAAGGAGCTCATAGGCCAAAAGGGAAATACCACATGTGCATAAATAACTACACCGCATTGAAAATATACAAAATAGCACAAGAAAAGGCAAACAGAGAAACTGTTGATAGAGATCAGGGGATGGTAGCATTGTTAGATGGAACAGGAAAGCTGGAGTACATGGAATCCGAACTGAGATGTGATGAAAGAGTAGGATTATGACAAGTGGAGATTCTTCAACACAAAAGCAACAGAGCACTAAGTTTTTTAAAACACCATTGCATTCACTAACCCATTTGTGCTTTGTGACAGCTCTGTAGGATAGAGAAATGAGCAATATTGTTATCTTTTTTTTCTGAATGTAAAAACTGAGCCTTGGATAATTTAAATGACACACCCAAAGCCACCAGGCTGGCACGCTGCTGGACAAGTTTCATTAACACACAGAAAGAGGGGGTGGATCTCCAGTCTGTCCAGGCTGTGGTGGGCACAATTCTAAAATGACCCCTCAGATTTCCCATCTCCTCTCCTCAAATAGTCTTCAGGACTGTGAGCTTGATGGATCTCTCTCCATTGTTGGGTTATGTTAGATGGCGCAGCTGATTTTTTAAAAAAGGAGACCTAATCACGTGAGCCTTTAAAAGCAGGGAGGTTCCTCCAGCTGGTCTCAGAAGGGGAAGTCAGGGTGATTCAACTTGAAGAAGATTTCCCACTCCGGAGATGGGGAGAGATGTGAAACCTCTCCAAGGATCTAAGAGCAGCCTCGTGGAGCTGAGAACAGTCCCCAGTCAATAGCCAGCAAGACAATGGGGACCTCAGTCCTACAACCACAAAGAAAGAAATTCTGCCAGCAGCCTGAGGGAGCTTGGACACAGATCATGGACTCAAGATAAGGACTTTGCTTTCACACTCATGAGAGCCTGAACAGAGGACCTGGCTAAAACATGCTGAACCTTGACCAACAGAAACTATGAGGAAGAGTTTAAAACAGAAATAAAGCTATTTATTAATGTGCACTGTTCTAAACCTCTAAGTTGGTGGTAACTTTTTACAAAGCAATATAGAGCTGATAGAGAGGTCACCCTGAATTTTGCTATAACCTGTTAACATAACTTCAGAATGCTGTACTCACCAACGCAAACTTACTACTCCAAACAGGGCAACCTTTCCCCTACTGCTGAGTACATTTTGTCCCTTGCCATCTCCCCAGTCTTGCTCATACAGCTCAACCCGATTTTTATGATCTCATGCTCTTTCTTCACTTATACAAATTATCCTTGTAACTTCTGAGGCAGGGGAAGCAAAAGGCTACATGCCTGACTGACTGGGTATAATGGTGTGGTAGACTGCACTTTCCAAAACTGGTTACAACAGTATTTTTGGTTCAACACAACCATCTATAATTTGCCATTCTCCCATCAAGAGGTGTAGTCTGTGTCCCCGCACCGTGAAACCAGAAAGGTCTTGCTGACCACCTGAGCTAACCGAGTACATCGGAAGTGGTGCTCTATGACTCCAGAGGCGAGGCCACAAAAGTGACACGCCTTCCACCTAGTGCTCCCTCTCTCGGATGCTTGTCCTTGGAACCCAGTCGGCATGCTGTGAGGAAGCCGAGGCCATGTGGGAAGGCCCACAGGACAGATTCTGAGACCTGGTCCTCATCCCTAGGTGAGATCTCAGCTAGTGACATTCTGTTAAATACTGAACCACCAACGCTCTGGAAGTGGGTGGGAGCTCTGACCTGTAGTATGTGCCAACTTTCATGGTGTAAATATTCCCACCAGGGCTGATTAAAACTACAAGATGACGCCACTGAAAATGGATATGGGGAGGAGATGCTGTGGCTTTGCACATCAATACAAGTTGGCTCCAGCACACCACCTCCCCCCCTCCCCCAGCCCCAGCAGCGCTGACTTCCCAGGGAGTGGGAGTCACCTCAGAAGCAAATACTCTAGCCCCACATGACTCTGCGTGGAGCAGAGATGTGCCTTCCCCTCCAAAACCCTAATCAAATTTCAGGTTTATGAATAAAATAAATTATTAGTATTGTTTTAAATTATTAAGTTTTGGAACAGTTTATTATAAAGCATGGAAGTAATCAAAACAGATAAAGGTGAAAGAGAGGAAGATTTCAAGATGACCCTGAGGTTGTAAGCTCAGAAGACCAGAAAAGCATTTATATAACTAAAACTAAGGAATCTGGGGCGCCTGGGTGGTTCAGTGGGTTAAAGCCTCTGCCTTCGGCTCAGGTCATGATCTCGGGGTCCTGGGATCGGGCCCTGCATCGGGCTCTCTGCTCAGCAGGGAGCCTGCTTTCCCCTCTCTCTCTGCCTGCCTCTCTGCCTACTTGTGATCTCTCTCTCTGTGTCAAATAAATAAATAAAATCTTAAAAATAAATAAATAAAGCTAAGGAATCTGTAGCCAGAATTTTTAAGTTTAAAAATCACAATTATAGACTAAAGGAAAGCAAATAGATAACAGGGCAGCTGATATTGGTTAGACATTAGGTGATTATCTGATTAAAGTAATTCACACTAAGATGTTACTAGAGCCCAGCTTAACCTCTCAGGGAATTTTTACATTTTGAAAGAAGAGATTAATAGAACAAATTAGTAGCCCTCACAGCAAAGCTAGTTTGAGGGGTCCTGTTGCTGAAATCAAACAATGGCAGTTATTTATATTTGAATTCATAATGAAAAGACATTTCAATGAATACAATTTTCTCAATCTAAAATTCTGTCCCATTGGAAAACCAAAGGTTTTCCTAAATCTTTCATAACTGCTATAGTTTGCTGTTGGTGAGTCCTAGCAAATGACAAGACAATTAAGTTCTACATTACTATTAGCAGAAAAAGTCAGAATCATCCCTAGTTGATTGGTATATATAATTATGGAAATGACTCCATAGTGTAGCACACAATACAGTCATATTTTCTTCTGGTTAAGTGTTCTTAGTTTATAAACGGTATTAAGTATATAAATATTTCATGGAGTTCTTCTCAGAACACTACTTCTTTCAGGTGTTTTGCCAACTGAACAAGATTGAGAACCACTAGCTTAAATGAATCTGTCATTAGTGGAATGTAAGAGAGGATATTTTTTAACAGGTTGGAAAACCTTGCTGCACCATCCCCACTCTGACATGCGTTCACCACAGGACAGAAAAACTAGTAAGCAGCATCTTGGCATCTTACTTTTGAATGGCGTACTACCCTAGCCTTAAGGCAGCAGAAAGAAGCCAGAGGCTTTCTGAAGACAAATTTAGCCTAAAGACAGAGAACAATATGGTGGTCCAAAGAGACATGTGATTATAAGGTTGGATTGCATAAATGTAAAATGAAAATTGTAACCAAAGTCCAGGGGTGAGACCAAGGTGATTCAGAACAATTAAGGAAAGTAAGAAGGGACCCACATTAGCAATCCTAGTTCTAGCATGCTTAGTTGCTTTGAGAAAGTGCCTGTGTGTGTGTGTGTGTGTGTGTGTGTGTGACATCAAAGTCCTGGAGAACTGTTTCTCAAACAAGTCTATAAAATGATCTATCATCAGTAGATGAAAAAGTCAGCCAATTTTGGAAAAAAGCACTCCTTTAATATTAGACTTACGAACAAAAATAATAAAATGAAAACAAAGTCTTACCTTTGAATGGTATTACAGACCACATTTAAATATAATTGCAGTGATACTCAAAACTGTGATGGCTGAATTTTCTAATATCTGGACCTCCTAACAAAAATGTTAACTAAAAATGTTAGCTACCCGTAAGATTCTGAGCTTACATAAAATACAAGAATAATTACTTACTGATATTTTCTGTGGTCTATATCCCATCCATTTCCAAAATGGCTCTGAGGCAGCATTCCCTTTTAGATCAAAGTTGACGAGCTCTCTCTCTCTCCCTCTCTCATAATATAACAAGATGAATAGGTCTTGAGAGCTCCTTTTCTTTATTGTCACTTGAAGCTTTTTAATAATTTAAAGTATTGAGGAAATCAACCTCTTCTGAGTTTTTTAATCTACTTTTCAGCCCTATTCCAGCGCATATTCTTGCTATAGCTATCTTTTTTCTAACACTGGCTTTCCTTGAAACTTTTTCTTTTATCTTAAAAAAAAAATTAACTTCAGAATCAAGGCTGGTGTAGAGAGGTGGAGGGTAGGGAGCGAACTGGTATCCATCCCCTTTGAAAAATTTGAAAACAAAACAAAAGCCTTTGTTGCAAGAGTGTGGTAAGATCCATGTGCTCATGGATCAAAATATGACAGAGCTATATAACTGCCTGTATCCTGGATTAAGAATACACTTATTGTGATGAGCCCTGTGTACTGGATCAAATGGTTGAATCATTATATTGCACACCTGAAACTAATAGAACACTGTATGCCAATTATACTTGAATTTTAAAAATGTATCAATTAATTTAAGAAAAATTGCCTTATCCTTTGACACCAAAATTTCAAGGAAAGTAGTCTGAAAAAATGTTCAAAAGATTTTTAAAAATCAATGTGAAAGTATCATCTTATTGTTAGATATAACAGGACTTTTAAAGTAACATAAATGCCAACAATATAATGAGTTTAAACACATTCTAGTATATCTATATAGTATAATAATCTACAGAACTCTATACACAATATGATTTCACTTGTGTATGTGTTTCAGCGTGAGTACACACATACACACACACACGCACATGCATGACTGAGGAGGAAATAAACAGAAATCCTAACAATTACTTTCAGTGTAAGAACTGTGATATTTCTATTTTCTTCCCTATAGTTTTCTATACTTTCTAAATGTTCTGTAATGGATATTATTTTTATAATCATAAAAAATAATGCTATAGTTGCCTATTCGTTTCCTTAAAAAATCAATCAGAATACCCAAATCTCTGAATTACTCCAGAGAGTGTGATGCTAGGTTAACTTGATTCCTTTTTTAAAAAAAAAAAGATTTACTTATTTGACAGAGAGAGTACAGGAACACATGCGCAGGAGCAGGGGGAGGGGCAGAGGGAGAGGGAGAGAGAGAATCTTAAGCAGGATCCACGCTGAGCACTGAGCCAGACCCGGGGCTGGATGCAGGGCAAATGCCAGGCTGGACGTGGGGCTCCACAAAGGGTTTGGCGTCACGACCCTGAGATCATGACCTGAACCACAACCAAGAGTCAGACATTTAATGGACTGAGCCACCCAGGGGCTCCAACTTACCTCCTTTTTTTATTGGGTGTGCCCTGCTAAGACTTGGCTTCAGCTTGTACCACTCCTGCCTCATGCTGCCTGCTCCTGAGGACCACACCCCAATGTGTTCCAAGCAGGGCAAAGGGTAAAGTTTTCTCTCTCCCGTTGATACTGCTATTTTCTACTTTCTGCTTTTCCTAGGGCCTTATAAGCCCGGAGCACCCTCTCTTTTTCTCTTCCTTTTTCAGGCCTTGCCCTAGCAAAATACTGGCTTTAACAATGTTGTTGTTGTTTTGTTTTGTTAATTTTACTTATTTATTTGTCAGAGAGAGAGAGTACAAGCAGGCAGAGTGGCAGGCAGAGGCATAGGGAGAAGCAGGCTCCCTGCCGAGCAAGGAGCCCGATGTGGGACGCGATCCCAGGATCCTGGGATCAGGACCTGAGCCGAAGGCAGACGCTTAACCGACTGAGCCACCCAGGCGTCCCAACAATGTTGTTTTTTTTAATCACCACCATAAAACTTCCAAAAACTAGTTTTCTTCCTGGGTTCACATGCAAGTAGAAGTTGTGGGCCAACATGGTTTTTCTTCATTAAAGAAAGAATTATCAGAATTCTGATGCTTGATCCTAATTTTATGTTCTGTGTTTATCTTTTCTGGCTCCTTTATGTAAAGATCCTCAATAAAATACTAGTCCTATGAAGATTTTTGGCTCCTTCATCTTATATATATCAAGAGGTCAAGAACATTTATACCCTTTGACCCAATATTCCATTTCTAGAAATAGAACTCCTCAAAAAGATCCAAAACTTGGGGTAGAAGGAGGGAGCACATGATGAGTTATTCACTGAGCATAATTTATAAGAGCAAAAATTTAAGTAACAAAAGGGACCTGCCATCGGGAAACACTTAAATAAAATAAGGCACATCCATAAAATAATTTTTTTAATTACAGATATTAAAATTAATGACTAAGACTAGGTAGCAATGGGCAAATATTTAAATATAATTTTAATGAAAAAAAAACCCCAGTGCTTAAATAACTTCTAAGCTAAGTAAAAGAGTACAAGAAAATCTGTAAGAACAAGCAGAGATTATAAAGAAAAGCATCATTTTTCCTTCCAGTTACTTTCATTAGTTTGGAATATATTCGAGTCCCAATAAAAAGGTGCTTATTAACAGTTCTACAAGTTCCAGTATTGAAGGATCTTACTACCCACGTGTGGACTGAGGTGAAGTTTCCTTCCTTCCCACTTACCCCACCCCCAGCAAGACAATGGTAACCATCTTCTAGAGAAGACAAAGTCCCGCGTCACAAAGATGGCGAAGCATCTCACTTTTTTTTTTCCTCCCACCCAAACGGCTCCACTCTGAACAAAGCCAACTCAAAACCACAGTTTACCACTGTCCCAACCATTTGTGACCCAGTCTCTCTCCCTGGGTCTGCCCACTCCTCAGGCACTGTTACTTCCCACCACAGCCGTCCTGTGCAATGGACTTAGCAAGTCTCCGGGGGCCTGTGAAGTGCCCATCAGGCAGTCACGCAGGAAGGGACTTCCCACCACCTCCTGGAGCTAGTATCCACTGTCTGGCAATGCCAGAGGCTACCATCAGGAGAGGTCCGAGGACAGCTATACTCACTTTGACCACTGGTGAAGGGATCCCTTTCAGGCCCACTGCCAGACCTACTGCCACCTCTGTTCTCCACCTACTTCTTAGCGTTGCTGTTCTATTCAGCCTTCCACTAGAAAGTTCTTAAAACCTCTCATAACCTTTTTTCAGCTAACCTTTTTTCTATTTCTCAAGGTGCTTGTAGGAAAAACAGTACTTCTATTGCCTATTGAGGCTTCCCCCCAGTGGATGGCTGAAGAAAGGCAGTTCATTCATTCTGATGGAACTCAGAATCTACGGAGCCTCCAGACGCTGAGCCCTCTCATTTCAGTTCTGCTAGTGTGTCCAGGGAACAAGAAGACCCCATACAGGAGGTGTGCATCTGGATATGCAAATCCATACGCATCATGACTCGGTCAGTTTTCAATGCTGCACAATGTTCCCACCCTTCCAGTAAGAGGAAAATCCCTCATTAATGAGACTGTCTTAAATACCAGGGGGCACGTAGAAACTTCGCTGAAGGCATTCACTCATGACCTCACTTGCCTTTTTCCCAGGGAGCCTTTCTTGGGCCCAAACGAAGATTTTCCTGTTGTGGAGTCCAAGGTCCCTTATATGCACATTTTATTTGGAACTTTGGAAAACCACATGTACATAAAAAAAGAGTTGGAAGAAATACATCCAAATGATCATTATAATTGTTAGTGTAGTGAAATTACAGATGATTTATTCTCTAAATTCTTATTTTCCAAATTTTTATGTTTACTTTTTTCAACCTAAAGCATGGAGCGCAAATAATACAAGAATGTCTCAAGATTCTCACCACTGATCAAAACTTCCTACAAAACCAAAATATTTCTTCTATTTGATCTTTGTTTTGTTTTTCCCAACTTCTTTCTCCTTTCTGGTGTGGATATCTAATCGTAGTCTCAGACATCCATCCAGCCATCCCCTTTCCATTACTGCCTTGGAGGAACCAAGTAGAGAAGCCAAGAGCACCCTTAAAAAAAAAAGAGAAAGAAGAAAAGAAAAGAAAGAAAGTAAGCAAGTAAGAAAGAAGCACTCAGCGGCAGCCACAGGCACTAATGGGAGAAGCTAGAGAAGGTGTCGTTTTTCACTCAAACTGACATTTAAGCTGTTTCATAAATATGAAATCAAACTTGAGGGTCCAGATGGGCTGCCGCCCCCTCTGCCTTTTGCTGGAATGACATGCTATTTACCAGCCTCAAAAAGGGGGACTGAGGAATGAAACTTTCAGATGATGAGTCACTGAGGGAAATGATTGATGAGCGATGAATGAACTGGTAATTTTTTCATACAGAATCAGAAGAGAGCCATGGCATGGCTGACAGTGATCCCCGCGGACTGTAGCCAGTCGGATGGACTGTGACAAGCAGCAAGGGGGTCACATTCCCCAGGCCCTGAGCTGAGAACAAGTCATGCGTATCACTAGGTACACGGAGATGTTTCCGAGAAGAGAGGGTCACTCTTATTGTGGCGGCTCCTGATCCCACACAGCAGTTGTTTCGTGCCCTACATGCAATATAAGAAGAGCAGCATGTGAAGCCAAATATAAAATCTGAGTTTGGAAGACATGGGCATCCTCCAGGATCTTCAATTCACGAAGTGGAGTATTTACAACAGCTCTACCCCAGCAAGGGCACCCGAGAATCCTATTCTGGAGGTGAGCATGGCCAAGCCCTGTCTGCATCTCCAGAGCCCTGTGCAGCAGCAGAAGTGAGGAAGCAGGGGATTTAAGGAAGCCCCACCACGACTCCAGTAACGCCATGTTCTGGAAAGGTCTCTGTTGTTATGCTGCAAAGGTACAACTGCTCCCAAGGTAGGGACATGGAATGCAGTACTCCATCATTCTGGAGGACTCTCAGGAGTGCCCTGGCATTCCTCTCGAATTCCTCCTTACAGCTCTGAGGAATCTTAGTTTCCTGAAAAACAAAGAGACAGCCCTTGTTTCTTTTATAGCTATTAATGAGAAGAATCATGGAAATCTTATCAAACCATATTTCAATGACAGAAATGAGATTTTAATGATGGCCCTGGCTTGAATTTTCTTCATGATTCAAAAGGCAGGAACTTGAGGTCATGTAGGGTACTTTCTTCAACGGAAACATGGTGGTGATTTGCAGATAGTAGCTATGACCTTGAGCCACAGGGCAGGGCAGAACAGACCTTTCACAACAGGACACATTCCAGCTTTCTGGTCAAATTCCTTGGAGATATCAGCTTTATAGGTACCTGAGCACCCAGGGGAGAAAGAGCCTTTTTTTATTTCAATAGATCAATAATATCGGAAAGCTATTCCACCTACTTCTTTCAAGCATTCTTCTGTAAAATAGAGTCCTCCAGAAGGGACAATGTTAGCACAATGTTAGGGCAGGAAAAATTCCCTCTCTCTGCTCCTCCTCGGATGGGTGATACCACCATTCTTGCCTAACAGCACCAATGTCTCCACCCTGCTCCAACTCAGACTTATCCCACCCCATATGCGACCTTTGGCGGATCTGATCGGGGACAACAAGCAACCTTTACCCTTACCCGTGAGCTCATGTCTCTTTGATAACAAGAAGGGGAGTACCTGTTGGATCATCTGAAGAAGGATTAAGAAAAAAACTGCAGTGGGAATCTATCCTACTAGAATAAGGAAACTGGTAGGACAGAGAAGGAGGTCAAGAAAGTGGGACAGGAATACCTGGCCGAGCCTGTGGCCGGTTCACTTTCCTCTTTTAAGGCTTTCAGTTATCAGTGGGTCAGTGGTTTACTTGCAGATACAGGTCTTTCCCTTGATCAAGTCTAATGAAAAGATAAATTTTCATATATATGGCATGAAGCATACACATATATATGAAGTATATACATATATATAATATATATATACTGACATATATGTATTGGTATATATTTTATAAAGTTGACTCAGAAGATTGTTATTGTTTAGCTTGATTTGATTATGGTTTATACAACTTTGGAATTGTTCTAAATGAAATTTTCCCTTGAATGGGCCACTGGACTTCCAACCTGCTAGGATTACTAATTCCAGACACACTGTCTTATCTTGCATCTTACCTTACATGCAGCTATTTATGGTAGGGCCCCCATTAGGGTTATTTGACAGAATCACTCAGGCATGTTTGCACTAGAAAATCAGTAGTTTCCATTACAAAGATGCACACCAATTCGGGGCATATAGAACTGAAATGTAAAGCTGGTATAAAGAGAACACACTACTTAAAGAGAATGAGTCTCATCTCTGCTACTTAGGCTCCTAATCATTTCGAGATACTGGGCCATATGCTAGTAACTTCCACACTGGAAGAAAAATCAATGTCTCAGTAAGATAAAGTTCTAGCTCACCGGTAAATGTTAAAATCTACATTCAATTTAATGCAAAAACCAGATCTTAGTTGAATACAATATGCTTACCCCTATGCTAGATATTGAATAGGGTTTTTAAAACATTGGTGTTTTTTTCCACCTCTAATGGCATATATGTTTGTAATGAAAAAATTAAATGATAGCATAAGGCAGGAAATAACTGAGTTCTCAACTAGATCACACTGTTGAAAAGTTTTGTTTTATTTTGTTTCATGATCACACGACCTCCTCTGTTGAGAAGGAGGGTAAGTGGACAGGTGTTAGGGCCAAAGTTGCTATCATCATATAAAAGAAGATGACCAGACACATCCCAAAATGAAAAGATTCACTGCAGTGGAAAAAGATCTAAAAGTAAGTACCTCCCCAGGTGAGTACCAAGCATCCACAGAAGATGCAGTAACAAACAACAGGTGGGAGCCGAGACAAGCAAATAGCCTCAAAGAGTCCTGTGATTACAGATATATAAGGGACAGTGCAACAAGATGGTGGTGGTTCTAGGATAAAGCAAAATGCAGAAGAGCCAACAGGCAGCATTAGGAAAATCTGAAAACTGAAGGCAGAATCTTGGCCAAGGGCTGGTTTACAAGGCCTCTACGGAAGAAGGAAAAGCTGAAGCCTTAACCATCAAAAAACTGGGCATGATGGATCTTCAAAACAGGACATGAGATTTGAGAAAACAAATGACCTAGTCATAACACAGGGGTCCAAAGGCAGGAGGTGGACTCGGGAACCAATGAACACAGGATTAGAGCCAGGCATGCAGGCATAGTAACCAATATGTATACGCTGCACTGTACAGATTCAAAGTATTTTCCCTTATTGATATCAAATTGTATGGGTTCCCAGATCACTCACAGAATAAATTCACTTAGCACATGCCAGGACCCATGGCATGGATGAAGCCCTAGAGATAGAGCATAGAGATGAGGAAGACATGGCCCCAACACTTAGGGGAATATGGTCATGTGTGAAGTACTGATGGGTAAACAGACTGGACAAAATGCAACTGTTCCTGAACATCACAGAGTTCAACAGGAGAAGGGAAGCCGTCCTGTCCTCTGTTCTTGTCCTTACTCTTTGTAACTGAATGCAAAGTTCGCAAGTGACAGTGCTTGGATCTAATGATAATGACTTAGCAACATTTCACATACTAAACAAGTAGAATTTAAATTTCCACACAAGTGAATATTTAATTTCTGTCCCACAGGGCTGTACTTAAAGCAAGATATCATTTTAAAATTCCATAGAATAGGCCCTGCCATGCGGAGCACAAGAGGACTTGGAAGTGGATGGGCTCTAATGAGCTGCTGTGTGATTTGGGTAATGTAGAGCTCTGAGAAAAGACCTTGTACAAATGTTGGGTGATGAACTAAAGAAAAAAACTTGAAACCTCAGCTCCAGTCAATGTGGGAAGATTAAGACAATGAATATATGGGGTTCAGGCCTGAAGGTACCCCTAGGATCTAGGAAACTTTGAATAATTTGAACCCAGTTTCCCTCCTCCCCCAGTCCTCCACCCAAACGTTCTGTTGCTAAGACAACAGGATGCTAGCAGGCAGGTACTAGTGTCTGCTCTCTGTATGCAGTTGCCTAGCAACGGGACTCAGCAGAGCCTGGGCTCTCGCTCTTTACACCTATCCTGCTCCATCCATTGCCTTGACTTGCTAGTTGCTTCCCCAACCCCCAAGGCAAAGAAACAAGAAGCAAGAGAGTACTAAAGGCTCAGGATCTGATCTTTTCGTCAATATCAGGAGAAAATCCAAGCCTGGCTTCACTCAGCTTAACCCTTACACCATGAAGTTATAGAGTATAAACTCACAATTACAGTATAAATTCAAATCACAATTTGATTTGAATAAAATCAAAGGATGATTTGACATTCTTAGTCTTTGAAATTCAGTTATGGAATCCTAGTCTGTAATACCAAAGGAATGTTGTGATAAGGAAAATACCAAACCACTGAGGCAAAATTAACAAAAGGATCTTCCATCTGGAATGAGAGACAGCAGAAATGAAAAATAAAAAAGGAAGTGAAGGGAGGAGAAAAAGAAATAAAAAAGGAAGACAGAAAGGGTGAAAAGAAGAACAAGAAGGAGAGGAAAGGCTTTTAACTCATAATAAATAATATCGTTTTGGAATAATGCAGTGTATAAACTGGGGGAAAAAAGTCTGCAAAATTATGTAGAGTGTAATCTGGTGCATAGAAGAATAACAATAGAGCCTACTGAGCTTCTTTTGAATACCAGGCATTATGTTAAGTGCTTTACCTAGATCCTTTGCACTTTCACAATAACTCTGCAAGATAGATACCAGGGAAATGACTTCACAGCTAGGACTAAGGACAGTTCAGTGACCTGACCTAGGCCACTCAGCTAGTAAGATGGCAAAGCTAGTAAAACTGTAGCGTATTCAAACCAAAATTAGTCTGGCTCAAAATTCCACATGATTTCTCGACATATACTACAATAAATATCTGGGAAAATGTGTGTGAAGCTTGTGAAATAACACAAATTTGTTAAACTGGGGACCTTTTAAAGGAGCTATAAATATGCTTTATCTAACATTAAAGAAACAGCTTTTTCTTCAAAGCCTTAATGCAATAATTTATGAAAAGTAAATAATCTTGGCAAGTGGGAAAGGAAAAGCTAATCTTTCAACAAAGCGCTCAGGAAAAAACGTTTAGAGTCCTTTTGAAGAAGCTGGAGAAAGGAAATTCCAGAATTTATTCCCATTGAAAAGGGAGTTCGAATTTTGGAGATGCTCACCAAATTATGGGAAACTTAGTGTATAAAGAAAGCCACTGCTCCAGGGAAGTCAAATACAAGCAAAAAAAAGAAGGTTCCAGTGGAAACTTGGTGACCTCCGCCATGGATCTCCTTCCCAGTGGCCACACAGTACCCTCGGCTGGGGAACACAGAACAATGCACTGACAGCAGGGATGGACACTCATGTATTCCGAACTCCTTTCTCAGACCCTTAGATCTCCCTGCAAACAGAAGACATTTGGCATTCTGGTCCCATCAGTCCCATAGATGTGTCGAAGCCTGCCTGACCTAGGCTTAAGCCAGTAACCGTGCCAAATACGTTTATTTCTCATTCTAAAGGGTGGGTTCAGGCATGCACAGCAAATCCTTTTGGCATATTCATTAATTCCCATGGTAAAGGACCCCTGCTAAATATTAATAGGGACCAGGCAGACCCTACCTGACTATTAGTGTCAAGATCCTGGTATCCTGAGTGCACAAAATTAGGTTACAGGTTAATAGCTCTTTCCCTCCCCAAATGTAAAATGTTATTATTATTATGTTATCACATATGACAGCTATTCTCCAGAAATAGCCTGGCTTTTCTTAAGGATCGGGGCCAAGCATGAAGCAGGCTTTCCTGCTTTTCTACACAGAGCTAGATGAAGTAACCATGTTGCAGAGTTCTAAAGTAATATAATATGTAATATGTAATAAAGTAAAGCCTATAATGTACAACAACGAACTGTGCAAAGACGACTAATTGTCTCACAATATCCATTCTGTCTTTCTTTCACAGCCAGGAAATTTTAGCTCAGCATATGGCCACTCAGACTAAAGTCTGGCCAATAAGATGTAAGTACAATTGTGGTACGGCAGCTTCTGAAACTTTAGGAAACAGCTATTACACAAAGTTGGCCCTTCTTTTCTTTTGTTCCTTCACCTGCTGGAATATGGAGGATGTCATCTGGGAGCATGAGAGAGACACTACCCTAGGGATGGCCAAGTAGGAGCCTAGGTCACAGTGGAATACAGTGGAACAAAGCCGCTATGCCAACTTGGGGCTCCATACCACCACGTTTCATAGAGAAGAAAAGTAAGCTTCTGTCTTTTTAAAGCTCCTATTTGTTGGGGTTTACTGTTACTTACAGCTGAATTCAATGTTAAGTAATACGCGGAGATTATAGCATAGCTCTTTCAGCCTAATTGGCCATCTAGGCAGGTAATCATTTGAATGACCTATAGCAGATAAGAAAATCCTGAATAGGAATGAGGATCTGAATTATCCTGAGGTGAGAGTCTCTCATCCTTCACTGGTGATCTAAAGAACTCTTGTCATTTTCATTAAAGATACAATCTTTATTGTAGTATGCAAAATAAGATGTTATAGTCCCCACAAAATAAGATATTTTACCCACAGGCAAAAACCTGTCCTTTAAAGTTCCCCTGCCGCTCCCTGGAGGAGAGAGAGGTCCATCAAATCCTCCTGAGCACACACCCAAAATGCACACCCAAGGGGTACTATGTCTCAAAACCCTTCCAAGACGTGATATCCAACAGGCCTACCACAAGAGCCCTTGTACTGATTACGAAGCAAACTTCAGCGTAATGAGGAAACTCATCCAGCAAAATGGATAAATGTAAAATATGACTTAAGATCTTTTCAATGTTTAAAGAGAATCTATACACTGAAAATATGTACATCCACATCAGCATTGTCCAACAGAATTTTAATGCCAACCACATATGTAATTTTAAATTTTCTAGTAACTTTATGGAAAAAAGCAAAAGAAACAACTGAAAATAATTTTAACACTATCTTTTATTTAGTTGACTATGTCAAAATATTATGAACATTATATAGTATAATCCATCTAAAAAACAATATATTTGACTTTTTTTAAAAAGAAAACCTTTAACCCCAGTGCATTTTACACTTATAGCACATTCTAGTTTGGGCTAGATGCCTTTCAGATGCTCAACCACCATTGTGACTAGTGGCTGCTCTACTGAACAGTATAGATCTAGAGTAATCATTCGCTGATTAGTAGAAATAATGACATCATCATAACATCTTGAGCCTCCAAAGTTCCCCCAAGTCCAATCAAGGCCCTTGTGTTCTAGCTAAAATTTGATCTAACCATAGTGAAGGTGACTCTGTGTGAATAGCTACTGAAATAGTTGTGCCACGTACAATCATTTCTTCAAATCTTACCTATCACGAAGTTTTCCATTTGTGCTAACCTTATATCTACTGCTGCATTTAACCGTATTCTTCTGTCTTCCACAGAGAGATGCAGTGAACCCAAATCTTCCACATAACAACCCTCCATGTCAGCAGGCAAGAAACTCTAAGGACATTCTCAATTTACGGAGGTGCAAAGGTGGTAGTGGTTTAGAAAGGCCAAATCCAAATCCCATTCAGTCTCAGGGTTTCCTCTGGCAACTGGCTCATAAGTACCTTCGTTTTCCAGGATAATTCTAAAGCCAAGGACATTGGGCAAGCTTTCCTTTAACTACAAAGCAATACTGGGTGAAACTTCTGACTCAGGTCTACTTAGATCTTTAAAAGGAAGAATTTGAAGAAAAAGAGGAATAGCAGGAGGAAGATGAGGAGGAGATAGAAGAAGGAAAGATAAAGAAGAAGTGGGAAAAGAAAGGTAAAGAAATGTGCTGGCCCTCACACGATGAAGGCTGACATTGGAACATAAACCCATGAGCAGTATCTGTTTCACCTACCTGACTGGTTGGGAATTCAAGCATTAGTAATTTATTTCTTTGAACTAAACCAAGAGTCCATGCATACCCAGTTGAAATGCAAATAGCCCTAGAAAGTAAAATACCAAACCTTCAGCTCTTACTATGATTTAATTCATCAAATATAAGCAATTTGGTCAACCAAGCAGGCTCTGGGGAGGCAGACACAAGCCTGGTGAGTTGTGACATGCAAGGTAGGAAAGATTCAGCAAATGGGAGAAAAGCCTTCTGGCCATTAGTGTTAGAACCTGGGGGACCTCACGTAAAAGGCACGTGAAAGAGCAGAGGACGCTGACAGGAGGACAGAGATTGCAAACCCTGACCCTTCCACGGCCCACAGCCACCCTGCACACAACCTCCATTACATCACCAATCCACAAAAATATAATAGTTCCTTTTCTCCACTCTTTTGTCCAAACTGCATACTGAACTTCCATCACTTTACCATGAACTTGCTGTTTCAGGTTATCGGTATTAACCTCTCGAAGATACAAAGAATGCGACATGTCACTGTCACTTCAACACTAATGTTTTATTAAGATTGGCTTCTCCTCCTTGGTCCTAGTGAGCTTCTGGCCTTCCAGTTTACTAGACCCAATAGTAATGAAATAAACCATTAAATCTTTGGACTTTTAAAATTCAACGTGAACTTTGAGAAACAAATTGAAGGTTTTGGAAGGGAGGAGGGCAGGGGGATGGGTGGTTCTGATGGTGGGTATGGAGGAGGGCACGTATTGCATGGACCACTGGGTGTGGCGCATGAGCAATGAATCTTGGAACACTGAAAAAGAAAAATAAAATAAAATAAAATTCAATTTGACAGGCAGTGGAAAGTCAGTACTTAACAACAGATCTCAGAAATTTATGAATACTAGAAAAGATCCAACAGTTGGAAAAAAAAACAAAACACTTCAAGTTCAGGACAGGTTATTCATTCAGTCATTCAACAACAGGGATGGAGACGCTGTTACATGCCTGGCACTGTGCTCAGGGAATGGCAGTAAGTAATGGACGGGTGACATGTACCTGTGCTAGGTGCCATCACAGAGCTGTCCTCAGGTGGAAAGGGGAAACAGAGGAGGATGCTGACTCAGGCAAGTGGTTGGCCAAGGGCTTGGGCCCTTCCTTCTCACAGGTCCATGTCGCTCTCTCTCCCCATGCTGCTTTCTCAGACAGAGGAACAACGCTCACCAGCCATGAATACACAAACAACTGTGCTTCCCTATTAGAAAGCAAAGAATGAGGGTGGGGGAGGTCAAGGAGGAAGACGAGGGAAGAACTAGAATCAAAGCTCATTCTAAGTCCATTTTGCCAGTTATTATCTAAGGGTAAACATCCTGGAGGTAAAATCATATCAACTCAGCTTTTCGGTTGCCTATCTTCGCCAAGCAAGTACTCTTCCTCTTCCTAAAGCAAGAACAGTGGAATGAATGGGACTATCTTAAGTAAAGGCACCCCACCCAGGGTCAGTACAGACTAAGTGTCATCCTCAAGTGTCCCTGGAGCCTAAGGTTCTGGCAATGACCTCTGGACTCGCAGAAAAGTAATGGGATGGTCTCAAATATACCAAGTGGAGGAATAGATCTTCTGTATGCTAGGCCTGTATCTAATCATTTTTAAAGTGATTTCCTTCATTTCCAACACATGTTCTTGACAGAAATAAGGAAAGGAGAGAAAAAGCTCCAATGCATTACAAAAATCACATTTGAGAATCCTAATATCCACTTCAAGGTGTATTCCTCTTTGGTAAACATGCAGTCTGTTTGCATTTAATTCTTCTACACAAGCCCTGCAAGAAAGTTAGCCAAATTGATAATCGATTCACATGATCTTTGCTCGCTCACTTATTAAAACACACCAAACAGTTAATTCCCTTTTCTGTTGGGAGCTCTCTCTTGCACTATGCAGCGTGAATGTTAAACAGCTGCTCAGGGCTCCAGGAATACAGCAGAGCCATTAGGTGGTAACTATTCCAAGCCATTCAAAGCAAGTCTCTGAAATGAAGGGCCCATCGCCCCTTCAGGGAAATCTCTGGCAATTTTTATTGATCTGATGACCCACAGATGATGAAGAATATCTAAGAATCTCAGAAAGACCGATTTAGTTGACCATTCCACATTCTCCCTCCCACACCCCGTACCAGAGTGAGGGGAGAGAGTTTTGGAATATTCTTTGTTCCTCTAGGTGCAGCGTGAGACCATTAGACACACTGGTTAACACACCTAATACCTTGCCAAGAGCCTCAAGAACCTCTCTCAATATCCTTCCCCCTCTCTCACATCACTTTCCTTCCCTCCCCCGGACCCTATCCTATCTCTCATGGAACAAATGGTCTTCCTCTTTACCCTGGTCCAGACACTGGTATCAGGGACTCTAAATAAACTGCGGTGCTAGAAGGAAGCCAACAGATTCTATAGGCAAATCCCTTCTCCTTACAAAGAAACCTTGGGCCTCAGCAGTTGTTCTTTGGCCAAGCTTCAACAATGAGCCAAGTTTCCCAACTCCTAGGGGGATGCCCTATTCTCTCCTAGCCCTCTGACCTAGATGCAGTTAAAGAAGATGCAACCTAAAGCTTTTCTCAAGATCCTGGTTTCAGTTTCCTACCTCAGAGCGTGGTTCCAATGTTACTGTTGAGTTTCTTCTTGGGACTCCACTCATCCATACACTGGACAATCATTTATCGAGATCCTGTCAGGTGCAATGCACTGGGATTAATCCTTGTGAATACCAAAATGAATTACAACTTTTCACTATGGTGGAAAATACAGATAGCTAATGAGATAGTTAAATTATAATCAATAGGTAAAAGGAGAGATATGTACAGAAAAATAAAAATGCATAGACAGGATAACTAAACAAAGAAACACTAAAGCCCACAGTCAGTGCTCCGTAAGTGCCAGGTCATCTCCTCCACACAGCAGTTAACAAATGTTAGCCTGTGAACCAAGTGCCTCAGGATTTTCTGGGGACCTTTCTTAATATACTGGAGTGTAGTTCTAGAATCTATATTTTTAATTATTCCCTAGGATGTTCTAATAAGAACAGTAAGTTTTAGGACTCCATGCCTGTAGTAATAAAGGAGAAGAAACAACTCCTGAGGAGTTTCACAGAGGAGATGATGTTCAAATTAAGTTTTTAAAGATAAGCAGGAGCCTCAAACAATTATGTTCAGGGCTGTAATTTAGAAAGGAATTATAATTTTTTGTAGCTTCTCGCATGGTAGAATCAGGACCAGTGTATTAAAGTTAATATTTAATAAGAATTTTTTAGGGAGCTGTTTTAAAATGAATGGCCCACTCTAGGAGGCAAATAGGAACCCATCCCTGGAAGCATTCAGCTGGACTCGTTGACTAAAGCCCTGGTTCTTTTCTACTTGGGCAGATCTTCTCTATCATCTGCTGTGCCTATTACATTATATGCTCAATTCACATTGCTAATGAGTGAATCATATAATTGAGTACATGAACAAATAAGTATAATTGATCTTTTCTTTTGTAATATTGAAGTCAGACTTTATATCTACCTCTATTATTTATTAAGAAACTGACATCAAGCACACATTCTTATGTATTTCTGAAACCTCATTCTCAACTAGCTTTTCACACAAGATATATCAAAAAGTTTACAAAATGTTGGCTGAATCCCTATTAAATTCCATCTTGTTAGTTTACCCGTTGTTTCTGGATTCTCAGACTTTTTTTTTTTTTTTTTTTTTTTAGCTCAGTTCTGACAATCACGGATGGCAAATTTAGAAAAGTGGAGCTCTGAGATCTCTTCAAACTCTGAAATCAGTGATGCCGTAAGTGGGCAGAATTTCTATGAATTTGTTAAAATCAAACTGGATCTACTGAATATACTAATGGCTGTCCACTTGTCCTCAGAGGAGAGCTTCGGGGAATGAAAGAGAAGTCCTTTGTGGCACTGACGTCAGTTCAGTAACCAAGTACTGGGCATCTCTTCTGTGCCAAGAATGTAGACTCACAGAGATAAGCAAGGCATGACCTGCCTTGAGGAGACATCTTTCACCGTCTAGTATCTACTATCACTATCTATATCTATATATCTATATCTATACCCTTAACCAACAAAACCCAGATCTTACCTTTTGAAGCTAAAGGAAAGAGGGTTCCATTTTTAACTTCTCAGAGTTACTACGTGCCCCCAAATGCATAGAATAAATGAAATAATAAATATCAAACATTTTCCACATGAGAAAAGAGTACTTTTTCAGTGCTAGCTGGATTCCTTAGTCAATCCAAGACTTTTAAACTCAAAGCAAAAAGTAGTAGATGAAATAGAGACAACGGAGTGCCCTTTCCACATAAGTCTTACCAGCCATTGTGTAAGGAAGTGATTGGGGATGAGGAGGGAAAGCATTAAGAGACTCAGGCCCTGCATTCCTGACACAGAAGCAGGTGGTTGCAAACACACCTGCTCCCCCCCCACTGAAGCAGTGGCCACTTAGCACCCTCCACTCTACCCCCCACCCAAGAACAGCTACCTCGTGGGCCACCAAACACCTCTGCCAACCCGTGGCTTGATGGCCCTGGTATCTTTTCTGCAAATGAAGAATCAAAAGACTCTGGTCCTTTCCTTTTGCAGGTGTCTATCCTCTCCCTGGGCCCCAAAATGTAGAACCTAAAATGAGACAGTTTGTTTTTGCACAAAATACAGAAGAGCAAGAACAAGTTGAAAAGAGCTGCATTTTCTACTCAACGGGGGAAGATGAGAATAATTTTTTTATGACACAAAATTAAATATTTTCTAAGCTTTTATTCTTTTCTCTTTAACCCCCTTCAGGTTCAAATCTAATTTTTTTAAGAGAACCACCAAATTGATTCTCAGAGAATAATTGCTAAGGCGTGAAACTACCACCCGTATCCTGGAAACAGGCTGTGCCATGGGTTGTTTCTTAATTTTCACCCTATTAGGGTAATTTCCTGCCACTCTGGGTTTTTATCCTGCAGCAGCTCCTGCACACTGGCATCCTGGCTCCTTCACAGCTGCTTTGTCAAAGCAGAAGGTAAGGAGACCATTAGCACCTTTCTAGAAATAATCAGATGCAACAAATGCCATTGCCCTATTAGCCTGTAACAGGGTGAGGGCAAGGGAAGGAGCCAATACTGTAACCTGGGAAGGCCTGTCACCTCTGAGAACTTGGCTGCTGCAGTTACTTAACCACCAGTGACACAGTTTATAAATCCACTGTCCTAAGAGAAAATGGACAATGCACAAATTAGAAAGCACAGTATGAAAAAAAAAAAAATGTCCACCCTTTTCAAGTTAAGCAACAAAATGCAAGTTTAAAAACAACCATATCAACTTTTTTTTTTTGCCTTTTAGTATTCTTTTAAATGATAAAATTAGATGCTGATGAGGGTCCAGTGAAGTTGATATTTTCCTACAATGCCAATGGCATTGTAAATTTGAACAGCCTTTCTGGAAAACAATTTAGCAATAAGTTCTAAGGACCATAAAAATATTCATACTCTTTGACCCAATAATGCCACTTACTGAAATCTATCCTTAAAAATGTAGAAAAAAGCTGTATACCCAGATATACTCATTGCACTTCTATTTATGACAGTAGAAAAACTGGGGGAAGATGTCCTCCACAGATAAATGGTTGAGTAAGTAAATCATAGGCTATGACTGAATAGAATAGTAAAAACAGCTCAGAGTAGCACCTAGCACACAGTAGGTACTCAATGTGACTATGTAGAAATGAATAAAAAAACTTTTAAATAAAATTAGATGGAAAATGTCTTACACAAACATGTATGCATGCTTACTCAACTCTGACAATATGTATATGGAAAAAGAAAGTCAATTTTCTAAATTTCCAGTAATGGAATTTTTTTGAAGCTTGCACACTGTAAATAAAAAAATTAAAAATAAATGAATCAACATGTCTCCCTGGATGTCAGCAAGCTGGGCGTCCCATTAGGCTACAAAGTGTAAGAATGCATTGCCACACCTCCCTGTCATCCGCACTGGCTTCCGACAATAAAAGGGGGAGGCCTGAAAGTCACACACAGAGAGGAAGCAAGAGTGCACAGGGCTTATGGATGCTCATGAAAGATGATCAGTGCAAAGGCTGTGAATTGCAGGCAGACGTGATGGAGAAGCAATGAGTGGTCTTCTCTGGAACTAAGCAGACCTTCCTTCTGGACCTTCCTGCTGCTTCAATTTTAGCTTGGCAGCTGAGACCCCAGTGCAGATGCATTAACAGCTAGGTGTGATGTCATAAGGGCTACAAAACTGAATGTCCATAGGGCTCTTCTTTCAGGAGCTTAGAATCAGCTCTAGAAATAAAACCCCCAAGTCTGATGCTAAATGAAACAAGGAAAAGCTACTAGAAGTCTACAAACCTGAGTTGGATCCAATTCTGCATAGCTTTAACTGTGATGTTTTAGTAAATCATGTCCCTTCTGTCTGAATCTCTGTTTACTTATTGGTAAAATGAGCATGACAATCCCTGCCCCCAGCTCCCTCACAAGGCTGTTATAAGGATCAAAAGAACTAAAGCAGTGGTGTGTGTGTGTTGTGTGCGCCATGACGTGCCATGTGCAGATGAGGGATACTGCTCATCAAGAAGAGAGACCTTGAAGTCTGCCATTCTGTGGCTCATTCTGGGGTTGACAAGGTGGCAAGATCTTCTACAATCAGAAATCAAAGAAACCTTCATGAATTCCCAGCCTAAGGATGAAAACCACATGAAAAGCACCCTTTTATTGGCCTATGATTGCTACACAGAAGAAAATTATATAAAACTGTAAGACTGACACATACACAAAACCGTGTATATAAATAGTGGTATTTACCAACAATAGGTTCAGAAGTGCAAGGTCCCATTTTCTTCCTGCCCTCAAGTCCAGAAAACCAGCAGTGCCACAACAAAAGCTATTCTTTCTAGCAACGGATCTGAGCCCAGGTGACAGGGGCTCTCTGTCAGTGGGCATGAGCAAGTTAAACAGCCCAGAGGAACTACAAGAAAGAGAATTATCTGTTATGTCTGAGACAAGGAACTAACAGAGTCAGTGACTTTCACATAGAGTGAGCACTTTTCAAGCATCCTTTCCTACAGGTGTGTTCTCCTACCCAAGATCAAAGCTATTTATGAAACTCATCCTACACCAATTCCCAGTGCAGCCGAGAGACAGAGGGCATACACAGCAGTAGCATTTCACAAAAACAAGAGGCTCACCTCTTGCAGAAAGTGTAGACGGAGAGGAAATCTGTAGTTTCTCAAATATTTACTGATCGCCTACTAAGTACTGGGGACAAAACAGAGAAGCAGTTGGACAAGGTCTCTGCACCATACAGCTTACATTCTAGCTCCCTCAGGCCTAACATTGTGCAATCTGCACCATAACAAATTAAGAATATAAAAACGTAGTTTATGAAGTTTTGCAGTTAGGGTATAAATTCTGAGTGGTTATAAGAAACTGAAAAATCTCTACAGTTAGAGTAAAATTACTCATAAAAAGAACTGTCCATTTGGAGACAGGATATAAATAGTATGGAATAAGGAAGTGAATCAATGTACGACACATTCCTGTCAGCATCTACTACCCTCAAGTGCTAACAAGTGAGAATCCCTTTCATTTAAGGAGCCACCCTCCCCTACTCCAATCTGTGTATTTTCAGTGAAGCAACTCCAATCTCAAATATCAAAGTGGAGTGTATGACCTAGGTTAAACCATTCGGCACACTCCACTCCTCTGGTCACAATAACTCATTCAGGGATGGACATTGGACCCACATCAAGCCAGTGAGGGCCAAAAAGACTCAATTAATTCTAAGGCATTCTCTTGGCAACATTAGAGCAATGTTCCTGGTCATTCTCTCTCTTTCTCTTTCTGGAAATAATCAAGAGAGCTGCTATAGTGAACCTGAGAACAGATGAGGTCTTATTACAAAGAAAGTGAGGCCAGGGGCACCTGGGTGTCTCAGTCAGTCAAGCATCTGCCTTTGTCTCAGGTCATGATCCCAGAGTCCTGGGATCGAGTCCCACATCAGGCTCCATGCTCAGCAAGAGTCTGCTTCTCCTTCTCTCTCTTTCTCTCTCTCTGTCAAATAAATAAAATCAGGATGGAAGGAAGGAAGGAAGCAAGCAAGGAAGGGAGGGAGGGAGGGAGGAAGGAGAGAAGAAAAGAAAACAAGGAAGGAAGGAAGGAAGGAAGGAAGGAAGGAAGGAAGGAAGGAAGGAAGGAAGGAAGGAAAGAGAGAAGAAAAGAAAAGAAAACAAAGACCGGTCAAAAACAGAAAAAGAGAATCTGAGTCCTGGTGACATCACGCAGACCAAGCCACAATGTAAGCCTTTCCCTGTACATGTTTACTTACATGAAGCAAATAAATTTGAATTAGGTATTCTGTCACTTGCAGTGGAGAGCACCCTGACTGAAATAATGACCAAGTCAGAAGGAAAGCACAAGAAGGAGATGACCTGGATAGGGCATGGGCATTCACTTAAAACATGGTTAAGTATTTCTTCAGTTCCTTAAAGAAGATAAACTGGACTTAATACTAGAACAACTATGCGTATTACTGGAGTTATACTTTGACCACATGTCTGAAACATACAAGGATCAGGATGGATTTCACATAAGATAAAAACAAACGAACAAAAAAGTAAGAGTAGTCTTAAAAAGCAGTAAAAGAAGTCCTAAGGCCTCTTTCTGTATCAGGTACCCATCCTACTGATTGTGGGAAGGTTCAGGATATCCCAGAGTTGCAACATTGGAAGCTAGGATGGTAGATGAAGGAGCAGTTACATACTAAGGGGCTCAGACCAGTGACTATTTGTCAATAAGTACAAAAGTATTTCAGTATTTTAACAACAGGCATGGCTATTCCAGTGTATACTAGGGCAAAACAATCAGTCCAGTGTATGTCCCCGTCCCCAACTATCCATGCTACACTCACGGGTGGCTGGGTAAATGCACCACCACAGGTACGAAAGAAGAAAAGCACCAGCTGGATTATAGGAACCCTTCTGCATGACCGTCTGTCTAACAACGGGAAAGTAAAAGTTGGGAACAAGAGGAAGAGAAAGGGAAAGAGAAATTAGAAAAACTCAAGTCATTGATTGTTTCATTTTATCTTAAACAAGTCACCCAGAACGTACCTCCTCCAGTTCCTAGCAGGCTGCAATTCCATATAAGAATAAACTTAGTGAGATGGTGATAATGTCACTAGAGGAGTTGCTTAAGCAGAAAAGGTTATGTTATAGGGAAGTTAGAAACAAGATGTGCTGTGAATAAATCTCGATGTGGATAATCAGCACTCCCCAAATTAACAGATGATTATATTATATTTACAGCATTTCAAAGATAAAGTATTAATAATAAATTCAGATACTGCAAAGGATAAAATAAATTCAAACCCTCAGACTTAAACCATCATTCTTCCTAAAATCTTGGAAAATTTAGATTGGCTTTTGTGTCACTATTTTTAATCTTAACAGTACTACCCAGGACAAGGGGAAAGCTTTAGACAGTAACATTCTATCAACACAAATAGAATCCGTCCTATGAGGTTTTAAGTCCAATAAGTAGACTAAGAAGTTTTTCCAATTGTATTGATCATGTGAGCTCTCAAGCTCCTGATCCTGAGGGCACGTATTTTACTCCTCATTAACCATAAAAAAGTAAGGATGGTATTGCATTATTTTAAAAGCTATTTTCTAAAGACTGACTATGAAAAACATGATCATTTTCCTCAATTTGGATATGATTTCTTCTATTTGCATGTAATTTCATAAAATGATTATATTTAGACTGGTTCTACTTTAGTCATAACTTTGTAAAGGGGTCAAGCAATGTGGGAGGGAATCTGAAAAGAGTAAACTTTTATGTTGAACTAGACTCCCAACAGAAGGTCACATCTGGATATTCAAAGCGACATCATAAGCTCTTTGATGACCAGTATGGATCCTTGCAGATTGGTAACAATCTGTATCGACCACCAAAACAGTTTTGCCCTAGAGTATTTCCTAGTCTTCTGTCTCTCTTGAGAGGCTTTTCCCCTCACAGTTAGGAGAGATGTATTCTTGTCTACAAGAGCCACTTCTACCCTTTTCAGCTCCCAATTCCTACTAAATCCAAGTATAAGGCAAGGTATCTGACATTTGGAAATGAGTAAAACCCAGATTCTCCCCTCAAATGGCTTATAATGTAGCTTTTCTTCCTCTTTATTTTGTACCTCCACCTCCCAAGCTAACATACTAAAGATGAGACTCCTCTCCTCTCTGCTCCTACCTTCTCTTCTTAAAGAAGGCTCCCTGTCCACAGCCTGGCATATAAGATGTTCTGTTTTCACCCATTCATGCCAATTAGACAGATGACCTATGTGGGGCTGAGAGGTATTTCTCTCCTAGAAAATGGGAAAGAGTTGAAAAGACTAAAGCTGCTAGTCCTTCCTTGGAATGAGAGCCCAGATGAATCAGGATGTTAGCTATGTCACAACAAAGCAGAAAGGTGGCTCCACAGACAAGGACGTACAGAGAGACGCCATGACACAAAACCAGGAAGTTTAGGAGTGAGGAAGTAAAGGTGCAAGCCTGTCCTTCCGGTCCATGTTCCGCTCTACCAGGAAGCTACACTTCCTGTGGTAGGACTCTGTAGGGCAGATGCCCCAGGCCCTTGGATCCTCCCAGTACATTTTCTCTGATCAGCTTACACTGTATTGAATGGGTTCCTATTCCCTCAAACAAATGCTCTTTGTTTAACACATAACTAGTGGACTTAAGATCACAACTGAAAATAAATTCCAGCAAGGGATGGCAAAAAGAGCACCAAATCAGGAGTATGCAGACATCTGAATTTTAGTTTAGATTTTCCCACGAATGTTATGGTGATCAGATGATCCAGATTTTCTAGGCAAGTCATGATGTTGAAAAATGCTATCCCACCATTATAAAAACATACCTAGGCAGTGGTATATTGATAAATGTTTAATAAGTCTCATCTCTCCGGCAAATAAAAACCAAGCCCTGATATGCAGCCTTTGCCAATTTCCTTGGTTTAAATACATGGCTGATTTCAAGCTACTAACATAATGCCACTGAATACCGAGTTGGAAAAAGATGCCAACAATCAGCTCTTATGAACCAGTACAAGATGGCCTGTGTAGGACACAAGTTTTGTAACTGGAGAGACTTGGGTTTATAACATAGCTTTGCCCTATTATTATTTATGAAGTGGATTTCTGTCTGAGCCAACATTATCTATAAAATTGTAATAAAAAAATACTAACCTACCACACAGAAGATTATTGAAGGGTCAAGTAAGATATATTGTGGGGATATAATGTACAGTACGTGTGGCAACCACAGTTAATAATACTGTATTGCATATATGAAAGTTGCTAAGAAGGTATATCCTAAAATCATCAACATAAGAAAAAACTATGCAACCATGTGTAGTGATGGATGTTAACAAGACATTGTGGTGATCATTTCCCAATATATACAAGTATCAAATCATTACATTGTACACCTGAAGCTAATACAATGTTATATGTCAATTGTACCTCAGTTTTAAAACATTAAAATAAATAATAATAATAATGAATAATTTTTTAAAAAACATGTAATGTACCTTGGGCAATGGCCTGACAATATGGATGATCAATTAACGGGTGTAATTACTGTTGTCACTTTTGTCTTTGTTATCATTATGACCATTATTGTCAGATTATGAGTCTCAGTTTTAGATTAGGAAGTACAGTCCTTGTAATTATTACCAATTTCCTGGACAGTTTTAAATAAATTATCTAATCTTTATATAAGTCAATATCCTCATCTATAAAATGAAGTTCTAAATTACCTCAACTCTTGCCTTCGAATTCTAAAATTCAGTAAGAACATAGAGTGAAACTACGTGTATGTGAAAAAGAGGGAGATATTTGGATGGAGGGCAAAGAGGAAAGAAAGTGATGGGCTCTGTAGGGTTGGACCACCTCCCAAAAGGAAAAACCACCTAGGGAGGTGAAGCTTTTAAGTGTGATCAGTTCAAGGAAGGCAGTTACTCTCTGCCTCTAGCACCTTCCAAACTATACAAACTACAGCATTATCCAAAGGCTAAGCTCATGCTTAAGTGAAGCATCTTGACGGCTTGATTAGGAACAAGAAGACAGATATAAATAGAAAGCAAAAAAGGTATAGAGAAGAGATTGAGAGTCTTCCTCTTCCAATTTACCCCAAGAGCAAAATAAACATTAGACTAGGGTCAGTAACTACCCCAAGGACTCTGACCCACTTATTTGGTGCCCAAAAGGAGATGGCATGATTAATCTCATGCTACTTTCCTTCCTTACTTCCCTTTCTCCCAACACACACATACAAACACACACGCGCACACACACATGCACTCTTAAACACACCATCCCTTAGTACATGTGTATGCACACAGAGAGGAAACAGACTGGCCAAATGGCAGCAGATTTATCTGCTTTGTTGGGAGGTGCTGGGTGGAAGCTGATTTTAAATGAAGACCTCAAACTAATCCAGTTCACTCCAGATCACAACTTTAAAAGCATTTTTGTTCTTTAAGAGAAAAGGGTAAATGAACTGGAGGGGCAACGGGAGATAGGGCTCAGAGAGAAGAAGCTCTAGCCTAAAAGGGACAGAAAAAAATCTTTTTTTAAAAAGGAACACCAAAGAGATCAAATGGAGAAACAATGAGAAGAGGAAAGAGATTGCAAGAGGGGAGACATATGATCAAGACAATGGACAAGAGAAGGAATTAGCCACAGATGAATTTGAATTTTTTACTGACTTACTTTCTCACAGTATCAGGTATGTCCTAAGCCACAGTAGGGTAGTAATGAGTTTATTGGTAGATGCGTAGCAACTCTGAACATAGTTCTCTCTGTCTTCAGTAAAGACTGAGAAGGTGCAAGGAGACACCTTTTTGTCATATAATTTACATTCAAATAAACCTAAAAGGCAAGAAAGACAAGCTGCCTGCTGTATCCCATCTACAATCTTGAGACACAGGAGCCAAGTACCCAGAATATTCTGGACAGATTAATCTTTGCCAAAGCCTATATAAAGATGAAAAATGCAAAATTAAAGTGATTCTGTCACTTAAAATAAAGAGTAATTGCTTATGGAAGGAAGGAAACCAAATAAAGTAGCAAGGAAATTCTCTGATTTAGTGAAATTCATAGAAATGAAAAGATTTTCTACAAGATCTGTTATACGAGCTGTAATTTTCCAAGACTGCAGACATGGTATTTGATTGGAACCTTTGATCAACTCTTGTTAAGGTTGTTGCTCCCTCTTATCATTGCTAGCACAGGATAAAATTTCCACATCCTGACACAGTCATATTGCACCATAAAGAAACACAGTCAACCTGTTTGAAATTGGGCTCCAGATTTAGCACCAGATGATTTGAGCTTTGCCTAAACTTATCTTTGGGTCTGGAAAGTAATATTTGCTTACTGCTTAAAACACACCATTTGCGAATGAAATGATCATCCCTGAATCACAACGCTATAAAAATGTTCTCTCTGGGTAAAATCAAATGAAGAATTAAGTTCTTTTGCAGTGAACCTGGGACTATCCTTACAGTCAATTAACTAGTTTGATGGAGTGAGAAGACACACACTTAAATATGGTTAAAATTAAAGATACTTTTTGCCTGAGTTATCCCTAAACATGGAAACGTAGGTTTAGCTTTTACTTCCTACCTTAGCTTCTAAGGGTCTTCTGGCCTAAACACACACCAGAACGTGGCTAAGTTATGGTCAATTGACAAAATAAGAATTAAAGAAATAAAAGTCAGAAAATTAGAGACAGCAGAAATGAAAAAGTAAAGGGCATCTCTTTCTTGATAGCCAATAAATCTGTTGGCTCAATGCATCTAGGACGTGAGCTAAGCTTCCAGAAAAGATGAAAATGAAGGAGGGTTTCTTCCCTCTTTGTTTCAAATAAGATTACAATGTGCGCACAAAAGGATCTGCAAACAGAAATAAGAAAATTCCATTAATGTGATAATGATATCCTGAAGGACCTGAACAAACAAAGGAGATTGGGACTTTAGAAGTAATTTGTCCATCGTTTCCTTTTCCAGGTTTTGTGAATCCCTGACTTGAAAGATTTAGGAAAGATTGCTCCTAGACCAGGTTTGTTCCATCTGTCAGAGAATCCCCGTAGGAAAAATTAATTTAACAAAATATTTAAATCGTGATGGTACATTGTTGCCACTTTCATTAATTAAAAATTTAAAAAATATATATTATGAGTCAGCCTCAGCAATGCGTTATGCATGTTAGACTAGGTCTCAATTGAAGGGCACTCACTAGAAAACGTGCTGCTAACTTGACCTTCCTGGAGCCTGTTCACTGCCTCCAATAAACCAACGGACCATGGCAAAGCCATTATTAAAATGCTTATGTACTTAGGCAGGGAGGAGGTGATGTTAGGTTATTAACAACTTTGTCTGAATGAGACTCTAAATTCCCATCTCATTCCTGCCCCTTGCAGGGGACCACCATGGGCCAGCACTAGGTCCTTTGGGCATATTTCCCTGACGTGGCTCAGAAGAACAGGATTCAGGTAGTAAATCCAAACAAAGTCTTTACCAAGGATCAGGAGGCAAATGAGGGGAGCTATTTTTATCTTTGAGTCCAGTGGGGCTGGTATGGAGGTAGATACAAGGGGTGAGACCCAGAGAGAAGAGCTGGAGGACAGCGAGGTGCCGGAGTGGGGAAGAGGAAGGGTGAAGTAAAGGGAGAACACTCCAGAATTCCCAGAGACAGGTAGAAGATACTGGATCCATTCTATTTGCCCTGGACCCCACAGGGCAAGGGGGTTGGTTTACACACAGATTTGAGGTAAACAGTTTCCCAAAAGTTAGAGAAAGTTCCAAGGCAAAGGGAGAAATCACGGAGGTAAAATAATGTGGTAAGAACAGTAGAGATGTGAAGTATCATTAGTCGATCGATGGGAATGCAGTGGAAAAGGTCTGTGAGTGGCACAGGCCAGCAGAAAGGGGTTCTTTGTGAGGTGTCCTGGCCTCCTGGAGATAGATCTACCTGGCCAAGTCACAGAGAGATGAGCACTGAAAATCAGAGCAGAAATTATTCTGCTATAAGAGCTCAATATAGCACAAGGGTTTAGAACGTGGGCTCTCAAAAAAGACCCTCTGAGTTTGAACCCTGGCAGCCACTTAGCAGCCCTGTGACTTTGAGAAAATAATGTAAGCCTCCTTCTTTTAGCAATAAGACTAGCACCTACTTCAAAGGGTTGTTACAAAGATTAAATGAATGAGTAAATGTACAGTGCTTAGAAAAGTGACTGGTACACGGTAAGCACTCAACGTGAGCTATTATAACTGCTTATTAGCATACTTGATACCATATTGTGAGAGATCCAAAATGATAGCAAATAGAACCCTAGCCACAGGAGCTTATGTTTTTATACTGTAATGCCTAATAACCCTATCTACTTTCTAACTAGGAACACATACCTTTACTCGATTTCTCTGCCTTTTCCTTGGTAATGTAATTTCAATAAATTAGAATCTCCCAATTCAAAATTAGGTTTTAAATGTAAATTACAATTTACAATTACTTTAAAAAATATTATATGACACATTATCAATTGATTTGTTGAAACAATTTCATATATATTTTTATTAACTTATTTTAAATCCAATTAATTACCATATAGTGTATATATTAGTTTCAGAGGTAGAGTTCAGTGATTCATCAGTTGTATGTAACACCCATTGCTCATTACATCACATGCCCTCCTTAATGCCCATCACCCAATTACCCCATCTCCCCACCCACCTCCCCTCCAGCAACCCAACCTTTGTTTTCTAGAGTTAAGAGTCTCTTATGGATTATCTCCCTCTCTGATTTCATCTTATTTTATTTTTCCCTCCCTTCCTCTTGATTCTCTGTTTTGTTTCTTAAATTCCACATATGAGTGAAACCATGTAATTGTCTTTCTCTGACTTATTTTGCTTAGCATAATATCCTCTAGTTCCATCCATGTCATTGTAAATGGCAAGATTTTATCCTTTTCGATGGCTGAGTAATATTCTACTGTGTGTGCGTGTGTAGGGATATATAATATATACACCTACACACACACATATATATGCTATGTGTGTATATATATATATATACACACACACACACACACATCTTTTGTGTGTGTATGGTGTATATATACACACATCACATCTTTATCCATTCGTCTGTCAATTTCACATATAGTTTACACTTTTTGTACTACAGTAGTGTTGGAAAGGTTACTGTGCATGTGTTTATATAGCCCACGGAACCCTGAAGGACAAAGTATGACAGAGATACTTCTTAGTATGACCTGCTTTTGTTCAGAAAAAAGGCAGTCTCTCCTTCAACCATAGGGATTTTTCTTATTTAGTGGTTTCTTAAACCAATTTGTGACTTATCCTCCTGCCATATTCCTGAGGTGCATCATGGAACACAGCCACCAGCCATTCTCCAGCTCAAACTAAAACTGGGCTATTAGCTAAAGCACTGACAGTAGCAAAGGGCTATTGTTATAGACTGCAACCGAGTCATCTGTGCTTTAACCAGCTCAGCAAGTGATTCTGATGCATGTTCAAATTTGAGAAACAATGGCCTAGAGAAGCTTAACTACAACCGGACAATCTCCTTATTGAGCTTGCCCAAGGTCACACAGCTGAGAAGCAGGAGAACCCAGAACACTGGCTCACATTCTTAACAGTAAATCCTGCTGCTTCACTCTTCTATGCACCACTTTTGGCAGGAAGGGGGATTCTGGGGGTAGGAAGACCTTTGAAAATTAAACTATGGAAAAAGTAACAAATTCCATTTTAAAAGCATTTACAGTAAAAATGGCAATTTTCTCAGTTTTCTACAATCTAGCATATTTTGACTCCCATATCAACTAATCAAATATTTCTTCAGAAGCTTTTCCAATGCATAAAACCACCAGATACAATCTGCCTTCTCCTAAGAAAATTCAATACATGAAAATCTGCTTACAAAACAGATAAATCAGAATTTTAACTTTATAAAAGAATTTGCCACCTAATTTTTTTCTTTAAAAAACTAGTTTCCTGATACACTTACACAGTGATTCATTTTACAAAATTTTAATATACATGCAAAATTTAGGAGGCATACCAAATAAGACTGTGCTCAGTCTCATAGAATTGGATCATTCATTATCTTTCTCATTAATTCTCTGTAGTGATGTTTATCGTTTTGCACAAATAAGAATTCTACTTAAAATTTGGAGGAGATGCTAGGACTCACCCTAATCTCTTAGGGCAGTGGTTTCCAAGTCTGAGATGTATTACAGAGACCCTGTTTTAAGATACAGATAGGTGTATCTGTATCTTACCTACCCCCCTACCTACCCGCAAGAGTTCTAACTCAGTAGGTCTGGGGTGGGTTCAAGATTTGATATTTTGAACAAGTTCTAGAGACTGCACTTTGAGAACCCCTGCTTAGGGAATTTCCAGGGTAGAGATGAATAAAAAATTCTCCAGCAATATTCTTCCTCAGCTTTCAAACTGTCCTGAGACATATTCATAATTCAAGAAATAGTTATTTTCTTGAAAACATATTTTAAAAACCTTATCACCACCCACCAGGAGACTAACTCAGACCTAAATTCAGAAAAATGAAACAATAGTAAATTCTGACTCCGCCCCCAGCACCTGGTAAGTACCCAGATTAAACTAATTAGAAGTATCCTCGGGACGCCTGGGTGGCTCAGTGGGTTAAGCGTTTGCCTTCGGCTCAGGTCATGATCTCAGGGTCCTGGGATCGAGCCCCGCATCGGGCTCTCTGCTCAGCAGGGAGCCTGCTTCCCCCTCTCTCTCTGCCTACTTGTGATCTCTCTCTCTCTTTGTCAAATAAATAAATAAAATCTTTAAAAAAAAGGAGAAGCTTCCTTCTTTTACTTCATGTCGACTGTGGTGAATTGTTACACAGCAATAGAAAACAGATATACTGTTAAAACTCTTGGAGGTTCTCTGCCTAATACCTCCAAGCTAGGAGACTTCAGAGCCTCTGCACTGCGAGACTACTTACCTCTGATGAATGGGAGAATTGAAGCTTTGTTTAAGTGACAGTCAACAATTAATCTATAAGAAACTTTGGGATTATAAATTTAAAGCTTTATAAGGACAGCCCAACTATTCATTTTAAACGTAGAAAAAAAAAATAAACGTAGAAAAAATAGAACTTGGTGATTTTCTTGTCAAGGAGCTTAAAACATTTAAATGAAAACTGGACAGTTTCACCCATTAAGCCTGTTATATAATTTGGGGTTGGAAGTCCACAAGGAATCCCCTGGGTGACTAGAAAGGAACACTGATTTGGAGATGTGGCATATCCCATGGAAGCTGCAAATTCCTGTAAACAGAGAACTTAAGCTTGAGTAGCCTACAATGAATCAAATATTTTACTGGCTCTCAAAAGTTCTCCATGGTGCTGCTATAGTCTGAATGTTTGTGTCCCCCCACCCCCAAATTCATGTGTTGAAATCTTAACCCCCTCAATGTGATAGTGTTAGAAGGTGGGAACTTTGGGAAGTTCTTAGGTACTGAGGGTAGAGTCCTCATGAATGAGATCAGTGCCCTTATAAGAGGGGCTCCAGAGAGATCCCTAGCCCCTTCCATCATGTGAGGACACAATGAGAAGTCTGCCACCCAGAAGAAGATCCTCACCGCACCGTGATCTCGGATTTCCAATCTCCAGAACTGTAAGAAATAAATTTCTACTGTTTATAAGCTACCCAGTCTGTGGTATTTTGTTGTAATAGCCCGAACAGCCTAAAACAGAAAATGTATGTGGGTATGTTTGCTCCTCTGCAGGAAGATGGAAGGCGGCCTAGTGCACTGGCCTTTGGAGCCAAAGAAACAAGCCTGTAACATAAATCCCAACTCTGCCGATTACTGGCTGCTAGGCTTTGGCCATGGAACTCAACACTTCAGGACACTGGCTTCCTCATCTGTAAAATGGGCACAGTAATAACTGGTCTTTAAAATTATTATAAAGAAAAAAAAAATAATAATAAAAAAATAAAATAAAATAAAATTATTATAAAGATTGGAGATCAAATAAATAAGTTATGGGGCACAATAATTCACTCAGTGTAGCTACAATTATTATTGTAGGTACCTTTTACCAATTCATCAAAGACTCTCCCTTAAATGTGAGATATAGTTATTTGAGTTTTTCCTTTATCCCAGTGCTAGGTTTAGACATTTTCCCCCTTATTCACTTAAAATTTCCCAAACTTCCAAATTCCTAGCAAAAAAAGACAGAACTAACTTTTAGGTAGCGATAACTGTGTGTGTGGGTTTCTTCTGCAACGTGTTCTCCATGCGTGCTATGTGTTACACTATGTTGGGATAGGGATAGCTAGAGGACATTTGTCTCAGGGTCCTTCTGCTTCAGTTTGGTATTCAACACGTATGAAAGAATAATAATGGTCATCAGGACTACGGCATGCACACTCTACATAAAAGAAAAATCCAATTGGTGTTACAAAGCTCCTGGTCTTAGAATCTCTTTCTGCTTCGGCTGATATATAGTGTAAATCTAAAACTTATTTAAAAACCTGTCGGGGTAAGACAGCTTTTAATTAATCTTCTCTTAGTTTTTATACTATATGGTACCTGGAAGATGCAAGATCAATCACCACCGTATTGTAATGTCGAGCTGCGGGACAGAAAGATAAATGAGCTATCAAGCTTAGCATTTTGATAGCTAAGTTAATTGAACTAGCTCCAGAACATACTCTAGATGGGTAGATAAAGTTGTGAGCTGGGGCATTGAATGTTATAACTGTGGATGTGGTATGTTATTAAGAAATCAGGAATTTGCTAATTCCTATCTGTCCTTTATGGAAATTTAAATCCAAGAGATCAGAGAGGTGTAGCTGGGTGATGAGGTCATATTGCTAGTTCTGTCAGACCAATTAAGACAGCTTTATTAATTCAGACTTTTAATTGAGCACTGTGACAAGGTCTGGGCTGATCTGAAGTTTCCCTCTGCAGTATGCATGAAGAAAAGCTTGGCCAAGCAAATTAAACTCAATTTATGCTTAAGGGGAGACTTTGAGTAGAGGTGGTTTCCTTATGGGACCTATCAGGATTTTTTTAATCATAAATTGTATTTCAAATTATGTTTTCTCAATTATAGGGATTTTGAACTGATTCTTTTCCTTGGGGAAGAGAATACCCCATCCATTTACACAATGATGTTTCAATAAGCAAGTATAAGAATAAAATTTACAGCCTGGCTCCTCAAAACTACAAGTTGAAATTATAATAAAACTTTAAACAAAAGAAAAACGCTTCAGAAGTCACTGGAGAAGTATTTAGATATGCTAATCACAGCTATTAAGGAATATCAACTTTGGGGATGTCACATCTATTCAAATAAGCAACAGTAAATGTAGCAGTTTTGAAAGGTTTCTCCTTCCTTAAAAGATAACAAAACCAAATTGCTATAAGGCAAAAACTCAACCTCTACCCACTCCCACACTTGCCCATCCCCAGCCTAACCTACACTAAAATACGCCTTTCCATTTCTGTTCACTCATTTGTTCACTCTTTAACAAACTTGTATTAAGCATCTACTACATATAGGTCAGGTCCTGTGCATACATTAGTTATTAGTCTGTGACAGGAGTCACAGAGAAATGGGCAGTTCATTAAAAAATAGTATGTGTGATGCTTAATTTTATGTGTCAGCTTGACTGGGCTACAGGGTGCCCAGATATTTGATTAAATATTCTGGGTGTGTCTATGAGGGTCATTGTAGAGGAGATTAGCATTTGAATTGGTAGAATGAGTAAAGCAGATTTACCACCCAGGACTTGGGTGGGCCTCATCCAAACCACTGGGTGCCCGAAGAGAACAAAAAAGAAGAGTAAAGGAGAATTCTTTCAGTGTGTCTGACTGACTGGGGACATGTCTTTTGCCTTTGGATTCAGACTAGAACTGGAACTTATCTCCTTGACCCTCCTGGGTTTCCAGCTTGACAATCACAGATCTTAAGACTTCTCAGCTCTCCATTATCACATCAGCCAAAGCTTTTAAATAAATAAATAAATAAATAATATATAATAATAATACATAAAACATAATATATAATAAGTATATAGATATATGTGTGTGTATATATATAGTATATGTTATATTTTGTGTGTATGTGTATGTGTGTGTGTGTATACGTTAGTTCTCTTTCTCTGGAGGACCCAGACTACTACAACATGATAGGTGAAAACTGGAACAACCATGCCCATTAGTTATACAATTAAAACTATAGGACATCTTATAATTCACGTAACACTAACTTCTTCATCCATTGACACTGACTCTCACCTTCAGAAATCAATCAAGTCAAGGACTCACTTCTGATATTCTACCCTAAGAACTTCTGACCCCAACCCATAAGCAATAAAGAAAATTACTTCTCTAACATGTGGCCATTTCAAAGTTGCCTATGTGGTGTCCTCCTCTATTGTGCTATGTCAATAAACCTCATTTTTCTTATATCAAAATACATTTCTTTTGTTCAAGGTAGAAATAATTATTTTCACAAAGATAAGAATGTTTAGAACTCAAAGTCACCTTAGAAGTGTTTAATTTCTTAAAATTTACTACCCTGTATAAAGGTAAAATGATTCACTCTAAGTTCTCCAGCCAGTTGGTGGCTTAGCAAAGCAAGACCCCAAATCTTGAGATTCCAACAAAAAGAGCCTCCCTTGCTTTCATATCAAATATATTAGAAAAATGCTAGAAAGATGTTCAGCTTTAAACAAATCTGATTCATTAAACAAATCTTTCTAAGTGCACTTTTACAAATAAAATTCTACTGTTTTTCAAAATCCCACGAGGTAAAGAATTAACTAATCCCCCCTCCACACCAGCACACACACACACATGCACGTGCACACACACACATACACACACACACACACACACACATATTCTATCCTAGCAGGAGGTACAGGGAGAGAATGTTTGACATATACATGTGTGTATGCCAATATGATCATAAGCTTCTATGAAGAGTTTTATAAGCATATTCATATAATGTTCAGTTTGGGTTTACTTATAGTCAGTGAATGAAAGCTTCACCTCCTAGTTGTATAATCTAAAATCTAAGGAGCTTCATAGTCATCTCACTGAAAGCCCGAAGAGAATCATGGCTAATAACATAGACTTCAACATTAGCTACACCCAAGTTCAAACCCCAGCTCTGCTACTTGAAAGAGAATTCTTTTTTTAAAATAATTTTATTTACTCATTTGCGAGAGGGAGAGAATGAGCAAGAGCACAAGCTGGGGATTGGCCGAGAGAGGCAGAGAGAGGCAGAGGTAGAGGGATCAGCAGACTCCCTGCTGAGCAGGGAGCCCAATGAGGGGGTTGGATCATAGAGTCCTGGGATCATGACCTGAGCTGAAGGCAGACGCTTAACCAACTGAGCCACCCAGGCACTCCTTGAAAGAGAATTGTTAAAGCTCTCTTTGTAACCATAATCTCTTAATAAGGGTAGAATGACAACAAAAACAGATGGTCTCTTGGGTTTGAAATAATTTGTCAGGATCATGTTTCCAGGTTTGAGGACAGAGAGTATGTGAGCAGGTACTGCTCGAAGCAAAATCATAGTGACCATATTTAAAGCTAATATTTACAACTGATATATTTTAAACTTAGTATGATTTTGTTTAAAATAAATAATGAAAGATAACTGCATTATTCAGCAACACCTACCTAAAAGAATATTTTTATTCCTAAGGGCTAACAAACCCTTAGAAATCAAAATCCTGTCTCTAGCAAAAAAGCTGAAACTGCTGAACAAGTCAGAATTATTGCCTCTAATCATTCTACTGCATCTTGCCCAGCAAGCAGCTCTTGCCTCCCTATGAGAGCCTTCCAGAAGATGGGCCAATCAGGGCCTGCTCTGGTGTGAGGAACAAGAGCTGGTGGGATGGGATATGAGATGCAGTGTACTAACTATGACCGGCCTGAGCCCGATCACAGGCACAGGCTGCAAGGATTACCCATACCCATTTCCAGACTTCAGACTACTCCTAAAGCCCAACAGTAAGCCTCTCACTTTTCCAAAAAATGTAGAACCACAATAGCCAAATAATGGCCCCAAAATAGTCATAAATATCACATCAGCCATAAACTACTTCTATCCTCAAGAAAAAAATTCCCAGATATTAAAAGTATCCTGTCTTCCAGGGGCGCCTGGGTGGCTCAGTGGGTTAAGCCTCTGCCTTCGGCTCAGGTCATGATCTCAGGGTCCTGGGATCGAGCCCCACATGGGGCTCTCTGCTCAGCGGGGAGCCTCCTTCCCCCTCTCTCTCTGCCTGCCTCTCTGCCTACTTATGATCTCTCTTTCTCTGTCAAAAGTATCCCGTCTTCCAAAGAATGAAAGAGACCAATAGTGGGTACCACTTCCAAAAGTGTTCACAGTATTTTAGAAGAAGCTTGTTTTCCTTTTTTTTTTTCTTTGAGTGGTGGGGTGAACTAGTAGAATTCATTTAACATTAGTCATTTCCTAACTCTGGGACTCTTGACTATGTTATAGAACCTCTCTGAACCTTAATGTCCTAATCCCTATATTAGGGAATAAAAATTAAATTAAATAATGAATAAAACATGCTTAACATAGGGTCCAGCATATAATAAGTATCTAATAATTCTACTTATTACTTATTTTATTCCCCGAAAAGGCATTTGTTTTATGAGAAAACATAACCCCATCTTACAGATTATATGCTATTGTTGCTAAGGGTGATTAAAACCAGGTATTATAATCACAATTACAAATTTAAACTTAAAACATAAAAGAAAAGATGAAGAAATGAAAAAAAGCAAGTATTTACCCTTCTTTTACCCTGTTACTGAGTACAAATTGCAAAAAAATCCTTTGCACTTTATTTGCATGTAATTGGATATTGTTAATTTAATCACAAATGACTCTTACTTATTCATTAAGGCTGTTTGTTATCCTGGCTGACTTTGTTAGTGATTAATTTCAACTACACAGGGGAAAACTAAAGTTCACCTTCTAGGTACGTCAAGATCATCCCAAGTTCCAACCTACTTTCTGTGTACGTAGTTCTCCATGACAGTGTTCCCGTTCTTGCAGACAGAAGAAAATGGGTCAAACCCGAGAAGTGTGGAGTCTTCAGTCTTGAACACTATTTCCCACTTCTCATACCCCAGCCTAGCCTTAAAAACTCAGTAAACCAAGTGGAGCAACAGGTTTGTTACGGGGCCCAGTCATGACTTCCATCTCTAATCCTTACTACCCTAATGATATTCAAGAAGTAGAGATGTTCACAGTTCAGTCTGGCCTGCCGGTTCTTACTCACGAAGTGGATCCTCAATGGAGACATTTCGCTCTCCATTCATTCAGGGCCAAACCTTCCGACCCCTGATGATTGAACTCATCAGTAACTCTGTGGTGCTAGGCCTCCTTCTGCTCCAGGTACCCCCAAGGGAGAAAATGTTCAAAATCACTTGGCCCCGACTGTTGAGGAAAATGCCATTCAAATGCCTAATCAAAAGTACAATAAGCACCAAGGCACATTATAATTTTCATGCTGTTGTAGAAAAGAAAGTTATATTAGTTTGACAGATTAGTTCTTTTAAGAGTCATTTTGATTTTTCCCCCACTACTCTGTAATCCCTCTCAGACTTTGAAAATTAATCCTCCTATTATTCCTGTATTTCTAGATATGAACATTTTGTTGCCTGGTTTACGGCATCTGGTATCATGGGCCCCTCGGCAAGCCTCTTAGAGTTTTCAGATGGTTTTGTTTCAGTTAATTCCTTAAGCATCCCAGGATTCAAGTCATTGTATCTTGTAATTTATTTTATTAATCCTAAGTGTATCTTTAAAAAAAAGGATAGAAATTAATGAAAATAAATTAGCATTTTTGATTACAAAAGATACCTTCAAGGGCATTCTCATTTCTTGAAAGTGATCTTGCATTGTGTAGGAATACAGGAGCAGAAAAACAACAGAATAAGCTAGCTTCTCTCAGAAATGGCTTGTATCTCTTTTCAGATGGGGCCATATTAACCAGGGATTGTACGGATTTGAGTCAGTGACGTTGTTCAGATGTTAGAAACCAGTGTTGGCCCTTAAGTAAGAGCTGACAAGCATCCGTACAGTTAATTAAACATAGCTGAGTTCCAAAACTTCAACTCTGACTTCAGTGCTCCCACAGTAATCCAAATCATATCCACCTTTCTCCTGGACCATTACAATAGTCTCCCAGCTATTGTCTCTGCTTCAACTCTTACCCTTACTATAAACCATACCAACACAATTTAGATCATGTTACTCTCCTGCTGAAAATCTTTTGAGGGCTTCACATTACAATAAGGAAAAAAAATACAAGTTTTTTACAGAGTACGTAAGACTAGTATAAGGATCTGGCCTCTGCCGACTCCATCCTCCCTTGGAATGGTGAGTTCTGCCATAACATAACATATGTATTCCTAAAACTACTGCACTGTGCAAAATCATGCAGTAAAAACCACAGAGCTTATAGGAAGAATGGGGATGGAGAACAACACTAAAAAACTTCATCACTGGCACATTAAGAAAAGATAGGAATGGGGGTGCCTGGGTGGCTCAGTTGGTTAAGCATCTGACTCTTGGTTTTGGCTCAGGTCATGACCTCAGGATCCTGAAATTGAGCCCAACCTGTAGCAGGCTCTGCACTCAGCAGGAAGTCTTCTTGAGATTCTTTCTTCCTTCCTCTCCCTCCCCCTATGCTCCTTCCCCCTGCTCACACTCTTGCTCTACAATAAATAAAATCTTAAAAAAAAAAAAGGTAGAAACTAATAAAAACAGTGGCACGGTTTTACACATTTTTTAAAAAGATTTTATATATTTATTTGAGAGAGCGCACGAGTGGGGGGAAGGGCAGTGAGGGAGAGAGAAGCAGGCTTTCCCACGGAGCAGGGAGCCCTAAGGGCGGGGCTCATCCCAGGACCCTGGGATCATGACCTGAGCTGAAGGCTGATGCTTAGCCCACTAAGCCACCCAGGTGCCCAGTTTTATCACATTTTAAATGATTAAGAAACACACAGATACTACAACAAATATGACACTTTACCTTGGAAAGACTTGAAATTTGCTAAAGAAAGTGAGTGCTTGCTGGAAGAGTTGCAGCCCGTGAATTGTTGTGAAGTGGTGGCAGGAGAGTTATCCAAATTCCGAAGGAAAAGTTGTAACACCAGATGGGTGGATGGGTGTGACTCAGACACAACGTGGTGAACTGAGGCAGCTGGCAAATGTCTGAGGTATAAGCATGTGTGCATTTAGAATATTCCTACACTGGTTAGGCTGGGCACAGTCTTCTACACTCACTAGCATTCTTTGCAGACAAAATCGCACAGAAGCAAACGCAGAAGCCACGTTATGCTCAAAGTGTTCCCTATCTATCCTGTTGGAACAAATTTGCATTTTGAAAGCAAGCATCACAGCAGAGCCTACTAACCCTCCCAGTACACCATCCACGCTGTCCTGTGTTCAGCATCTCCATCGGGCCAAATTCTTCCCCTTCGCATTTGCTTTTCGCTCTGCTTGCATTGCTCTCCCGCAAGTTCTTCACATGGTTGGCTTCATCTTATCCTGCAAGGCTCAGTTTTAAGAGCCACTCTTCAGAGCCCTCTCAGGAGACCACCCTCCTAAGGTAGTCCTCCACCCTCATTACTCTCTATTGCAGAATCCTTTTTTCATTTCTTTAGAACTCCTATTACAAGACATAAATAATTAATTTCTTTGTCTTTATTTGTTATTATCTCTCTTCCACTAGAAAAAGTAAGATCCATGAGGTCAGGAACCATGTCCCTTGACACTTTTAAATATCAGGCCCTGGCAAGTATTATACAAACAAAATGTATGCACTCAGTATATATCTTTTGAATGAACAGAAGGATGAAGGAATGATTATATCTAGGCAAATACCAAATATATCCGGCAGGCTCTCACAGAATGGCCTTATTAATGCTGTTATGATACTTACTCTGTTAAATCCCTTACAATTTAGCTCTTGTTCAGATTTAATGCTCTCATTAAAAAGAGCTTGAAGGGAAACAGCACAAAATTAAATTTTAAAAAAAAGAATATATTGAGAGAGTCTTCAAAGAAAACATTATTAGAGTCACACAACACGAAAATAACAACAGAAGAAAAAATGAAGAAAAAATGAGATAACAGAAATAACAACAACAGAAGAAAAAATGAGACTGTCAAGAATGACTCGTTCATGCTCTTTAAAAGACTGGACTCTAATCCCAATGATGGTAACAGAAAGGTTCATATTTGGCAAATGATTAAGCAGAGATTAAGGAGTTGGTGAGGTCCTTATTACAATGCTTTGCCTAGTTTTGATAACCAACTTTTAAGAGGAATCTGGAGTAACTTTGAAGAATCTACAAAGAATCATGTTAATAAGATTAAATAGGATTAAACAAACTAACAAACAAACTAACAAACTAGTTAGTCTTAGACAAACTAAGAGCTACTTAGAGTCTTCACTTTCCATCTTCTGCAGTATAGAAAAGACATTGTGACTAAAATATCTGAATGTCCTTTAATAACCCATTCTTTCCTTCTTCTGTAGCAATAGAACCTTCAAGTTTTAGCTGGGCATGTGACAAGAGAAAAGGCTCCTTTCCCTAGCCTCCTTTATAGCTAACTATGTGTGATGTGTGGCCATAGAAAAAATTCTGGCTAATGGGATATAAATAGCTAATTCCAGCTAATGACATAGCAGCTTCCATAAACCTCCCTTAAGACAAAGCTGTGTCTTACTCCTTGCCTCTTCTTGATTCATTCTTTGATATAACAGCTGGAACTCAGGTGCCATGTTGGATCATGGGATGACCATGAGAATATAGGTTGTGGTCAGTGAAGCAGTAAATCAGAAATAGCCTAGGTCTCTGCAGACTTTCTGAAACAAGACCACCATAGCACTTGAGCATGAACTGTCTCATTTTAATATGAGAAGGAAAATATAAATCTGGTTGAAGTAAATTATATTTTAGATTTTATTTTTAACTACTAAGTCAAAGAGGTAAATGTGCCTCCACTTTTTGTTCTACTTACCAAGTCTTAATGGGTGTTTTTAGTAAAGAAAGTCAGGCTACTTGGGCATAGACAGGGGATGAGAGTAAGAAGCTGAATTGCTCTATCTAATAAAGTGTTAGGAATCTGGGGATTTATAAGAACACCGTGAAGAACAATGGTGGAGACATGAAGAGAAGAAATGAGAGAAGCTCCCGTAATTGGAAGCAAGGGCTAGTGAAAAATTCCCTATGATAAATATTTCCACAACATTTACTCTAAAGTTGCCCTCCTCTACTATCAATAATTACCATCCACTTTCCCCAAACCTTCAGTGAGAGTTGTCTGTGCTTAATAACCTTGTTGGTGTCTGGGTAGATGAAAGAAGAGAAAGGTAGGGCTGGGGAGGCAAGGTTGACAGCTAGGAGCTAAGGTTACCGCCAGCAAAAATTTCAAAGCATCCCTCAGTGCGTAACAACTCAGAAGAGAATAAATGTCCCCTACCTAATTAACACACATGCACGTGCATGTGCGCACATTTCTGTCAAGTACCTCTGCTGGTACTCTGCAGAGGACGGAATTAGGGGTTAAATATTGTAGGAAAGGGGTCACCAGGGCCTGAAAGACTTAGAAACATCTAGGCTGAAGACCTCTGAGCTGCATAACAACATCAAATGTCCTCTTCCTGTTCTTCCTGATGACTCTCATTTATCCTTCACAATTATGCTCCAATATCACCTTTATTGAGAAATCTTCCCTAATCCTCCCAGGTAGGATTAACCAGCACCTCATCCACAGTAGAGACTTCCTGGGACACTTATCTCCTGTTGCATTGTCCCCATAGTGAGCTTTTTAAGACCATGACATATTTGTCTTATCTCTAGTTCCTAGCACGTAGTTAATGATCAAAAAACCTTTCAAGAATTAAATTGAATCAAGGGTTTTGTAACGAAACAACTGATGTGGTAGAAACCTTAAAGATAGTGTTCATAAATCTGTATTTTGCAAATAAACTAAAAACTGGACAGACTAAAGTCACACAGCGAGAAACAGGCAGAACAAGGACTAGAACTCAGGTCTCTAGATCCCAAATCACCTTCAGTTGTCATATTATGTTCACTGACACTAGGGAAAAACACCTCAGGAAAACACACAGACATTTGAGCTCTTTCCTAAATCAGCTGTTATTTTGCTGTAGGCTGAAACTACTTCGATTTGCTTCAACTTACAGGAAAGGAAAGTGCATAGATTCACCAGCCCTCCTGGGGCTCAAAAGCTGCAGAGAAAAGTACACTTTTCAAACTAAATATTGTTATATGGCCCTGACACGCCCCCCTCCGAAAAAAAAAGCCAACCTGAGGTAAAAAAAAAAAAAAAAAAAGGAATAATTTGAATAAAAAAAATCAGGCAATGTGGCACAAACATTCGTATTATTTTCAGTCCCATGCACAGAAGCCCACTGAAGTTGTTCTCCCAGCTCTTTGTAGTCACCATATCTTATTTTATCTCCCCTACTTTTTTCTCCCTCCTGGAATCCACTCAATCATTTATGGGTTTGTTGGTGCTCCAGCATGCTTCTTCTGTGCTTTACTATCTCCCTCTTCTCAAAGATAAACACCTTATACCTGGGAAACAGATGCCTCTAATTAGTATTAGAGCCTGAAGTTTATGCCTGCCTTTGAAGTTTTCTAGAATGCATTTTGGCAAATAATAATATTCCTAATTCAGCACGATTTGACAAGCAAAAGTCAGTTTAGTACAGAAATCCCCGCTGTCGCTCATTACCTCCTCGTCCTAAGCATGGTTGTTATGAGAAGTGGAAGGACTGGACTCTGAAATTAGCATCTCTCTATCACAGACCACACTTCTCGGAGCTGATGTTTTGGAGAAAAGGGGATCCCAATTTTACAAAATCTGAACAAAATTTTAAACTGAAGAAAAATCAAAGTTGAGGACAGAGAAGAGTGACATGAGCAAGATGGTGGAATTAAGAGTTTTTCACCATCATCCCCCCCCAAAACATATTTTAACAATCACCCACAGACAAGAGTACCTATGTGGGAGTCCAGGAGTCTAGCAGAGAAATTTCAGTACATCGTTGGAGCAAAATTCTGAGAAAAGAAACATTTGAATAAGATAAGAACAGCAGCTTCACTTTATCCGGATCACCCCCCCTCAAAGGTAGCACAGTCCAGTGCCAAGAGAGACCCCCCTCAGTCTGTAATTTCTCCCATAGGGGAAAGTGAGAGCACAGTGAGTGAGCAACTAGCTTCCCAGTCATGTAGGATGCTGCCAACATATCCACTTCTTTCTCATCCCACCAAGAATACAGAGGTGATCAGTGCGACTGAAGGATTAGAAGAGGCCAGGAGTATGGCAACTAGAGCTCAGAAATCATCAAAGGACTTAGGTCTTATTAACTGCTTCAAAGACTCCATCAGGAAGCTTGTCCATGAGCCACTTGAGATGCCTTGCCTGCAGATCCCCCAAACTGGCCAATGCTCAGCACACTCCACCTACGCATGGCTGGCTCCCCATTTGCCCCTATGGACAGCAAGTGCAAGGATTTGCAGACAGCTCATAAGCACATACAGAAAGCCTGGCCAACTCTGTGGGACTGGAAGAAAGCACACAAACCTGAGCAATTAAGGGTATTGCCCTGGGAAAAACAAACAGGAGACTCTGAGCACCCAACGCGGCTTTTGCAAGGTCAAGAGAAATCATACAATCTTAAGAACTGTTCCCCCAAGAGGGAATGAAGTGTAGAGTGGCTGCATTCACAGAACGAGTTTGAGAAAGCAGTGGAACCCCTAGCACCAGATTTACTGGTGAGTCAGCTGGTAAAAACTGAAGGAGGTAACTGCTTCTTTCAAATGCAAAGATAGTAACACAAGACATTTAAAAAACAAACAAACAAACAGGAAAAATCAAGGAAACATGACAACACCAAAGGAACAAAGTAATTTTCTAGTAACCAACTCCCCCCAAAATGGAGATCTACCAATTGCCTGAAAAATAATTCAAATTAATTGTTTTAAGGAAACTCAGAGAGCAAACACAGATGATCCAATGATATCAGGAAAACAAAACATGGGGGGGAAAAAAAAAGCCCACAAAGTTCAACAAAGAAATAAAAATTAAAAAAAAAAAAACCTAGAAATTCTGAAGTTGAATAATACAATAAATGAAATGAGAAATGCAATAGTACATCAACATCAAGCAGAAGAAACAGTTTACTTCAAGACACATTATTTGAAATTTTCTAGAAGAGAAAAAATAAAAAGAATGAAAAAGAGTGACACATACCTAACAGACATATACAGAACAGACCCTACAACAGCAAAAGAATACATATTCATCCCAAGGGCACAGAGAACATTCACCAGGATAGATCACAAAACAAGTCCTAATTTAAGTCCAAATTTAAGAAGATTGAAACGATATCAAGCATCTTTTCTAACCCCAATTGTATGAAACTAGAAATCAGTAACAGGAGGAAAACTGGACAGTTCTTAAATATGTGGATATTAAACAAATGCTACTGAACATTTAATAAGTCAAAGAGGGAATAGAAAGAGAAATTAGAAAATATCTCAAGACAAATGAAAAAGAAACATAACATACCAAAACTTATGGGACAGAGCAAAAGCATTTCTAAGATGGAAGTGTGTAGTGACAAATGCTTACATAAAAAAAAAAAAAAAAAAAAAGGTCTTGGGGCACCTGGGGGGCTCAGTCGTTAAGTATCTGCCTTCAACTCAGGTCATGATCCCAGGGTCCTGGGATCAAGCCGCATTGGGCCCCTGCTCAGCGGGGGGCCTGCTTCTCCTTCTCCCACTCCCCCTGCTTGTGTTCCCTCTCTCCCTGTGTCTCTCTCTTAAAGTCTTAAACAAGCAACTTCTTTCCTTTCCTTTACACCTCAAGGAACTAAGAAAAAAAAAGAAAAAAGAAAAAAGAACTATCCCCAAAGTTATTGCAAAGAAGGAAATAACAAGGATCAGAGAAGAAATAAATGAAGTAGAGACTAAAAAGCAACAGGAAAGATCAACAAAACAGTTAATTTTCTGAAAAGATCAACAAAATTGATAAAATTTTAACTGTACTAAGAAAAAAGAGAGGATTCAAATAAGTAAAGTAAAAAATGAAAGAGGAGACATAACAACTGATACCCACAGATACAAAAGACAATAAGAGACTACTGTGAACAATTACATGCCACCAAATTGGATAACCAGAAGAAATGAATAAATTCCTAGAAATATCCAACCTGAGACTAAATTATGAGGAAATAAAAAATACAATATACCAATAATGAGTAAGAAGATTGAATCAGTAATCAAAAACCTCCCAACAAAGAAAAGTTTAGTGGGTTCACCAGTAAATACTACCATTTAAAGACTAAATATCAATTTTTCTCAAACTCTTCTAAAAACTCAAGGAGGGAACATTTCCATACTCCTTTGCCAAGCCCAGAATTACTGTGACACTAAAGCCAGACAAGGGCACTACAAGAAACGAAAATTACAGGCCAATACCTCTGATGAATGTTGCTGCAAAAATCCTGGACAAAATATTAGTAAACTGAATTCAACAGCACATTAAAATCATGTGCTGATGAAGTACAATTTATCTCTGGGATGCAAAGATGGTTTGACATCTACAAATCAATCAATGTGATACGCTACATTAACAGAATGAAGGATAGGGGCACCTGGGTGGAACAGTCAGTTAAGTGCCCGACTCCTGGTTTCGGCTCAGGTTATGATCTCAGTGTTGTGGGATCACCCCGTGTCAGGCTCCACTCTCAGAAGGAGTCTGCTTGTGACTCTCTCTCCCTCTCTCTCTGCTCCTCCTCCCCTTCTAAAAAATAAATAAATCTTAAAAAAACAGAATGAAAGATAAAAATCATATGATCACCTCAAGAGCTGCAAAAAAGCATTTAAAAAAACTCAATATGCTTTCATGATAAAAATTTTCAACAAACTAGGTATAGAAAAAAATGTCCCTCAACACAATAAAGCCCATAAATGAAAAGCCCACAGATAACATACTCAATAGTCAAAAGCTGAAAGCTTTTCCTCGAAGATCAGGAACAAGAGAGGAGGCCTATTCTCACCACTTCTACTCAACATAATACTGGAAGCCCTGACCAAAGTAATTACTCAAGAGAAAGAAATGACAGGCCTCCAAATTGGAAAAGAAATAAAATTGTCTCTGCTTGCAGATGACATAATCTTACATACAGAAAACCCTAAAGACTCTACCAAAAAAGCTGTTAGAACTAATAAACAAATTTAATAAAGTTTCAGGTTACAAGATCAACAATAAAAAATCAGTTGCATTTCTATACTCTAACAAAGAACTATCCAAAAACGAAATTAAGAAAATAATTCCATTTACAATCGCATCAAAAAAATACTTAGAAATAAATTTAACCAAATAAGTGGAAGATTTGTATGCTGGAAATTGTAAGATATTAATGAAAGAAACTGTAGAAGATGCAAATCCCATGTTTGTGGATTAGCAGAATCAATAGTACTAAAATGTGTGTACTAGCCAAAGCAATCTACAGATTCAGTGCAATCTGTATCAAAATCCCAATGGCATTTTTCACGAAGAAAAACAATCCTAAAATTCATATGGAAACACAAAAACTCTGAATAGCTAAAGTAATCTTAAGCAAGAAGAACAAAGCTAGAGGCATAACACTTCCTGATTTTGAATTATATAACAAAGCTATAGTAATTCAAACAATATGGTACTGTTATGAAAGCAAACACAAAGATTAATAGAACAGAATAGAGAGTCTAGAAATAAACCCATGCATACATGGTCAATCAATTTTTGACAAAGATGCCAAGAATACACAATGAGGAAAGGATAGTCTCTTCAATGAATGGTGCTGGGAAAACTGTATATCCACATGTAGAATAATGAAACTGGATCTTATCTTCTACCATACACAAAGTCAACTCAAAATAGATTGTTAAAGACTTAAATATAAGAACTAAAATTATAAAACTTCTAGAAGAAAACATAGTGGAAAAACTCCTTGACATTGGTCTTAGCGATGATTTTTGGATTTGACAACAAAAGCAAAAATAAGCAAGTAGGACCACATCACATTAAAAAGTTCCTGCACGGCAGAGGAAACAGTCAACAAAATAAAAAGGCAACCTCTAGAATAGTAAAAAATATTTCCAAGCCACATATCAGATAAGAGGTTAATATGCAAAATATATAAAGAATTCATACAACTCAATAGCAAAACAAATAACAACAACAACAACAGCAACAAAACAATAATCTGATTAAGATGGGCAAAGGACCTTAACAGACACACATACAAATGGCCAACAGGTATATGAGAAGATGCTCAACATCAATAATCATCAAGGAAATGTAAATCAAAATCTCAATGAGATTATCACCTCAAACCTGTTTGGATAGTTACTATGAAAAAGTCAAAAGACTCTAAGTGTTGACAAGGATGTGGAGAAAAGGGAACACTTGTGCACTGTTGGTGGGAATGTAAATTGGTATGAACATAGGGAAATGATATGGAAGCTACTTGAAAAATTAAAAATAGAACTACCACATGTTCCAGCAGTTCTACTTCAAAGGAAACAAAAACATTATGTCAAAGAGATATCCTCACTCCTATGTACACACAGCATTATTCACAGTAGCGAAGATGTAGAAACAATCCTGTCAGTGGCTAAATTGATTCTTTAAAATGTGACACACACACACACACACACACACACACACACACACACACAAAATGTAACCTTATTCAGCCTTAAAAAGGAAGGAAATCCTGTCACTAGTGACAACATAAATGAACCTAGAGGACATAATGCTAAGAGAAATAAGGAAGACAAATACTGCATGAGCTCACTTTTAGGTGGCATCTAAGAGATTCCAAAAGTTACGTGGAAATTAAACGTAACTTCAGAGTAACAGAGAGTAGAATGGCCATTACCAGCAGCTGGGGAGTGAGGATAGAGAAAATAGATTTTGGTCAAAGGGTACAAATTTAAGCTATAAGATAAATAAGTTCTGGAGATCTAAGGTACAACATGGTGACTATGTTACTAATAATATATTGTATACTTGAAATTTGCTATGTGTATATCTATATTGTTCTCACCACACACATACACACACCCACAGAAGTATGTGATAGATGTGTTAACTAGCTTATGATAATCATTTCACAATATATATGTATATCAAAATACCATATTGAGGACCTTAAATATATCCAATTTTTATTTGTCAATGATACCTCAGTAAAGCTGGGAGAGAAAAGTTGAGGACAGAAAAATCTGAGAAGCAGCAGCTGCTCTAATATTTGCCAAGTGACCATGTTTCCTTTGAGTTTTGAATTTACTTGAGGAGTATTTCTGTTAGACATATTATTTAATACTCTAAGTGCAACTATCAGAATGAGCATAAAAAGATTAAAGACTAAGAGCCTTGAAAAGCTACAAGTCGGAGAAAATGTACACAGGAAGCAATATGGCACCCATGACTCTAATCACTGATGAAATCCTCTGCAGGTTAAATTCAAGCTAGAAATCTCTCTTTTAGTCAAAAAAAAAGAGGAATGATTCCCTGTGTCACTACAATAGCTCTAAATGGCAAAATATAAAAAGCCACATAAAAATAAAAAAGAAAATTGTAACACCACACAGATAAAGAAAGACATTTCTAAAGAAATAATGACATAATTGAGGCCATCCATTTTGTAGAGTCTTCAGATGCAAGAAAAAAGCTGGTGCAGAGAAATTCTATGCAAATGAAAAGAGTTAACTGGGACTATAAAAAGAGTTGGAAAAGATTCTACTCAAAATATGAACTTGAAGCTATAACAAGGAAAATATTTGTGTTCTATGCAATTAACATCATGTCTCTTGAATGACCACTCAAGTGATCAGACAAAGGCGGGAAAAGATACAGAATAGGAGATTAATACATCAGAAACAAAAATAAATTAAGCCCATGACAAAAATAATTCTTAGCACAATGGAGCAAGGGGTCTCCCATTTCCTTGGTTTGCCAGCTTCAGAAAATTTATATTGTCCTATGACATGTACATGTAATTGTCCTTTGTTTCATGTGTATTAGTCAAGATAGGCTATGCTATAACAAATTATCCCAAAATCTCTCAACAAGAGTTGATTTCTTGTTCACACTATTTGTCCATCACAAAGTAGCTATAGTATTTACTATTCCTAGTATCAGGCTGATAAGAGCAACTTGCAACTGGAACTTTGCTGGCATCATGTCAGACAGGAAAAGAATGTGGCAGGCCTCCTGCTGCCTCACAAAGCTTCTGCTCAGAAGTGACATGTTTCACTCACTGTGATGGCCCAGGCAAGTCAAATGGCCCTGCCTGAGTTCAACAGGGCATGAATATATAATCCTCCCCAGGCAGGGTCTCTGATTATGAGCTATACAATCTACTACAGTCTGCTCAAGGTAACTGTATATAGCAAATGTGAAACTCTTGCTCTATAATGCCAAAGTGTTTCTGAAATAAAATGATCTTTACAAAATCTCAAAGATCTCCAGGCATTATTACAAATAGCTATCTGGATAGGGTAGACCCTAGTGGTAGTTATGGTCAGTATTTCGGTGTTTATAGTTAACAGCTTCCCTTATATAAGAATGTCTTAAATTTTAACTCTGGGTATATTCATGATTTTTTTATTTCATTATTTTTAAATTATTTTTATGTTTTTTTGAGAGTATGCACAGTGGGGGAGAGGCAGAGGGAGAAGGAGAGACAGAGAATCTGAAGCAGGCTCCATGCCAGCACAGAGCCCACCGTGGGGCTCGATCTCATGACCCTGAGATCATGACCTGAGCTGAAACCAAGAATTGGACCATTAACCAACTGAACCACCCAGATGCCCCATATATTCATGATTTTTAAACCTTTAGGTTGTCTGCTAAGGTCCTTAATGGAGAGGAACAATAATCGAATTAATTGGGCCTTTTCTTGTATACCTATTCCCTAAACTAACATATGTAAGTTTGGATGAGGTGGGGTTGTAAATCTGCATGTAGAAAGTTTTACATATTCTTCATTTCTCAGCAAGGAGCCTGATTTTTAAATACTGCTCTGCAACAATACCTTTAATAGAAACCAAGGTCTCCTTAACCCCAATAGTTAATTTTAGACTAGAAAGCATAGATTTGATGGGCAGAAATATCAGTCAGAAATTTACTAATTATTTTCCCATGATGTGAGCTTTAATTTACTTGACAAAGATAATGAAATATATCCCACTTTAGTAGTTAAAAATCTAACTGGAAAATACTCATGTACACGTACCCCATCCTCCTACTACAAAGGATACAGCATGTTATGGATCTGTTTACCTACTACTGAGAAGAAGCAATAGCCCTTACACAAGGATTTCTAGTAAATGACTTCAAGTTATAGTTCTCAAAAACAACATTTATCATGTCATTTCAGCATACTACAGCCTGGAGGCAAGAGAAAGAATGAAAAGGTTTCTTAATGTTCCTTTCATTCTTGTGATTCTATTTTTTTATTATTATTATTCACCTTTTCTACTACTCAGCCAAATCCCTTTTCCTTGGCCACTTTTTTTTTCTCCGCCTTTTTCTTTCCCCAAATACATTCATTTTTATAATAATTGGTCCTTAGTCTAATAAAGACATCTAGGAATTTCAGAGCTGAGACCTGCTTCCCATCCCCAGAATCTCAGGAATCAGCCTTGAACATAGTACAATTCTGATAAATTCTAAACTGCAATAACAGATATTTCCTTCCCACAGGTGTTGATTAAAGAAAGGGTAGGTAAAAGAGAGTTGGCTGACTGCCCAATTGATTAAAGGGAGAAAGAAGCTGGTGTCTGTGACCTGAGCATCCTCCCAATGGCAATGTCAAATTCAGGTCTTGAAGTGGAAGAGGGGTCAGGATGGTTGACAGCCTTTCCTCTTTCTTGACCACCTCCTTCACTTACCATTTGGTCAGTCCAACTCCACTTAGTTTTGGTTTCCAGAACCCCCACTGTCCTTAACCTTTGGCCCTGATCTTGGCCCTACTCAGTTTAATTATCTGTTCACTTGTTTCAGGCTTTGTTTTTAGCATTCCTAGAAGTCCCCATTCAAAAAGGTCACCATTATGGATGGAAATAAGCAGATATGCTTACGATTAGAAGAAAATCTAGTTGATGAATGTCTGCCAAAGAGAAGTTAAGACACAAGTTTAAGACACAAGTTTCCGAAAGTAATAGTTTGGAATGTGTAAAACAGTGGCATATTCGTCCAAAATTGAACTGCCCCTCCAAGGCCCCATTCAAATTGCTTCCTGATAGGTCCTGAGAGTCACCACTTGACTTGCTTAAATCCTTCTCACCTGTAAAAGCTTAACTCAGATTACAGTCCCTTCCTGAAGAAGCCTCCCTCCTCCCAGGTATCTGCCCCTAGGCAGTATTACTTGTTCCTTCTTCCACGATGATCTCCAATATTTAATTCATAAACTTACTGTGGAATTTTCACATGTTATATTACTTAGCTCTGTGCATCTATATATCATTCCTGCAAGAAACCAATCTCCCAGGGCAGAATTAACTCTAATTTATCCTTACATCTATGATGCTGGACACATGGTAAGTGCTAAAGAGATGTTGCTCGTTGAACTGAAATTTAGTTGAGGGTCAGTGTGGTGGATAGCAGAAACTGCCTACAGAGACACAGTGGGAAGGGCATGAGCTCTGGCTTCAGGGAAACCCAAGATCAAATCCTAACTCTGCCACATACTAGCTATGAAACTTTAGACGATGTGACTTACCTTCTCAAAAAGTATTTTTGCCCCTGTAAAATGAAGATATTCATCCCCACCTTGCTAGATTATAAATTAACTACAAGGTATGCACAGCACACGGTACCCGATGAGTTGAAGAGATGATGGTAGTGACCCATCCAGATACCCTCGGACATCTTTTATTCTGTGTGCCCATTCCACAGCTTCTAAATATGTCAGCCCTAAAGCTGGCATCCACAACTTCTCTCTGGGGACCACCTTCGGATTACCAGAGCAGCTTTGGCCTAAGCACAGACAGTCAGATTTAAAGTCCTCACTGAGGTGGCTACGGCCAATGACTGACTGGTGTAGGAATGTATGAGCCTGGCTCCCTTGCCTATCAGTAAGACAAATTTGGAAGTAAAACTTGTTCTCCCAAGCTCTGCAAGGGACCAAGCTACGGTGGGAACATCACCTGTAATCACACCTTCCTTGGTTCCTTCCCCATTTCCTGTCATGCTTCCCCTACTCTCTTTCTGTCTTCTGGAATCACTGACTTAATAAATTACTTGACATGAATCCTTGTCTCGGAGTCTGCTTCTGGGAACCTGATCTAGGACATGAGTGCTTCCCAAACAGTAATTATTGTTATAAACCAGAGGAGCTTTTCTTCTTAAAGAGAAATATAAAAAATTGCCACCCTAAAAATATCCCCCTGTCATCACCTTCCACCTACTTTCCCTATCTTTCCCTAGCTACATTTTACCTCCTCAACATGTTCATACCAGGGAAAAGGAGAACCAGCAGAAGATACTTTTTTCTTTTGATAAAACATATGTGCATTCATGTTCTTAACTGGGTAGCTGCCTCTTTATAGCTGGTTTGCTCAACACTCAGCATCTTGAGGGTGATCAACAAATGTGAAAAATAAAACAAAATTCTGTTCAGCAATGTTTCACAGGGATGAGAAGGATGCCTTCCATAAAAATCTTGTCCAGAAGATCCAAGATAACAGATGAGTCTATTCTGGGACTGGCAGATTCCGTCCCATCTTGAGGACATTTTCCCGAGGGAAATGAGGGATTCTGAGGGGTAAATTCGTTTCAAAAATTCATGCTATTTTGTTGAGACCACTTTTCAGTCACATGTTACAGAATTTCAAAGGACTACTACTGAATACTTTGAAGTTTTCTTTCACCAAAGAAGTTTTCTTTCACAAATGCCTGGGCAACGCTATCCCTTTACTATGAGATAATATCTCTCATGTTCAAATGCAGGCCAGGCTACTTACTAACTGAGTGACTTTGGGTAAATTAATCTACCTAAGTCTCAGTTTCCTTATCGGCAATTTGGAAAAACAACAGTCTTTGTCTTATACGACTGTCGTGAGGATCCCGTGAACTAAAGTACATAAAAGCATGTAGAGCAGTGCCTGGCCCAAAAATAAATGCACTCCAAAAGTTTAATATACACTGTTATTGTTGTTTTAACACTTACTTTCCCCTACTCTTCCAAATTAACAAAGGAAACAAACCAAATTTGCTGAGCCTGGGATATCTCTCATTAATAAAGAAGGCTTAAAGGATGGAATAGTCATTATCGAGGGTGAAGGGCTATGAAGGAGGAGACAGAATAGACTCATTCTGTTCGGACTGGCATACAGAACTAGTAACCACTTGTGAAATTCACATAAATTTTTTCATCTTAATATGAATGGAACTGCCAAATATTCATCATTTCCCCACACTGGAATGAAGTCCATGGAAGATGGTGGGTTCCCTATCACTGGAGACACTGAAGCAGGTTCTGACTGACCACATTCTGGGAATTATATATGAATATATATAGCCTCTTTGGGTTTCAATTGGTTGAAGTTTTGTTGCAATTATAAAGAACTTGAGCCAAGGGAGAATGCACCAGAAGGAAGGCCATGGATAGAAAAGCAAACAAGCCCCCAATGCCATCATGTATATTTATTTCACCCATTGCTGCATGTCTGCTGTTTTCTCTCTGGCCGAAGACAGCCTCCTCTCCTCCTCCGTTTCCATGGCAGAATGTGAACCCCAAATCTTCACAAATTTTTTTGCCTTACATGCCAGCTACCCAAATTGATAACTTACGCAATGTTCTCTGGTTGTCACTAATGCAAATTTCTCCTTCTGGAACTATGCTTGTTTCAATTGCAATCCGGACCAACTGAATGTGGTCAGGGATCAGGGTTCCACTTTATTAACACTGTCTTTCCTAGAGTAAACATTGAAGAGAATGAAAGGAGGAGGGACAGTGTCTCAGGGAAGAAGGCAGCAGTTCCTAGAAGTGAGAAGGTGGCCATGGGGTACTTCAGGACAGACAAAATAATAGGTCTTCACTATACTCTAGAATGGATGAAAACTAGACCAATTTCTTTTAATTTTCTTCTACCTCTGCAATTCTATCAATCCAGAAGACTTTATCCACCAATGGACTCAAATTTATCATTAATATGAAAAACCAGTCTGCAACATTAAAAATTGTGAAAATCACTCACTTATTTCTTCAAATGAATAATAAGGAATGTAGCCATATGAAGAAATCTATCACATTTCATTGACCATAACACACCACTGATTATAAAATACATCATTGTTTTATGTACTACTAAGGAAGAAAAAGCATACCAAATGAAGTTATAAGATGTTATCGACTGTAAAAAGCATCCCAATTTCAAAGATGTTAAATTGTGAAGATATGTGCATCTTAGAATAGATGAGATATGAAAAATTAGTTTGATCATTCTGTATGCTCTGACATAAGCTCTCTGCTGTCCTTCATTTAACAAACAAGGTTTGAGTCAGACAAACATTTAATGAGCATATGATCGGCACTGTGATAGGCAGGGAGAATCAGAAATGCTTACGAACTCCTCTCTGTCTACTAGGAATTTAAAAGGTGGAGGAGACAGCCACAGAAACAAAGACTTGCAACAGAAATGCTCATCATCTAATAATAAGCATTCTTTAGGGTTCTGAAATGCAACAAGATCCTCCTTTCTAGCTTAGGGCCTTGTCCATGCTATTCCTTCTGCCAGAAATGCTGCCTCTTCTTTATCTATCTGCTATTCATCTTTTGATCTTATATCCCTCACTTCCATAGGAACACACACAAGAGTCCTGTAACTAGCCTATAATGACAGTCCTTCTCCTTCAAAGCCCTTATCCCCACTGTAATCGAAATTAATGTTGGCCTCCCACCAGCTATAAGCTCAGTAAAGGTAGACCTTCCACTCATTCATTATTGCAGCTCCAGTTTTAGAATGGGAAACATATGTTGAATGAATGAACACTTTAAAACTTGAAAATTAAATGCTTTTAACTTTGTTTTTGGCTTCTTTTCTACGTAGCTGGAGAAATTTTCTGCTCATTTTCCATGAATACATGAATGTATATATTAACAATATGCAAAGCAATTTTGGAAAAGTCCCTGTGAAAACTGAGGCCAGTAGATACTAAAAGGGTTTAGACAGCGGCAAGATTTCATCCGGAAAGGGGAATCAGGAAAGGTTTCACAGAGAAGCAGCATTTGACTTAGGCTTTCAGAGATCTCAGTAGGTAAATGTTGGGGGAAGGTTTTCCAGGTAGAAGTAATGGAATGATTCAGAGTCAGAAGTAGGAAAGATAAAGGCATCTTCGAAGAAAACCTGTTAGTCAAGTTTGCAAGTTAGAAAGAGAGATTAAAGATAGGCTAGGAGAACAGGTGGATTTAACTTTAAGCTAATGAAATTTAAGCTTCAGACCCTTTCCTTGCCTGACCCCTTCTAAGGCTGGTGAAGTTCTACTGGACTCAAGGAGAGGGCAGCAGTCTTAGCAGCCCACGGAGGCCTGGAGTGCTATCCCAGCCTGGAGGTCCCATTCTGCTGGTATCCCGGGATTTCACTTCCGGCAGTACCTGCACAGCAGCCTGTCGTCCAGCAAAAATTGCCCATGGTGAACCTGAATGAGCATCTGGACGCCATCTTTGATTCTAAAAAGGGTGTAAAAGAGACGCTGCTCTTTGACATCTCAAAGGAAGATGCTGGCAAAAGGATGGGCATTGAGTATCTGAGGAGCAAGACCAGCTGCTGCTGCTGCAGCTCTGAAAACTATGCCAGGAGAGATCAAAGAATGGGTTTCTCCAAGGCTTACCCTAGGGCAAGAAGCAACTTCTGAGCAACAGCCTGCAAAGGAAGTTATAGATGCAACACTCCCAAGATGAAGTTCTGAATCAGAAAGCCCTTTTTTAAACAATTAGAAACAAATGTCTATCAGGCAGGCTGGAAGAAAACTCAATTTTCTCTGTTGAAAATAACAAAATTGCTGTCATATGAAGAGATGATCAAAGAGCATGCAACCAAACATACAGAGAAAGAGTATCATAGTCGTGTAGTATGTAGAAAAGTAATAATAATAAGCCATTTTCTTGATTTTTGTGATGACTGTGATAGTTCTTCTATTTAAAACAAATGTAATGGGTGTGATTTCTTTTCCTATTTAGGATGAGTAAGTTGTCATCTTTCTACCTAATCTTGAATTTGTTATTTCATCTTTTTCTTAAAGAAGGTTTCAGGCCCCCCCAAAACCCGCCTGTGACCCCAGGTGACAGTCTTGTCTCAAGGGCTCTGACTATATTTGGTCAAGAACAGAGGAGCAGAGAATATGTCAATTAACCAGTTTTCATGCTAATTTGTAGGAGAATGAACACATATCTTTACATATCAGTGTTGCAACTTTATTTTCTGTGGACAGTGCTGATAATTACTTGGAATTATATGCCTTTTTTTTTTTTTTTAAGTTTTCCTTCTACTTTGCAATTTTGCTGCAGGAATTTATCTGCCAATTTTCCATTCTGAGACATAAAGATTTGCCTGTAAAGTGTAACTATTTTGCTCAGATCGAAGTTCCTCCCTGGCATCATGATGTTATTAATACATCACATCCATTTTATCCATATCACTTTTCCTGGGTTTGGCTACAGGCACAGATTAATAGTTGTCTTTGCATTATGCAGTGGAACTTAATTTCTATTTGAATGTTTAACACCATTGTAATGATTTTATTGCAATTAAGAATGATAAATGTTTCCCTTCCAGTCTCAAAATCAATATTCACAAAGTGGAGAAGATAGGTGGGAATGCAGCAATGAGTAGAACTGGGGGTTCTGCACAAACTGAGGGAAGATGAAGGAAAGCTGAAAGGCACTCGCACTGATTAAGCACCTACTATGTGCTGGACATTCTGGTAAATATTTTACAAAGCGGAAGTAGTAGTAACAAAGCCATGGCAAAAATAGCTAACATCTACTGCACATTTACTCTGATGTAGGCAATTTCCACACATTCCCTCAGTTGGTCTTCCTGATAATTATATAAAGAAAACAGTATTTCTATTCCTTTTCATGGGTGAGGAAACTGAGGCTCGAAAAGGTGACTTGCACATAATCATAGAGATAGTGAATAGAAGGCTCAGAACTTGAATTCAGGACTTGGATCCAATTCCAAAGCTCCATAAATTTAATACCCATTGTATTCCTTTTCTATCACTGCCTAACAAATTGCCACAAACTTCCTCCCATTTGTCACCTCAGAGTTCTGTAGGTCAGAAGCCTGGGTGGGCTTAACGGGGTTATCTGCTTAGATTCTCACAGGCTGGATTCAAAGTGTCAGCTGGACTGGGCTCTCATCTGGAAACTCTGGGGAAGAATGTACTTTCAAGCTGATTCAGATAGCTGGCAGAATTCAGCTCCTTGAGGCTATAAGGCAAACATCCCCATTTCTTTGCTGGCTGTCAGCCCAGGGAGGTCTGTTCTTTAGCTTCCAGAGTCCTCCCTCACTCCCTCAGAATTCCATAGGAACTTCCATTTTCAAGCCAGCAAGGTGACACTGAATCCTTCTTGCACTTGGAATCACTCTGACTTCTGCTACCAGCTGGTAAAAGCTCTAATTTTAAATGACTTATGATTATACTGGACCTGCTTGGAAAATCTTCCTGTTAACTCAAAGTTAACTGATTAACAAACTAAATTATATCTCAAAATGCCTTTGGGATATAATGTAACATAATCATAAGTGTGATAACTCAACATATTTCCAGTCCTGAAGAACAGAACACAAAAGCTTTAGGGGAGTCCTGGAATTCTCCCTTCCATACCTATCCTATCCTCTACATCACGTATACACTCTATCATTCGGTCCTGACCACAATCTTGTCAAGAAGTTATTAGTATTCACTCTAGAGCAGTGGGAAACCAGGACCCATAGCCAGAGTGATCCCTGGGGAAGAGACAGTAGGCAGGCTAAATCTACTTTTCCCATGACAGTAGTCTTATGCATACTGTAGCACTTTCTTGTTGCCTCTCCATCACCATCCCTCACTGCGCCATGCCCCAGCCACACTGAGGGTGCCAAGGTACACCATGCCCTCAACCTGCAGGACTCTGTAGATTAACACAGTTCCCTTTACCTAGAACTCCACTGTTTCTGGCTGGCTAAATCTTACCTTCAAGTCTCATTTAAACCTCCCTTCCTTTGAAAACCACTCCCTACCCCAAGACTGGAATAGGTCTATCCTATACTAAGCATCTTGTACTTAACTCATTATATAAATATCAGCTTGTATTATAACTCCTGTCTGCTTATCTATTCCCACTCATTGATGTTGTAGCTGTGTTGCTGGTCAAGGCATTTTTTGCATGGCTTTGGGGATTTATTTGTGGCTTAAGATTTTTGAACAAGTTAATTCCCTTTGGTTAAAAATAAATAAATAAAAAGTCAGTCTTCGCAAAGAGGTACTAAAGGAGTACAAAATGGTAGAAAAAAAGCACTGTTTATCCCTATAACACTTCAGAAATCCTCATTAATGTCATGACCTTCATAGTAAGCACATTCCCAAAGCTAATTACACCTACTTCTTCCTTCTCTCCTACCTTCTTAATATAGATTTGACTAAATAACATATCTCTAAAAGAAAAGATATTAGGAGTACCAAGGATCCATATATCATTTGTCTTTGGATTTCATGGCCCGAGTTTATTCACAAACCAAACTAAAAATGGAAATGAACAAGAGAAATGATGAGAACCTATTTGCAAACGTGTGTCATCTTAATTAAAGCAAAATGCTGGAGAAAAAAAAATATATTCAAATGGGAAAATGTATTTAAATCCTAATTAAAAGGGTTGATTTCTTTTTAAAGTAATCATTTCAAAAAGGTTATTGTAAGTTTGAGAGATAAAGACTAAGAAGAAAGAAAAGAAGATTTGAGAGACTCAGGGACAGAAAAGAATAGATATCTGGAAGTAGAAAGATTGAAATAATGAATTCTTCACAATTAAGTACTGAACTTTGCAGCCATAGCAATAAGAAAATTATTCTGGTACCATCTGGACACATTTTTACAAAAATAAAAAAATATATATAAAAGATTTAGAAAATCATTAGGAGGCAGACATCAATGTTTAAATCCCAAGACCTAGAAAAGGAATAAGGCTTAGATGTTTAGATGTTTAGAGACAAGACAGAAAAAGAAAATCAGATTGCTGAAAATGTTTCTTCTCTTTTCTGTCCACTTCGAAATTGCCTTCAGCCTGGGTTGTCTCAAATTCCTCACATGTGCAATATTGTAGCCTGACGACATTGGCTAGACGAGTTTTAGAAGGCAGATTAAAATTTCATGTGAGGGGCGCCTGGGTGGCTCAGTGGGTTAAAGCCTCTGCCTTTGGCTCAGGTCATGATCTCAGGGTCCTGGGATCGAGCCCCGCATCAGGCTCTCTGCTCAGCGGGGAGCCTGCTTCCCCCTCTCTCTCTGCCTGCCTCTCTGCCTACTTGTGATCTCTCTCTCTGTCAAATAAATAAATAAAAATAAAATAAAATAAAATCTTTAAAAAATAAAAAATAAAAATAAAAATAAAATTTCATGTGAGACAACTGGAACCAACCTCGCACAGGAAGAAATAAAGATTAAATAAATTTCTCATTAATTTGACCCCTAAAAGTAGCTCAATTTGAAACTTAAAGTTTAAAATGAATTCTTGACCCAACTTTTACCAATTTGACACCAAAGTACCAGCGAAGACACAGAAAAAGACTAAAGCATACCACACCAGAAAACCATGCTACTAGCTACACTACAGCAAGAATCTGGGATATTTGGTCATTACATGCAAGGCTGACAGAGTAAGACTGAGCCCACACAAGGAGGAGGGAGGCATGAAGTATCTCCCTGTCTCAGTTTGAGGTCCTCAGTTGCAACAAAACCTTGTTAATTTAAGTCCGAAAGAAATGTGTTTGAAGCAATTCTGAGGTTCACAGAATCACAGGAACATTGGAAACCCAGTCTTGAAAATGGACAAGGCCACTCTCTTGAATGTCAAATGATAAATGAGATAATGTGCAGGAACTGCCATAAACCTGGAGGAAGGAGAAGTGGAAAATTCCAAACGTTTTCATTTACTTTCTCCTCCTTCTGCTTCAGGAAGGGAACACCGCATTGCCTAATTTGAAAGTTGTGCCTCTATCTAGGCTAAGGAAGAAAGATGCCCTTGCCTATAATCCCATCAGATGATGTTCCACTAAAAAACCGAATAAAACCCCAAACTCCTTCCCACCACCTACAGGGTATAAATGACCCAGTTCTAGTCACCTCCACATCCTCACCTCCCTCTACTCTTCCCCCCTCCCTATGCTCCAACCATATGCTATTCTCTTAATCCTTGCCTCCAAATTCTTGCACTTATTGTTCCCTCTGCCCAGAGAACTCTTCCCCCAGGACATCCCCTAGTTCATCCCATGCCCAACTCCCTCTTCACACTCAAGTCTCAGCTCCCTCTTATCACTCCAAGGCTCAGCATCTAGAGAGATCTTCCCTACCCACCCATCTCTTCCTTTTCCACCTCCAAACATTCTCAACCACATTTTCCTGTGTCATTTTTATGGCAATCATCAATATCTGCAATTATTTATTTGCAGACTTTATTATTGTCTGTCTGGTCCCCCTTCTCCTTTCTACATTGAGGGTAGAGACCACGCCTGAGAGTAAAGGCCTTATCTGGGCTCCCAATTGTATCTATATCCTCTATCTTGTGTTCAGACATAGCAGGAAATCAATAAAAATTAAAATGAATGTATTAACCAATATTGTAGCACTTATTACATTTTTCACAGAATTAATGATGGATGTTTCTCATGATGAACTATGAGATCTTCCAGGGTACAGACGGAGTCTTCCTCATCTCTATGTCTTTGTGCCTGGCTCATGGTGAGGTCCTCAACAAAAGTTTATTGACGTGAATTCTATTTAGCTGTGGGCTCTTTCTTTATGAACTGCTAGGCAGGCAGGCTGTACCTAGAGGAAGCTATTTTCGAAAATGATTCCAAATCAGATTTCATAAGATGATAATAGCTAGAATAAAAAGTCCTTCCCAGGAAAGCTCTGAAAACACTGCAAACATTCTCAAACATTTATAACCCTGAAATTCTTTTGCCCAGCGTCTTTCTCCAACAGCATGAATAAATGTGGCTGAAAGTTTGTCCAAACTGTCAGCAGACAAGCCAGGGGCTAAGAGCTAGGGGCTCCTCCAGGATATTCCATCTTGATGAAGGACAAGACAATGAGAGGCACCACCAAAAAAAAAAAAAAAATCCTCCAAGGAAACTGAACAAACATCTCCCTTGGTAATAAATAAATAGTTCAGCTGGGGAATTATAATTGTGTGTATAATGCAGCTCAGATATAGGGCATAATTACACTCTAGAATCCATACGGTAATAAAAAGCTCCAGTCAGGGAAAAGAATGCTTGTTTGCCATGGTTTGACAGGCAAGCAACAAACAAGAACCACTTTTTCACCTTTTATTCAATAAAATCAGCATATTAAATATTCAGACTGAGTGTCTCCATTAAGCAATTCACTTCTATCTCTCCTCCTTCCTCCCTCCCTCCCCACCTCTTCTTGTTTTGTTTTCATCAAGTCAGGGAGGGAAAATAAATAAGTAAAACGAAGTCCGTGATGCAGTTTTTAATGAAGCCACTGCTGGAGGTTCTGCTGCATTCAGGAGCCGCCTCTCCCGTCCACGAGGGTTCAGGGATTGGGTGTGGGAGGATGCAGTTCGGGAGGGACCTCAGACAGCGGGCAAACCACCATTTTCAGTCAAGGATAATGTGCTGGCAGGGGAGGGGCTGTGTAGAAGGAGAGAGAAGGAATCAGCTTCCTCAGCACCACAATAGGAAAAGGCACCTGGCCTGAAAATATTCAACGGATGCTATGAGTTGTGAACTGTGGCTAATGAAACAGCTGACAGCACAACATGGAGTAAAAGAGCCAGGGCAAAGGAGAGAAAGGTTAAAAGGCTGGGGAGATAGATTAGAATGATTAAGAGAACCCGACACACATCCAGAGCACAACTGCCTAATCCTTGAAAAGCCCTGAGAGGAGATTTGAATATTTCCTCGGACAATCAAATCACTGCCTGCATCCTTCTCTCTCTCCCATCTGGAAGGAGGTCTGCACCTCTCCATTTTGATCTGCCTTGGAAGGAAGAGGTTACAAACAGACAGGAAGAAGAAGGGAATCTGGAAATGTCACTGTCTCCAGAATGAAGGAAAAAAGTCGTCCTGCTTCCTTCTCAGCCCTGGCAGCAGCAACGAGCTTTCCAACAGACTCTGCCTCTGATGTTGGTGGGCAGAGGTAAGGGACGTGTAGCAGGCAGGACCTTGGAAGGCCGATCCACTGTCACACAGGCGGGAGTGAGGTCTCTGGTAATGAGCAATGGCAAGGCAGATGCAAATTGCAGGAATTTATGAAGTTGTTTCTGCTCAGTGAGCAGATTCCAGATAAGTGGAGTGTTAATAAGGCAAGCGAGTTTTCAGCTGTGCCAGCTGTTGGGAAGATGTTGGCATGCTCTTAACCCAGTATTTATTGGATGCTCTTCATTGCTGTGACAGCACACATGCATACACAAACATGTTTATTCACAACATGCATAATCGCCCTGTCATAACACAGATGCAAATCAGCAGCCTGTCTCAGGAGCACCAGGGCATATCTAAAACCCAGGGACCTTAAGGAAAACCTTCTGAAAGGGTTCCCTTTCCCTAAAAGTAATTGATCCCTCCAGGCTTCCCTGGAATGGAGTCTGGCAGACTGACTTTTGTGGGGACGAAGATGCAGAATGGAGCCTCATAAGGAATTCATCTTGAATAAGCCGAGTAATTTGGTTCTAGGGTCCTGTAAACTTGGGAGGGTGTAACTGAATGGTTATTACATCTCATTGTGGATGTGAAGGAGCTCTAGTGGTCTCTGAGCACCCGGTGCAAATGTATCTTCTAGAATAAGTGGCCCCCTAGAACCCCAAGAACTCAGTGACAAACTGAGCTCCTCTGAATGTGCCTGAGTATGTACATAAGCTGCTGAAGAGTCTGTCATGTGAAACAAAATGGCTCTTCACACGCACTTAAAGAACAACAGGAAAACTGGCCAAGGAGAAAACTGGGAAAGCCACAGGCATTTTGAAAGGGAAAAGGAATTTTATCCAAGACCACCTCTGATTCGGCAGAGAGAACCGGACACCAACCTTTGGTACCACCTAGGTGCGGCCTATGTTATGCACACTCTCCTCGTAAGCCAGCTAGCCACCCCATTTTACAGGGAAGGAACCAGAGCAGTGAGGACATTAAGACACGCCCACAGTCCCAGCCACTCAGGCAGTGAGGGCAGCCGCGGCTCGGGCTGAACGCCAAGACTGCGCTCCTCCCCGTGTTTGCTCCATGCTGTCTCAGGTCAAGAAGGGATTTATTGAAGAATCACACTGGAATCACACTGGAATCCTGGACGTAAAGTGGGCTGAGTTTGAGAAGCTAGAAATTCAGACTGAACAAGAGTACTAGAAAAGAGCTGCCCTGAAGATGAATTCATGGTATAAATTCTGCAATGGGGTGACTATAAACTGAAGTCAGAAGACTGATTGACTCCACAAGTCCCACCTGATAGCCAGTCCCCATGCTTTACAGCCACACGGCCCCCAAGCCACGGTCACAACACTTACGAGCACGTGACTGCACACCCCGGCACCAGCCCTGGGCCACCCATGCTCTTGTCCCTCCCGGCACCACCCTTGGCGTTCAACTTCTCTTGTTCTTTCCATTCCATCCTTCTCTTTCCACATTCTTGGTCCTGGTGTTTTCAGTTTCCAAAGTCACTCAAGGGTTACTCAATATGTCATACTTCCTTTACCACCTAACACTGGTGAGGACTGCTGAAAACACAAAACCTGATCCCAGAGGAATGAATCTTTGTTAGGGAAGGCAGAGCATGGCGGGGGTGTAGCTCCACACCTGTCGCGGCCGGCGCGACAATCTCGAACCAGGGTTGAGGGTAAGGGAATGAGGAAAAAAGAGTCAAGAGACAAAGTGTGGGAGCAGGAGGGACACAGTGGACGATGTCCAAACAGTGTCTAATTTTATTCCAAAGCGCACTTGATTATATAGCATGAGGGA
>CM052898.1:135516420-135613554 GCA_028534135.1 Potos flavus | reverse complement strand
CCTGGGCAAGGACAGCACAGACCCACAATGATGTTATGCTCATACCGGCTTTTCCACTACGAAGATATGATCAGTCACAAACCAGCATGCCTCAAGGCCCCCCGCAGGAGCCCTTTCTCAAGCGACCTCGTTCCGACCGCCCTTAGTCAAAGCAGCCAAGGGTCACGAGTCCGGACTCCACACGGGTCCTTTTCTCAAGTGACCTCGTTCCGACCGCCCTTAGGGTCGCGAGTCCGGGCTCTGCCTGGGTTCCATTAGCAGCCAGCCTGCGGCTTCCCACACACACCGCGGAAAGAACTGTGGGCATAACTCTAGTATGGGCGCTGGCGCTATTCGACTGTATGGCCTTGGGCAAGTCACTTAGTCTCTTCTGTCTTCCGTCTCCTTACCCGTGAAAAGGCTGAACTAGAACTGTGTGGTTTTTAACCATGTGCAATGCTCTCCCAGGGAGCATATAGAAACGTGGAGTGCAGGCATCTTCCGTTGTCACAATGACTACAGGTACGTATCCTGACTCAGATGCCGGAGCCCCCTGCTGAAGAACACTGGTCTGGACCCTCTGGGAGGTCCTTCTCTGATATTCTATTGGTCCCCTGGGAAAAGTACTGTTGAGTAACAATGCCTTTCTCAGATTCCTCTCCAATTCTGTCATGGGGCATCCAAAAGGCAAGACTTTTATGGCCTGATATGGTCTAAAAATCAGAATAGAATGTTACAATCAGACACCGTCCAACGTATACCAGGGACTCAGTGAGCTCAGAAACAGAGAAGGCCATCAGTCTTTTTCCAAAGCACTACTGCTGCTGACAGGGGAGTAACATTTTTCTCTCCAATTACTTCAGTGACGCCCCCCCCACCCCCCCGTTTCCTGGTCTCTCTTCTATGCTTGCTTGCATGTTTATGGGCTGCTTTCTTCAAACATTTGGAATCATTATAGATGGCAAAAAGATGTTTTAGTTTTTCCAAGAGAAAATAAGTCAGATGCTGAAATGTTGGTGCCCTGCACATTCTAGGTCTTTCCAAGCTCATGGTTCCCGTCATACCAAGCACACCCTACAGGAAGGGAAGGGAGCAAGTAAGCGTGTGCTATAAAACAAGGCTCAGCAGACACACACATTCCAGTCAACTCCAGGCACATTTATTCAGCAAACTCTCTCCTAGCTTCTTCACTTACTGCTGCCAGTGAATCCAAATTAATGATCTAGCCAAAATCTTACACTCTTGGAATCATAATTATGTTAATCTCTTTCTCAAAGCCTTCTTTTGATTCTCTGTATTTACATACATTTTCAATTTTTTTTCCCCTTCATTCAATCCCTTTAATTTCCCAATCCTCTTGGTGTAGGCATTCCTACTCTTGTACATTTCTTCCCAGGTAGTTCTTACTTCTGTTTTCTTCTCTGGTATTCTCCCTTCAACGATTATGTATCCTAAACCCAGAAGAGTTCTGCAAAACTCTTAACATCTACCCATTTCCAAGACCCCTAAGGGGTAGGGCTCACCTCAGAAGTTTCGACTGTGCCTATACCAGCATCTTGATTTATCTGGGTCTCCCTGGAAGGCTGGGGAGCTAAACCTTCCTGGCAGGATTATATGGGAAATATTTTTTTAACAGAAGAGAGAATGAAGCTTACAATTGCGGGGTAGGTGGCAATCTGCCCACATTATCTTCCGGCCCTGCTTTTCTTCCAGAGGCTTCCCGCCAGTGGGCACAAATAAAGAAGCAGTGGTCATAAATCTGTCTGAAACAAGCGTACCAGGAATCGCTGCCGATTCCCACTGCATGAGAGAAACCCAGCAGACTAAACTAGAACCTGGACGAGCCTCCATCTGGCCAGAGGAGAAAATAGAAAACATGATCCTACACAGCAGCAGGGTGTCTGGGAGCATATGGGAGTCCGTGGGCAACTTCACGAGCCATACTGGAGGAACAGAGCCAGTGCAGAGCGACTGGACTGGGGCCCTTTAGTTCCAATCCCCAACAGCTGGCCTAGAGGGGAAGCACTTGTGACTCTCAGAACATACAAGACCTTCGAGTGTTAGAGGCCACATAGGGTCTGTCAGGGGTCGTCCCGGCAAAAAGTGCATTTCCAGGAAGATACCAAAACCCTAACCCATAGTCCCCTCTCTAAATGGCTTCAGAAAGGATTCCTCAACTTCCATTAAACACTCATTGAAGTGTTTAGAAAATCTATCAGAAAATTCTCCCCCTAACTAAAATTCCTCATACTATACTCCAAGTCCATTTATAAAGGGCCCTTTCATTGCTCAAAGACAACGCTTCATACTTTGCCTAATGCTGTAACTTTCTCCTTTCCCTAAAGGGTCTTCCATTTACCATTTATCTCTTATGCTTCCCCATCCTTCAGTGCAAACTATAAAATGAGACCACTGGGTATATACATTATCTAGCCGCTGGAATCACAAGACCCAGAGGCAGAAAACCACCCAGAGCGGAAGTGAGAATGGGGTGAGGTTGAAGTGTCACAATGGAAATCAAGTTTGAATTCGGAGTTGATGCCCCACTTTGGGTTAACCAATTTGCACATATTTGTTTAGCTGAGGAATTTCAGAAAAATTAAAGACTGACTCACCATTACTTCAAGCAACGTTATAACTGAGCAACCATAATTATGAACTCTAAAATTAATGACTCATTTGTGGATTTCCCAGAACTTCATTCTATGAACTGTTTACTACATAGAAGCACAGACTTCAGTTGGACTAGAGATTATTCATTCAGGGTCCTTCTCTGTAGAGGAATCTAACTACATTTACAGGGGCCCACAAACAGCTTCAACATGCTAGGAGACCTGGTAACTGATTCCATCCCACAATAAATCTAGTTGTTAAACCAAAAGTCTCCTTCATTTTGAGTTCAAATATGCTTCCTCAAAATTTCTACCACTGGCTTTAGCTCTCCCCAGACAGCATTAATACATACATACCCCTGCCTTCGGAGAGCTTGTTGATTTTTTTTAAACAGCAGTCACATCCCTCTCGAGATGCTGCTTTTGGTGAAACATTCCTTACTTCTGCGGTAATTTCTCATATCTCATTACTTCTGGGCCCTTAACTATCCCCCGAACCATTCTTTGTATGGGTATCTGGAACAAAACACAGTACTCTAAGACTGTCGACACTAGGTCTCAGCCAGGGCAGTCAAACACTGACCACCCGTCATGCCATCGATTTTCCGTGCTTAGTTCCATTCCTTGTTATCAGCACATATAAAGTTATCACTCAAAAATAGTTAGATATGAAAAAGTAATTTCCAAAACAGGAAACACAAATGACCGAGAATCATGCAAAAAGATGTTCAATCTAAGCAGGAAAATGCAAATTAAAATAAAAATACCATTTCACACTGATCAGATTGGCAAATTTTAAAAGTCTGATGACAGGAGTATTGGCAAGGATGTGGAGGAATGGGAACTTGTACCCTGCTAGTGGGAGTACAAGTGAGTTTAACCACTTGGGAGGGAAATCTGGCAATATTTAGGAATATTCAAGACGCATATACCCTATAACCTAGAACTTCCCCTTTATGAGGTTTATTACAAAAACTGGGAACACAGGCACACAGGCTCACAAGTTTTGTGCATAATGTAACTGGAACATTATTTGTAATAGTGAAAAAGGTGGGGAAGGGGACAAGTTCTTTTAAAAGAAGAATGGTTAAATGCATATAACTATACAAGGAAATACTATCAACATTTAAAATAAATAGAACATGGAGAAATCTTGAAAACATGAAAAAAGTTGTAGAAAGATTTGTATGTTATATAATATTATTTATATATATTTTAAATACACCAAGAAATGTTATGCACTGCTTGTAGACAGATAATATCGACACAGATTATGTATAATTATATCTACCTATACAAAACCAGAGCGTAAAAATGTGGGTGTTAAAAATACATCTGACTTCAGAGTAATGTTTACCTCTCACAAGAAGAAGGAAGTTGAACAAGATCAGAATGAGAAAGGTCTTCTGAATGTCTCTGTAACATTTAATATCCTTAAAAAAATACTAAAGTAAATATGGCAAAATATTAACATCATTAAATTTGGATGATATGTGGTTATCTAATGTATTCTTTCTACTTTTCAATACATTTGAATTACTTAATATTTTCAAATAATGCATAAATTTGAAAAATTCAAAAATATAAAGTCAATAAATAAACCTATATCATTACCCAGAGGATAGCACTGTTGATACTGTGTTTTATTTTCAATTGAATTTTAATTTTATTTTGATGCAATTTTAGGCTTTCAAAAGAGATGCAAAAAGGGTAGAGAGGATTCACGTACACCCTTCACTCAGCTTGCCCTAATGTTAACCATTTACATAATCTTAATTATCAAATCAGGGAATTAATCAGTGAAACTACAAACCTCATTTAAACTTTACCAGTTTATTGTCTCTTACCCAGAGCCAATCCAGGATTCTCCATTGCACTGTACTTATTTCCTTACCCTTCTCCAATCTATGACAGTTCTTCAGTCTTTACCTATCTTTCATGGCCTTCGCACTTTTGCTCAGAATGTCTCTCAATTTGGGTTTGTTTAGTGTTTCCTAAAGATTGGATTGAAGTTAGGCATTTTTTTTTTTTTTCAAAATACCACGGAAGTGATACTGTGTCCTTCTTAGTACATCCTTTCAGGGATGCATGATGTGTCTCATTACTGGGGATATTAATCTTGAATCTTAGTTAACGTGGTGTCTGTTAGATCTCTTCACTGTAAAATTACTATTTTCCCATTTATAGTGATATATTGGGTGAGATACTTTGAAACTCTGCTAATATTCTATTTCCTCTCAAAGTTTCACCCACTGATAATAGCATCCATTAGATTTTGCTTGTAACAAGTATTACTGTGGTGTTTGCTTAATGGTCATTGTTTCTTCCCATTCCTTCTATATTTATTAATTGGAATTTTTCTGTAAAAAAGAGCTTCTCCCACATTTATTTACATATTCAATTACAGATTTGGATGAGTATGACTTAATGTCATTTATTTACTCTATAGGTTATACTGTATATCCAACACTATCATGATTTATTCTGTTAATCTAATTGTTCCAGCATTGACTATTGGGAGCTCCCTCCACTTAGTTCCTGTAGCCTTTTGACATGCCCCCTTCCCATCGTTTTTCAGATATTCCTGGTACTCTAGTGCTCATTTTGTATTTTCCCTGACCCTGCCCTGGATCAAGCAATTGTTTACTGAAACTGGTTTCTTTTATTGAAAAACAGCATTTAGAAAACAACCATCACAGTTCTGGGTATGTTCATGCCTGTGACAACTAGGGAGGTGGGGAAGATTACATGCATATCTCAGAGATCATTAGGGCTTTGGTTCCAGACCACCACACTAAAGTAAATATCACAATAAAGCAAGTCAACTGAATATCTTGGTTTCCCAGTGCATATAAAAGTGAAGTTTATGCTATACCATAGTTTATTAAGTATGCAATAACATTATATCTAAAAAAAAAAAAAAAGTGTACATACCTTAGTTAAAAAATACTTTGTTGTGAGGCACCTGGGTGGCTCAGTCAATTAAGTGTCTGACTCTTGATCTCACCTCAGGTCTTGATCTCAGGGTCATGAGTTCAAGCCCTGCATTGATATAAAAAAATAATAATAAAATATTGTGAAAAAATGCTAACCATCATCTGAGCTTTCAGCGACTCATAATCACTGGTCGCAGATCACCATGACAAATATAATAATAACGAAGAAGTTTGAAGTATTGAGAGAATTACCAAAATGTGACAAAGACAAAAAGCAAATGCTACTGGAAAAATGGCACCTACAGACTTGCTCCATACAGGGTTGCCACAAACCTTCCATTTGTAAAGAAAGAAAGAGAAAAGAAAGAAAAGAAAAGAAAACAGTATTTGCAAAATCCAATAAAATCAGGTATGCCCACTACCTGCGAAGCATAATAAAATGAGGTATGCCTGCACTTTTAGACTCTCCCAGTGGACAGAGCTTAGAAATGCATGCATGTATAAAATAACCTATGCATATATACATATGTATATTAATTTTTATATCTGTACATATATTTACACATATATGTGATATGTATACTCATGTTTATGAGTATATATGAATTCATACTTGATATTTCCAATTCTAATGTAATACCACATGTTTATTCTAGCCTTCCCCCTTTCCTTATTTGTAACTCCCTTCTCCAACAGTAAGATACCTGGCTTTCATTATCTACAATATAGTCTTTCATTATCTACAATATACAATATATGTATCTAGTCCTAGGACACACTAAAGTAGTTACAGAATTGCTGATATGAACCGCTGGGAGTAACAGATTTACTACCTAGGAAAGAGTATCTATGTATGATTCTTGTGGTCTTTAGTTTTATAATATCCAGTCAAAATACTATTTTCCAAAGTTACTTTGGTTAGTTATTTTCTTTCCCATTCTGTGCACTGCAGTTGTTATTTGTTTGTAAAACAATTAAGTTTCATTAGTCACTGTATTCATTTTGGATTCTCCCCACATCTTGGTGGATTTTAGTTATGGGGTAGGGGGAGTGAAAATGTGAAACATGACTATGTATGCCAGAGCTATATAAAAATGTAAACTCAGGGAAGGGCTGATTTCTTCCTCATCCCTACTATCTATCTATATGGGTTTTTGTTTTTTGTACAAATGTGCAGATATCTGTGTATTTTCTTATATCCTCATCTTCCTTATACAAAGGATAGCAAACGGGTTTGTTGTGTTTTGGTTGCTATTTGTCTGTGTTTACACTTTGCCATGTGCACTTCACAGTGTATTCTGAGAACCACCCCAAATTAGTTCAAAGAGAACTTGCTCTCCTTTCTGCCTTTCTTTTTTTTTTTACAGCTGCACGGCACTCCATTGTGCAGATATTGTTGGGGCTCTTCCATTTGTTCACATCCTTTGAGCAAGGCATTGACTGCCCTTGCTCCAGACTATCTTTACAGGTATGTTTGTATGGCCAACCAGCTTAGAAAAGAGAGAGAGCTTCTCCCTCTGAACAAAGAGCAGCCATGTTTGCTGTCTTTTAAAGACCCAGGTTCCCTCTCGGGGTTCATCTTCTGAGCACTCATTGCCTGTGCAAGTGTCATCTGGCACTCTTTGCTCTATGGGAATTAGAACTCGGGAAACCAATGCCAAAAAAAGAAAGTAACCTTTGGCTACTACGTTTGCTCTAAGTAATGACCTGTCCTTCTCTGACTCAGGAGTCTCATGTCTTCCAGATCCATGCAATTGTGACGTGGCATTGTTAACTTGCAGGGAGGATAAATCTCTCACCCTTCACAGTCTTGAAAGATGTGGCATGACTTATTTAATCACTCTACTATATACAGGCATTTAGGTGCCTCAGTTCATGGATGATGGACAAAGATACGAGCCCCCCAGACTAGAGACAAGGGATCTTATTACTCAAGGCACAGCAAGCAGTTTGAGCTTCATGTTTGTATTTCCATTTGCCCCCCAAGGCCCACAAAAGGGATGTGTAATGGTCCAGGGAGATACTGCACACATACCACTGTGTGTCCTGAGGAACCAGGAATTTAGCTTTTATATTGGACTGCAAGCATTCCCAGCAGTCAGTGTTGGAAAGTACTTGTTTCTCCAGTGTCTTACCAAAAGAATGTGTTGTTATGCTTTTAAATTTTTGCTAGTCTGATATGTGAGGAAAGATAACTCCATTTGGGGTTAATTTCCGTTTCTCTATCAGTGAGTTTGAACATTTTTGTATGATTAAGACATATAAACATTTTTGTGTATGTGAATTATCTGGTCCTGTCATTTTCTGATTATTTTATTGGGTTTTTGTTCCTTTGTCCCTTAAGTTTTAAAAGATCTTTATACACTAGGAATATTAGCTTTTGTCTGTGGTAAATAGAGGGAATATTTTCTCCTAGTTTGTCAGTTGTCTTTTAATTTTATGTTGTTTTTTCAAGTTTTTTAATACATGCAGTCAAATTTATCAATCTTCTACTTCCCTGCCTCTAGACTTTAAGGGATAGTTAGGAAGCCTTTTGTTACACCAATATTTAAAAGAAATATACCCATATTTTCTTCTAGTACTTGCATGATTTTGATTTTTGCATTTAGGTCTCTAAACCATTTGGAGTTTATTCTTATGTTCAGTGTGAGGTACAGACCTAATTTTATCTTTTTCAAAGTGGTTAAAAATAGTTTCAGCATCATTTATTTAAAAGTCCATCTTTGCCCCAGTGATTTAAGATGACATTTTTATCATCATATTCTAAATATCCATATGTATGTGGGTCTATTCTTATGCTTTCTATTCATATACTAGCACTATATCTTCCAGCTTTGTTAATGCAATTTTTAAACATGGTTGAGATTATAGGGTATAAACAATTTTGTATACTGCTCTTTCACTTCACATTATAGAAGAAATATTCTATTACATCATTTAAAATGCTTACTTAAAATTATGTTAAGAGGTTTCATAATGTTTTATGTTGTGAATAAAATCTAATTTACTTTAACATCCCTCATTTTTGGACATTTAGATTGCTTCAATTTTTTTGCCATTATAAATAGTACTGTAACGAAAAGATAATATTTGCTTCTTTTATTAAAATTTTTTGAGATAATTATAGATTAACATGCAGTTTAAGAAATAATAGAGAGATTCCATGTGTCTTTCCCCCAGTTTCCCCAATTGTAATATCTTGCAGAGCTTTAGTACAGTATTACAACCAGGACACTGACATTGATATAGTCAAGATACTAACACACCCATCCCCGCAAGGATCCTTGTTGTCCTTTTACAGCTATACACACTTCACTTCCACTTCCCTCATACACATACCCCTAATTAGCCCCTTGGCAATCACTACTGTAGTCTCCATTTAGGTACTTAGGTCACTTCAAGAATAAATAAATCACACATATGTAACATTCTGAGATTGGCTTTTTTGCACACAGTGTAATTTCCTAAGAGATTCATCAAAGTGTCCACATATCAACAATTCTTTTTATTCCTAAGTAGTATCCCATACTTTATGGATATACCACAGTTTATTTAACCATTCATCACTGAAGAACATCCAGATTGTTCACAGTCTGGAGCTATTACAAATAATGCTGCTATGAACATTCACATACAGAGTTTTTTGTGAATGTAAGTTTTCATTTATCTTAGACAAATGCCTACGAATTTGAGTACCAGGTTGTATGGTGGCTTCAGGTGTTTTAAGAAACTGTCAAGCTGTTTTTTTCCAGAGTGGCTGTAATATTTTACATTTCCACTAACAATGTAAGAGTCATCCAGTTTCTTCACATCCTCACAGGCTTTTGGTGTTGTATATTTTCTTTATTTTAGCTATTCCAATGCATATGTAGAGGCTCTAATTGTGGTTTTAATTTAAGGACTAATGATGTTAAACATCTTTTTGTAGGTTTGTCAGCTGTATATACTCTTCAGTGGAATATCAGCTCATGTTTTTTACCTATTTCCTATTTCAATCATTTGATTTTTTTAACGCTGGTATTTAAGAGTTCTTCACATATTCTAGGTACTACTTCTTTCTTGAGTATGTGATTTGAGAATATTTTTTCCAAGTCTGTACCTTATATTTTTATCCTCCCAAAAGTTATTCCACTTTTCTCAGAGGAATTTTTGTCAAATTTTTTTTCTGCAACAATTGATATGATCATATGATTTTCTTCTTTAGCTTTCGATATACTGAATTACATTAACTATTGCTGAATATTAAATCAGGCTTCATTCCAGGACTAAAGCCATTGTGATAATTATTTTTATATATTGCTGAATCATTCTGCTAATACTTTGTTAAAGATTTTTGTATCTACATTCATAAGGGACATTGGTCTATAGTTGTTAGTTCATTTTTTGTTTTGGTTTTGGTGTCAGGGTAACACTAGCTTCATAAAGTGAACTGAAAAGTTTTTCTTCCTATTCTATTTTCTGGAAGAGAAGATATAGAAGATGTAGAACTGGTGTTTTCCCACAACTGGTGTAGATTTCTGCAATGAAACCATCTAGGCCTGGAGATTTCTTGAGAGTTTTTAAACTATAAATTCAATTTCCTTTATAGGATTATTCAAATTATCTACATTTGACTCTTGAACAATGCAGAACTTAAGGGTGCTGACCCCCTACACAGTCAAAACTCCACATGTAACTTTTGACTCCTCAAAAACTTTACTAAAAGCCTACCATTGATCAGAACCCTCACCAACAACAGCCTACTATTGACCGAAACCTTACCAATAACATAACACATTTTATATGTTATATATATGTTACATATTATATCCTTACAATAAAGCAAGCTAAAGGAAAGAAAGAAAAATCATAAGAGAGAGAAAAATACATTTATAGTAGTGTACTATATTTATTGAAAAAACTCCACATATAAATGGACTCATGCAGTTCAAACCCCTATTATTCAAGGGTCAACAGTATTTCATTTTAGGTGAGTTATGGTATTTGTGCTTTTCAAGGAATGGCGCATTTCATCTAAGTTGTCAAATTTTGTGTGCAGAGCTGATCATAGTATTCCCTTTTTTTCCTTTCAGTATCTGCAGGGTCTGTAGTGATAGTCTGTTTCATACCTGATATTGGTAATTTGTTTCTTTTCTCTTTATGTTTTTGAACTCTCTAGAGATTTATATTATTTATCTTTTTTAAAATGAGCTTTTTGTTTCATTGATTTTATCTATTTCTGATTTTATATTTCCTTCCTTCCTTTTATTTAATTTGGGTTTATGTTGTTCTTTTTCTGGGTTCCTCAGGTAGGATTTCGGATTATTGCTTTTAGGTGTTTCTTATTCTGTCAAGGCTGCTTTAGCTGTGTTCCATAAATTCTGATACATTAGATTCTCATTTTCACGCATTTCAGAATATTTAATGACAATGAGGCTTTCTCTTTGACATATTGTTAGAATTACTGTGTTTAGCTTCCAAATGTTTTGCTATTTTTCAGTTATTTCTGTTATTAATTTTTGATTCCACTGTGATCATAGAACATAGTTTGTGTGATTTCAATTATTTAAAATACTTAAAATTATTTAAAGATTTTATTTTATGGCCCAGGATATGGTTTATCTTGATATTTTCCATGAGCATTTGTAAAGAACATGTTTTCTACTGTTGTACGACAGAGAGTGTTTTATAAATGTCAATTAGATTCTTTTGGTTAATGATGATGTTGAGCTCCTCCAAAGCTTTGCTGATTTTCTAACTGTTCTATCAATTATTGAGAAAAGGGTGTGGAAGTCTCCAACTATAAATGCAGGTTTGTCTATTTAGACTTTCTTTCAGTTCTACCTGTTTGTGCTTTATATATTATAAAGCTCTATTGTTTGGCACTTATACATTTAGGATTGTTACATCTTCCTAGAGAATCAATCCTTTTCTTACTATATAATTGCACTTTCTGTGTCTAGTAATTTTCTTGTGTGTGTGTGTGTGTGTGTGTGTGTGTGTGTGTGTGTGTGTGTGTGTCTGGAAGCTTTCTGTGTTATTGTCTACTTTATCTGATATCAATATAGCTACTCCTGCTTTTTGGATTAAATTTCATATGATATGTATTTTTCCATCATTTCACTCTTAATTTGCCTGTATCATATTTGAGGTGATATTTATATACATGGCACAAATTTGGGTCAGGTTTTTTTAATCCACTTAGCTAATCTATTTTAATTGGTATATTTAGAACACTTACATTTGATAAAATTATTTATATAATAGGGTTTAAGTTTTTCATTTTTGTTTTGTTTATTCCAATTTTCATGTCCTTGTTCTCTTTTCCAGTCTTCCTGTGAGTTAACTGGACATTTTTTTAAGAATTCTGTCTTGATTTATATATAGTGTTTGTGAGTGCATCTCTTCATACAGCTTCGTTATTGGTTGCTGTAGGTATTACATTATATGTACATAAATTATCACAATGTCCTGGTGCTGAGATTTTTTACCAGCTTAAGTGAAGTTTAGAAACCTTACCTCCTTTGACATACCTTTATCTTCCCTGTGTGTAATTGATATAATCACTTTTTCTATGTACATTTAGAACTAATTTTTACTTCCACCATCAAACATAATTTAGAAAATTCAAGAAGAGGAAGAACATCTATTCTATTTACCCATAATTTTTTGCTCTTTCCATTTTTTTTTTTCATTTCTGATATTCCAAGATGCCTTCTTTTAGAATTTCTTTTCTGTTTAGAGACAGAACTTCCCTTAGCCATACTTGTAAAGTAGGTCTTCTGGTGTTGAATTCTATTCGATTTCCTGCATGTGAAAATGTACTGATTTCCCCCTTCATTCCTGAAGAATATACAGAATTCTGGGTTAACAAGTCTTTTCTCCTAGTTCTAGAAAAATGTGCAGCTTCTTTCCAGCCTTCATGTTTTCTGATAAATACGCTGTCTAAACTAATGGTGTACTATATGCTGGCTAATTGAACATAATAATAAAAGAAATAAATAATAAATAAAAATAAATTTAAAAAAAAGAAATATGCTGTTGTTCAAATTGTTTTCCCCCACAGGTAAGTTGTCATTTTTCTCTTACTGCCTCCAAGATTTTTCCACTGTTTCAGTTTTCATAATTTGATTATGATGTGTCTTATTGTGGATTTCTTTAGATTTATTCTATTTGGATTCACTCAGCTTCTTGAATCTATAAATTATATCTTTACCAGATTTGTGGGATTTGGGGCATTACTTCCCCAAGGACTTTTTCAGCCCCATCCTCTTTCTCATTTCCCCAGGACTCCAATGAGGCAAATATTATACATTCATTATGGTCTTGCAGGTCCCTGAGGCTCTGTTCATTTTTTAGGCTGTTTTTACACTGTCATTTAGATTAATTTCTGTTATTCTATTATCAAATTCACTGATCCTTTCATGTGTCCCCTGTATTCTTCTACTGAACCCATCCATATAGATTTTTATTTGTTATTGTATGTTTCAGTTCCATTTAGCTCCTCTTAATATCTTCTATTTCTTTGCTGACAATTTTTATTTTTTCATTTGTTTCAAGTATGTTCATAATTGCTTCTTGAGGCATTTTTATGATGGCTGCTTTAAAATCTTTGTCAGATAATTCAACATCTCTCTCATCTTGGCAGTTCAGATAGTTTCTAGTTCTTGGTATGTATAATAAGTGATTCTTCTATTGAAACTTAAATATTTTGGATATTTTAAGATTCTGGATCTTATTTAAAACCTCTTTTAGTTAGTTTTCCCTGCACTGCTCTGGCAGGGGAAGAGGCAGATCCCACCTTTTTACTTCAAGATGAGGTTAGAAGTCCAGGTACTCCATTCAGTCTTCACTGACACTCAGGTAAATGGGCTCCTCGTTCCATCTGGGCAGGGTTGGGAGTTCTGATTCCCCACTAGACCTCTGCTGATATGATCCTGACTGGGAGACAGGAGTGCCAAGCTACTGCTCTTCATGTTGTGCTTACTGGGAGGAATAGGAAAAAGTATCTCTACCACATCTTCCCAGAAGCTTTCAAAATTTACTATTAATACAGCATAAAACCCATAAAATACAATTACTGGAACAAGAGATAGCAATGTTTAAATGTTAAACAAGACTTTAACAACGTTAAAAGGTTCTTGATACATATTTTCAAATTACTTTTCAGAAGTTTTTAACAATTATTAAATTTATATGTAATATCAAATGCCTTCTGTTATACCATGTTCCCTTTAGTATTCTGTATTATTGTTTTTTAAGTCTTCTCTATTTGGGTGGACAAAGTATAGTGCTTCATAATTGTTCTAAAATATAGTTTTCTGGTAATTAATAATGGTGAACATTTTTTTTCCGAATTCTTAACAGCCAATTTTAGTTCCTCTCTCGTGAGTTGTTTGTTCACACACTTTTTTTTTTTTTTTTTTTTACTCTTTCGCTTTTTGAATTCTAATATTTCTGTTATTCTTTTATGGATTCTTTATACATCTGAATGTTAACATTTTCTATCACATTTATTGAGTTTTTAGTGAGCCTTTTCATTCTTATATTTTTTGGTGTACATGCATTGTAGAATTTTTATCTAGTTAAATTCATTGATATTTTTCTTTGTGATTATTTTCAAAAACTATAAGGTTAAAAAAATGCTTTTTGGGTGTGGTGCACAAACAATCAATCTTGGAACACTGAAAAAATAAAATTAAATTAAAAAAATTAAAAAATAAATAAATAAGTACAATTTCTTATTTAAAAAAAAACGCTTTCTAGTCCAGAAATTCAATAAACATTGCCTCTATTTGTTTCAAGTTTCTTTTTTGTTTAATGCATACACAAATAAGTAATCCACCTCATGTTTATTTTAGTGCAAGGTACATGGGGCCAGATACAAATGATAGTTTCCTATATTTTTACACATGGCTAATTTTCCTAAAATCATATATTATTTTTCCTAAACATTTTTAGAGACTCTTATGTGATCCCAGCTAAGCACCTATTATAGAACATTGAATTCAGGGCTGACATGGAATAGCCTCAAATTCTGAGACTGACAGAGAGGTCAGCATCATTTGGCTAATGACCACTGCTATGGTCTGAATGTTTGTGTCTGTCTCCCCCAAATTCCATACATTGATATCTTAACTCCTAAGGTGATGGTATAAGGAGGTGGGGCCTTTGGCAGGTGATTGGGTCATGAGGGCAGGGCTCTCACAATTGAGATTAGTACCATTAGAACCATGAGAAATAAATGTTTGTTGTTTATAAGTCACCCAGTCTCTGGTATTTTTTATTTTAGCCTCAGACTAAGGGAACCATAGGATATGGGAGTTATATATTTTCTGCATACTTTGAGGGGTTGAAACAACAGTACTGACAAGACTGAAGTGAATCCTCTAGTCTCTAACCAATGTCAACAGTGACAACAGCCTGCAGAAAGTCTTCACTGAAGACTCTGAGGAAACCCTTACAACCTCACCAGGGAGGATTCCTGACATCCTCAGGGAATTTCATGTATCTCATGGATCCAATGGAGGTCTACAATGAAGAAAAGGTTAAAGCATAGAATCTTCTGATTAAATATAGGAAATGTTCTAAGTTTACAGCCCACCACTACCAAAAACATAAGATACCATGTCAGTTTGCTGCAGAGTACAATATAGTAAAATTGTCTGTCCCATCAGATCTCCATTATTTGAAAAGAATAGTGAAATTTATCTGTTCCATGCTAGTCCACCAGGGTCAGGAACCAAGATGCATTTTAGCATAAGCCATGCTTTAGAAAACAGCAATGTGCTCGGAAATAAAAAGAAACGTGGAGTCCATAACCCTCATGATTACCACAGGCAGATAATTCTTTGATCACGTGTCTCTCTTTCTGGGCTCTCTATGCCCAGTTTATAATTTATCAATCATGCTCCTTTAGACCTTGACTTCCTTAATTCTCCCAGATCATCCTTCCATTCATGCCATCCCTTCTCCCTAGGAACACTTCAATCTTCCTTCCCTACTATCTTATTGGCCAACAAGATGGCTCTAGTTACAAGATGTAATAACTTGGTCACTGGCTCCTTTAAAACTGATTATTTCTGAGTATCCACATTTCTGGGCTACAATACGCTATTACCCCTGAAAACAAAGAACAGTTCGAAATACATACGCTTGAGAAGAGGACTTACTTTATACAAAGAGATGTGATAAGATAGAAAAATTAACATGTTGGTATTCACAGCTACCCCTTTGCCTACTGAGATTTTTTTCCAAGCTCCACTTTCCATATAGAAAGCCAAAGCTGCTTAGGAAGGTTATCAAAAGAAATGCAATCAGGAGAATAATTATAAATAGGCACTTATGTGCACAAAGAAGAGGGGGACAGAATAAACATGGTAACATTATCAGGATAGGGGAGATAGAGCCTCTGGAGTATTAAAGAGCAAGAGGCTTCAAGTTTGGGAAATTAGAAAATAGAGTAAATAAAACATTTTAGTGGATGTTGCCAAGAATCCTTACTACTTAAGAAAAATATTGAATAAATATCAAAATGTAGCTCTAGGTCTTGATTTTTTAAATACAAAATTACTCTGGGACCAGAGCTACACTACTGGGATCACAACCTTATAAATACTGCATATTCATTAAACCAACCAAGTCTCCAGAGGTTTTTGGGGAGGGGGTTGGGGCAGCTGGGGAAGAAAATGGTGAGATGGTATTTCTCTTAGAACACAGAGTATTAGGAAGTTCTACATGCTACCCTATTACACCATAACTCTCTGAGATCAGGAAATCTGTCTTATTTTTTCCAGCTTTACTGAGATATAAGTGACATAGAATTGTGCGAGTTTAAGGTATACAATGTGATGATCTGATACATGGATACAAGGAATCTGTCATATTGATAACCACATTTCCAATCCCTCATACACAGTACTGTAATCCCTGTAACACTGTGGGTGTTTCATAAATGTTTGGCGAATGAGTGACATATGATCTTCATACCCTAGCTCCAGGCTAACTTTATCCGAATGGTTTCTGAAAGTCAGATCAGTCCATTCTTTCTGGATGATAAAATCAACTCTACCAAGGTCTTTCTAGGAGAAACCTACAGCATGGGGACTATAAGGACTACAATTCAACCACAGCAGTTCAGACTCGACTAGCCATCATTGATCATGCCTGATCTCCAGAGCGGGAAAAAAAAGAAAAAAACTGGGTTCCCAGATAGGAGCCAATTTAGAGATCTGAGAATAAAACAGAGTAAGACTTTAAAGAACAGATTTACTGTAATTCTAAGAAAAAGATTTCAGAATTGCCTAAGAAACTCTGGAATGTCCAAAGATTAGAGAGTTGAAAGCCTAGCCCATAGAAGCAGAACTGAATACTTAGAGACAGGGTTAACTTAGGCACTTTCCATTCCCATAAATACGATTTATTTTTATACACACCCAGAAGGAAAGTTTGTGTGTATTACCTTGTGATAATTCTCTAATTCACTGTAGATATAATAATGAATACAGCACTGTACTTTGCTAAGAGGAGTTAGAGCATTATTTACACATAGTTCAATAAATAAAACATCTGTAAGAAAATTGGTGCTAGGATAATTATAGCCCATCACCCATATAAAAGGACTTTATTCTTTGTACCTTTTCTTTCTAGGATGAGGCTGGTTTTGCTGAACCACTCGAGGCAAACTAAAGAAGGAGAGGGGTGAGGAAGGAGAGATGAGAAGGGAGAAGAGAGCAGAACAGAAGCGAAGGAAAGAGAATGAGGAGATGAAAAAGGATGAAGACACCCATTTCTGGCATAAATAAATACTCTGAATTACTATTCTGAATAGAAGCAACTAAAACAATGGGCAAAAAATACATAGAGATCATTTTTAAATACTCTGCTGAAGTGACACAAAGAGATCCACAAAGCCCAAAACTGAAGTGAGATCAAGAATCTTGGGGAAAAAAAAAAAAAAAGAATCTTGGAAAATAAGGAAACACAAGAACAAGCCTTTTCCTTAAAGCCTTCCCTTGGGCCCTAAAGACTCTAAGCTTCTGTATCATCAGCTGCATGAGCAGTGGGTACGGAGAACACGGGATAAAACCCCAAGTCCCCAGAAGCTCCCCTCAGAGAGATGAGAAGTGAGAAAACTAACCCTGCCATACAAAAGGACAGAAATGATTTCCACCACTCTCAATTCTAGCACTGGATGGATGTGAAGAATTAACATTACCTGATAATTTGTAACAACAGGCCAGCTCTCATGGGGTTTTGGTCTATAATCATGTTACCTAAAAAACCTTACTCAGAAAATCTATTTAAAGTGATCCCAGGTTGGTAAGACACCCCAGGTCCTTGGGTGATTGAACCACAATCCTCTCTGGATGAATGTACTTTCTTTATTTTATTCATTCATTCATTCATTCATTCATTCATTCATTCATTTATTTATTTGACAGAGAGAGAGAGAGAGATCACAAGTAGGCAGAGAGGCAGGCAGAGAGAAAGGGGGAAGCAGGCTCCCCGCTGAGCAGAGAGCCTGATGCGGGGCTCAATCCCAGGACCCTAAGATCACGACCCGAGCTGAAGGCAGAGGCTTTAACCCACTGAGCCACCCAGGCGCCCCAATGAATGTACTTTCAACCCAAGCCTGAAACAATTCTTGCAGAAAAAGTTTCAAGACAAATGAAAAGCTCACAATTAAAACACACACACACACATGCACACATATACAAAGAAAGACAAAAAGCCTCCTTGATTGAAGACCAGTAGAAACAAGCAAGAGTCTGTCCACAAACATACCAACAAACACTTCAATACGATTTGGACAGAGATCATAAATTACTTGCATTTATTAAGTGCTTAGAAATAAAAGCTTAAAAACTTAAGCACAAAAACAGTAAGACTTGAAAATTTCACCAAGTAAGGACAAACTAAACAGCAGATAAGGAACCATCAAAGAAAGAGTAATTTTATGACTCAGGGTAAGGAAGGGCTTCTTAAACAAGACCACAGAAGTACAAACCACAAAGCATGTAATCATAAAATCCTGCCCTCATAGAGCACTTGCCATACGCCAGACACCACTGTCAGCACTTCACCTGTATTAGCTCATCTAATCCTCCCAATCCTCCACTGAGGTAGACACTGTCATTAGCCCCCTTTCATAGATGAGGAAACTGAAGCATTAGGACATTAAGTAACCTGCCCAAAGTCACATAGCTAGCACGTAGAGGTGCTACCATTTGAATCCAGCAATCTGGTTCCAGAGTCTGTGCCCTGGAGGAAAGATAACACAAATTGGACTACACCAAAATTTAAAGCTTTAATAGGGAGAACACAAAGGATTTTAGGGCAGTGGAAATATTCTGTATGATACAGTGGTGGATACACGTCATTATAAATTTGTCTAAACCCATACAACCTCAAGAGTGTACCCTAATGTAAAGCATGGGCTTTAGGTGATAATTATGTGTTAATTTAGGTTCATTAGTTGTAGTAAATGTACGATTCTGGTGCAGGGTATAGAAAGTAGAGGAAGGAGGCTATGGGGGGGAAGGACGGACACAGGAACTCTCTGTACTTTCATCTCAAATTTACTGTGAATCAAAAATTGCTCTAAAAATAAACTAAAATTTTTTTTCATCAGATACTATGAAGAAAACTAAAAGACAGACACAAACTGGGAGTTTCCAACATATTTTAACTGTCAACATATCGGTACCCAGATCCTACACTAAATTTCTCAACTCAAAGCTGGCTGAGCCATTTATCTTTTGTAGGTCACTTTCCAAATAATAGCCTAATCCCATGGATATCACCACAGAGCAATTTCCACAGAGCCCCTCCTTCAAATTTAATTCCCCTCAAAATCCAAGTTTACCTGGGATAGGGTTACTTCCTATACCTTCTGGCCACTACCAATGCCCTGTCTTTGAAAACCCCCATCCTGAGATTTTCCTTAGAGCTGATAGAGTGACCACATTTCTCAGACTCCTTAACAGTTCTCTGGGGACACAAGTGGCACACAGCCATGCTTTAAACACCGGACTCCCGCTCTACCACTCGCTCACTCTGTAAATGTGGGCAAGTTACTTAAATGGTCTCTATCTCAGCTTTCTTATGTATAAACTGAGGCCATCAATAACAACCTCACAGCAACACTGTCAGAATCAGCTCAGATGATGTAGGTAAAAGCGCACATCCTGGGGTTCCTCAAAAGATTGCATGTATGGAGTTCCCATAGGACTTGGCAATTCCGTTCCTACACAAATATCCAAGAGAAATGAGAACATGTCTGCACAAAATCTGTACATGAATGTTCATGTCAGCATTACACCCAATGGCCAAAAAGTGGAAAGAACTTAAATGTCTACCAAATGAATGAATAAACAAAATGTGTGTTATCCATAGTGGAATATGATTCCACAGTAAAAGTGAACAGAGTAAATGAAGTAATGATTCATGCTATGATATGGATAAATCTTGAGATTATACTAAATGAAAAAAAAGCCATCTACAGAAGGCTACATATTATATGATTTCATTTATACCAAATGTTCAGAGTAGACAAATTCATAGATTAGATGGTTGCCAAGGCTTGGGGGAAAGGAGAAGGAAAAGGCTACAGGGTTTGTTTTGTTGTGACAAAATGTTCTAAAATGAGACACGGAGTCAGTCACACAATTCTGTGAATATACTAAAATCCACTGAATTACAGGCCTTTAAAGTGTAACTTTTATGGTATGTAAATTATATCTCAATGAAGTGGTTATTTCGAAAGGGACATACAGTACTTGATACATGATAAGTGCTCAGTAACTTTTGTTATTTTAAATCTAAACGTTTAGCAATCTATATGTCTTCTAGCATCCCTAAATTTTTTTTTGACCAGTTGAGATACTTTTCCAATTAAAAAACAACAAGGGGGGCCTGGGTGGCTCAGTGGGTTAAAGCCTCTGCCTTCGGCTCAGGTCATGATCTCAGAGTCCTGGGATCGAGCCCCGAATCGGGCTCTTTGCTCAGCAGGGAGCCTGCTTCCCCCCGTCTCTCTGCCTGCCTCTCTGCCTACTTGTGATCTCTCTCTCTGTCAAATAAATAAAATTAAAAAAAAAAAAAATTATAGTTCCAAAGGCCATATGCAAGGAACAGCATAAAGGGCTCCAGAAGTGGGCCCCAGAAGACCCTTGCTGGGGGAAATGAAGAGACAGATGTGCTCCGGAATGTGGGAATTCAGGAGGATCCTGGGATATGGAAAGCTCCGGAGTCATTTGAGAACTTAAGGACTGCCTTGTTAGAAGCAGCAGGTGTCAGCGTCCACGGCAATTGGAAGAGCAATGAATTAACCTAGCTGCTAGCATGCTTTTCCCAACTAGGTGCTAGTCACCCTCCACGCGTTTTCTCCTGTGAGTTTAGTTCTGGTCTTATTCCCATTTTCCAGATGCCAAAACTGAGGTAGAAAACAGTCATCTCCAGAACCAGTGTTCTTCATCACTGTAATGCCACCTCCTACACAGTCCCTGGAATCACGAAAATCTTCCCATGTTTACTTAATCACCATCATAACAGAGAACATATATAAATTTCCTGTATTTGAGGCACCATTCTAAGTGTTTTACATATATTCATGGATTTAATTCTCTCAACAACACTGAGATGCAGCTACCATTTTCGGATGACACAAATGAGGCACAGAGCGGTTAGGTGACACACCCAAGGCCACATGGCAGGTAGGTAGCAGGGCTGTGATTTCATGAATCCATGGAGTCTGGCTACTAGAGTCTGCCCTCTTCACTACTCAGATGTCTTGCCGCTCTAGCTGATGCATCTAGTACTGGCTTCATACCAACAACTTGTCTAAATCCTCAGCGCAAATTGTTTTAGATCTTCAGAACAATACTATGAAATAGGTATTATTAAAAAGAGTGTATTTTAAGTAGAAGAAAATAAGTATAGAGTATTAACTACTCTGTCCAAGTTTATTCAGTGAACAAGTTTCAAAGCCAAGGCAATTTGATTTATGCCAAGGTGATCTGGCCGAGACTCCAGGCTCTTAGCCACAACTCCATACTCCCCCAGTAGTGAATGAAATTCCTGGAACTAGAGACACTGTTTATCACATGCAATTAAAGTTACAGCTAAGACTGAAATACCCAGCAAAAAGGAAAATAAAATAAAATAAAATAAAATAAAAAATAAAATAAAATAAAATAAATAAAATAAAATAAAATAAAATAAAATAAAAAATAAAATAAAATAAAATAAAATAAAATAAAATAAAATAAGCAAAACACAAAACAACTTTACTCTGCAGGCGTACGGGACCACTGGACAATATGAGAGTATCCTGGAATGGGGTGGGGAGGATATCCAATTCTCCCAACATCATGCTTTGATTATATACTGAGGTGTCCCCTCAGATTCTCTGTAAAACCTATTCCTTCTACATTTAACAATCTGATTGGTCAAATTCACTCGATAAACAGGCCAGTGAGCCCCCACTACACAGTAGCCCTCCACCCTGTGTGCCCCCACAGTCAAATGATGTGAGTTGTATCCATCACCAGGTGCAGGTCCCAAAGCTGCTCAGCCCTGCACCCCTTCTCTCTCCATCCCAGACTTGTACTGCTTTGAAAACAGCCTAGGAAACCCCTCTCTGCTCCTTGGAGAACAGGAGCTCAAAGCAGGCAGGGGCATTAGGCCCATGGCCTTGCCTTGACATCAGGAGGAGCTGTTGTTCTTCTTTCATAGAGATGGCGAAACAGCCCCCCTGAAAGCTATTACTCTGTTGTCCGATATCCAGCTCAAGACATGCCCAGGCCCAGAGCTTCTTCCTCACCTCTCCTGGCTTCGGCCAATACTTGGGCTCTTTCTTCGCCCCTCTGCTTCCAGAGCTGAATGCGACCGGAAAAAACAAAATACAGTGTCCTGGGGTCCTATTTAGCACTGTAGTTTCTTACAAGTTTGACTAGGGAGAGGACTGACACGGCTGATTAAAACGAAGTCTCTGTATTATCTATGAGCATCATCTGGGGCTCTGAAGAACAGCCGTATTGCAACTTGCCAGTTTACATCCATGTGAAATAAATTACAGATGGTACATTTGTCCTCTTGAGTTATCAGTTATACTCACGTGCATGGAGGCCCTAAAAATAAATACAGAGTCTCAGAACCACACACATTCCCAGCAAGTGACACACATTTACACACCAACATCAGCAACTTCATAAGGAAGCCTTATCCTTCTCATCAAGTTTGTTCTTGGTGCCAGCAGAGATTCACGAGTAGCAGTCAGCAGCAGTACTATCAATATGTATTTTTAAGCCTATTGTGTTGTTTTGACAAACTAAACGATTAATTAACAGCAATCTAGCAAACAGATCTCTACTTACAGCTTCGAGTGAGAGAAACACACAGATCGCCATAACCATTCTATAGTCACCATTACCGAGGAAGAATGCTGCCTAATTAATTATAATTGATCACAAAGATTAGATTCAAATTCCACTAGCAGGGTGGAAGAAGCCCAAACAGAGGAAATAAATCAGAAACCTATTCTCTGAATCCATAATGAACCAACAAGCTTTGGAGATAAACAGATTTGTTTTAATTGTAGTTTTTTAAAAAAATAATTTAAGAACATTTGGAGGCCCTTGGAGAGAGAATACAGAATGGAGGGAGGGCTAGAGCCAAAATTGGGGAAGCACTAATTCAAGTGAACACCGAGTTCTTATCTCTGACTCTACAGAAAATCGGTAAGATGCTCACCAGGGTGGGGATTCGGCACAGGACGTGTGTACGTCACACTGCAGAGCTGGCCCGCACAGATGCTTCCCGCTAATCATATTCTCCCCGAGCCAAAGATAGGTCCTTGTAAGCTGGAAGACTCTCCCAGCCTTCTCTTTTCAGGTCTCAGAGTGAATATTCACTTTTCCTTCCCAGCACCCATTTCCCCTCTGATTGTAGAGCCCCCACCCCTAGCCACAGGCAGGTGTGAGACAGTGGCCTTCACCTCATCTCCCCTCTCTCCACCCCAGCCCCACTCTAGTGCTTGAGCCAAGGAGAAGACTCGAGGCCCAAACTGGGACCACCAAAGGTCTTCTGAGATATTTTAAATGCCAGAGCTTGGAGACAGAAGCCCATCCCATATTCAACCCCCTTTCTTCTTTGGTTGTAAAGTTGCAAAGAAGGAAATCCATGATTTCTGCAGACAGCAGAGACAGGGAGTGTCAATGTCAGCACCTTTGTAAGGAAGCCTGATCCTTCTCGCCAATTGTTTCCCTTGATGCCAGCACAGATTCACGAGTAGCAGTAGACAGGGACTCGGCACAGCCTTGGTTCCTGAGCATTCTTGCTGTTTGCCTTTCCAGAGACCCGTTTTTGCTTTAGCTAATTCAAGTCAGGTTCTAAGAGAGTCCCAACACTCTGCTACCTAACCAATTCTGGAAAATCCTTCAATAAAGGGGTCTCCCTAATAGAAACTGTCTGATACAGAATTGGGGCAGTTCTTGACAAGAGGGAAGCTTTCTACAAATTCTTGGCTGGGCTGCCAGAATGTCATCTCCCATGTGTGTAATACTGAACCTGCAGATCTTACAGTCAGGATGACGTGGTGGAGAGAGCCAGAATTACGTAATGGAAAAGGTCTGCTACAAGTTGTGACTCGTTGGTCAAGATCAAGATCAAGATCGTGACCTTTCTGAACCATAGTTTCCCCATTCCTTAAATTGGAGTAAGAATCCCTCGTGGGGGTTTGTAAAGATTAAATGAGCTAATGCACAAAGAGTACGTAATAGCATCTGGAACAATACGTACGGACTCCACTTATGTGCAGCATCACGGTCTGCGGTGTGGCTTCTTTCCTCCTCCTCTCTCCTGACAACTGAGCACTACAACAGAATATAAACTCTCTTTCTCCTGGTACAAGAGAACATGGCAAATGAGTAATTAGGAGCTGAAATCCTATCCCATCTATAAAATATTAAAATCTGATTTTAGCTTAGAGCTTGTTGGATGTGATAAATGTACAAGAAATGTTCATGCATTTATTAATATAGTTGGTTGAATTAATAGTGACCTCACTAACTTAAAATAACTTGGGAGAAGGCCCAATGCAATTACGGGATACTTTTTTAAAGTATACTTTAATTAGTTTCAAACATGGTCAGTAATCAAAATAATTCTGAAAAGAATTGCCTGGGACAATCTATGATACAATGCAGTGACAAAGAATGATTTATAACTGGTACACTAAAGTTGGTACACAAAATGTCAGGTTAATTCCTGTCATCTATGGTGGAACAGAAAGGGCCCTGACTTTGTGCTGGAAAAGCTGGCATCTCTGCATCTTTACCTATAAGATGGGAATTAAAATGCCTCCACCCGGGGATTATTGGGACCCTTGGAATTCAGTGAGCAAGAATGAAACTACAAACCCTGTGAAATGGGTTTGTTTATATATACCCATCTCAGGACAATCGCCCAGTGCCAAGCACAGTGATGACACTTAGCCAGCTCTCGGTAAATACGTGTAATAAAAAAATAAATGTGCAAGTTTGTGATACAGAGCTCATCACATAAATTACGAGGACCTGGCATTTCAGGGGTAATTCTGTGGTCTCTAGCCATGGGTGATTTTTCAGGTGTTCACACAGAACCTCTGGGGTCCTGCTCTGGCTCACACTGGCCACATATATTGATGTTCACCCACTGCAGTGGGTCTCCAGCAGCCTTTTTTTATAAACCATGAGCCTGTCATTTTGGCCACATATTTTTTTGAACCAGAGATGGGCATTTAACCCAAAAAGATTCAATCATATTTTCTCAACTCAGAATTTGGAATTAGTACTGAGAAAATCTATTTTTTGTATGACAAAGAGAAAGGTTTATTTTTTTTATTATGTTCAGTTAACCAGCATATAGAAAATCTTTTTTTTTTTTTTCAGGTCAGTTGCTAGAAAAGTTACATGTAAACTGAGGAGCTGTGAATGAATCATATTCTTCCATGTAGATCAGAGAAGCAGATCTCAGAGAAAAACAAAGAGACTTTTGGAAGGAGACAAATATTCCATTCCTAGTTAGAGGCCCTAATTAAAGTCTAACTGCTTCTCTGCCCTTGGGAGCCATAATATGTTCTCTATATTCTAATGATAAGTTTTTCCCTTGTGCTAGCTTGGAATATAAAGCAAAATAACTTTAATACAACAAGGAAAGAATAAGCAGTAAGGGGAAAAAAAACTTACTGCAAAATAAACACACCAGAAGATGTAAACAGTCTTTGCTCACCCTACATTGATATTTTTTTTTTTTTTTGATCTATAATGCTGAACTGAAGTAAGCTTGGGTTAGTGAGAGAAGAATCCAATACATGCTCATCATGTGTGTTTGAACAGCTCAGAACTTCTCCAGGACTAGCTGGCCACGGGAAAACACATGGCATTATGTGATTTTTCAATATTTTATTTCATGTTGCTACTTCTAACAACTATTTCATTCCTCCTATGTATAAGAGGTTACTGAGCCTCGAAGAGAAAAAGTGACTTATCCAAGATTTCATAGTGAACAAGAAGCAAGAAACATAAGACAACCTCATGCTTTCTGTCTCTTAAGTGTTAGGCTCTTCCTTCACCAAGCTCAAGGATTGGAGGGAAACCACATGGATATTCTGTACTTGAGGGCAGTAGATCTCAATCATTTTAGTATGGGAAAATGTTTTTGAAGTCAAAAGACTTTAAAAAATAGGAGGGGGAGATGAACCATGAGAGACTGCGGACTCTGAGCAACAAACTGAAGGTTTTGGAGGGGAGGGGGGTGGGGGGTTGGGCGAGCCTTGTGGTGGGTATTGAGGAGGGCACGTATTGCATGGAGCACTGCGTGTGGTACATGAACAATGAATCTTGGAACACTGAAAAAATAAAATAAAAGTAATTGGAAAAAAAAAGATCTGCACTTCAGAATAAGCACAACTCACTAACAGAAAAAAATCAACGAGAAAAATTATAGTAATGTCAATAATGCTTTAAAATAGTTTTTTGTTATTACCAATATACAAAATTGAAAATTTTGCGTGTTGATGTATATTGGAGGGAGATGTTAAAAGAGAAAGAATATAACTGCACAACCGCACTATTTTTAATTTATCAGAATCCCTAGCATTAGACCAAGACCTGAGAGGGGACCACCGCCCTCAAGAAACTGCCCCAATGAGGAAAGCTCTTTCTAATTTTAGACATTTTGAAGAGGTTAATTTTAGATATGTCAAAAATGATTTCATTTAGAAATAACTCTTAGAGATAGCCTTGCCTCAAGATATTAAAAACAAGAGGGGGTTTCTTAAGTGAATTACAGGCATCCACAATTTTTGTTAGGGCTGAAAGAGTACAGGTCAAGGGGGCCATTGCCATATTTTGGAAAACCCAGGAGTGCGTGAATCATCAGGAAGCTGTTGCCAGTGACCACAGCTGCCTACAGCACAATGTGTATGATTCCCAGGAGGCTGCCCAGAGCATTGGCTAAACCCTGTGTCTGTAACCGTTGTGATTATGTGCCTACCCACAGCTGCTGCCAGAGAATACTGGCTTCTCCTCTTCCTCTTCTCAATTCCACAGGAGTGCTTCTCACTGGCAGAATATAACTTGGAATTATGCCAGTAAGGGAGGCTAGTAAATGCAGTTCTCAATCTTCCCTGTGATTGCATAAGGAGAAAGTTGATGCTGACTTGGTAACAAATGATCCAGGACAATCGGGACCTTTTCTCAACTCAGATCCATAAAATCTTTTTGACCCATATTTATTTTCCAACCAACATTAGCAACAACTTCATGTGTCTACCTAAAATGAAGCATCTACCTCTCATTCAAATATAGATACACTCATTCTCTCCTGAAAAAGGAACTATATCCATCTTTGGGCAGTGTTAATTCCTCTTCTGCTTTAGTCGCAGTACTTCTTTAATAGACAGTAAAGATTAAATAAGCAAATTAATCACAGCTAACACACCTTATATAAAACTGTATGTAAAAGACAGAAGATACAAAGAAGAAATTGGTATCAAAGCCAAAACAAAAACAAAAAAAATTAATAGCTACCACAGTTCTCATTTTTACAAGCAGTCACAAGGTCATAGTTAAGCTTCCTTCTTCTACCATGCATTCCATGTTCCCTTCATAATCAGTCAGCACCTAAGTATGTCATACTTATTTATCTCCTGGGATGGCTCAAATTTCTTTCCTAAAGGTACCAGTATTGGGCTGCTGTAGACGTCCATTAACTTAACCAGTGACTACAGAATATACACGAGTAAATTCCCTAGGCTCCAGACACACTCTGCTTTACCTCCCCATGTACCCATTTCTCCCTCAGAACCATAATCAATCACCATTGATACAGTAATTCCCTTCTTTGTCCCTTGGTTCAGTGGTACAAGGAGTCCCTAAATGGTCAGTGTATTATCTCAACTCTCAGAAAGAATAAATGTTGTATCCTCTAGTGAAAGGATTCTTCATTTGAGAACTAAAACTACTAAACCAGGAGAGTCCAAAGTTTTGGAGCTGGGAAGCAAAATTTGGTTTTCTAGACCTATATTCTGGCAGTGGGTTAAATGGTATAATATGTGAGTTGCTAGTTTTGAGTATTTACTGCTCTTGCTTCTGAGTGAATGAGGGACGAGATAAGACGAGTCAATCCCATGACTGTGACTCTTTCCCTCATTTTCTTATTATTTATTATTTTGGCCACAAAATAAAATTCCTTGGTCAGAATAAAAATATTGTGTGTGATATCAAAACAGTGAATAATGCATTCAATACGTCTACAGATGGTGGTGCTGGCAGCAACGGACAGCAGACCAGTGTCCATATTATGTATCTATTCCAGGGAGAAAAAAAATTGCTGCCCCCTCAGTGCTGGAAGGAGTCCAATGTAATCAACTTGCCACCAGGTGGCTGGCTGGTCCTCCTGGAGAATGTTGCCATATTGGGAACTCAGCTTTGGTCTCTGCCATTGACACGTTGACATGTTGGGCACTCAGCAGTAGCAGCCGGATCAGCTTTGGTGAGGAAAAATCAATGTTGTTGAGCTAATAAATAACATCCATCCCTGTTAACATGGCCACTTTGAGGATAAGCAAGTTGTGAAGTAGCTGGGGAAAGAAGCTGACAGCCACCACAGAACAGGTCATCTAGTCCCTGTGATTATTGAGAATTTTCCCTAGAGCAGATGTCCTTTGGTGAACAGTGACATAGGTAACAATTATCCTTAGCCCTATGCCCATCCCCAAAGGCCCATACACAGGCCTCTTCCTCAGAGGTCCCTATCCCCAAGTCTATAATCTTGATCTTACCAGCCAAAATTTTTGCCACTGCCCAGTGTACACCCATACCTCTGGCTATCTATTGAAGTTCTTCCCACAGGTCAGTTTCCCTTCCCCACTGTCCTCTACGGTCACTCCTGCAATGTAGCAGCAATCCATTCCTGTCTGGTACCAGAATATCAGAGAGAATCACCAAAAATCAGAGAACCCAATTTTTTCTTTCTTTAGTCAAATGGTCATAAGCAGCTTCCCATGAGTCCATAAGGTGTGAGGTAAGGGGGAGGCAGGAATATGGAAAAAGTAGATCCCATTAGAGTTCAAACCACTTCTCAAGCCACTTACTCCTACCTCTGGCACTTACTCAAATCCAATCTCATATATACCTTTTCTACTTAATTATGGAATGCTACTGCACATGCCAAACTTAATGGCTTGGTTAATGAGACAACATTCAGTAAATGGTGTGTAATTCAGGTTTCACGGTCACATACTGTCCAATGATCACAGATTCAGTATCTACCAGGCAAATGTAGCAAAGAATGTAGTTGTTTTCAACAGGGTATGACTTTACCTCACAACTCTAGGGGTCTGCACTGAGACTGTCTAATCGGAAGTTTCCTGGGATTTCAAAAAACGTTCCTACTGGGCACAGACATTCCACAGGATCTGATAAGGCGGAGCACCTTAACACTATAGCCTATGCATGCATGCTGCACAGCCTTCTCTTGCTGGGCTCCACTCAAATCTGCTAGTCTTATGGGTTATTTGGTAAATAAGTCAAAGAATCACACTGAAATGTGGCATTCAGAAAGTCAGCCATTATTGCATTTCTTTGTTAGTGAGCAGGGATCCAAGATGCAGCCACCTGTCTAACACTACATAGGTAATAGCTCAACATCCCAGACCACTCAGCTCCTCTCACTGCTCTGAAGTGATGACCCCTGACTTTTCAGGGGAGATATTCCCACCCACTTGTATACATGTACTAGTGAGCACACTTCATATATGTTCTACTCACCAGGGCAACTGGTAGGGTACCATCAATGCTGAAGACTAGTAAGATGACCTATGGGTTACTGAGATGATCAAAGTCCCTGCAGACTCCAAATAACACAGAGTTTGAGAATTGGCATAGACATGAGGTCAATGAAAAAAAAAGGCATACTCCTGTCCCTGTAGGTGAAAGAAACAGCCTCTCATGGACTTTCGCTAGAGAAAAACAATAATAAAATGTGGCTTAATTTAAAAAAAAAAAGAGAAAAACAATGGATGGATCAATGACTGCATATAAGAGATGAAAGACAAGGTGGATATGAATACCAAAAAGGACAACAGGGCCAAAGCCATACATAGAATGGTATAACATGCAGATATCTGCTCTTGGAAAGAGACCATATCTAAAAAAGTAGCTGAAACTGGGGTTACTACTATTAGAGTTAACAGAAGCCATTGTTCTTCTTCAAGATCTAGTGTGTTCTGTGTTGAATAAATATACACGTTAATTGGTGAAGATGTAAGAATTGTGCTTTCACATCTTGCAATGTTTTTATGGTAGCACTAACTTCCCAATTTTCCAAGGGAATATAGCTTTTGGTTTACTATTTGTATGGGAGAAGCAGTCCCATGGACTTCTGTCTGGCCCTTCTACAATAATTGCCCTAACTCTACGACTCAGGTGGCCAAAGCAGGGATTTTCTAGTAGCTAAGTATGTCCTTTCTAACTATGCATTCAGGAACTGGAGAAATTAACCACAGGGTGGCGCTATGGATGTACTGCACTCACTATGAGAGTGATTAAAACCTAAAATCGTGTATCTTCTGACTTTATAAATCCTTACTCTAACGGGTGGATCACAGTGGTATACTGGATCCCCATAGATAGTATCAGTGCAGAACTAAAGACCAAGAGTCCCAAAAATATATATATGTTTTGTTTTGTTTTCACATTCCAAGGGCAAAGAAGTCTTAGAAATTGGCTGCACAAGTCTTTGGGGAAGGCCAGGAGGACTAACGATGTATATATACTTGTGGCAGTCCTATAGGGTTCTTCCTCAAAGGGAGACTTCCTCCCTTCCTTCAAGCATCATTAAGTCTGTAACTAGCTCCAGCCTAGAAATTGTGTGAAAGGAACTCCATCACCATTTTTGTGAAAAAAGTCAAGGCTCTCTATTCATTAAATGTACAGTTTTTCCGTTATTCCGATCAAGTAAGACTCTAGTAGACTTCTCATCTGTTTTATTCCTCCAAATCTGTCTGTGTAAAATCATTATGATTATTATTTCTCTGGCCCTGCTATTCATTATCATAACCACTCAACCCTTGTTTTTGGTGGTGAAGCATTATCATTTGCCCCCCGTCATTTTAGATCCCAAATTCCTATTTATTGAAGGGAGCTCATTCCAGTCATGGCATTTCCCAGCACCATTCTCAGCCTGTGGAAGACAACCATTAACGAGTTTTCCAAAAATATTGATATTCCCCTCACTGATGCTTTTCCCCATGCCTCATTTAAGAGAATGTTATCTAGGGCCTCTTGGTGAAGGAGTAAAGAAGTCAAGTATGATAAACCTAATCCAAATTTTCTGTCTTTCTAAGCCTTTAGATTTATTCTTCTACATTTCATCCAGGCAAGTCTAGCATCTCAACTTCATTTACCACAAATCACCAATGAGTCCACATTTATGTCCACCAAATAAGCAATTGTTAAAGTCAATTTCAGTTGGTTAAGATAAAATTTCAACTCTATATCGATAAATTCAACCTAATCCAATGCTATAGTATTTATTCCTTGACATAAACTTTAAAGAATCTATCGGTAACATCTTCTTTTGGTGAATATGCAATTTCTTCCAAGTTTAGATTGTGTCTTATTCCCGGAGGCTGCTGAGTTCCAATATTAGTTTGGGTCTATAGGCAATGAGATAGTGGGGGGTAAGCTTCTCCTAACTATCTTAGGTCATTTTATTCCAGGGTCTTTAAGAATGAGGAGACAAACCACCAGACAGATGGAAGAAGGAACTGCTTCTTCTGACAAGGGAGTTCAGGATGATTTGGGGTTCAAGATCCAAATAATCAAAAGAGTCCACCCAAACATGCCAATTATTCTAAGAATCCCCAACCTTCATTAAGCTCCCCTATGCACTGAGAACCATCCATCCCCGAGTCCTACAACTAATTATTTCCTTCATAACTTTCTATTACAACAGACATTTTATCACCTGGAGCATTTATCCAATAGACATTTAATAACACTAAAGTATAAATAAAAACTAAGTTTTTACCATCACAGCCATAGACTACCAGCATTCCAATTTTCCCTAGTCATTTCTCATTTCAGGTCTAACTAAATCAGATAACCAATACCACATTTCATATTTGAGATTCTGTTTCTTGGATCCTACAGCCTTATCAAACAGGATTGGATCAGTGTGATGACTGATTTTATGTGTTAAATTGGAGGGTATTTTAGGATAAGATTAAAAATTTTAATTGGTAAACTTTGAGCGAGCAGATTGCTCTCTATAAAGTGAGTGGGCCTCATCAAACCAGTCAAAAGCCTGAATGAAACTAAGAGACCAATCTCCCCAAGCAAAAGTCAATTTTCCAACAGACTGCCTTTGAAGTTCAACTGCACCATCTCCCATTCTCGGTCTTCAGGCTGCTGGCCTTCAGACTGGAACTGCACCACTGGCTCTGCTGGTCCCCAGCCTGCCAGCCCACACTGTAGATTTTGGAATCACCAGCCTCCACGATCACAAGAGCCAATTTCTTATAATAAAATCTTTCTTTCTATATGTATACACACCTTATTGGTTCTGTTTCTGTGGAGAACCCTAATTATAAAAGACAGGAAATCAGATGCTACTTAAGCAGGAAGAGATTTAATATGGAGAATGAGATGTTCACAAAACTGTTGTACTGTCAAGGAGGCTGGTGCTGGCTTTCAGAAAATTCTGAAGCGCAAGTATCAGAGGGAAGTCACTGCTTGTGATCTTAGCTGCCTGTAATACCAAGAAGGTGATTCGCAAGACAATGCCAAGAAACCACTGACAGAGCCCTATTTCTGCCACCTGCTAAGGCCCACATCCTGTACACAGCTACCTCCGTGACTCATGGCCTTTCTTTCCCTTTGGCTTCTAAATATTATAAAAGTACTTCCCATCAGCCAAATCCAGCAAAGAATCTAGTAACCATAGTTCTAGAGAGTCAGAATCATGTGATCACGTTGGGAGGTGGGGGTTGTTGCCGAGTGTTCAGAAGGGAGCAGGGTTGCTTCCAAGTGGACAGTAGAAATGGAGAGCCTGTGGTGAGCTTAGTGAAGACACAGGATCCCTGGACAAAGCACAGCTGAGAACAGTTCCCAAACAAATTATGAGAGCACAGAAATAGCTAAAGAGAGCTTAGCAGTCATGGAACCAGCTCCTCATTTGCGGGGAAGGAACTAATGCCCAGAGAGGGGAAAGAAATTCTTCTAAGGCCCTTTTTAATTATTGGCAGTCAAGATTTGCACCCATAAACCATTTAAGATTCTTCCCACTGCTTAGTGGCTGCAATTTGAGTTACTTTCTGGTCTCACCATGCTCCTTGGATCACTACCGTTCATCCTGGGGAACTACACCACTACTCTGACCAATGCACCCTCCCAGCCTGTGATGTTAACAAATCACACCCTACAGATTAAAGCACCCAAAGTACTTCACTTCTAGTGGGAGGAGATCTTGATTTATGAAATATTCGGACACCCGAACAGATCTCCTTTTCCAGTGTTCCCTCCCTACTCCTTCTTTCTTCTCGCCTCTGCTTTAGGACCGAGGTCCTTTGGTTACCAGAAAAGAACATTCTCTCTTCTAAGGTAAAACCAACTTTCCATTTAACTGTTTGATTTACAAATAATCATGACTCCACAGCTGCCCTGGACTCCGCCCATCAAATCCCCCTAAACTAGGCTTTCCTTTCCGTTGGTCTACAACCTTCCAGTAAGCACCAAAAGCCTTCCTCTGAGTCTCAAATCCTTTTTTTTTTTTTTTTTGACCCCTCATACATTTGTTCCCACAGCTTTGTATCCTGGCTTATTATCTCTGCCTAGATAAACATTAGCACAGCATATTATCATATCTAAAACCCAATCACATTCCAATTTCTCTGGTTTCAGATTAGAATAACTTAATCTTTTTGGAGAGAGGAAATTTGGCACCATTTCTGTCCTTTGGCGATAAGAGTAGGGCTGTAATTTTGCCAGGCCACCAGAAAGGAGGAGAGGGCTATGTTAAATCTGACTTTGCCAGGCACCTGTACCCACCGGCCCTCAGGAAAGTTCAAAGGAGCCTAAGAAACAGCAGACAGATGGGAAGCATAGTGGTGGCCAGGAGCTGGTGCTGCAATGCGAGGGCCTCTGGATAAAACAGGGCCAGCCCTTGAGGGCTGAGAACTGCACGACTGCAGAAGAAGTCCTTGTTCCTATATCCAAAAGCTACATTTTTACTACCTTCTCCCTGGACACAAGGGTGATCTTGTCTCAGTGGCATGTATTCAGAGACAGGAAGGGATAGATGCTCCCAGGAAAGGCTCAGACTCAATTTAGCAAGAAGCTTTGTGGCAGGAGGTGACAGAAGGGAGAACACGGTGCACGGCTACATGACTTGAATCCCATCTATTTCTAAGCTAGAGCTTAGAAATCTGACCAATCTACTTAGCTGTTCTTCTTCCTCGGGGCCAACCCAGGAAGAACTCACACACACAGCAAAGATCCGGGGTCAATGTGAATAGGATGCCCCAAGTTTGGTCTTTGTTAGACCTGTGTCCCTTCCACTCCTACATAAAGAACCAACCTTCTCCTGTGCCAAGCAGTTTCTAGATTAAGGTGACTTGGCTGAACTCAGGAAGGGTATGGCGTACCTGCCAACACTTGTTCCTGATTCCTCTCCAGAACTTGTCCATTTCCCAATAGAACAAACACTAAAATAGATAAAATTTCACAACTCTCTAACTGACAGGAAGAAAAAAAAAGTCCCTGTTCAGCTTAAAATGGTTTTGCAGTAAGAGGCTCCAGAGAATTCTTGAAGAGATTGGCACTGGCCATGCGTAGGCCAGAATGTACGCTTTCCAATTATCTGACATCCTCTTCCAACACATCCAGGGCACTCTCTGCATCTCATTTGCATCAAATTCATTTTAGCACATTTTTGATTACTATTTTATTATTCCCTTTCAATCCCAAACTTTCAATAACAGAAGTTTATTATCTTAAGTAATTCCTAGGCTTATAAGCAACCTTTACTACCCACTACCCCCTCCACCCCCAATTCTCCACAAACTACCCTCCTTCCCCCACCACCACACACACATAAGTATTCCTCATTACCACTCCTATTACTGGTGTAAAGTAGTTCATATAAAATCATCAAAACTTGGACAGAAGCTGTCAGTCATAGAAAGGTGATCCTCAAACTTGCTTAGAAAATAGTCTTTTTTTTTTTTTCATATCCACCATTCCTGATGTCAAGGAAATCAAGTCTTTAACATAAACCTCAATAGAAAAGTCCCTGGTTTCCTGTCTTGGCCACCACATCACTATAGTGAAACATGTCCTGAGATTTTGATGACTGGCGGTGAAAGGTAAAAAGCAGGAGAAAAGAAGACCAAGGCAGTGGAAAGAATTGGGACAGGGCAGGAGAACGGAGGAAGGACATGGAACAAAACCAAGAGAAAAAACCAGAAGAGCCATGTGATCCTTCCTCAACAGCTCCCAAGGTTCAGTGTTGCAGAGTCGGCATGGTCACCTGCCTTCCCGGGGACTTACACGGAGATGGAAAGTGGCAGGTAACATGTTCCTGGAACTCACAGCATTCCTTATAGGAGAAGAGACCAAGAGGCTGACCCACGGCATGAGAAGAGTCAGAGCCGTTCAAGTTCTAGTTTCAGAAACCTCACCAATATATCCATTGTCCTGCATTGTTCCCACCTCCAGCCCAACGCTAGACTTTTGAAGCTTTTTTAATAACCTAGCTCTCCTGTGTTCACTGACCAACATAGAATTTTCCACCATGTAGGGAGAACTCCCCACTGAGAGAATTACCAAGTTCACACGTGGAGGTTAACAGCCACGGAGAGGGGTGAATGGTTCCAACTGCATATTTCATGCCCAGACTCTAGAACTGAGCCTAGAGGAGTGAGCACAGCTTAGGCTATGCCAGACAGGTGAAAAATGAGCTGTGAACTCTCCCCTGCTGGACGAGGCAAGGCCTCTGGTTAAATCATAATAGCACAGTGGATACGATCTCAGGAGGAGGCTTGCCCCACTAATCCCTCTGGAGAAAAGTGTCCATGTATAACGTCTCCAGCTCATTAGAGCTTCAGTTCATTTATTAAATATTGAGCACATCAGACGGTTCTCTTTGGTGTGGAGGAGCAGAGTCCTTGTTCTTGGAGGGGGATGCTGTGTATCCTCCTGAGAAAGTCCAGTTGGCCGTGCTAATTGCTAACAGATTTCTCACATACTGTTATTTCTTCATCTGCCCAGGAAGTACATGCTGCACCACAGGAGATGTGGGACAGAACTTTGTTGCTAGGAGTCTAAATGATAGTGGCAATTAATTATTCACACCAGTAAAAGGAAGAAATTTAATGAGAGCCCAGCAATAGAACCTACTCTGGGAAGTTGTCTAAGATGAGGAAGAAACACAGACATCCCTGGTCATTTAGACCACCCATTCATCTTCAGGTGGAACCATGCTCTATGGCAGTATCTGGGACCTCAGCGAAGACTCTCATGTACAGGTCATGGGACGGAGAACCGAAGCAAGGAGGTAACTTGCCAAGACACAAAGAAAGTAAGTGGCCCTGAGATCTTATGATGTGCTGTGTTCTAAGCATTTTATATCTATATACTCCTTTAACCCTAACAATTCTGTAAAGTTGGTACCTCACAGTGAAGCCTGGCTTATTACCAGTTACACCAATAGTGCCAATAACGTCCTGCGTTTGGAAACTCACCTAAGAGAGAACCCTCCCCTACTTAAAAACAAAGGCTTATTTGCCTTTGTCCTAGACATAGCTAACTAAACCAGCAAAACCAACCCAGATTAAACCCATGCACAAGAGAGTTTTAATATACCTATGGAGTGTTAAAATCATAAGACAGGAGACAGAAAGAATCCAGTTAGATAAAAACAAAGGGGGTAGCTTCAATCATATGGTATAATACTCTAGATTCGTGTTCTTGTGGCCTCTCTTATCTTTGAATGCCTATTGCAATCAAACTCTAATTTCCCCTTTCCTAGGCTAGCTCAAGGTCGTTTTTCCTTCTTGCAATCACAATTTCCCTGTCAACACTAGCATGCACACGTGTAAGTGTATGCATACATGCACACACGTGTGTGTGCTTATATCAACATGCTGAATTAAAGCATGTCAGGTAAAAGATGTTCCATTGAGAAGATAAACAGAAATCATAACTGAGGACTTGGAAGGAAAAATATTTCCCCCATCTGATGTCACAGGGTATTTTCTGGTTCTGAGCCAAGAATAATAACTAATGCTAATTAATACTAAACTAACATCTGAGGTCTTCCTGTATGCCAGCTTCCGAGCATTTTATAAAAATATACTCGCTTAATCCTAACAACTTTGTAAGTGAAGAAACAGAAATTAAGTAATTTGTTCAATAACATCCAGTGTGTAAATTGACAGAGCCAGGATCTGAACTGAGAGTACAGCTTCTCAGCCTCTGGTCTGGTGGTAGATGGGCAATGGGAGTCTCTAGGTTCCTCCATCTCTTTAGCGGACCTAAAGCCCAAAAAGAGGCTTTCAGAATTCCAGAGTGAAAACCTCGTGGGCATCAGCAACCAGGTCCACTTCCTAGGTACTAGGCAAATGGAGGGTTTAGGATTAAAATTTTGTAAAAATAATTCTTCTTTAATTTGTCAGCCTGTGTGACTTAAACCACCACCTCAGCAGTCAGGCAACTCTGCATTTTGATTTTTACCTTAACGTTAAGACCCACAGATCAGCAATGTTCCCTTTCTTAACACTCCATCTGGCTACAACACCCATGAGTCAGAGGCCATACACAGTCTTCACAGAGCCAGTGAGCACTGGTGGTTTGTGAGTAAGTGGACACTAGCAATATTTGATATCACCAGTATGACCAAGTAGTTAGCCCTATGAAAAACAAGATTTAAAATAAAGTTTGAATTTTTTTAAAAAATGTACACTGTTTTAAATGTGAAGAATTAAACTGCTACGTTTGTTTGAGAAAGGAAACATGGTTGCAAAGAGCAGAGGACACAGGATACAAAATTCAAGAAACACACTGTAGGTTACTGGGAAAAAGTATCACAAGAGTCATAGGCAGAGGTGGACAGTCATACAAAATATAAACTGCCTAAAGAGAATAGCTATTGTTTCAGTGGAATCATCCCAAATTTTGTCTTATGTTTGGAGACAGAAAAGAAAATCTATCCAATTTATCTGAGTTCAGAGACTGAAGAAGCTGGCTCACAGGCTTGTTTCCTATGAAACCTTTTCAAAGGAATAACCTGATTTCCTCTTTATTACGGATTGCCAACCAGATAATGCAGTTTCAGCTCCCTGGATCTCCTGCAATACTTTATAATCCAGAGAATATAAAGGAGCAATAGGGTTGAAAAAGTAGGGTAGACGATGGATAAGTATATTTTTTCTTTTTTTGGTGAAACAACACAGGACATATTGTCAGCATTTTCAACTTCAACAAGAAATAAAAGAGAATAATGAATTTGGAAATCTAGGGCCTAGAAATATTTCCATTCCCTTCCTGCCTTTCATTCATTCCAAGTCGATGTAAGAAACCTGGGCAATTACTAATGTTTGTCTAGTCTACATTCATAAGGAAAAATGTCTGAGTAGGGGAAGAGAGGACAGAACTTGCAGAGAGATTCTGGAGAAGAGAACAGTAAGATCAGCCATGTGACATAAACACAGCACTGTCCTTTACAAAGCAAGTTTCTAGTGACTCCTATGGGCCACATCTAAAAACATTTACTTAGCGTGTCCAAAGTCCACCCATATCCCCTCATTAACTTCTGTTTATTTCTATCCATGTAACACATAGACGACTTATATTTTTCTAGTACTTTATAATTTACATTTTCCCATTCATCTGGTCTCTTGGTGCTCCAAGCAAGCCTACTTATAGGGACCATTACAAATAGGAACACTGAGTCTCACAAAGACTGGGACCTTTACCCAAGATGTGATAGGAATCTGTCTAGAACATTTGTCCAGATATTAACCCTCCCCTTTTCTGCATTATTTTGACTGCCAGAATCCATCTACCCCTTTAAAAATAATCAGACACGATATTTCATCTGAGCAACTAGTACCTCTTTTTCTCTCAATCCATACGCTCTAAGTAGAGCTGACTCCATTCCAAGTGTTCTGACTCAGATCTGGCCTACTGAGTGTCACATGTCCTCGGTTGTCTTTTTTTATTTGTTCTTTTGTTTCTTAAATTCCACATATGAAAAAATCATATGGCATTCGACTTTCTCTGTCTGATTTATTTCACTTAGCATTATACTCTCTAGGTCCACCTGTGTTACTGCAAATATACATATATTCTCTTTTACCCATTCATCTACTGATGGACACTTGGGTTGTTTCCATACGTCAGCTATTGTAAATAATGCTGCAATAAAAACAGGAGTGCATATATCTTTTTGAATTAGTGTTTTCATTTTCTTTGAGAAGATACCCAATAGTGGAATTACTGGATCATATGGTATTTCTATTTTTAATTTTTTTAAAGAATCTTCATAGTGTTTTCCACAGTGGCTACAACAATTTTCATTCCCACCAACAGTGCACAAAGGTTCCTTTTTCTCCACATCCTCACCAACACTTGTTATTTCTTGTCTTTTTTTTTATTTTAGCGATTCTGACACATGTAAGGTGATATCTCGTTTTGGTTTTGATTTGCATATACCTGATGATGAGTGATGTTGAGCATCTTTTATTGTGTCTGGTGGCCATTTGTATATTTTCTTTGGAAAAATGTCCATTGAGATCCTCTGCTCATTTCTTAATCAGATTATTTGGTTTTTTGGTGTTGAGTCATAGAGGTTCTTTATATTTTTTTGATATTAACTTCTTGTCACATATATCATTTGCAAATACCTTTTCCCATCCAGTAGGCTAACTTGTGGTTTTGTTGATGGTTTTCCTTGCCTGGCAAAGAAATTTTTATTTTTATACAGTCCCAATATTTTGATTTTGCTTCTGTTTTCCTTGCCTGAGGAGACATATCAGAAAAATGTTTCTACAGCCAATGTCAAAGAAATTACTATGTTTTCCTCTAGGAGTTTTATGGTTTTAGGTCTCAGATTTAGGTCTTTAATCCATTTTGAGTTTATTTTTGTGTATGGTATAAGAAAGTAATCCAGTTTCATTATTTTGCATGTGGCTGTCCAGTTTTCCTAGCAGCATTTGAAGAGACTGTCTTTTCCCTATTGCATATTCTTGCCTCCTTTGTTGTGGGTTTATTGGCCATACATGCAAGGATTTATTTCTGAGCTCTCTATTCTGTTCCATTGATCTATGTGTCTATTTTTGTGCCACTATCATACTGTTTTGATTACTACAGCTTTGTAGTATATCTTGCAATCTAGGATTGTGTTATATCCAGGCTTGTTCTTCTTTCTCAAGTTTGCTTTGGCTATTCGGGGTCTTTTATGGTTCCATACAAATTTTAGTCTTACTTGTTTTAGTTCTGTAAAGGATGTTGGTATTTTGATAGAGATTGTATTGAATCTATGGACTGCTTTGGATAGTATGAACATTTTAACAATACTGATCATTCCAATCCATGAGCAAGGAACATCTTTCCACTTCCGTCATCTTCAATTTCTTTCATCATTATTTTCTAGTTTTTGGAGTACAGGTTTTTCTCCTCCTTGGCTTATTTCTAGGTATTTTATTACATGCCCTTAGGATAATAACCCAATCAGGATTAATGAGGTACAGATATATTTGGTTGGGTCTGCTGAAAGAGGTGATCTCTCTTCTGCAAGATCTGAACCTCACAAGATGGAGCCTGGTATCTTTAACAGCTATCATATTGAAACCAACTATGGCACTTTGTAAGCCTCTGGATCAAACCAAATATGAAGGGAAATCCTCCATCTTTTCAGTTTACTTAACTTTTCAGTTAAGTAAAACAACATGTTTGGTTTTTTTCTTAAGCTAGTTTGAATTGGGTTTTCTTTCACTTATCCTAACTGATATATTACCCCATGTATGTCCCTCCCCAAAACATTCCTCAAGACAAAGAGGATAATCTTTCCAGATAGAAGATTAGGACATAAAAGGTCACACTGCCAGAACTTCAACCTAAATATTCTATCACCAGGTAGTAAGCTTCTTCTCCTGACATCATGATGCTTATTTCTTGCCTCCACTCATGCTATTTCCTTGGGCTGCATAATCTGACTCCTCCTCTCCTACCAGAATAATTCATGCCCTACTGACAAAGCTAGGCTCACATTTTCCCTTCTTGGAACCCCTCTGGCTAATCTTGGTACTTAATTACATAGACCTTTTGTTATTGTTCTTATTTATAATTTTAGATACCTTATCTTTCCAAATGTACTCTAAGATATCTGAAGATGAAAGCATGTTCTTAGACTACATCTCTACCCCTCTCCTTGTCCTTAACAGTATGTACGTGGTACACATTATCAACAGCCAATGTTCTTTACTGAACTAGCAAAAGAAAGTGCAAAGGAGGTAAGAGATGACACCACAGGCAGATAGCTAAGTGATGAAAGAATGAAGAAATGGTAGAGTTAATCCCTATGGTATCCATAATACTGGCTTTGTGATTCCGTTTAAACTTTATGAATCTTCTCAAGAAAAGCAGCACACGGTTTAAAGGTGGTAACGTCTCTCATACTAAGAACTGAGAAACCTACAGAATATAACAGAGTTCTAACCCCACAGTAGGCCTTCAACAAATTTTTTAAAAATCTAATCATGAGTTGGGCACCAATCCAAGTTATCACTCCATGGAATATTCCCAGAAGTACTTTCTTAATGATGATAAATAATCCAAAACATTTTCTCATGGCTTATTTTTTCATGTTTTATTCATGTGTTAACGAATAATAAAAATAGTAACAACCATTTTGTCAAATATCTACTATGTGCAAGACACTGCCAGACAGAGAGATATTTTGCATATATTACATCCAATCCCTTAAAAAGCTGCAAAGTATGTAGTATTATTGACTTTTTAAAAATAAACAAGAGTACCTTAAATAAGTTAGGTGGGAGTTCTGTTAGGGGAACCAGAAAACCAAGCAAATCTCCTAACCAAAAATCACATAGAAATATGGGCTAAAATAATACAAACGACTGTTTAAGAGCTGAGCATGTAACAAACCAGGTGACAATTCCAAGGACCAAAAATGACGAGGGATCAGAATGCACAGGAGCAAGTATGTGAGCTGCAGCTGCAGCAGTCTGGGAGGTGGTCAGGATTCCCGGTTTCTGTAACCCAGTCCCTTGGATTTTATGCCCAGACAAGGCCAGAAGATAAAGTAAGCTATAGAGTCAGAATTAAGTCACTTCACATAAAACCTCAGCAGATACCTCAATGGGCTGTAAATCAGTAAAAGGGTGAACTAAAAAAAAAAAAAAAACTATCCACTGGCACAGAGAAATAACAAGAAAGCTTTTTCTGTTGGGGACTGGGCACTGATAGAAATAAATTAAAGTTTACCCTAACAAATTATAACCAGTTATGTGTCTCTGTGAGTGTGCTGAGTGTGAATGTGCCACTCCCAGGCTCTAGGAAACCATAAAATGTTTTCTGGCCTATTAATGCCCCTAGAGCACCTGGGAGGAAAAACGAACAAAAAAGACATGGTTTCAACCCAGGCCATACAGAATTCCATTAGAAAATGTACTGCTGGATTAGCTTCTATTACAAAATGTGTAATAATACAAACTACAAAATGGTAAAAAAAACAAGTAAAGAAAATCTCACTAAACCAGAGTCAGCATATAAAACATACAGCAGGATTAGACTCCTAAGATCTTTGCAAATTTGAAAATTTGCAAATAAATATTTTATTTGCAAATTTTATTTATTTAATTGCAAATAATTAATTGCAAATAAATATTTTTTTTATTTTTTTAAAAGATTTTATTTATTTATTTGAGAGAGAGAGAATGAGAGAGTATGAGAGGAGGAAGAGTCAGAGGGAGAAGCAGACTTCCCATCAAGCTGGGAGACCGATGCGGGACTTGATCCCAGAACTCCCAGGATCATGACCTGAGCTGAAGGCAGTTGCTTAACCAACTGAGCCACCTAGGCATCCCCAAATAAATATTTTAAATGGCTAATTTAAACTCAGTGAACAGGTTAAGCAGATTAGATAGACCTGAAGAAAGAATAATGAACATGAAAGTATTTGCAATGGAACTACCGAGAATTATGTTTAGAGAACCAAAGAGATAAAAAATATAAACTAGTGTTGAGGAATATGGATGACAAAAGGAGCAGGCCCAACATATGTCTAAGGGGAGTTCCAGAAAGAGAAAACAGAGAGAAATGGGAAACACATTAGCTGAAAAGATAACAGCAGAAGATTTCTGAGTAGTGAAGAAATACATACTTCAGGATGTACGATTATTTATGAGCAGAGTAAGTACAAATAAATTCCTGCCTATATACCCATTGTGAAGCTCCACAAGAGCAAAGAAGAGATGTTAAAGAGAAAAGCCAGGTCATCCACAAAGGAACAATAAAACTAACAATATGTTTCTCAACAGCAAAAATAGAAACAAAAAGACAAAGGAATAATAGCTTTGAAGTACTGAGAGAAAATAATGCCAACCTTCAATTCTTTATCAATCTAGACCACGATTCATGAGTCAGAATGAAATAAAGATGACTTCAGGCACACTAGGTCACAGAGATTTCTACTAACAAATACTTGCTCAAAGAACTAGTAAAAAATGCACTTTAGAAGGGATTCTCAACCCAAAAGGAAGGGCTAAACTACATGAAGGAATGATGACCAAATAAATTTTTTAAATGTGGTTAATCTAAATAAGCACTAATTATAAAATCAATAATAATAATTGGTGAATATAAAGTCAGACAAATCTTAAAACTGAACAATAAATGCTCAAAAAGAGACAGGACAACTAAATTCTAAGATTCTTTGTTGCTTGGGAGAAGAATAGAGATATTGCTAAGCCAAACATGCATTTAAAATGTTAACCATGACCTTTAAAAAATGAAAGCAGAAAGCATGAATTTCAAACAGTAGAAGAGGAAAAATGGATAAAAAATAACAATCAATATAAGGCAATAAAGAAAGGGGAAAAACAGGACAAGCAGAATCAAGAGAAAGCATAAAATAAGATGGAGAAATAAAATCAATTATTGTATTAATCACAAATGTACATTACATATGTTAGCTAAAAGATTGACAGATTACAATTAAAAATGTTCAGTAACATGCTCCTTATATGAACAGATAATTCATAGAAAGCCAAGCCAGAAGACATATTAGTACATGAATAAATGTTCAACCTTATCAGTACTTAGGGAATTGAAAGTTAAAACAATAATAGTATCCCATTTCAAAGCTATCACCTTAAAAATTCTGACTATATAGTTGGTAGAAAGAAAAATTGGTATAATCACTTTGGAAAGGTATTTGGCAAAATCCAGTATAGTTAAAAATACATGTATTTTTAACCTTACAATCCTACTCCTAGGTGAACGTCCTAGAGGAACTACTACAAAAGTATATATGAATTTATCTTCAGAAATACTTATTATAGCCAAAATTTGTAATGATAAAAAAAACTATAAGTAGGAAATGTACATCATCAAAAGCATCGCCTTAAAATCTAAATTAAGGTAAATGGAATGCTATGCAACCAGTAACATGAACAAATTAATAAATGAGTGAATGAATGAATGAATTACAACTATGTTCATAAAGGCAAATTTCAGAAACAATGTTGAGCAAAAGGGCAAGTTGCAGTCAGATATTATACTATTTGATATTATTTGCATAAAAGTTAAAAATATAAATTCTTGGGGCATGTGGGTGGCTCAGTGGGTTAAGCATCTGCCTTCAGCTCAGGTCATGATTTCAGGGTCCTGGGATCAAGCCCCATGTCAGGCTCCCTGCTCATCAGGGAGCCTGCTTCTCCCTTTCCCCTCTGCTTGTGCACTCTCTCTCTCTCAAATAAATAAATAAAATCTTTATAAAAAAATATATAAATTCTTATAGATTCATGGATATGAAGTATAAAAATTTGCAAAAAAAAAGGACAACGAAAGGTTCAGGAAAAGAGGGAATACACACATTGTACTAAAACTGAACTCGTTACGCTTTGTTTTTTATTAAATATAAGTAGCAAAAATACAAAATGTTAAAATTAGACAATGTAGGTGGTGTGTCCATGGATTTCACTGCATCAGTCTTTGTACTTTTAGTTATGGTTAAAATATCTCATAAATTTAGAAAATACATATAATATATACAACTTTTATTTTTTAAAAATCTTTAAAAAATAAAAACATTTAAGAAAATAGTAACATTTGAGCAGTGTGTTTGACTAGTGTTTCTCAAACTCTAATGGCATATGAATGACTGAAGATTTGTTAAAAGCTAGATTCTCATTACAAGTTTTGGAGCAAAGTCTAAGAACATGCATTTTTTTTTTTAAGATTTTATTTATTTATTTGATAGAGAGAGAGAGTGATCACAAGTTGGCAGAGAGGCAGGCAGAGAGAGATGGGGAAGCAGGCTCCCCACTGAGCAGAGAGCCCGACGTGGGGCTCGATCCCAGGACCCTGAAATCATGACCTGAGCTGAAGGCAGGGCCTTTAGCCCACTGAGCCACCCAGGCGCCCAGAACATGCATTTTGTACGACATCCTCGGTGATGTTGACCAACGGGTTTACAGACCCCACTTTCAAAAGCAAGTTGGTAGATTATATTATTCCTGAAAATGTGTTGCTCATCTCTGACAAGGATTATACTTTCTCAAACCTGTTGATGTCAGGCTTGGTCATGTGTGTTGCTTTCGCCATGAAACAGGCAGAAGTGATGTGTGATTATTTCCTAGGAGAGACTTGAAGGCCAACATGTACCTTTCCATGATTTCTTTTCCTTCTGCAATAAAATTAGCAATGGTCCAGATAGACATGTCTCAATCAGCCTGGGTCAAGAAATAAAGATTCAGCACACAAACCCAAGCCCACTGCCTGGGTAGGGTAGCATGGGTGAGAAACAGAAAAATTACACTGATGAAAGCCACTGATATTAGGGGCTATTTGTTACTGCAATATAACCCAACCTAGTCTCTAATTAAGATAAGCCATATGGTATGGTATATACATGTATTATACTGGGTTTAAAGAACCATCCTGGGGCACCTGGCTGGCTCAGCATGTAGAGCACGTGACTCTGGATCTTGGGGTCATGAGTTCAAGCCTCACATCAGGGTATAGAGTTTACTTAAAGAAAATAATAAAATAGGGGTGCCTGGGTGGCTCAGTGGGTTAAGCCTCTGCCTTCGGCTCAGGTCATGATCTCAGGGTCCTGGGATCGAGCCCCGCATCGGGCTCTCTGCTCAGCAGGGAGCCTGCTTCCCCCTCTCTCTGCCTGCCTCTCTGCCTACTTGTGATCCCTCTCTCTCTCTGCCAAATAAATAAATAAAATCTTTAAAAAAAAAATAATAATAATAATAATAAAATAAAGAACCACCTTCCACCACCTATCTGACTGGGGACTTTGGCCAAGATATTTAACTTTCCTGGATCTCAGCTACCTCATACACAAAATGGGAATAAAACTTGATTGCCTCAAGGTAGAAAAAACATACATGCAACAGCCCAGAAAGAGTATGCTTGTGAAAGAACCAGATCCCTACGACCCTTCCCAAAAAGAAGGAAATGACGAGGAGAGAAGAGAAGAAAAGAAAGATGAGGAGGAGAAAAAGGAAAGGAGGGAGGAAAGATAAGTCTAAATTACTTTCCAGATCATACAGCTCACAGGTTCCTCAATTGAAACACCAACCCAAGCAGTTTCACTCCAAAACCCAGTCCTTTTCTACCCTGCCAAGCTGATGAGGCCAGTCTGAATGAACAGATGTTCATTCTGTTCAATCTGAAGGCTTTTTTAGTTTGAAAGGGTTGACCCTCATCTCTTTAGGATCACCCCTTGACTCATCTCCAACCTCCTTTCTTTCCACCTAGCTTCCACTCATTCTTCACCTTTCCTAATCCCAGAAGACAGGAGCAGGTGCTATGGCTTTAGAAAAGAGAATGAATAACACTATAAATTTTAATGGACAAAGGCAGATTTGATCATCCTTGGAGTGCCACCTTCTTACAGTTGGCATCTGAAAATTTGCCCTGTCTCCCCAGAGGAAACAATCTAATCAAGGCTTCAGCTTATTACTTAACAAATTACTAAATATTTGCCAAGTGCTTTCTCAGAGTCTACAACTATGCTCACAGTTAGCTGCATGATCTGGGAACGGAAAGACATTAGCCAGTGATGCTGATAACACTGAATGGGAGAACAGTGCACATGATGAAAACTTAGAAATGGAAAACAAAGCCCTAAGAATTTAAATATACAAAGAAGAGATTGAACTTAAAAAATGCAAACCATATATAAACTAAAATATCCTCATCTTAGGTAGAATTATTCCAAAGCACAGAAAGTCATTGGGAATGAAAAAGAGGCTAGAAGGGATGAGAGAGTGACAGATAAGAATGAATGTTGGTGATAAGAAAAAGATATGAAATCTCAATGTACTACTCCAACAAAAAGGGCCATTGTTGTTTTGTTTTGTTTGATTACATAAGAAAAGGGAACGCATCCCAGAAAAAACAGATGATCGTTTATCTTTAAGAAACTGATTAAACTGTACCTAGAATGCTGCACACTGCACTTGTAGCAGCTTGGGGACTAGTAATAAACAAGAGGATGAAACGCTGCTCTGAATAGGCTGAGTTGAACCGCTAATGGGTCAGCAGGTGACTCAGAGTCAACTAACACCCAGCACCCACTGTGGGCCCGGCTCTATCTTGGGTCCAAAGATAGAGTTTCCAATCCAGTTTGATTTCAATACTGACTGGAATCAAAGGAAAGAGCATACAGTAACTTTACTATTTTTACCTCTTGACAGGAGTGAAAAGCTTCTCAAGAAGCACAAATCACATATGTTTTTTTTCTAATTTACTTTTAATTTCAGGAGTTGGCTAACTCCAGCACACAAGCTGCATCTGTAATAGCAGCCTTCATCTCCACTGCCTTTGTCAAGAGAGCTGAGAAACATAAACCAAGTGATTAGAAAGAGAGCCCCTTTACTGTTAGAATCAACAGTATGGTGTGTTTGGAAGGCAGCCTAACAGCACTTCCCTCAGTCTCTCTGCTGTTATTAGATTTGCTCTTTCAAATCAAAATGCTCCTCCACCAAGGCCCTGCCTCTTCTCCCTGAATGCTATAGGGAAAGGTAAAAAGTTTCATTATGCCTCTAACCAATAGCACAGCACCATTTATAGTGGAAATTTTCCTCTCAGCCTCTGCCCAAAGTGCAACATGGGATATTAGCCATTACTATTCTCAATCTAAGACGATGAAGGGAGGTACCCGTCAGAGCCTAATGAAGTCTCCATACGAATAAAGGGATAGTGGTACATCTGGGAATAGAAAGAGGGGGGAAAAAAAACTTGCAAAGATACAAGATGGAAAAGAAGTGGCTCAGTGCAGGATGAGTGGGATGGTCTAGAAAACATCATGGATCACAACTGGACCAAGGAATAACCACATGCACTGGAATTTAAACAGCTCTGAAGGACTAGGTCAGTTCTAAGCTCAACAATAAGAGTTAATATAGCTAATATTTATTACACGGCAGGTACTATTCATGTACTCTTTCAGCCACATCCCGATTATCATCATTCCCATTTTAGAGATGAGGAAATGCAGCAGAGAGAGACAAGGTAGTGGAGGGTCACGGGGCTAGTACTTTGGCAGAAGTGATATATGAACCCAGGAAGTCCGAAGAGGAAGCATGCGGAGACAATTACATCAGAGGCCTTATGGCACTTGAGAGCACAACATGGGAACCAAAAAGAAGAGCCACAAAGATGAAAGAAAGAAGGTTTTAACTGAAGGTTTTGGAGGGGAAGGGGTGGGGGGTTGGGCAAGCCTGGTGGTGGGTATTGAGGAGGGCACGTATTGCATGGAGCACTGGGTGTGGTACATGAACAATGAATCTTGTAACACTGAAAAAATAAAATAAAAGTATTTGGGGGAAAAAAAAGAAAGAAGTTTTTAAAATAAAAATTACAAAGTTAATTTTAAGAAAGTCACCTGATTTATGCCGGAAGAAAAATGAAGGTGCACTCCCTGGAGAAGGAAGAAGAAATGAGGTGCATTTTTATTCTTTTGAAACTCTTGCTTTCCAGCAATTTGCTTGAAATGGGCACATGGGTTTTGACACAATTGCTTGGGCAGTTTAAACGAGTCACTCCAACTGAAGGATTAATAATCAAAGAGAGGCTTGTATTTGATTGTATATGTTTAGTGATTGTGAAAAATAAATAAATTCATTTTTTCCTACACTGCTTTACATTTTATAGGCAAAAGTATGTATTTGGGTGAGGGAGAGTATTGAATGTAACATTACAAAAATAATGCCCCCAAAAAAAGAATCCTAAATCAAAGCACTTGCTTTCATATGATCACCTTTTCTTTTTCTTACTGGGTATCCACTTCCCCAGCTTCGATTAAGACCTCAACAGACACGGAAGAAGAGCTCACCATGTATCAGGTGCTATGTGGGTTACCGAAGACACAGGATTCCTCCCCAAATGAAGCCACAATCCCACAGTACAGACAAATGTAGAAATAAGAGAAATATATGGTAGAAATAATAAATTCCAAAGTGGTGGGAGGGAGAACTGCCTGCATACATTTAAAGGACAGAAAAGCAATATGTGATTGAAGCATTCTGAAGAGGTATACAAAAGAAAACGGAGATTGGATTGAATCCTAGGTAAGATTCTGAAAGGGAAAAGGCATTCCAGGAAAGAGGGTTGGCATGAATGAAGGCTCAGTAGTGGAAAAAGACCATGCATATTTGAGAAATACTAAGGGCCATAATCTGGACAGAATGCATATGGCATGCTTATATGGTAGAAGAGGCCAATATAGTTGAAAAACTAAATTGAAGCCATATGGTAGGAGATCTCAAAGTATTAAGTTTTAACAGAGATAGCTATTAAAGTTCTTATGCAGAAAAGTGGCAAGGTGGGAGACAATGTATTCTAGAAAATCACTATGCTAGTAGTAGTATGGAGAGTGGTTTGGGTAAGAAAGAGCCCTGAAGTAGGGGCTGAGAAATCTTCACGCCCCAGCTACGAACTTCACCCTCAGCCACAAACCACCACCACTCAGAGGCCTGCCTCTGCTCATGGAAGGGATAAGGCAAGAAAACAGGAATGAATCTGTCTGTCCCACTCTTAGAAGAAAAAACAAGTCCACGTGATACAGCAAGGCAGTCCCACACTGCCGGTCTGTGGGACAGTCTCTGTCATTGGTCCTTAAAATTGAAAGTTTCTTCCTCATCCTATAGTTATTATGTTCCTGGACTCAGATAATCTCTTCAGATTCTGCTTCTGACCCTCTGCTCTGTTTCACTGACTGCTATCCAGTTTCCTCTCATTAAGTTTCTATCTCTACCCACAGGGACTTTGCTTGGTTGCAAACTGGTAGTCTGGATGACCAAATTCCTAGACTCTTCATCCTAATTTTGCCCTGGAAAGGTGCTTTCAGATCTACCTTGGTTCCATACTCTGCAGCCAAGAGCCATTCTAGCCCCATCATTATCCAGGCTAGGATCTGAAACCTCTTGGGTCTGGAGCCCCAGAACCCCACTCATGAGGGAAAAATTAAAAGACAATGTTACTTCAGAGAAGCACTTTCCAAGTGTCTCCACTTCCCAAGCTTTCCGGAAAGAACTGAAATCATCCCACTGACAGTAGCCAGAGTTACGAGCTATAAAATACCAAAACAGGGAAGAGTCTTTGGAAGTCATCTAGACCTCTCTATAATTTTATTCAGAAAAAAAGATACGTTAAGTGGCTCATTCAGTGGTCTTTTTTTCATAGTCTGAACTTCTTCTTCCACTTCTAAAACACTATATGTTGAAAAATCCCAGCCAAATATAATAATTTCATCGAAATTTTGGAGCAAATGAATTATTAATAAATACTAGCAACTAATCATCAAATTTACTATGATCACAATTGTATTCCATTTTTCATTCATTCATTTCACTCATTATTCATAGTCACACAAAGTGGTAACCAGAACTAACATCCCCTGACTCTCAATCCAATAGGTGTTTGTTAGCAGTTAGAATGTATAAAGTGTTATATATCTAAATTACATACACAATTAAGACCACAGTGACTGCATAATTTTTATCCACATCCTATATCACTTTATTATATAACCCTGCATTGCTTATTAATTGTTTCATTCAATCATCTTGGCTTCCCAAATGGACTGAAATTCTTAAAGGGCAGGCACTAGATCATTTTCTTGCATCCCCAGCTACCAAGCATGGTGCGAGACACAACGTAGACCCCCCCCCAACTATTATCTAATATATTGGCTGATTACAAAGAAGAGGTGAATTTTTACACCCTTTGTATTTAAATATATGATACGGTATGTCATCAGTGTTCTATTAGGAGGGTAAAATTATGGGAAAGTTTTTTTTTTTTTACTCTTTTTTAATGTCGGTAATTTAGATATATTAATATTACATTCTTAGTGAAATAAATGAGAGCTAATATCCTCATCTACCACCAGCAATTAAGGAAACATGGAGTGATTCCATTATCTGCAGATGAGAAAAGCAGCTACTAAATTCTTTCTCGGGAACAAGACCTAATCCTTTATTTAATATACATTTCCCTTGCTGAATTAAGCAAGGTGTCTCCCTGCCTCTTTCTACCCCTTGCCATTCTTTACCTGTAACAAAACTGCAAGTGCAGAGGGAATTCTTAATCTAGAACTCGTTACTTGGAACAAAGTGGGAGTTGTTTCCCCTTTAACACTCACAGAATAGCAGCTTCGTAGTCTCAAATACAGATTTCCCCAAAGTTGGGGAGAACATATGGAAGAAGTGTTCAATTTTGTAAAACCCATCATATGAATTAGGACACTGATGAGTAGTGGTCTGTACATTTTCTTCCACTTCTAAACCACTGTATGTTGAAAAATCTTGTAACTGAATACAGTAACTTTCACAGAGATTTTGGAGCAAATGGATTATTAATAAGTATTCGCACTAATCATCATATTTACTACTAACACAATTGCATTCCATTTTTCTACAAATTGCTCTGGACACCTTCACGGTTAAATATAAAAAACAAATAAATGAACAAAAACATCCTAGCACCTCCGGCATTTGAAAGTAGAATTTGTTGGGCTGTAAAACCAGTGAGTTATTTGTCATGCAGCTTAATTCTGTCATAAAATGCTAATCAGCCTTTCTGTCACTTTGCTCTTGCCCCATATCTTTTTATGAGAACATTAACATGGTTATTACAGAACAGAGACTCTTATGGCTACAAACATACTTCCCATTTATGTATATTTTTGTCCAACAACAACCAAAAAAAGCATTGCCACCAAAAGCCCCCAACTCCCGATTAACCATAATCCTAGTTTCTGGTACGCTGGGCTTTAGTCGACTATGCCATCTGGATGGTGGTATCAGGTGAAGGCCATGATTAGCTTTCTCTTGTCCAGATCATCGTGTGGGTGTCAACCTGTGAGCCTTTCTTCCTATCTCACCATAGAGCAACTGAAGCATCCTTTGTAGAGTTGGTAAAACACAGGCTATATTTTTGGTAGCTCTTTTCAACAATCCTTACAATGGAAATATGGACTCTGGAAGCTAATTTCTCAAAGGCCTTAAGAGTTGGAATCTCTTCCCAGAAACTGAAGCAGTAAGCCCCCCAGAAAGCCTCTTCTTACACATGTGCAATCTCACTAGTGAACAGCTAGAAGACTGGGTAATTCTTCCTAACACTGGGTCTAGACTAGGGCTGTCCGGCATCTTAGACCTCAATAACTTGTCCTATGGTCCACATAGAAACTAGTGGCCTGCAAAGACATGTTTGTACCATAAAAATATGTGCTTTGAACTCAGACAGTTCTGAATTTGAATCTTGGCTCCATCACTTACTCTGTCTATAGCTCTTGTCAAATCACTTGTCTTTTTTGAGACTCTGGGTTTGTTGCTGTCATAAAGTTGTTGTAAAAACTAGAATAATGTCTAAAAACCACTTGGTATGAAACAATGGCAACAATTACTATTATCCTTATTACTACTGCTACTATTACTGACTTTCCGTCAGAGCCAAGTTGGGCGCTCAACTGCATTAACTATACTCTAGTACAACACTTTATTCTTCATCTAGATTCCTGAGCTCTCTTTGTTTACCTACAACTTAACTCTCATTTTATATGTTTTAATTTAGGCTGCCTCAGGTCCTCCCTGGAAGTAGAGTAGGCATTATAAGTAACTGTCTTCATTGTCTTGGTCAAAAAAAGTAAAGCAAAGAGGGTCTCTAATATTCCTGATGGTTCAATCTCTGCTTTTTGACTCTAACCAAGGAGTGTGAGAGAAATCACTGTCTTGACTGTTTCCTTCTCCCCAGTTAGTTGTGAGTCCAGAAATGTGCATATAAATTCCACTTACCACAACACCTAGACATGTGAATCAGTTATTCTCAAGTTTATTCATTAAACATGATAGCTCTGAACAGGGATGAAAATGGGCAGAATGAAACAAGATTGATCAGCCATTCTTATGTTTAGTGACCTGCATACAAACTATTCAGGTGATTAAAAATATTTTGGCTTTCTATCTGTATATCTTTTAGATTGTGCAGCTCCACCCTAAGGTATGATGATGATGATGATGATGATAAACTAATATAGACATGCCAGGAATTATCAGAATTGCCAAGCTCATCAGAGCAAGAGTCCACAATAGACAGGCCTGTCTCCTTTGTCATAGTTCCCTTTTGCTGTCACCTTGGCCCTCATGGGAGCAGTTTAGGGGCATCCTAGTGGGAAAAGCCTGAAAGAAACTGGAGAAACTCTGAGATCCCCCTGGCAGGTGAGCACTCTGAGTGTTCCCTGTTTTTCCTGCTAGTTGCTATGAGATGTCTAGCTAATCAGAAGTCAATTGTCATCAAGAAGAAAAGTCCTGTCAAGAGTCGCTTAAATTGTGTCACTCAGGAGGAAAAATCGATACCAACAATCTCACAGACACTACTGATTTGGAAGAGTCTCCCCATCCCCTCCCACTCCCACTAAGAAGCTATGTTACAGCACTCAAATGGGTGGTAAAAAAAAAAAAAAAAAAAACGGAAAATGCAGTCCCACCACTGAGCAAGCAACACCCTCACCCCAAAGCCTGCTGGCTCATCACTCACTTCCTGACACTCTCTCTAATCAGAAAGAACAGCAAAAAAATGTTTCAGCATATAAGTCTGAATGAATTTTATAATTTCCTTTCTTATGTAAGTGAATTCTCATCTATCCTCTATTCCTATCTCACTCTCCAAATGCAAACTGAGTTCTCTGCTTCTTCGCTCTGCTCTTTTCATGTATTAAGGACTCACAAAGGCTGATGCCTTGCAGACTGGAGCTGGTATTCTTTCCTGGTTCTGACCCATGTTCAGTAGAAAGCAATTAGCATCAGTAGTAACAGGACACAGATGCAGGCTGCTTAGCACAGGCAGTCTGATAAGTATCCAAGGAAGCAGACCTGATCTGGGAGGAGGAGCTGTTATACGTTGCTGCATATTCTGTTCTGATAAAGAACGGCTTCCTTTGTAGGTCAATGCCTGCAGAATCTGCCTCCTCTAAGAATTATTCAACCTTTTCATGGGTATAGGAAAGAAGGTTGGGTTTTTGTTTTTGTTTTAATTTTTTGGTAGTAGCTCTCCTGCCTGTGGACTAACTCTGAAAAAGCCCCAGATACATAATATATTTAATACCTTCCTTTAGAGTAGTCAGAAACACAATCTGGAATGGATGGCCATTCTGGTCAATTTTGGCACTCTCAACTCAGTTAAAAATGGGCAGAATGAAGCAGGATTCAGTAAAGGAAAAAATGATAATACATTTCATGGTTTGTAAAAGAAGCACTTAGAGTTTGGATCTTTCCTACTGAACTCACTTCAACAGGCACAACAAACCCAGAAAAAATTTTTCATACAAATGTTCACAGAAAAAAAGTTCATTGACAAAATTGTTAGAACCAATATTAGCAGTCTCCAAAGAAATCTGAGGTCTTGGTGTCCTCCAGCTACTTGCTGGAGGACAACTCCAAGGCTGGAGGAGGGAGGAGATTGCAGAGCAACCAAGGAACTGATAACTGTTCAAGTTAGAACAAGACACTAACTATCAAAGGATACTGAATCTCAAAATATTATAAGTGATTTGATTTCAGAAATTATCAAAGCCAATCTCCCTCATTTTGCAGAAAAGGAAAGTGAGTCTCGACGGCTTGAGATTCTGCCCTGAGAATACCCAAGAGCAGAAATATAGTCGCAGGTTAGAACTCAGGCAGCACAACCCCCAGTCCAGGGCCTTCTCATTCTGTGGCATGCATATCAGAGCAGCAGAGAAGCAGAAAAGGCTGGGAGGAAAGTACAGATGGCTCATGATGCCTCCAGAGACTGAGACCCACAATCCAATCCCTGTGATGCATGGGCAGCCACCATCTTCTTTCCCAAAGGGAAATAGGGCCAACTAGCACATGTCTATTCAGAAAGATGCTATCAGAAGCTACAAGTCAAAACAACAACCTGTATCAGCAAACAGATCCTAGAAACTGTGCCTGCAGTATCATTCTGTGCACGACTTTCTCTTGCACTCAAAGAAATGCCAGCAAATGGTATTTTCTTTACTTCATATCCTTATAAAGCTAATCGACTATTTATTTAAATGTGTTTACTTATAAGACAGTTCTTTAATTTACTAGTCATTGTTCTATGTTTGATTTTATGAATTTCTGAATTTATCTCTTAATTCCTTCTATTTTATTTAGGAGTATTCAGCAATTGTGTTCTAGTTTCACAGATGTCTTTTTGTTCTTTCCTCTTTATTACTATGTCTTTCTGTTCTTTCCTCTTTATTTATATTAATATTTAAAACTACACCTTTTTTGGTAAGTTTAGTTTTAGTTATACTGCTCATGTTCTGATATGTAATATCTTCATATTCTTCATTTTCTAGATATTTTACAATTCCAGTTTCAATTTTACTTTTAACCTAAGAACAGTTTAAGAAAGAGGTTTCAGTGTACAAGTGGTGGAAATATCTTTGTTTTCTAGTTTAGTAACTAATCTTTTATGTCATTGGATTCAGTGAATGTTGTCTGTGGTTTTGAAAATTTTTGGAATCCTTCTTTTGGACCTAACAGAGTTCCACTTTTGTAAATGTTCCACAGCACTTGTTAAAAAAGTATTTTCTGTTTTCAGAGAACAGTACACTGGTAGATTGATGTAGCTATATTAGGTCTACCTTGTTAATTATGTTTTCTAGGTCTTCTACATCTTTACTTACTCATTTGTCTACTTAATTTGTCAATGGACTGGGGAAAAGTTATTAAAGTCTACTTGTACTAATGTGCTTCGGTCTATTTCTCCTTGATAGCTTTTGCTCTATTTATTTTGATGCTGTTATTTGATTGAATGACTATTAAATCTTCATTAAGAACAGTGCTTTCATGATTTTAACGTGTCCTGCAACACTAATCAGAGGAGTTCAAGGTTGTTTCCACATAAATAAGACAAGGACAGTAGTTGGAAAACTGAGTGACATTAACAGAAAATTGAACCTGAATTAGTGCTGCCTGTCTTATAAGCCATCCTCTTACCTGCCTGGCCAAAGTGACCTTCCCTTCCCCTGAAACCTCTCTCGTGGCTCTTAAAATCCCCTGCCCTATGACAGCTTAAGAGCAAGCTTAAAAACTTACTGTAAGTCTCGAAACTTCTTTATCTTTATAGTCCTCATAGTACTTAGTGAATTTCATCACTCTGAATCTACCAGATGTTTAATAAAGAACTAATGAACTACATTGATTTATTAAAATAATAGTTTCTGTAGACTCTAAAACATATTCCCTGACTACAAGGTTCTCAAGAGAAACAGGTTCTCCAGAACCTCTAGGAGATGATATAGATATACATGTATATAGTTCACTAGTTACCAGTATACAGTTTACTACTTTTAAGAGAAGAGATTTATTATAAGGAATTGGCTCACACAATTTATGGAAGCTGAGAAGTCAGCAAGCTGGAGACCAAGGAGAGCCAATGGTATAGTTCCAGTCCAAATCTGAATGTGATGGCAGGAGATCATTGTCCTAGCTTGAAGACAGGCAGAAAGAGCTAATTCTTCCTTAATCAGCCTTGTGTTCTATTTAGACCTTCAATAGATTGGGTAAGGTGACATTGGGAAAGACGATCTGCTTTACTTAGTCTACCAAGTGAAATATTAATCTCATCCAGAAACATCCTCACAGACATACCCAGAATAATGTTTAACCAAATTATTATGTGGGCACAATTTTATGTGTCAAGTTGATACATAAAATTAACCATCATACTCCCTAATGACACTGATGAAGACCTAGGTTGATATTTTGCCTATTATGATACTAGATGCCATAACTGCTTCCTTAACATCCCTTTTAATACTTTATTCTCAAACAGGAGAGAAAAGAAACTCAACCACATAGGTCTAGCATCACTTTTGACTTGGAGTGTAAAAGGCTTGGAGAATTTATTTATATGGTATGTATACCACTATGGTAGAGTGGGGATCCTCGTTATTTCTGGGCATATCAATATCTGAGCTTTTGAAAGTCACAATGAATTGACTGTTCTTTCTAGTGTTAGGTTCGTAACAGTTCTTTTCTTAGATCTGGGCCTAACACCTCTACTTCTTTCCTCAGTTTTAGGGAACATTTGGGCTTTTAAGATATTTGAAAATATTGGGCGCCTGGGTGGCTCAGTTGGTTGAGCGACTGCCTTTGGCTCAGGTCATGACCCCAGAGTCCCGGGATCGAGTCCCACATCGAGTCCCGCATCGGGCTCCCGGCTCCACGGGGAGTCTGCTTCTCTCTCTGACCTTCTCTCCTCTCATGTGTCCTCTCACTCTCTCTCTCTCTCAAATAAATAAATAAAAAATAAAATCTTTAAAAAAAAAAGATATTTGAAAATATCTTTGTAGAACTTGGATTAGTAAATTAAACAAATATCAGCCAAAGAACACCTAGGAACTGTACACTGAGGTCAGAGAACATGTGGAATGTTATTCTCCAGGAGGGATGAAGGCAACACTGTCCCTGCTCTCAAAGCGCTTATAAATTTGCCTCATAAATGACTAACTAGAAAATATGGCAGACTGAACAAATGGTAACCTGAGGTACGAGGAATGTCTACAGAGGCCCCACAGAGAGACAACTCATTCTACATGGAAGGAACAGAGAAGGATTTAAGATGGATGTAGTACTAAAACATTGAAAAGTGAGAATAAGGTATAAGGCATTCCAGGTTGAGGGATGAATCTGAGCAAAGGCCTCAAAGGTAACACACATATAAATTATCTCTGTGACATGGGATAAGGAAATATTTGGTGGAAAACAAAACTGGAAAGGCCATTTGGAGTGAGAACAAGGAGGGTAGAGCCCAGTCCCTGAAGAGTCTAGAATTTCTTCTGTAGGGAATGAGGAGTTTACGAAAGGTTTTGGGATCAGAAATAATATGAAGCTGGTTATTCAGAGTCTTCATATGTGGGAGGAAGGAAAGTCTTTGGAATGGATAGGAAAAGGAAGGGAAACAAAAGAAGAAATTAAAAACACCAGTTAGAACGTGTATTAGCAAAAAAAAAAAAAAAAAAAAAGAACGTGTATTAGCTGTCTATTGCCGTGGAACAAATTACCACAACCTAATAGCTTGCATTGGCACACATTTATTTTTTTTTTTTTGTGGGTCAGGAGTCCAGACTCAGATGGGTCCTCTGCTTAGGGTCTAACTAAACTGTAATCAAGGTGTCAGCAGGGATATGGTATTACTGAAACTTGATGGGTAAGAGAATCTGCTTTCAAGCTCACCCAGGCTGTTGGCAGAATTCAATTCTTTGTGATTATAGAATTGAGGGCTTTGTTTTCTTGATGGCTATTGCCTAGAGGCCATTCTCAGCTTCTGAGGCTGCCTAGAGTTCTCTGACACATGGGATTTCCCAACACAGCTGCTTATCTCCTCAAAGTGAACAGAAGAGAGAGACTCCTCTGTGTAATGTAATCATATACATCCCATCACTTCTGCTGTATTCTACTGGTTGGAAGAAGTCGCAAGTCCTGTCCACAAACAAGATGGATATTAAGAAGCAAGGATCACGGGGACCTAAGAGTCTACCAAATAATGCTACTGCAAGATTGTGACCAAGAGATGAAAAGGCTTGGAATTAGCCAGAGGCAATGGAAATTAATGATGATTAAGAGGAAACATACGACTACAGAGTCTATAGGCAGAGTCTGGGACATAGGTCTAAGACATATAGAAGTTGCCAAACATGGACATGCTGAAAAGATGGAGGTCAGTGGTTTATTGGGCTTAAGAATCCCTGAGAGGCTTGCTAAAGGTGAAGATTCTCAGTAATCCTAAATTTTGATTCTGTGAAGAACAAAGAGTCTGTATTGAAATAAGCATTCCCATTACCTTGCACTAGAAAATGCCAACGTGCTAGAAAGATGGGAAAAGAGAGAAGTTTGTTTGAATTCAGTTCAACAAATATCCATCAAGCATGTGATAAGATTCTGTAGAATCAAAGATGAAAACACAAATCTGTCTTGGGTATACCCAAAGTCTAGCGGGAGAGACAGACATCTGGCAGAACATTAAAAGGAAGTAGAGAGCAGTATGGTAGCCCAATGAGCTCAGTTTCGGAGGGGAGGAAGCAGTGGAAAGTCTACCTAGAAAAAAGGGATCATAAGAGTAAGAATAGTCAACATTTATTGGGCCCTTAATGTTTATTAGCATAGGAGAATTATCTCACCTAATCCTTATAATAATCCCCATTAGATAGATACTATTATTTTTCCATTTTATAGACATGTAAATAGAGACTTAAGGAAGCTAAGTAACTGGCAAAAGTCACTCAAGTAGTAAATGCGGGAATGTGATAAATCTGAGCTCTTAATTATTACACTATACAACCTAAGGAGACTCTTGAAGGATCAGGAGGAATTTCTAAGGTAAATATGATAAAAGGGAGGAATGGAAGGAAAAAAACAGATATGGCAAGCTATAAGGAAATTACACTGTAAAAAAATTTAAGAACACTTTGAGTCTACTTGATATTATCTGTTATTCTGTAAGGAAAATTTATAGATATTATATAAGAAACAATTTTGATAGAAACTTAAGGAATGCTAAAGCATCGTGGGAAAGAAAGAAGGGAAAGAACTCTGATAAGAATGCTCAGCCTAAATCAAGTAAAGTTTTGCTTTAACTAAAGGGTTTGTTTAACTAAAGCAGTTTGTTTTTCTTTAGTGGAAGAAGGACCAAATAGATAGAAAACTGGCTTTTAAAAAAAAGGACTGCTAAGAAGACATCTTACCCCTTTGCTTTGATAAAGAAAAACAGCTAGAGGAAAGCCTCTGGCAGGAAATAAGCATTTTGTTAACCCTAAAGCACCCCCGACTCCTGGATGGAGGATGGAGAGCCCAGAAAGGCCTCTTACTCTGGTAGTGAGGCCAGTGAGGCCACAGTCAAAGGCCATGTTCTGATCAATACTAAAGCTACAGAGAATATGCTGATCTATGTCTAAGGTCTACAGTTCCTTCAAAGCTTGCTTCAAATTATATTTTCACGAAGGTGAGGAATAGGCAATCCGTATCTGTTGACACCTAGACTGTTTTTAATAGAGCATCATATTTTGTATGCAGAATAATGTCCAATGTCAAATAAATTATAAACTTCAACAATTCTCAACCAGCTGGGCTGGGAACTCCTGGTGTCTGGGTCAGTGCTCTAAGATCTTACACACATAGTGGCAGGTGCTGAAATGCCAGGTATAGCTTCTCAATAAAAATAACTAGGTTTTAGAATAGTATATCTCAATATATCTGAGGTTATGGGCCAGTCGTTTTTTTCTTGGTTTAATTAGTTTTTAATGTTCAGCCCACCACAAGCCAATTTATGGTCCCACTGCACAAGATCAACATGTTATTTTGCACTAAACATGACTAACTCTGGGTATAACACAACACCTGAACTGGTCTAGACCCTACTCAGTAAGATGGTGTCGCTGATCATCTGCTTGGATTTCGTGGTAATGCCCAATGATTATAACATGTTTAAATGCTCTCAATTTCTGTACTTACCTCATCAAAGATTAGAAATAGTCTGCATCCTGGCCCTGGTCTATGGAAGTCTCTTTGGGAAGCACCATATAAGATGCACCTTGACAATCCAAATTATCTGCAGTGGCCATGAATATGCCATGAGGTAAGACTGAGGAAGAAAGGAGACTGCGTGGAGACAGAGCATGGGTCCTCCATAAGAGAGGAAATGATGGCTGAATCAACACTCTCCGTCAGTGCAGCCAAGCATAATGCCAGCTCTGTGAGCGAAGGGCCCTCTCCCAGGCCTCCCTTAAACAAACGCCAGCTCCAGCCTGCAGCAAACACATTCCAAGTGTCTGCAAACATAGGGACCATGACCAAATCCTTGAGGAACTCAAACATATGGGACATGATTTTAGGCTCACTGCCTTGTTCCCCCAGGCGGGGCTGGCCTGCCCCCAGAAGGGAATCAGAAACTACTCAGCTGTAGCGATGGATTTGAAAGGACCTCAGGAAAACCCCCATCCTTCCTATGAAAGCTCTCTGAGGGCTTTAGAAGAAACCTCTAAATTCACTTCATCTTTAAGACGGTTTTTCCTACATTTTATCATTTCTGAAATTGGCATGCATGTTAAAACCAACGTGTACACTTAGTATAGCAGCAGTATTCCATCTTTTGTCCCCCAATGTGTTTAAATTTGTATTTTACAGTTGATGACATTTTAGAAGTGGAGAAAATTAGATATGCAATTCCATTGTAAATCAAAAGCATGTGATATTTTATTTCTCATAGGCAGCCTTGTTTGGGGGAAGTCTATATCAAGAAAATGGATGAGGGCACCAAGATCATACAGCTAGGAAATGCTGAAGGCAGCCAAGGTTCAAACAAATGTTGATTACCGACTGCCTGATAAAGCCACCTAATTAACGTGTTGCTAAACCAAAGTTGAAGTTCATTGCTTACTGCAGTAAGGAAGAATACACCCTTGACAGAGATTTATCTTCTATGAAGAATATTTATGAGGTTTGATGGTCTGTTTAAGGCAGGTGCTTCAATTCAGGGGACTGACATGATTGGAACAACTTCCTGATATAATTTAGGATTAGTTGACACAGCAAGAAAAGGGTTCCAAGAGAGCCTTAAAGAGTAAAACAGTGGTTTGATGAGCCTGGTAAAGTGATCTATCGTCCAGAAAGGGGTATTTACTCAGATGAGGGATTTGCTGAATCATCTTTTACTCAGATAAATGGATTTTTGGGAAGTTCCTTCACCAAATAATAATTATTTGTAACATTATATTCCTGAGCAAGAAATTCTTGGAATAAGGTCATTTCAATGCAGACAGCGAGCTGTGTTGCTACAGATGGCTGGTGTTCTCACCGGGTGGTTGCCATCTGGTATGGACTGAATTATGTCCCCCCAAATCCTTATGTTGAAGCCCTAACCTCCAGCATGACTGAACTTGGCAATGAGGACTTTAGATGATAATTAAGGTTGAATGAGGTGACATGGATGAGGTCCTAATCAGATAATATTGGTGGCCTTATAAGAAGAGGGAAAGCAAGAGACTTCCTTCTCCCTTGCCCTCTCCCTCCCCTCTTTATTTCTCTTCCCTCTCTCTGTCTTCTTTTCTTTTACCCTCTCTCCTTCACTCCCTCCCTCTCTCTCTCCATCACACAGACTGGAGGCAGCTGTCTGCAAGCCAGGAAGAGATACCTCATCTAACCATGCTGACACCCTGCTCTCTGACTTCCAGCCTCCAGAACTGTGAAAAAATAAATTTCTGAAATTTCTGTTGTTTAAGCCATCCAGTCTCTGGTGGTTTCTTATGGTTGTCCAAGCTAACACACTATCCATACTCAAACATTCACTTACCCAGGCTCAGCTCCCTTACTGAACAGCTACAATAATTCCATGAAATTCTGTATGGCAACATGCTTGGTTGTAGAGTCCTGTATGAATGTTAGATGATAGCGCTGTTAATAACAGTGGTTACTGTGGTTCCTGACTCCATGAAGGCTCATGACTTGGGCCAGAGCTTAATGACATGGTTGGATAAAGCAACTGAGCCTAGCAGGGAAGACGCACCTTGAGTTAATCAGAAAGGAAGCTTGGCAAAGGGATCAAAGTACAAACCTGGCACCAGGAAAATCCACATTCTCTGTATTCCTGAGAAAGTGAACACCCAGCTGTGAATTTATTGACTCTCCCTTAAGAAGTTCTAATGGAATAAATCTTGCCTTCTTGGTGCCTGCTAATTAGACAATTATTTAACTCTGTTTCTTTTTTTAATGACTCTCTGCTGTTGTTTGAAGACTTCTGTCTATTATTTGTAATAAAAACCTCTGTCACATTTTTGCCTCATTATCTTTAACAAATAGTGCATTCCCCAGCCCCAATCCCTGGTTCCCTTGGTTCTCCCTCCCCCAGCACCTCCCCAGTCTAGAGCTCCCAGAGTCTTAAAGACCAGCTGTTATCATTTTGTTGACTGAGAGATTTTTAGAAACTTCTATCACAGGCACAAGGCTCCATGGGGGGCTGTTGAATTAAATATCAGCTCTTCAAACAGGAATTAGCTCAGAGAACAAAAGCAGCAGGAAGACAAGGGACAAATACAGGCAAGTGCTGCAGTCCTCCCACCAGGGATTGGGAAATTGGCCTTCTCTCCCTTCCCTGGAACCCCTGACTAGTATTCCTAGGCCTGCAGCCACAGTTGGCCACAGCAAGTCACAGGGTTCTTTCCACGGCTGGAAACTAAGCCCAGCCCAGCGTCACTCATCAGAAGAGGAGTACATTCAAAGCAAATGATCCTTTCCACTATCTCCCACAGTGACTCAGCCTCATTTGAGCATCCCAAAGGTTTTTTGAAGGTCTACTGGACTGCTAGGTCTTCAGAAGGGAGAAGTTGGGAAACGAGAAAGTCATTGAGTCCTACCCTGCCTGCCATATCTGCCATATCTGCCTGCCACAAAGATCCTATCTGCCACCCTCATGTTGTAGTAACATACAGAGGATATAAGTATGGAGACTAGATCCTTGCTACTCAAAGTATAGCCAAAGTTGCCTTCATGAGTGTGGGACCATGCAGCCACTGCATAGGAGCCTTTGCTCATGATGGCCACACTTGGTTTAATGCTGTGTTATCTTGAGATACTTAATTTTATCTTTCAACTGTGTTTTGTAAATGGAATCCAATGAGACATGGATTTTATTTTAACCATTCCTTGATGCCCCCTTGGCAAATGGCAACTTGGTAATGCCCACAAGCACTGGATTCCGGTAGACCCATGACGTGAGTGAGTTCAACAAGCCTCAAAGCAAGTACAAGACAAACACGTCATGTCCATGACTCAGCAGGCAAAAATGCTGGCAGCTCCATGAAACCACACTTTTCTTTCGCATCCTTAGAATTTGCTTTGAACACAGAAAGAAAGAAATGGCATTTCAAGAAACACAAACCAAGAACCCTTTCGTATCTTTTCTTACTCATATCACATCCCTGTGTTTGCCAGCCAGTTTTGCTGAAAATAAGGACACAGAAGGAAAAGACAAAAAAAAAAAAAAAAAAAAAAAAGACAAAATAGAAGATAGGGCAACCATAGTTCCTTTTTCTTCTTCCTTTTTCTCTTACTCATCAATAACTGGAAGTAGAAAATGTTGTAGATTGTAAAAGCCTCAAGACATGAAACAGCAGCTGAGACAGGTTTGTCCAGCAGAATTCTGTGAAGAATGAAGACGTGTGGATGCATGAGCAATGAAATAGGAACTGTTATTTTAGTGATTCCACTTATGAGTTAAATGCTCTTATATTTGCATTTAAAAGTGACATTGTATAATTTAAAGGTAAAGCATGAATTTCATGCTAAGAATTTAAAATGCTAGTTTTCCTTTACTTCGTACTATGTTAAATAACACACACCATGACAAGCTGAAAGTGGGACCCTGAAAGAAAGGAGAAAGCTTTATATTTCAATACCTTTAAGAACTTTCTTTCAGCTTTTTGAACAAAGAACCCACATTTTTATTGTGCACTGTCCTGCAGTGTCCACCGTGCCTGCAGCATCACTATGACTGGGAACTGGTTAGAAATGCAGAATCTCAGGCCCCTCCACTGGAGGAGCTGGGATCCAAACTCCGGCAGCCTGACTCCAGAGTGAGGTGAGGGACCATGACATTCCACTGTGGGGCTGTGAAGTCAGTGTATATTACCCCCACTTAGAGATGCAGAAACAGCTTAGAAAGGTTAATAGACCTACCAAAGGTAGTAAATTTCCCACTAATAAGCAGTAGAGCCAAAATTAACAGCAAATCTGTGTCTTTCCAAATCTAAGCTGTTTTCATTTATACCCATAGTTTGCAAATAAGAGTGAGCATCAGGAATAACTGCGGAATTTTTCAAATGCACATCCCTGGGCCCCACCCCAGACACACCGAGTAAAAATTTCTTGGTTGAGACTCCAAAGTCTGTATGTTTAAAAACAGTGGTTCTCAAATTTGGCTTTACAATAGCACTACCTAAAGAGGTTTTTTTTTTTTTAAATCCTAACAACGATGGGTGCTGGGGTGGCTCAGTCAGTTAAGCATTAAACTCTTGATTTCAACTCAGGTCATGATCTCAGGTTGTGAGAATCAAGCCCCATGTCAGGCTCTGTGCTGAGCATGGAGCCTGCCTAAGATTCTCTCTCCCACTGTCCCTCCCTGCTTCTCAAAAAAAAAAAAAAAAATCCTAACAACCAGGCCACGCTACTGGTCAACTGAGAACTACTGTTTTTAAAACAGTTCCAGGTGGTCCTGATATGCACCCAGGTTTGGGAAGGCTGCTTCACACTTGATTATCTCCCGTTCACAAGACTTGCCATTGGATTCCTGGGCACAAAGATTAGGGACAAGCTACTAATGAGCAAACAAACAAATACGTGGGATTTCAGGAAACTAACTTTATTCCTAGAGCCAACTTAATCAACCAGCTCCATATGTGAACAAATGCAATTAGTACTCAGGATCACTGGTGTATATTTTGTTAATAAAACTCTAAAACTTATCAAAGAATCATTAGCAGCCAAAAGCAAGAACTCTATACTAAATATTTACATCTTTTTCTAAATCAACATTTTTATCTTCAGGTATAATGACTTTCATCAGTCATTATTCTGGAATCCTGCTGAGATGCCCAAGTTAAAAGAGACAGGAGCCTTTATGAACTGTTGGCAGAGAATCTCAGAAGCTCAGGGTTAAAAAGTCCCTAGAGGTCAAGAATTCAAACCCTCTTCCAAAACCTGACCCTGCCTACAGAAAAGCATCTGGCCTGACACAAGTTTCTCCAAGCTTATGTGAGAACTACCACCTGTATATGAATCACTTGGGTACTTGCTTCTCTAATCCTAGCCCAAACCTCCCATATAGCAGCATCACCTGGGAATGTTGCCTTTTGAAAAACAAGTTTCCCAAGCAACTTGTAAGCATGTTAATGTTGAAAAAGAGCTGTAGTTTTTTTAAGATCTCATTTATTTATTGAGAGAGAGAGAATGAACAGGGGGAAGGACACAGAGAAGCAAACTCCCGCTGAGCAGGGAGTCTGACATGGGGCTCAATCCCAGGACCCTGGGATTATGACCTGACCTGAAAGCGGCTGCTTAACTGAATGAGCCACCCAGGCACCCCCCTTTTTTTAATATTTTATTTATTTATTTGAGAGAGAGAGAGAATGAGCTGGGGGAGAAAAACAGCTGTTCCGATAGTTCCATCAGCTAGTTCTACCCAGTGTTAGACAATGGCAAATTCACCAAGCCAGTTCTACGCTAGGGATGTTCTACTGGTCAACTAGCTACTTCTCCCCACTTGAACACCACATATCTTCAAGCCACCATCTTTCCTATTTACTTTAGAGTTAATTGGTGATTGTTCTCATGTCCTAGAAGGTAGAAAATGAGCCCTGAAAAGAGACTAGGCATTTTATAACCAAATATGCCCAATACAGGGCTCACTTCCACCTAAGCCAAGACTAGTTCCTCTTACCTATCCTAGGCAAAGGTGACTGGCTTATTTTGGAAGCTTGAACTGGCACACAAAACGCCCATGGTTTTGAACCAAAAACCTACTCCCCAAACTACAGAACATATGATCCATATCTGCCCTCAAGATCTACCCAGAACAAATGGTCCCTCTTCCACAGGACAGTCCTTAAATATCTACAAATATACACCACATTTCTCTCAAACCTTTTGTTTTTCAAGCTAAATAATCCCACATCCTTTAGCTTATTCTTTTTATTAAATTCCCTTAAAATTATTTGTATATGCTCTTCCACAATGTATACTTCTAGTTCATGTGAATGGAATTGTGTAATATCTTTCTGTTCCTTATTTTTTCATCAAATGCGAGGCTTTTAAGAACTATGTATGTTGCTATGTACACCTTTAATTTTTTCCCCCATGCCAGTTTCTCCACACCCTCTCCCCACCTCACCAGCACCCCCCCATCTTCCTGGTTTCCACTGTTCCACCGGTACTTCTCATTATCCATATGCCCTTTAAACAAGGCACCCAGAACTAAGCATTATCTCACCTATTATAAACACACAGTATCCTACAGATATATTTTAAGGGGTGCATAATTCTAGATTCTCAGGGCAGCTAACCATCTCTAGAGTCTTTAACTGCAATGACAATACCTCATTTAAATCATTCACCCTGGATGGTCATCTCCCTCCCTCTCAGGCAGAAGAAGCCCATGACATGAGAAATATTGTCTCCCAAATACACTAACTTTGCCTTCTATTTCCATGTGGTCTTTCTGCTCGCAGAAATGCACTTTATGTTGCTGAAAGTGACTTGGAGCATTCAAAATAAACCTTAGAGATCATCCAGCATGAAGTCGCCTGAAGGACATGGTGGTAAACTCTCAACATTTTATGAAGGAGGAAACTGAGGCCTGGAGGTATTCAACAACTTGCCCAGGAACACAAGGCAATTACAGCCCCAGTGCGGACTCAGAAGCCCCAGGTGTCCTGATGCCCTGGCCAGCTTCTCCCAGCGCCCATGTGGGCCATGCTCCCTGCTGCACAGCAGAGGGCTGTGAGTTGGCGCCTACAGCTGCCTCCCCCTGCCCCTCCTTCTGATTCTCTGAAAGCCGAGCACACAGAGCCAGTCTGTATCGGAGCTTCAGAGCTACAAAGCCTGCATTATTTAACACTGGCTTTAGCTATCTGGGATGAAGAATAAATAGCACTATAATATAATCCATAAAATATACCAAATTGGATTTTTTTTCAGGGATGGCTCCAAGCACAAGTTGGTAATCAAAAGGTTTTCAGAAAGACTGGAAATAGTGTTTGCTGTGTTGAAATTTCCCAGAATCTTAAGAGCATCCCTGTTCCCCATCGCCCACTAGCTGAATACTTTAGGCAGACATGCCTGTACTCTAAGTCATGAGAAAGGAGGACATTTACAAAAAGCCTGATAAAGAAAGTCTCTCCTCAGGTCTTTATGAGCCAACCTACCTTAGAGCATGAAGGTCTTTAGCCCTGCGGTTTCTTCATACTCCCCAGGAAACAGCATTAAAGGAAGAAGAGGTGGTGGACGCCCTTGTCAGCAAGGTGAGGAAGACACCTGTGACAGTGAGTGGTGATGCTCGCCAGGCACTTAAACATATTTGGGTTGGCAGAGCTACTAATAATGAAGCCTCCTAATTCCTCATAAGGACTTGACCACAATTTGGGGTCTCTCTCAAACCTCAGGAGTCAGAGGACCCCTGTTTACCATCAGTGTGGTCAAGTGATGGGCAGCAATGAGCACTGCTGTTTTCATATTAATATCGTACTTTACAAAGAAAACCTCCAGCTCCAGGTTTTATGAGCTTACCCTATTACCTCTCTCCCACCCCAAATTCCCAGTGAAATAACTAAAACGATATTGTTTAAAGAAAGAAATCCTAATAGGGATAGCACATAAGAGAGCAGGGCATCAGGAAGTTTGAGGAATCCCAGAATACCACCACCCAAAACACCAGAGGTAAGAGATATTATTCCCAGGAAAAGTGCGAGACAAGCCAAACAACTTGGCGTCCACAAAGGATGAATTACAGGAATAGGCTCTGAGGCCATCAAATGAGTTGACTGGAGAACTCCTTTTCGATCAGCTGAGTGCTAACTTCTCTCCCAGGTATACAGAACACAAACCACAGAACCACTCTGCTGGAACGAAGATTTCAAATTACTCCCCAACACAAATGGGCAGTTATCTGGATAAAGTCAATGCATGCATGTTTAGGGCCAAGAGAGAAGGAACACAAAGTTGCACACATTTCTGTACTCTACATCAGACCGCAAAGGAAAGGAGGAGGGGGAGGAGGAGGAGGAGAATAAGAAGAAAAAGGCAAAGAAGGATGGGGGGAGGGGGAGGAGGAGGAGAAGAGAGCTCTCTTTCAGAACGTCCTCCCCTGGAGCCAGCCTCTTCTAGCTTCAGCTGTGGGGGCAGCCACACACTACATGTCTGCTTCACCACAAGGAGCCTGCCCGTGGCCCACCCTCACCGCCCTCCCGTGGAGAGGAGGTGCTGCTGACCGACAGCAGCACAACCATAGAGGAAACTATATCAGGGAGATATACTAATCAATCTAATTAACGAAACCCTTATTCATGTGTCTTAACCAATAACCAGGACTCACAAGAAACCTAAAGAGAAAGAAGTTCCGCCACAATGACCAAACCAAACAACGGACTCGGGAAGGAAGAGGGAGGACAGGAAGCACAGGGGAACCTCAGAGACCAAATCAGCACACTCTGAGGTATCAGAAAGGGTATCACTTCTCTATGTTGATCCAAAAGGTGAAGCAAAGGGATCAAGAAAGGGAAAACGTGGAGGGAAAAGTCAAAGTGATACAGAGGACAAAGTCAAGTCCAACAACCACTTACTACAAACTCCGTTAAGTATAAAGCAGAGACAATGGATGTGAGTGAATAAAATATAATGAAATAAAATTGCCCGAAACTTGAGACAGACAAGAATCTTCAGATTAAATGTTTCTACCAAGCACCAAGTGGGATTAGCAATACAACATGATGAAATTTCAGAATTCCAAGGACAAAGAAAAAAAAATCCTAAAAGTTTGCATAGAGTAAATAACCACTTACAAAAGGATCAGACAGCATTTTCAGTGTTTTATTTATCAACCACTTGACCAGCACATATTATATGCCAGGCCCTTTTCCAGGTACTTCAGAAAGAATAACTCATTGAGGATGTGGAGAAAGGGGAACCCTCCTACACTGTTGGTGGGAATGCAAGCTGGTATAGCCACTCTGGAAAACAGTATGGAGGTTCCTCAAAAAGCTGAAAATAGAGCTACCCTATGACCCAGCAATCGTACTACTGGGTATTTACCCTAAAGATACAAATGTAGTGATCCGAAGAGGGACGTGCACCCAAATGTTTATAGCAGCCATGTCCACAATAGCCAAACTATGGAAAGAACCTAGATGTCCATCAACAGATGAATGGATAAAGAAGAGGTGGTATATGTATACAATGGAATACTATGCAGCCATCAAGAGAAACGAAATCTTGCCATTTGCAACGATGTGGATGGAACTACAGGGGATTATGCTAAGTGAAATAAGTCAATCAGAGAAAGACAATTATCATATGATCTCTCTGATATGAAGAATTTGAGAGGCAGGGTGGGGGGGCGTGGGGGGTGGGGGAAGGAAATGAAACAAGATGGGATCAGGAAGGAGACAAACCATAAGAGACTCCTAAACTCACGAAACAAACTGAGGGTGGCTGAGGGGTGTGAGTGGGGTAGGGATAGGGTGGCTGGGTTATGGACATTGGGGAAGGTATGTGCTATGATAAGTGCTTGAAATGTGTAAGCCTGATGATTCACAGACATGTACCCTAGGGCAAATAATACATCATATGTTAATTAAAAAATCTAAAAACAAAAAAAGAATAACTGATTGAGTGAAAGCATCACATTTCTTCTCATCAACAAGCCTGATTACTAGAACACAATCAAATAATATCTTCGAAGTTGTAGGAAAAATTATTTTTAAGCCCAGAATCCCATACATATTCAAACCATCGGTCACATGTGGGGGCAAAATAAAGGCATTTTTTGACATTTAGGAATCAAAAATTCACATGCCCTATGTGAAAAAAAAAATATGCTAGAAGCTAGTCCAACAAAATTACAAAGAGATTTAAAAAAGAGAGAGAGAATGTAAGATAGAAGAAGCTGTGGTAGCTGAATATGACCTAGAAGAAATGAAGAGAGTCGGAAAGAAATTAAACAATGATCCAGTGGACCTTGACACTTAAGATACTCTCTTTTGAGCATCAGTGATTTAGTGACACAGGCTGATATTGCCTTCTCTATGGGCAGGCACTGAGCCCGGTGTGACAATGGATAATCTATGCATAATCATAACACTGCAAATGCTAGTCGGGGGCTTAATTTTTGTAATAAACCTATAGTCAAAGAAAAAAATGTCCTTACAAAATAAAATATAAATGCAAATGAAAAAACACTAATGTAACAAAAACTGAGGAGAGGAGGAGAAGAAAGACCGAGAGAAAATATAGTGAAATAACATCTCATCCCTCATGTCAAGGAATCAACAAATACAATCTAGTATTAATCAAGAAAAAGAAGTATTAGTGATAACTTGAGATTATAATAAAAACCAGAATCTTTAAAAAGCAGTTACTAGGAGTATATGGAAACTGTACTTTCTCCTCTATTTTTTGCAAACCTAAAACTTCTCCCAAAAATAGCCTATTAATTAAGAAAAAAAAAAAGTAGTTACCTGCGTGGAGTAGGTAGAAGGCGTTTCAGCAAGGTTTGAACATTTTCATGATTAATATGTTTAACCTCAGAGTCAGTCTTAAATAACAGACTGAAACAGGGCAGAGTGTTCTTGACAAGTACATTTGATCTTTATTATGGTTATTTATATATTTATCTTACCCCCATAAGCTCTTTGAGAGCTTACCTATGTATGTACTATAGTAATTAACAGTACTTTTATTCTTAAGTTCAATTAAAAAGGGTATTTGTAAAAATTGTAAAAAGACACAAGAAAGTAGGCACAATTATTATTGTTTCTTACTAATTTTTAACTTTCATCCACCACTTCGTGTGTGCAGTATCTAGTTGGAACAGACACTGGCTGGGAATCAAGGTCCTCTTTGTGCCATGTGCTGCCTGTCTGGCCCTCCTCTCCTCCTGGTTCCCTGGCTCCTGACTGCTTCCTTAAATCTGGAGCCCTGCCTGCCAGTAGCTGCGTCCTTCTGCACACCTGACTTTCCCCTGCTCGTTCTGAAGTATGAGGGCTCTGTGTTGTCTGGTCTCTGAATGTCCTTCCTTGCTGCTAACAGACCAACCATCCTGCACTCCTCATTCCCACAAACCTCAGAAGTACCTCAAAGGTACTGGTTCTGGAGTCCTGCCACGACCCCTTCCGAATCTGAGATGAAACAAAGAACTGGAAATAAAAGGGTAGAGAGTTGGAAATTGGAAGACTATTTTCTTTCAAGAGTGATGTGATCAAGAATTTCCACCTCAGGTGAGGTGATGCCACTCCTCACATCAAGCCAAGGCAAAAAGAGCCTAAACCGAACCCCTCAGAGAGTTTCATGTGTTCTCTCTGTGCTTTGGTAGGCATCGTAATGGTGAACAACTCATGCCTTTAAATTGAAAAGGTAAGGGAGGTTATGGAAGGCCTCTCAGAACATGAGAACAAAGATTCTCACATGGAGGCAACCAGCACTCCCAGTATTTGTGAGGAAAGTCCATTTCTCAGTGTTCCCAGTGATCCAGGTGTGGGATACTCCTGAGTCAGCAAGGAATTCTCACAGATCCTGAATAAGAGAGTGCCCTACAGGGGCAAGGGATTTCGGCCAAGAGAGGGACAGGTGGCCAGCTGGAGGTCAGGACACTGAGGAGCATCATAAGCTACAGCTGGAACGCAAGTGCATTCAGAGGAGTCAAGCAAACCTCAGGTGAAAGTACCTGAGGATGGAGGCAGCAGGAAACTGTATTGGGACATCACCAAAGTATCTATCAGGGTGCCTTATGGGAAAGGGTCAGCTGCAAACCCTTGTTAACTTGAAAAAGCATTAAATCCAGCCAACAGCAATATTTATCAAATAGAAATTTTCTCCCCACCTGTAATAGGCAGATTACTTTGATGGCCTCCAAGATTCCTGGCCCCTACCAAGAATACTTTCATGATCCCCTCTCCTTGAGTGTGGGCAAAACTGTGCCTTGCTTCCAACCAAGAGAATATGGCAAAGGTGAAGGAATTCTGTAAATGTGATTAAAGTTCCTAATCAGTTAACTTTAAGTTAGTTAAAAGGGAAACTCTCCTGAGTTGGGCCTAACCTAATCAGGTAAGCCCTTTAAGATGCTCTGTCCTACTGACCTTGAAAAAAACAAGTCACAGGAATTCTACAGGTCCAAGGAAATGAATTCCCCATAACCACATGAGCTTGGAAGAGCATCTCAAGCCTTGGGTGGAGTCACAACCCAGCAGACAGCTAGACTGCAGCCTTGTGAGACTCTGAGCAGAGGACCCAGCTATGCCTGGCCTCATGGCCCACAGGAACTAAGAGATTATGAATGGGTATGGCTTTAAGCCACTAAACTTGTAGTAGTTTGTGACACAGCAGTAGAAAACTAATATACCCACCCTAAATACAATTCTCTGGGGATTAAAACTAAGGTCAACAGGATGAGGGAGGGTGGGCTGAATTAACAGGTGGGCAAAAAAGAGAAAAAAGCTGGCCATAGCCTCTGTCCTTTTGCAAGGACAAGGTCCACCCTATAATAGGACCTACCTGGGAGAAGAGAGAAATCTTAATTTTACATTAGGATTAAAGTTTTTATTATTGCCTGGGATCGCATGGGGGGGGGTATAAACTGTGCTGGTTTTCAACAAAAAAGGTAGGGATTCAACTAGCCCCATAGTATGGGAATTTATGGACAGTGCAGAAAGGACACTGCTTTCAGGTTATACCCCATGAGTCTTGCTTGTTCAACAGAACAGTACTTCTTATATCATTTTATTATGCTGAGATCTCTACATACCAAATTGGAATTGTCTGTGCCTGATACTATGTCTTTCCTAGCAGACTGTCCAGGGACCCCTACTGCCAGCAACCACTGAGAAGAAACTCCAAGCCTCCCAATCCCCTCACAAGGGTTCCCTCATCCTCATTTTGTTCCACTTCAGTCTTATCCTTGCATTTTTCCAGCTCCTGGCTTTCTGATCTCACTTCCTTTTTCTAGCCCTAATGTCTTTGTTTGGACAAATTTGTTCTCCTAGTAATCAGTAGTCCTCTTTATTCAATCAGGCCTCTCCCTGGGACCATCTACTTATGTCTGCTCTGGGTTACTCCCATGCATGACCAAGCCCTGACTCCCAGGTCCCAACCCTGGCACTGGTCCACCTGACTGGTATCCCTACCAAGACCATCATGACCTACCATAATGGGGGATTCCACAAAACTTGGGCATTCTCAGCAGTGTGCTTATGGAAAGATGAAGCATAGGCCAAGTATCCAAGAAAAGACAGAGCCTCTAGGGCACAATCTGCACGCATGCACGTGCACACATAGATACACAGAGACTAAGTCTTGGAAGCAGAAGAGAAAGACTTAGACTTTTCATTTGGTGACTGTTGTAGGTCCGTTTTATCACAAGTGTTTTCTGTCCATTGCACAACTACAGCTAACTGTCCTAGCCCAAGAGAAGGGAGTCATGGATACTGAGGGTTTCAAAGGGCCTAACTCCAGGGCAGACCTACAGTATGAGAGCTGGTCAGTGACTATACCCTACCAGGAATGCAGACCTTCTTCCTACTGCTGTAGCTGAAGAATCAGAGGAGCTAGAGAGGGACCTCCATCACAAAACCTAAATTTAAACTCTGAAAGGGTAAGAATCTTAATCTTCTGTTAACCACTGTATCCCTCACACCTACAACAGTGCAGGGTTTGGTTCAAGTTCCATAAAGGCCCACCAAATGAATGAATGAAGGAAGGAAGGAAGGAAGGATTAATTCCATCAGCCCCATATTAGTTCTGAGATGCCCCTGCAAGTGTAGGGTTTTGCCTAACAAGTGGACACACCCTTAGACCCATGCTCTCCCCTTTTGCCTCTCTCTTTCCCTCTGCCCTTTTCTCCTCTCTGCCTCAGTTTTGTTTATCTCTGTGTCCATGGAGAACCCCCCAGCTCTCTCTGCCCTACCTCTCTCCTGCTGACCTTTCTTGGACCTCTCTACTCCTACTCTCTCAGTTTTCTTCTCTCTCTCTCTCATTCCCTGTTATCCCCTTTCTCCATCTTTCCTTTCTGTTCTGTGTACCTCTTCCTCCCACTGCCTCACCACACATGGCCATCTATTTTCATCTGTCCTTCTCCCTACCACTTACCCAGCCATAACACAAATTTAAAGTATATTTTATTTGTTATGTCTACTGATTAAAGTTTTACGTTCCCTGTTCTTAATTAACTTATTCATCCTGCTCCCATATATTGCTGTTGTATATTTCAAACAATAGATATATCGCTGATAAAGCAATTCGTAAATCAATGTTCTGTAAACTGAATCCTATTTCAGATGTACTGGAAGAATTTGGTAGATAAAGGAATCCTATGATGAAAAATTAAACAATTCCCAATAATGCATATTTTTGTAAATCTGAAGTTTCAGATAATGGCCATGGAGAATAAAATGAACCCATCCTGAGGCCACCTACCACCATCATTCTGCCCCAGCTTGGGTTGATTTCCTCAAGAAAGTTATTCGACCACAAAACGGTCTGTAGAAGGAACTAAGTAATTCCCCTGGGAAGCTCTTCTTTATGAAAATGGAAGTGTTGGAAGATGAAGGATGAATGAGAACAGGCTCAAAGTCTGCAAATTTATAAAAGGGAAAAATACAAAGAGCAGTCATTCATTATACATACGTATGTTTAGTTACCATGATATTCCAGGCACTCTAGTAGGTACTGAGGATAAAAACTTGATTAAGACATAGTGCTTGCCCTCAAGGACTCACAGTCTAACAGGGAACAAAAACACATAAATAACTAATTTCAAAGCAATGTGTAAGTATCATAAATAATAGTAGCATGTACTTAAAAAACAAAGGCTCAGCAGTGGCACCAAGTGGGGAAAGCTTCAGGAGAACTGAAACAGGGGCTGTTTCGTTTGCTGCTTTATCACCAGTGCCCAGCTTGGAGCCCCAGCCAGCTTAGACACACGATGAGTACTTGCTGCTAAAATGCTGAGTGATCCACTCTGCTGTGGCAGGAACTGGGAAGGGGTAAATCAGTCAAGGCTTCGGCGAGGAGATGATACATAAACCAGACCTTCAAGGAGAATAAAGGTTCTGGAGTAAGACAAGGATGGAATCTGCACTCTGCGTAGACGCAGCCTTGAGTGTCGGGTACAGAGGTGAGAGAGAACACTGCACACTCAAGAATTAAATTCCAAGCAAGCACCTGCCATTCACAAAAGACTTCCCTCATATTATTGGGAGGAAAGAGAACTTAATTTCTTTTATGTGTAGTTCACTATCTTGTTTTTTCTCATTATGACTTTGTCTGCTCTTACCACTGAGTAGCTTCCTGTCTCCCTTATGCCTCTTTGCCCTAATTGGTCCTTCAAGGGCCTCTCTATTTCTTCTAACTACCAGCTCCCTCCTTCCTATACTCCAAAGTTACTGTCTTATCACAATTGTGAGGTAGTTCGCTACCATGTGTATGTTATGGCACAAATATGCTATGCATTCTAAATACATCCTTGGTTGCCCCTGTAGGACCGGTTGGATATGGTGTACCCAGTATGTGGGCTTCCACAAGCGACATGAACTTTCATCAAGAATTTTCCAAGATAATCTGTATTTCAAACACTCGCTCCTATTGTTCCCTAAACCTGCAACGTCCCTGAAGTGTGAATACTTCACCTCCTATCTATGTCTCCCAGTCTTATCTCACAGCATAAAGTAGCACAAAATTCTTTTGCTAGCCCCTGTGTCACACACAATTTTATTTCAAAAATTCTGAAGACCAGACTCCTGGGTCTTGTTTCCTATGACAATTTGTATATATCTTAACATTTGCCGCAACAACTTCCCTACTCCAAGGTTACTGTAAGAACAGGAGCTGTGTGCTTGGAAGGGTTGTGCGGCATCCCGGCTAAAAGCTGGAGGACATCAGCACTGCCCTCAGGAAGGGCAGCAGAGGTTAAGAGAGGCATCTTAAGGTACATGGGCTTTGCAGCCAAATTCAATCCTATCTCTTTCACTTACTAGTCAAGTAACCCCCTGCAGCTGGTCTCAGCCCATCTAAGTGTTCTTCCTCCTCCACCTGGAGATGAGAGACAGGAGGTCCTCTCCTCGCAGTAGGAATTTGTCACCCAACAGTACCTAATACAGTAATAAAGTAGGTGCCTTCGGCCTTTCCCACCCCAAGGGCTCCTACTAAGTCACGCATGCTCCTATACCACCACCATTTGGACGCATAACCCACACTCTAACCCTCGTCTCCTCTGATTGGTCTCCTATTGGTTACTCTCTCGGCCCCAAGGTCTCCAAGCAATAATAGCCCGCAGTGTAACACTGACATACACAGCCCCTGCTGCATGGCCAGGGGTCCTTACCTGGGGTTCGGCTGCTAGGGAAAGGCTCTTTGCAAACGTTACATTTGCATTCTGGCTTCCCACTTCTCATTTTTCTTACCACTCAGGATGCTGCATAACAGTATGTAAGTTTGTCCTGCACAGATATGCCCAGCCCAGTTGTGGAATGGACTCTTCTGCAGCCACATAACTACAAGGGGATGTCTTTTCCTAAGTGACACAGACCGTGGACGTGCCAGCAGAAGCCCTTCTCCTGACCAAGTACATGCCGTCCAGACAGCTACCTACATACTTCTCGGTTCAGCCCCCTGTCACCTGCTCAGGCCCCCTTCTCTTTTCCTGGCTCATCCTCCCCCATGATCCCCACCATCCTCTTGCCTGTCTTCCTCTTCACGTATATTTCTCTCCACTCTCCTTTCATCCCACTCACATGCCTTGGTCATTTTATGGGAATACAAAGGCCACACATTTCATCTTGAGTTATACCAGATCCTCTTAATTCTGACTCCCAGTGACTCCAGAGCAGCCGTGTGAAGCCACAGCATAGGAAGGATGGCAGAGCAATGTGTGGGCAATCATTTTTTAAGAGCTAAAATACACACCCAATTTACATGACTATTTGCATTTGTGTATAAATTATACATCAATATGTATCCTCCCAAGACAGTGAGTTACTAAAATAATTTTGCTACTTTCAAACTTGTCATTGCTCAATTTTTCCTCTCTCCCCCTTGCAATAACACCCACACACATCTTTTCATTCCTTAGGAGAGAGAGAGAGTGAAGAAAAAGAGGAGGAAGAGAGAGAGAGAAAGAATAGGACAAGAGAAAAGTAAAGAAGAAAATAGAACAAAGGAATGGATTGAGATGAGAAAGGGAAAATATCAATGAAATACTCAGCATTTTTGAGTAATGAAATAAAGGATACCACTATAGTCAGCTTATAATGATGATTAAACACAATCTAATCCATGCCCAAAGGCAGCAAAAATAAATATAAAATCACATATAGGCAACCTCTCTATAATTTCCTACTTCTTCAAAATAAAAAATTTTAGGACTTAAATTCTACAGAAAGTTTCTTTAATAGGTCACTTTGGGGGGCACCTGGGGGACATAGTCAGTTAAGTGTCCGGCTCAGGTCATGATCTCAGGGTGGTGAGATCAAGCTCTGCATCGGGCTCTGAGCCCAGGGAGTCCACTTGAGGATTCTCTCTCCCTCTCCCTCTGCCCCTCCCCCTGCTTGCACGCACATGGGAACTCTCTCTCGCAAATAAATAAATCTTTTAAAAAGAGAGAAAAATAGGTCACTTTGGCACACACATATATATAGAATCATCTTTTAACAGTAAGTGAATATCATAACATATTTCAGCTACAAATATTTCTGCCCACATTATGTGGCACTGAAAACAGATCAATTAAAACAAAGTGTATGGTAGCAATACCCATCCTAAAAACTCACTTCACTGAGGATTTCTCTCCTCTGCTCATCCCATCCTACCCCAATTCAGGTCTCTAGGCAGCCATGTACTCACTATAGGGCTCCTACACTCTGGACCAATCCCATTATTTCTCCTACATAACTGGACATGGGGCTCAGACATGCTGTGTAGTTTGAGTTCTTCATTTGAACTCAGGAACTGAGTTTGCCCTTAGGAGACAGCCGACTTCAACTGGGCAGAAGGAAGCACAAATAACTGCATGAGAGAAATGGAAAGAGAGAGACATCTTGAGGGATAAAATGTGTCTATGCCTAGGTTCTGGTGGGTTCCCACCTCCAGGCTGCAGTCCCATTTTCTACCCTTGGAAACTCTGAGACACCTATGTGACCTTATAATCAGCCTCCCATTTCTGCTCCAGCCAGTTTGGTAGGTTTCCATTATTTACACCAAAAGAACCTTGACTAAGACTATTTAATGAAATTAATCCAGAGGCATTTCCAATATAATTTTGTATTTCTAATAATTTTTAATGTATTTGAAGTGTTTCGTGGCTGCTGGGATATTTTTCTTTTCCTGTTAAATAAATTTGACTCTTTAGGATATAGCCAGTTTGTTCTAAGAAACTTTCCTTAACAGTGTTATATTTTTAACCATAAAAATATCAGACACTGTAGGGGTATGTATCACTTTTTGCTGCGCGATAGATCATGACTTTGTGAATTACACATCTTGGAAAATAAAATACATTGAAGTTCAATAAAATTCTCACCCGTGGGTCTCACTTCTTCATTTCTGCAGTCAAAATACCAATACCTCATTAAATGTGAACAAATATTGGAAATGTGCTAATTCAGTTAATAAATGCAGAGAAGGAGCAAAGGCACAAATAATGAAAAAAGTGGCAAGAAGGAGGCAATAATAATAAAAAGGAATAAGTGTGATAAATTCTGCAAGGCAGGCTGCAGGCTTGATAAGTAATTTATTGCAACAGAAAAGTGGAAAGTGACAGAATATCAACAGAACCTAGAAGGGGCATCTGGGCCAGCCAGAACAGCCTGTTCTTCCAGCCATACTTGTGCGGAGCACCAAGAATTTAACATCAGCATCCCACTGTGTTCTCCTCCTAGTTGGTTATGTAATCATAGGGCAAGGCTAGTGTCTGATAAAATGCAAATCCTTCTCACTGCACAAGGTAGAATCAGGAATTCTCAACTAACTGTTCTATGTTTCAACAAAGAAATAGATCGCAAGCTCGTATTAGTAATTGATCTAATTCATGCAATGTTTATCCCTAGGATAGGCACAGACTGAGAGCTACACATAAGAGACCCAAGTCCTGCCTTTACGAGAGACAGGTTCCGGCTGAGTCCTACATCCAGGCTTTACTTTCTCCACTCATTGCTACCATCATAACTAATGTTGGATTGAGAAACACAGAATTAGATTATCGCTATTAATATGAGGTACCTACCCTATACCAAGGACTATATTATGCTTTCTCTATATATCACACATAATTCTCTTTATAACTCTACCAAGTAGATTCCCTCTATTTTACAGATAGGCAAATTGAGATTCAAAGAAATTAAGCAATTTTGGCCCAGTCACACTGTAAGTAAACAAGGAAGCCAGGATGGAACCCAAGTCTCTCTTAATCCAGGGTCTATATATTTCTCTTATACCTGGACTCAACATAAACTACACTAAACTCTCTGAAAAATGAAAAGAAAGGCATTCAGTGAGTTTCTTATTCATTAATTTCTATTTTTTTATTGGGTACCTACCGCCCTGTCACACAGCTTCAAAGGGTGCCACTCACAATGTAGTCCACGTGAATCTCTTCCTGCCCGCACAAGAATGTGACTGGTGTCTCGGAACATCAAGACCTACAGACTCCGTCTACCCTCGCACGTGGCATTCAAAATGACAGCAACATAAGGAAGACAGTTTTCCATAAATAAAAGAGGCTTATTATCCACTGCAGGGACAAAGAAAATCCTCCTTAACCCTAAAATAAAAGAAAATATAATAAAAACATAGTAACGCCTCAAGAAATGTAAAAACACAGTGGACATTCCAAAGCAAGCATCCAATTTCCTAAAGGGCTGCTAGAGGAGATTAATAAAGGAGCCCTTTAAATACCGTGAGCAATTTGCTGACTGCACAGGTGGCCTGACATGGCCCAGTGCTGCCAAACACATTCAAAGACACCACAAGGAAGCGAGGCGAATGGGAAAAGGTTTTTGCATTTTTTAATCTTCTGTGTTGATTTATCTTTCTCTGTGCTATGAGTGGAAGCAAGTCATTCTCCCGCCTCCTCCCAGTTTCACCTCCTTCCCCCTTTCAATACACACACACACACACACACACAATTTAAATTTATAATTCATTTGTGTTCTTATTTGGGTTTCAGTGACTCAATTTTAAGGAATGCAAATATATGTTCTCTTGCTACCTGCCATAGCTCCATAATCACTTGTCAGTATACAGACTATAGATGAAATTAAAGGACATTTGAAAAGACCTGTGGTTCTAAGAATAGACATTCGAGAATATTAAACAGTAATGAATCCATATTTGGACACCAAGTAAACTTCCCTTCACGTTATTTCTTTGGCTCATAGATATCTGATAATTCACTGTGCCTATAAAGTTAAGTATATTAGGTCAGGGATCCAATTTTGATATTTTTTTCACCTATCTAACATGATCTATTGCTACAGCACCATAAAAATATGAAATTGATGCTAATCATATATATATATATATATGAACACAAACACACACACACGCGCACACACACAGTCCTCCACCCAGAGATAAACTGTGTCTGTTCTTCATTTCCCTCCTTCCATTGGTATCTCAGTTTTCACTGTTACCGAGGAAGGAAGATATTAATTTTTTGCTCTAGTAGTCAGAAGATTAGAAGCATTAAAACAGATGCACCACAGTCATGTTTATTTGAGATTTTTTTTTAATCTAAAGACCAAAAGGAAGCAAATCTAATTGACAGATACATGAAACAGGGCTGTATTCTCAAATAGATTATTTTCTTGCTAAGTTTCCTCTCTTGCTCTATCCAATACCTCATCTTTGCAAATATAGGGTTTGCTTCATAATGAATCTCAGGAAATCCTCCCTGTCACTCAGCCATCCAGGGAACAGTCCTCTATGGCATGGCACGTCCCTTCACAGGTGGCTACGCCTGCTGAGAAGACAGCAGAGATTCCCCAGTGGGAAGAAAAAACCACAAAACAGACGGCTTTAGAGTCAAATAAAGATTTAAGTGTGAAAGGTCGTTTCAGTTAGGGGAGGAAGGAGATTGGGGAAGATATCCCAGAGAAGACAGAGCCTAGCCCTGGAAAATGATTGTCCTCTTCAATACAAATTGAAATGCAGATAAGTGGTGCCTTAGAGCAAACCAAACCTGTCTGATCCTTAGACATCTGAGCTACATAAAACACAGATTCCTGGGTTCTACCCCAAAATTTCTCAGTCAAAACCTCTGAGTATTGAGCCTAGAAATCTGTATGTTTTCAAAGTACCTGACTAAAAGATGGAGCTTATTCTGGAACCATGGCCTTATAAGACACACCAATCCACAGGTTTTGTCCTAGAAGAAGCCAGTCTTGGCATAGCTGACACAGGTCCCGGGATGGGAACAGTTTACTCAAACCCTTGAAACCCTGTTTAAAGTAGAGAACTGAGAAGAACAGTTCTCAGCAAACAATCCTCTAAAAGGATATGGCTGTAACTCGGACATGAGTTCATAGCACTGGAATTCTGTGGCAAGAACGGGAGTGGAAAGGAAAACAGGTGCAGAGGGTATTATTATACAGGACAATGTAAGGGAACATGTTGGCTGGTTAACTATGAAGTATATTCAGACACAGTGGCTCTGAGGTTTGGATTTGCATCCCAGAGCCAGCATTTTCTCTCCATCTCTGTACCCACCAGCCTTGACCTTATCTCCATCCTGCAATGGCCTCCTGACCGGTGGCCCGACGTCCATGTTTGCCCGTTCCCTGCCAATGCATTCTACCCCACAGACTACAGTAATCTAAACACACAAGTGTGACTGTGTTATTCACTTACTTAGTAAGCTGTTAACAGTTCTTAAGATAAACACCAAAATCCTTAACATGGCCTCAGGGCTCTTCATAAACTGACTCAGCCTCATCTCTTCCATGTCGTTGACAACCTACACTGCTTTCTTTGTTGCTTGGACTTGCAGTTTCCTCTGCCACCCCTACTCCCAAACTTTTAGGAATGCTGGTTTTTACACCTGGGATGTCCCTTTCTATCCCTGACTCATCATCCAGATCTTAGATCAAACATCACTTCTGCAGAGAAGACTTCCCTTCTCTCCTCGCCTAAGCTGGGTCCCTTGTCCTACACTCTCATGGCTCCCTGTACTTCTCCTTTGTCGTTCTTCTCATGCACGTAGTAGGGTCTGTTTTTGTGATTACTTGATTAATGTCTAACTCCCTCACTGTGATACAAACTCCACTAAGGCAAGGACCATATGTTTTAGTCCATAACCTACCCAGTGCCTAGAACAGTATCTGACATATATTAGATACTCACATCTTCTAGGGAAAAAAGGCCAATATGCTTGGATGACTGGGAAAATAGGAGTACTGATGAAGAAAGAGGGATATCAAAAAAGGAAAAAAAAAATGAAATGTTTGATTTCAAGTACTACCTACAGTCAACAGCAGCAAATGCAAGTGGATTAATGTAGAGATAATAATATAATTACAATGACATTTTACTTTATTTTTATATTTTTAAAAGATTTCATTTATTCATTTGTCAGAGACAGAGACTGCACACACGCAGCAGGTAGAGAGAAAAGCAAGCTCCCTGCTGAGCAAGGAGCCCGATGCAGGACTTGATCCCAGGACCCTGAGACCATGACCTGAGCTGAAGGCAGACTCTTAACCCACTGAGCCACCCAGGCATCACAACAATGACATTTGATTTTAACAGGTAATTGAAAATTTACATTGTACTCCAGAGCTGAAAATAAAGTCTTGGAAGATATAATAATTCAAGTGGCAGTTAAATCCTGAGAAATCCAAATGAAAAAGTACACATAATATCAGAGAATCAAATATTAAGTCTCAAGGAAGGCCCATGGTTAAAGAGTGGGAGGGCAAGTGAGAGATAGATAGACCATAAAGACAAGACCATCCAGAATGGTGCAGGGAAACAGAGAGCTTTAGGGAGCAATTCTGCTTCCAGAGCTGAATTACAAATCAAGTCAAATGCTGCAGAGAAGACAAAAATGGTGACGATCAAACAGGCCACTGGTAGTGCCACAAGTCTGCTCCTTGAAGAGCTGAGTAGTTGAAATTCTTTCATGGAGGATGAGTAAAAGAACCAGGCAGGTGATAAAAGCCTGTTTTCAAACACCTCCCATATGTACATCTACAAACGTAACCCTAGCATCTTCAATAGGTTGTTCTGGTTCTTACTGAAGAGGTACTTTCAAAGAAGGCACCAACAGTGAAGAAGCCTTGCCTAAATCTTCCCAAATTGGTTCTAATCTGAACCAATCATGTCACACAGTCTCAATGAGTGTTTACTGATCCTGATGGTGATATTATGCCTTTAATCCATCTTCAGTGTACCCACTTCGATTTCAGCAGAACAGAATCTGTTGTGTTAAAATTATCTGTGAAACATGTCATTAAATGTGAATGCAAAAATTCAAATATACAGCAGCATTCCTTCTTGAGATGCTAACTGACAAACATAAAGGGAGAGTAGTTTGGGGCAAACACAAATGTCAGTTGATGCAGGTTTCTACTGGACCAGAATAACTTGGACACCCTAAAGTATAATAAAGTTGAGTCATATAAAGATCAGAGGTCACTGATTTAAGATTCTCATTAAACCATAAGATAATATATTCTACCATTTACTTTGAGCACAAAAAAAAAAAAAAAAAGAATCAATTGACCAGTTTGCATCCAGAAGGCCACTAGAAAAGCTACTTTCTTCCAGTATTGATTAGCAGATAGATGCAAATCTGATTATAGGAAAGAATTTCACCAAACTATTGCTCTAAACTGTTGCTTTTAGCTCTAGTTCACTTGGCAAATGTACCCACCTCTGGACAAGCCCATCCATGTCACTTTGGGACCAGTGAAAGAAGTGTTCAATTGTTGAAATGTTCACATGACTTTAAGGACCCATGACTAAGCCCAGGGATAATGCAGACAAGAGAGCTGGGAATGTTAATTTAAACTCCTCCAACTCCTTGCTTTGATATCATCAGCCTTGCCTTACCCTTACCTTCCTATCCACCCAAAGGATAGATATACTCATTACAGGTAGCTCTGGACATATAAAGAAGTCTTAATGGCTTTAACTGTCTATAACTTCATAATGAGCCAGTGGTGTATCATCTAGAAAGAGAAGGAAGTAGATGGCAGGCCCTCTCTCTCCTCAGTATCTTCAGGCCACATGGACATCTGTAATCCATCCTGGCAGCCATACTTTATTAGGGATAGAGTCAACCTGAAGTAAGCTTAAACCTCAGTAGACAGCCTCAGTACAAGGCCTCAAAATAATGTCATCTGCAGACAAGTTCAAGGAATTGGAGCTAATTCTGGTTACAAAAGAATAAGATGGGGTGGAATACAGGGTCGGGAGATGGGAAGGTAACATGTATTGTTGAGCTGCACCGATGTCATTTGTTTTCTCATCTTCCCCCACTTAACTGTGAGCATCATGAGTGCAATGACTATATTTTATTTATGTTGGGGACCCAGGGCAGGTCTGGGCCTGTAAAAGGTACTCAATAAATATTCAGCTATAAAGTGAATAATAACTGCCTTCAAATTTTTCAAAGAACTGCCATATGGAGAGGAGAGATTTGTTCTTTGTGATCCCAAATAACAGAATCAGGAACAATGGATATAAGGTATAGGAGACAGCTTTATGTCAATATAAGGAAGAATTTCCTATAGAGATGTTCTTAGAGAGACTAAGATTCCTAAGATTCCTTGGAGGAATCTAACAGAGACTATCCAAGTTTGGGACAGTGACAATGATGCAGAGGAGATTTAAGCATCAAGTAGGTTTACCTACATCATGGTTCTCAATCCTGGCAACACAGTAAAACTACTTAGGGTTCAGTTTTTGTTTTTGTTTTTGTTTTAATACAGATGCCTAGACACAATCCCTAGAAATTTGGTTTCAATTGGCCCAGAGCATCAGTATTTTAAGACACTCTCCAGATGGTTCTAATGTGCAACTACAGGTGAGAAGCACTGGATGAAACTTTAAGGTTCTTTCCAAACTTAAGACTCTGATTTTACATCTGAAGAATTAGGAGTTCCCATTCAAAATACTTCAATTTTGGCTGACTGACTAATTCACTAGCTGTTCTCTAACACTAGTTTAACTAATGAAACATCTAAGGCAATGTTCCAAACAGAAGGATAAAACTTGGACCAAGAGAGAAAAACAGAGCATGGAAGCTGTATTAAAGCACATACCTTAATCTGTAGTTTGCAAATTCTAAATAATTGAATTTTTACTTTATCAAAATTTCAGAGAGTACAAACATGCAAAGTTCTTCTCCTGAAGTTTCCTGATATGGAACCATCAGCAGTTGGATCACCAGTAGGTGCAGATATAATCAAAAACCTCAGAATTCTCAAATCTCAAAATGTTGTTTGAGACCTTTCAGCCTGAGGACTGAAAATATCGAAAGTGAATGGGAAAGTACATATGGTTGTTAGAACGCAAGTAGGTGACAATCAGATAATCTCATATGCTGCTTTTTTATCCTGAACTATTTTGGTAAAAGTCTGCTCTTTGGTAAATGAATTATTCACTTATATTTCAAGTGTATTTTAAATGTGTCACTTTTGAAAGCAGGGTAAGAGTTATTTAAATAGTATGTTATCACTTTTTAATAGGTTGAGAAGTGGTTCGGGGTACTGCTGTAGATAGAAGAAGCCAGTCAGCGGCATGCCTAGAAAAACAAAGACAGGATGGGCACGGAATACTTTCCTTCAGCCCAGTAACTAGAGACACATTCTACTGAACAGCTTCTATAATTTCAGGTTTCCCTTAATGTGCCTTCGGAGACTCTGACTTTGCCAGATGAGCCTGCTCGGTATTTAGCTGCCACTACTTGTGGCTCCCGATGATTGAGGACTTAATTGATCTACATTTATCCCCTTAGAAGAGACCATAATTCTGGAAAAAACTTATATCATTAAAATATAAAAGTCCTAAAAACACACAGAAACAAATATAGTTAATTTCCAACAAAGGAAGTTAGAGGTGGGAAGGCACAATGCCATGTCCATAGTAAGTGTTCAAAGATACGAGAATGCAGAAACAAAAGGTCAGTTTTTGAAACAGAGATTTTCAAGTGGAAGTCTCACGGCGAGGAATGTGGCTAGAGCACTAGAAGCCAGCGAGGCCACTAACAACACATAGTGTGAGTGAAGGAGACCATTAGGAAGAAACAGGTATGAAGAGCCTTCTAGGAAGCTTTGTAAGGACTCTGGCTACTCCAAGTGAAATTCAAAGTTGTGAGTAACATAATCTGACTTCGTTTTTTAAAGGATCACTTGGCTGCTATGTTGAAACTCCATCACAGGGGCCAAGGCAGAGAAGCAGGGAGACCATTCAGGAAGGATATGGCAATAAACCAGGTGACAGAGGATGGTATCTGGGATCAAGGTAACAGTATGTGGCCATATTCTGGATATTCAAGTATTTTCAAGATAAACCAATAAGCTATACTGATACACTGAAAGTAGAATATGAGATAAAAAGATAAGATGACTTCAAGGATTTGAGCCCAAGCAACTGAAAGGGAGGATTGCTCTTTACTAATAATGAAAGACTAAGAGAAGGATGTTTTGGGGAAGTACAGAAGTTCAGGATGAAACATATTAATTTTTCAATATACCTATTACGAATTTAAGTGGAAAGTTGAATAAGCAATAACCATACATATTTCACGTCTATGGAAGGGTTTCAGGTCAGAAATATAAATTTGGAAGTCTTTAACAAACAGATGGCATTTAAATCCATGAGTTTGGTTGGGCATGAGTGTAGACAGAATGGGGAAAACATCTTGAGGACTGAACCCTAGAGAACCCAATATTTAGAGGTTAAGAAGGTCAGGATGCACCAAGCAAAGGGACTGAGAGGGAGCAGCCACTGAGGTAGGAAGAAACTGGAAGAGTATGAGATCCTGAAAGCCAAGGGAAGAAGCTATTTCAAGGGAAAGAGTACGACCCAGCATATCAAATGCTGTGCTAATGCAAATGTGAATCAGAGCTGAAATTTGTCATCTGTTTTTAGCAATGAGGAGGGCACTGGTGGTCACTGTAAGAGTAACTTGGTTGCAGTGGAGGAGGTAAAAAGTCTCCGTGGAATGGATTCAAAACAGGAGAGGAAGTAGAAAGAGCAGGCACAGATGATCCAAGTAGCCATCACTGACTGACTACAGGAGACAATGAAGAATAAATAGACATATTCCCCAAGTGAAGCAACACAATTTAGCACATAGAAAACAAGTCCATATTCCTATTCTCAAAGGAAAGAAAGAGCTGCTTATCTCTTTGTAATAAGGTGAGACATTGTTTAACTTCTCATTTTGTCAGCCTACCTGGCTTCTGAATCTCAAGACACAGTGTTTCTATTCAATTTAACAAACTCAGGTGGCAGGCTTGGATTTCGGCTCCAACCCATTTTCTTCGCAGGCCATAATATCAAATCCACACCCCAAATGCCTCAGGCCTCCACCCAATCAATAAATTGCAGTTAATGCCCTTAGGGAAAATGGTCTTTGATGAGACTCGGTGTTAGCAGCCAATCCAAGCCCATTAACTTCCACATCTGGAAATAGGTAAGGAAAATGAGGCTGATGGCTTCAATTTAGTTCTCATTTATCAGCATCACAATAACTCAACTCAAGGACATACAATTCAGGGTGATTGGATGAATTTGCTGAGTAGAGGTCCAAGACAGAAATAATAAAGAGGCTGAAGATCAGGATCCAGAGGATTACTGGTAGAGTTATGATGAAGGACCAGGTTTAGAGTCAAGGAGCAAGAATAAAGGGCACTGTGTAAGATACTCAGAGGCCTAAACCCAGAAAAGCTACCAGGCTGATGTAGCATGGTATCATTTGCCACTTCCCTATAACCTCTGACTCTTGATTTCATTAAAAAATATATAATAACAGTGATTACAATAAACCTTAACATTTCTATAGCTTAATCCCCTCCAAAATGCTTTGCTGTCTCCTTTTCTCATGCGTCCCTTAGCAGGTAGTAATACTCTCCATTTCATAGATGGAAAAAACTGAACTTACAGTGGGTGAGGTACACAGAACAGTAAATGCTGATGACCAGTAAAGAACACACTTGGCTTCAGTGAATAACACACTCCCCCTAATGAGGGAAAGAACTGGCTATTTGAGTTTAACCAAATTCAAAGAGTATATGTAATGGGATGAAAATATTTTATCTGTGGGGCACCTGGGTGGCTCAGTTGGTTAAGTGACTGCCTTCAGCTCAGGTCATGATTCCAGGGTCCTGGGATCAAGCCCCACAACAGGCTCTCTGCTCGGTGAGGAGCCTGCTTCTCCCTCTCCCTCTGCTACTCTGCCTACTTGTGCTCTCTTGCTCTCTGTGTCAAATAAATAAATAAAATCTTCAAAAAAAATTTTTTTATCTATGAACACCAGAATTCTTTCTTAAGGAGAAAATTGTCTATGGTTAGGAAAACACTTTAATAGTGGATCCTGGTTTGCCCAGTTACAATCCCAATTTTTGCCTTTTGTCCTGGAGAAATGATTAATACTGCCAACTTTTGCTTTCAAAGGTATTCCATTTCTTAGGATGTGGTCACCCTGTTAAGATATAGATATATAGATATATCACATAGAAAGCTGCCTGAGAGAAGGCAGGGAGGGAGGAAGTGAGACCCCACCCAAGAGCAAGGATTAACAAGAAATGATACAGCAAAGGGTTGGCCAAAGTGCTCTGCATTTGACATGAACAGAAATAGAGAGAAAAGCCAGAAGAGAAAAGAGAAATGAACAGTTAGAAGAAACCAGGCAAATGATGTGTGGCTGGGGCACTGTGTGGGATTAACAGTCAAATCCCCAACTGTAGGGTGACCTTAGGGCTTTTAAGAACAAAGATAGCTGATTTCTAATTTGAAATTCTTTTTATTCCTAAAATGTAAAACTTTGCCCTGTCCTTCCTTTCCCCCACTTTAGTCAAGTCTACTACACATGTAAATACTTTAGGATTTTTTTTTTTTTTAAGAGAAATTAAGGAAACTTGAGTTTCACAGCAGAGCTAAGATACACAGAATAAAGAGAACACATAAAGGACAAATGTTGACACAAAAACAGAAATTCAGAGAACTAGAAGTTTAGAGCCAGAGGGCCCATGAACATGTAAGACTCCAGGAATTCTCAAAATCTACAGGGGGTAAGTATAGAGCTTTGGGACAATGTTCTGCAATTACCACAGAGCATGAACACTGAGTTCACACTTGGGTTGCATAAACAGTGAATGTGATAGGGATTGACAGTTGTTTGGTTTATCAGAAAAAGCAGTTAAAGTTCCTTAAACATTTTATTTAAAACTTGAACCTATAAATGTATATTTATTCACCAATGTATTAATGTGGAGCTAAGGCTGCATAGTCTACCAACAGTCTGCTGAATGGAGTTCTCTATTGTCTTTCTTGCATAAAGCAAATCCATGATGCAGCATCTAGTTTCTTTAGAGGAAACAAAACAATCTAAATGCCGAATTCTCCTAGACTTCTATGACATTTTTCTAATCTCATGCAGATGTTCTGCCCATCCCTAATTTGATAATTCTCCTTAGCAATGTGTTTTTATCAAATCTTTTCAAAGAAGCTTAGCTTCCATAGAAACACTTTCTTCTTGCATTAATGTCCCATCTACTTATGCAACAGTTAATAAAATTATATAATTATGATAACAAAAAACAAATGGCATACACAAGTTTGCGACCAATGCAGCCAACTCTGCATCTCCAAGGCAGACATGGAGAAGTCATCTATGGGAGCAGAAGTGGTTGGTGTACTGGAACATTTACTTTGCCATGACTCCAGACAGTGGCCCATGTTTTACAGAGGAGAGAGCTCTATTATTCCAAGGAACTTAGTTAAGAGAGGTCAGTTCAAAAAGTTTCTATTAGGTTTATACATGATTTTCCTGAAGAGTTAAACAGCTTGCCAACGCAAGGCACAATGGAACCATGGCCATGACCTGCTCCTCCAGCAGCTGCTTCACTCTCAACCTTCAGGCATTCACGTGGCACTCCCATGATCGCCCTTCCGGGGGGATGGACGTGACCCAGAGTCGAGAGGACCACCTCCCCTCCTGGCAAAAACATCATTCCCACTCCTAACTGAATAATTATATTGTGTAGTGAGCTCTGACATGGGCTCACCCTTCAGTGAAGCCCCTTAAAAGAAGCCAAGTTGTACGAGGAGCCAGACAGAAGAACTCCAGAGCAGATTCTCAATGAGAAGTTGTAACATTTAGTGGTAATGACTAAACGCGTGTATTCAGTGTAAATTAGAGGACTCTCTTCAGCTGGAAAGGGCAGAGAGCTAAATCTAAGGAAGCGGTCAGAGAAAGCAAATTTTCTCCTAATCAGAAAAGTACAATCATGGTGAAGTGGAGCAGGTAAATGGAGCTAGTGTGTATTATTAGGATCTTTTTTTTTCCTTTTCCTGAAAACTGCAAGAAAGGAAAAGGGGCATCTGAGAAGGAAGTTAAAACCACTGGAAGAGAACTTCCTTGGTTAACTGAGGGGACAGATTAAGCCTGGTGACAGTTTTGGTAAAGAGCTGGGACACCCGCAGCCTGAGGACGCTTATGAATTTAAAGGGAAATTCTAAAGTGACAGCATTCCTTCTTTAAAGTTACAGATATTTTAATGGATATTAATCACTACATGCAGTTAATAAGCAAAATTCCTCACTACACCTGGGTCTTGTGTTTCTTTACATTTTACTCTGCTTATATATTCTTCATTCCTACAAGGTCTAATAAATACACATGGTAGTAAATTTATCGCAAAATGATGTTGTTTTTATAAGAATGACAAAATTGAGTAAAAGAAATGCACCATTATCTCTGGGACTCAACCTCACCACCGCACCACCTGAGAACCCACACCTGAGGCAGTTTAATTAAGGGGAGTTCTAGAACTTCAGGGGAACCGGATGGCGAACTGAAAACCATCAAGTAATGGCACCTGGCAGAAGGTGGGGGGATGGAGAAAGTGGCAAGCTGAGCCTGATGCTTTGTTTTTATAATTAAAAGATATAAAAAGAAGCAAAAATATTAAATGGAAGTTGCCACTGGGTGCTGCAGGAACAAATATGCAAATTTTGTCTTACTTGCTGCCAACTTTGCAGAAGCAGCGAGACTGTGACTCCAGCCTAGCTCTTGTGTTTTGAAGTTGGGAGGCAGGTATGAGTGGGGCCTCCACACTTCCAGCTTTCTCATGTTCTCCTCCAGTTCAAACGCATGGTGAGGAAGCCCATACCCAGGCCTCTGCGAGACACCATCAACAGGAGCTGCTAATGATCAGAAACCCACTAACCTTTAAATGGGACAAGAACAGCTAAGAGAGTTGTGCAGATTATATTTGTAAGAGAAGAAAAAGAAACTACGCTCTAAGCCAAAGCAAGAGCTGACCAGGCTGGGCACAGTTAAGCCTAGTAAAGAAAAAGCTACAGCTCTCCTAAAGAAAAGACATTTATCCTGAAGGCCTCCACCACCTCACAGCGTCCACGGCAACCACCAAACCCTGAGCGTGCACTGTGACAACATTCACAGTGCACCATTACGCCTCATAGGACACCTGTGTTAGGTAACACGGAGGACATTTTTTCCTGATTTGCATTTATGAAAGTGTTAGCCCACGCGCAAGACATGGTGGCAGAGTCTCCAAGACCTGGGCTAAATCCAACGGGAACTAAACATGTTATCAGTCAGATTCAAATATGGAAACTGTAGCAAAAGGGCATGGTTGTTCAAGGATTTCTCAAGCCCCGGGAAATCACCTGGTTTTACCAAATTAACCCTAAACACCTTTAGAGCTCAAAGATTTCTATCCCACCCAATCTGGCAGTATTAACGTCCATGAAAACTCTAGGACAACGGTTCTCAGAGTGTAATCCTCAGACCAGTAGCACAACATTTCCTATTAGAAATGCACATTCTCCAGTTACTGGCTAAATCCAGGGCTAAAGCCTAGAATTTGTTCTAACAAGCCGTCCAGGTGATTCTCCTAACGTACTCAAGTTTGAGAACCTCTGGTCTCTAACACTGGATCTCAAACCTGGCTCCACACTGGAGGCTCCTAGGAGACTTTAAGAAACAAAATGCTGAGGCCCGGTTCTCACATCCTCCCCCACTTCTGAAATTCTGATTAAACTGGCATTGGTGCACTGTAGGCATGTGAATTTTTTTTGTAAATCCCCTGCTGATTCTAATGGGCAAGAAAGTTTGAAAACCACTAGAACAAACTCAGGAAAGGAACAGAAACAGACAACTTTTCATACCTGGGGCAAAAAGCATATATGTAGTCAACAGGTATGTAGAATAATAAGTAATCTACACTGATGGGTTGAACAATGTTTTTCCTTGATTATATTTCAATAAAAAAGAAAATAAATTTTCCCCAAAAGTCTTAGTCTTGATGTATTTTTTTTAAGATTTTATTTATTTGAGAGGGAGAGCATGCATGCAAGAGAGGGGGGAGAAGGGCAGGAGAGGAACAAGTAGATTCCCCACTGAGCAGGGAGCCTGACGTGTGGCTCGATCTCAAGACCCAGAGATCATGACCTGAGCCAAAGGCAGACTCTTAACCGTAATTGAATGAACCACATAGGCATCCCTAGGATTGATTTATTTAAATGTGTATTTGAGATTTCCTCTTTTGTCCTTGCTGCTAGGGAACTCAGAAGTTAGTTTTGTCCTTAAAAATTTTATCTACCCCTTTTATTTTTTTTAACATTTTATTTTTAAGTAATCTCTCCAGACAACATTGGGCTCAAACTCACAACCCCAAGACTAAGAATCACCTTTTCCACTGACTGAGCCAGCCAGGTGCCCCTATCTACTTCCTTTAAAGTAACTGACTCCTCTTCTTTTATACATACTGAAAGTCTTGTTGCTATGCTTCTCACACTGAAATACAAGTATCCCCAAATGTGGCTCATATGTCTGGAGACCCCAATTTAATCAAAGTTAGGTTATTTTAAATGTCTTAATATTAATACAAACACAGATATATTCTGAATTGGAAGGCACAATTTGATCATTCTGGGTTCTTCCCCAAGCCTCCTGAGAATAGTGCCCATTTACTCTCCCCTGCCCTTAGGAGCACTTCACTAGGGAAGTCCAAAAAGCGCTAACATTGTGTGTGTGTGTGTGTGTGTGTGTGTGTATGAATATTATTGAAAACCACCTGAAATTATTTTGGAAGAAGGCATAATATAAACAAATAAATGACGACACTGCCCCTTGAGATCTTTGCCATGTATGTAAAGCATTATTATTACCTCCAAACACTGTTTATTCTTTGGATTCCGTCAGACACCAATATTCAATAAAGAGAAACAAGCTATTCCCATTTGGTATGACTGATACATGAGATCCACTATGGCAGACATTCAGAATATCTTTGAAATGATAATAAAGTTAACCCCTTATTTTTTAATGAGACTAGACGCTGAGAATGGCATTCCAGGTGAGGACTACTGTCTCCATGAGGGCTGAGGTGGGAGCAAGTGAGGATTTAGTGGTGGAGAAAACAAGGGAACCGGGCAGGAAGCCAAAAAGAGTAAGTTAGTGAAGTTGGGATTCAAGGCAGAAACCTGTAAAAACTTATAAGGCAAAAGGCTTAGAAAATAGGGCATTCTCACCATCTCCCAGAAGAATCAGAGAGAAGAGAGAGGAGAATGAATGACAAAAATCCAAATCAAGACTACAACCTCAAGAAGAAATTGTCAGCATTTTATATAGAATTCTTGTGCCATATTTATGCATTTATTACACCCAAAGGGTTTATTGCTCAGTCTTTCTGCTGTCCTCTAGGTGAAAAATAGAACTCTGCTCCCTCAGAGCTTTTACAGAAAATGGCAATAAAATTCCCCTTGAGTTTGCCCTGTCTCCCAGCTTTTCCTTCTTGCTAACTAAGTTGGAGCTTTCAGAATCGGCACTTTGGGGTGTCTCTGACGAACCTGTGGCTTCAGGCAGCAGCGCGCCTCACCGCATCTTCGGGGCCTCTCACTTCCGCTCGGCTCCATCCAGCGCAGATGGTGAAACGCGAAAGTGCAGGGTCCCTGGGGTCAATAGTTTGGAGAAATGCAGTTTCTCTTTTTTTGTGTCAGAAGAAAAATTAAAATCTAAAACTCCTGACTATCCTTAGCACTTACTGTTCTAAGTGACAAAATAAGCCTCTCCATTTCCCAGAAAGTTGGGGAGAGAAGCCTCTCACATTCCACGAGCCCCACATTTGGAGTCACGGCATCTCAGAACCCTATCAGTGACCATCTAAGTCCAGACCCCCATTCTACCAGTGAGGGACTCGGGGCACCAAGACAATGATCTCTCTCCAGACCACAAAGCCAATGAGACCAGAGTCCCCATCTTCTAGTTGAGTTCCATTTTCCTCCCAATCTACCTTGCCACACCTGTGAATGCCACTGACAGGGAAGGAAGCAGAATGAAACTTAATAGGATGCAAAGAAAGTCCTGACACTGGACAGGTGAGGAAAACTGATGCACACGCAGGAGGCAGCAAACGGACGTGCAGCAGGTCTCCGGCACATGGAGGAGCAGCGGAGGCCAACAGAGAGGGCCAAGCGAGATGGCTCCAGAAGCTCCAGATGACGTCCACAGAGTCTGGCTGAGGGCAGAGACCCTCCTGTTTCTCTCCCGGTTGGATGCTCCTGGACCCATACAAGGTACAAAGTCTTGCACCCAGGGAGGCAGAAAGTGCGACATATAATCTAGAATATGGATTGTAACATTTGGGTCCTTATCTGTAAAGTGGGTTCATCACCCCTGCCTTGTAAAGAGTGAAGTGAGACACGTGACCATGTATGTAAATTATAGAGGGTGAGATGGTACCATTACTTCTGTCAGCACAACCTCTACCATCTCAAGGGCAAAAACACCTAGGCTTTTGGGAATTTCTGACATATAATCCTGAAGTTTAAAGATGGGCAAAGCATGTTGTGAAACAAGAAATAGCTTTGAAAACAGAGATAGGTTTCCACGGCAGCTGGCACACAAACCTGTTTCCTAACCTGTATTAGGAAATTAGTAAACTGGAGAATTTAATAATAATAATAATAATAATAAATAAATAAATAAATAAACATGTTAATAAAGCTCTCCCTAAAAAGGAGTCAATCTCAGGCCAGGACAAAATCTTTTCTTCTAAATGTTCACCTGCTCACCTATTGCAAATCTAATCCCAGTTGGATACCCCTTTGTTCTGAAAAATTCTCCCTCTGTCCCTGATTGTCCAGGAGCAGAAAGCCAAACTCCAGTCATAGTTTAAGCTTCCAATGCAGAATAAAAATATAACAATTAGAACAAAATGAAGAAGAGAAGGAATATCCTGTCACAGCCATCAGTTTTCAAATTAACTAGCTAACCAGAGAATCAAATATTTTACATAATTTTGGAATATTCTTAATAATAACTGGAAAT
>CM052898.1:135451441-135515920 GCA_028534135.1 Potos flavus | reverse complement strand
TCCCCATGCTCCTGAGCCCCTGTTTCCATTTGCCTAACCCTGCAGGGCTTCCAAGCAATCTCCTGTGGCTTAATACAGTCTCTTTAGGGTGAATATTCAGTGTATTCACGATTTGCCCCTTTATAATCTACCCCCAGGGTGGACTTACCAACTCCCCTAGCTCTGAAAAGGGACTGCTGGCTGAGGACTCCTGCTCCACTTATTCCAGGGCATGCCTCTTTAACATGTGGCTATTTCACTTAGAATTAAATAAAACTAAAAATTCAGTTCCTCAGGGCACCTGGGTGGCTCAGTGGGTTAAGCGTCTGACTCTTGGTTTCAGCTCAGGTCATGATCTCAGGGTTGTAAGATTTAGCCCCACATCGGGCTCCATGCCTAGCCAGGAGTCTGCTTGAGATCCTATCTCCCTCTCCCTTGTGCTTGTGCTCTCTCTCTCTGAAACAAATAAATAAATCTTACAAAAAAAAAAAAAAAATTCAGTTCCTCAGAGGCGCCTGGGTAGCTCAGTAAGTTAAGCATCTGACTCTTCAGTCCAGGTCTTGATCTCAGGGTTGTGAGTTCAAGCCCCACACTGGACTCCATGCTAAGCATGGCGCTTAGTTAAAAAAAAAAAAAAATTTCAGTTCCTCAGTCACACTAGCCACATTTCAAGTGCTCTATAGCCACACGTGGCTAATGGCTACTGTAACTGGATAGTACAGACATAGATCATTTCCATCATAGAATATTCTACTGGACAGCACTATACACACACACACACACACACACACACATTCTTGTCTATTTGTCTTACTTTCTTCCAAACGTAATACACATAAAATAACATACGTATGTAACAAGACAGTCAAAATCAAGATGGAAGCTCCATGCCTTGTAGAACCAAGCTCTGCCAACAGGTGGCAGTGAGATCTCACACAATTCATTTAATAACCTCCTGCTAAAGCCCAAAATTCCTTGTTTTTAAAAAGGAGACAATAACACCAGTCCTACCAATTCTCTCCAGTGACTCTAACAGTCATGAGATAATGCATGTGGAAGTACTTTCAAATTTTTAAGACAACACTCAAATCGAGCCATTGCTATTCCTATTCTAAATAAAGACTCACACTACAGACCGAAGGTGTGTGTCCCCCAAAATTCATATATTGAAACCTAACCTCTAAAGTAGTGGTATTAAAGGTGAGGCCTCTGGGAGGTGATCAAGTCATGATGGTGGAGCCCTCCCAAATGGGAATGGTGCTCTTAGAAAAGAGACCCGATGAAACCCCCTTCTGCCGTGTGAGGACACAGCAAGAAGACGGCCATCTATGAAGCTGGAAACAGACTGAATCTGCCGGCACCTTGACTTCCCAGCCTCCAGAACTATGAGAAATAAACTTCTGTTAATTAAGCCACTCCATCTATAGTATTCTGTTACAGCAGCCCAAACTAAGACACAGCATTATTTTATTGTTAAAAGAAAAAAAAAAAAAAAAAAAACACATAGCAGAATCCCAGACTATTTCAGACTCTAAAAGAATTTACATCTGTATCTCAGGGTTACCTACTCTAAGTTAGCATGATGAAATCCTGAAGAATAGACAATAAATTAGAAGACTGCAGATGGAATAATTCTTGAGTTTTTAAAGAAGGAAAAAGAACAGTTCCAGGAAAGTACAGACCAACACATTACTTACCAGTTCTTAGAAAATTGAGAGCACACTTTATAACAAAAGACTGTGAAATATTCATAACAAGATATATTTGTTAGAATTGCTTACTAAGCCAAATAACTTTAGGGATATTATAGTCTGCCTTGATTTCAGCAAAATATTTAACATTCCCCCGATATGTCCCTGTGATCAAGATGGTGAAATGAGGACTAATGGGCAGTGTGATTCAATACATTTATGTCTGTTCAAAAAAATACCCCCGAGTAGTGTTGATTATGTGTTCAAAGTTAGCTTGAAAGGGGGATGTGGAGAATATTGTCCTTGGAGCCATTCTGTTGCACGGTTTTGACAATGATGGATGTTCTCGAGGGGAGTTCCTGCATATGACAACGACACTGCACAATTCACCCAGGCTTCACCAGAGAAGGCTCTGAAGGGCTACCCTCCAGAAGGTGTGACAGGCAGGCAACTTCAACTCTGGGCAAGAACGCACACGTACACAGTATTCCTGGCCATTTTCTTTTGCTAAGCTAGCTATAACCACACAAAGACAGATTATTAACCCCAGTTTAGAATTACGGAAATTAAGGAGCATCAGAGTGGTTACATCCATCAGTCAGGGCAGAAGAGCCAGCCAGCAGTACAGCTGGGATTGCAGCCCTGATCTCCCTAACTCCCGAGCTTCCAGTCTTCCCTCTGCCCCACATCTGAACACGTAGGTGGTAACTGTCCTGACTCCCAACAAAGTACAACTCCCTCTTTAACCTTTCTCTGCCCTCTCTCCTTCCTCTCCTCCCACCTCCTTCCTTTTCCATGATCTTGCTCTTTTTTGTTTTAAAGATTTTATTTATTTACTTGACAGAGAGACAGAGAGCGAATACAAGCAGGGGGAGCAGCAGAGGGAGAGGGAGAAGCAGGTTCCCCACTGAGCAGGGAGTCTGACGCAGGGCTCAATCCCAGGGCCCCAGGATCATGACCTGAGCCGAAGGCAGACACTTACCCAACTGAGCCACCCAAGTGCCCCCCCACCATGATCTGCTCTTTACCTTCTTCCCTGCCTGTGTTTTATGTCTATTCACATCTAGGTAGGTTTTGTTCCCCTAAGGTTCTTAAGGAGAGGCCAGGAGCTGATCTCTGCTCTAGAAAATGATGTTCATGGTCTCCCAAAGGCAAAATTACTAGATATCCCAAACACAGTTGGGAGTGACCCATATTTTACTGTTTGTTCCATTTTCAACTCCTTTGGGACAAATAACTGTCCTATTTTAAACTGGAACTAGGGTGTGGGGGTTGTGTACACGTGTGTGAGTGAGGGGAAGAGAGGGGAGAGAATATGTAATACCCTAGCTTCCTGACTTTATAGTTGAAAACTTCTAGGTCAATCATAGTTTGTACAGTCAGCATTCCAAAACCATGACCTCTTGCGCCCAACATACACATGCACCCTTGGATACCTAATAACCTTCTATTTTTAATACTGACATTTGGAACCCCAGTATTACCATTAATATCGTACATGTGCATTTTTAAATTCATAATAAACCAGTCTGGTAGGAAGAAAAAATATTACAATTCCTATTTTAAAGAATCATCAAATCAGAGAATGTCAGTCATTACATTTATAAGGAATTATAATACCAAGAAGTCCCCTGGCTTCCAGGCCAGCTCTCTCTAATCTCACAGGGCTCCCTGACAGCATTTCGAGGAAGAAAACTAGGTCTCCGGTCTTCTTATTTGGTTCTTTTTGCAGAAATGCAAATTCATATCCTAAGAGGGGTGGGAACAGTTTAAATGGAAGTAATTTACTCTCCCTTTAAGTGAAAAAGGGAAAGAAAGGAATAGGAAAAGAAACAGGACAAAACTTCCTAACACTTCAAATGCAGTCATGACCAGCTTAACCACAGATAGAGAAATAGTTACATAAATCACACAGAGCCAAGGAATCAAAGAGCAGGGCTTAAGGGTCCTCCAGCCTAACCCCCCCCCCACCCATGCACAGACTGTGACATCCTTGATGATGATGACAACCATAATCACTAAGGTTCACTGAGCACTAAGTCCCAAGCACTGTCTAATGAATGTTTACATATTTTCTCTCATTTACTTAGTCTACAACCCTAAGAGATAACTATTATCATCAATCCATTTCACAGATAAGAAGAAACTACCTTATCATCCATCTTCAATCTTCACAATAGTCCTAAAGAGATTGCTGTTACCACTGTTACCATGTTAAAGATGATAAACTGAGGCACAGAAAGGTCTAGTAACTTGCCCATGGGTCGCAGAGGTCTCCCAATGTACAGCCCAAAGCTCCTTCTACAGAGCAATATCTCAGCAATACAGAAAATACCTTCACCCCCTTCTCCCAATTGGCCATCCAGCATAAAAACTTAAAATCAGAACCTGAGGTTGACACCGTGTGCAAACAGGCCCAAGACTGGGCCTTGCAGTATCCCACTGGAGAAAGGCCAGCACTGACCCCAGAGGAAAGCAAGAGTCAATAATTCAAAATGTAGGCATGGATTTGTCACAAAAACAAACAATCCTCCAAAAAAACAAAAGTAGTAATTTCATAAGAAATGAATTTTTAAAAGCGAAACAGAGAATCGATGGCTCAGGAAAGGTAAAGCTATGGCAATGGGTTGTAAATCCTGATCATAAATTAAGGCTGAAAACTTAAGAGGATTTTTGATTTAGTCGCTGGGTAAAATGCTTTACTGGATACACTAGCACCACCTTGTGGTGAACAAAAGGAACTTCTAAGGTTCTATCTTCTCCATACCAACAAAAAATGCCTTTTCTATGGGGGTAAAACAATTTTGGATACACATCACAAGCCTCCAGAATTTCACTCACTAAGAGATGATCGCTATTTTTACCAAATATCCCACTTTGGGGAAATCTTGTTTTATCCAGAGAGGACAAAATGCAAAATGAGGCTAGTCCTGGCATCTTCAGTGCATATCTTTATGAATGAATGCTGAAATACAATGTTGAGATCATATTTCACATTTCTGTAGCACTGTTACATACGTGATTTTATTATCAAAACAATGCCACGAGTTAGGCAGAAAATATATTTATCCCATTTTACAGATGAGAAAATCGCGGTTCATTCATGTTATTGGCCAAGTTAGTTATAGAATTATTTGTGCCGCTTGCAGAGCAAGCTAAGAAATTAACAGGACTTCACAGGAACCAAGGGTCTTATAAAGAGGAGCACGCTGAAAAGGCCAAAGTATGAGAATCAAGAGCTGGTCAAGTGTATGTCCCACTCTCTTTCAAATGACTTCTAAAGAGCTGACTTCTCAGCAAAGCTGTACCTTCCACAAGTTCAAAAATGAATGGAACCGTAGCAAGAGATGCGGCCTCAGAGAGGCAGCCACAACTGGCTGGACCATTGGGGAGCCCTCTACCATGCCTGTGTGCCAGTCCATCACTGAAGTCCTCCAGCGCCAACATGCCGACAGAAGAGGACATTTCCGCCAAACTGAAATAAACACATCATCTTAACCAGACCATGGCATCCCATCCCCAACTTGTCCAAAATCTGCTTGTTCTTTCTTGTCTGTAGAACATCAGAGAAATTATTTTCATCCTTCTGTCTGAGTCAAGGAACTGAGCCAAGGAACTTCATTTGGCAGAGAAGAGTCTTACATGGAATCTTCCTACTAGGTCTGTGCTCTGTTCATAATGGGATGGCATGCATTTGTCAGTTTTTTTGGACTCTGCTTTTAGAGGAACCTGTGCTGGGGGCGGGATGCCCATCTGCCCCATCTCAGAGGAAACTTTCTTAACTTCTTCTTTTTATTTGATGCTATGAGACATTTGGAGGGTCATATGTTCATTGAGCGCTACTCTTACTGAACTCAAGTGTCAATTCATCAAATCTGTTAATATACTACAAAAATATGTGTATGTTAATCTGTATTTGCAGTTCTAATTATTTCTTATTGAATATTTTTTTGAAGATAGAGGTGTAGAATTTAATGAAGTTATTCTAAATTGGAGAACTATACCTTGAAAGCATGTGGAACTCTCCCTTTAGGGTATTCTATATTTATTTCTAATATTTTTACTTGTTTGTTGTTTGCATTTTAATTTGATGGTGACGATATTTAATATAGAATATAAGAATTGGAGCATTTAGAAGAATTTCTTGCTGGGGCGCGTGGGTGGCTCAGTCATTAATCGTCTGCCTTCGGCTCAGGCCCTGATCTCAGGGTTCTGGGATCGAGCCCCACGTGGGGCTCCCTGCTCAGCAGAGAGTCTGTTTCTCCCTCTCTCTCTGATCCTCCTCCCTAATTGTTCCTTCTATCTCTAAAAAAAAAAGAAGAAGAAGAAGAGTTTCTGGCCACAGATCAGAACTCTTTTCTCCTTGGTTGGCCCCAAATTAATTAATAGATTCTTTTCTAATGGCAGTGAGTGAAAGGCCAAGATATCAATCGGACATTTTTTTCAACAAAATCTCTTTGTTTTCTACTCAAGATAACATTAAGAAATCATCAGATATCACTTCTCCTTGAACTGTTTCAAAGGCCTGAGCCAAGCTAGAGAAACATACACACACACACACACACACACACACACACACACATTCCCTGGCTTCAGTACAACCACAGTCAAGCTTCCAGAACATGACCTGGTCCCTCTCTTTCTCCTTTGAGTGATCACAGCTTCCTCTATTATAAACCGAACATGACCAACAGTAACGACCTCTAATCATAATTCTCCTTTTTCATCAGGGTTCCAAGAGGCAGGCTTCCCATTCTTTAAAAAGATATTAAAAGATAGCAAACATGCAAACATTTTGGTGACATAGTACAATATAAAGCTAATGAACATCTTAAGTGTTCATTCTCTTTTCCATTGTCGTAACTTGTAGATATATTCATCATATATATCTTTAAATATCATAATACAAATAATAACATATTTATACATAATACTTATCACTTATACACACACATGCACACCTCATGGGAATCACCTAGACCCCGCCATTCAGACAAAAGCCACATGTCCACTGCAGGGGCTGAGAAACCTGTTGGCACGTGATGGCAGGCTTACCAAAGATCCTTGAGAATGCCGGGTCCAGTAATAAGAAAAACCTTAAGAAACAGAAGAAATCTAGAGGGACAGTCTCGATAGATTTGACTATGTTTTACCCAACAATAAAATAATACACTGATAATGAAAACATTAAAGCATTATAAAAAACAGACAAGGATTAGACAATTCAAGAAAAAAATACAAATGGCTGAGAAAATTCCACAGCCCATCGCTAGCAGCTGCTTGAAATAGACGTTAAATAAAAATAATTGAGGAAATGTAAATTACCTCACCAACAAGAAACCATTTTCTATGGAGTTGGCAAAGATTAAAAACATTATAAAAACTCCTGACTATCCTCTTCCATTGTGAAAACGCTAAGACGATATGTTTCAAAAGTCTTAAAGTTTTTATAGCTTTTGACCTAGTAATTTCAACTCTAGATAACTACCCCAAGGAAATAATCAGAAGTGCAGGCAAATTTATGTGCAAATATGTTTATAATAGCATTATTTATTATAGTAATAAATGGAATCAATAAACATGCCCAACAAGAGAGAGCTGTTTAAATTACAGGCCATCCAAACACACGCACACTGTGAACTGTTACACGGCCATTAAAAATTACATTTACAAGGAATTTTGAATGACATGGGAAAACGCTTATGATGCACAAAGTGAAAAAAAAAAATAGGATACAAAGCTATTCATATAGCACAATCTGAATTTTTTAAGTGGAGTTTGTGCGCAGAGAAAAAGCACCAATACATAAAAAATGTGTAAGATTACATGTGATTTTTATCTTACTCTTTATAATACTTCTTTGGTTTTTTTCCAATTTTTCCGTAGTGAGCATATATTACCTTAACAATTAGAAAACATATTCGTTGAAAGAACATTCCACAGCACCATACTCTAGGCCTGGAAAGACTCCATTCTATTTATTCCTTTCTATCCCTGATTGTTTCCTAAACACATGAGGCACATCCACCCCTCCCCGCTTTTCTTCTTTAAGTCCTTACTGCTTGGAAGTCCTTCCAAGAACCTGAAAGTCAGTTCTTCTGGGTGATATTCTCTGAAGACCTCAGTAAGAACTGGCTGTTTCCTTCTCTTTGTTTTAGAATCACTTGATATCTGGTGGTAGTGATGTGAAAATATTGGGGTTCGGAGCTGATGGTCAAGAAAGAATTTGAGACATCTTCAGTGCAAAAAGGTGGTTTTATTAAAGCACAGGGACAGGACCCATGGGCAGAAAGAGCTACACTGGGGTCCTAAGGAGCGACTGATTATATACTTTCAAGGTGGGAGGGGGTTAGGGATAGCGTAAGTCTTTAAGGAATTTGGAAGCAAGGCTTCTAGGGCCTTGAGGGGCTAGCTGTTGTTAGGAAAAGGTCATTTACTACTATCTAGTAAACCTTTAGTCAGAAGACCCTTCAGGTGTGTATCAGTGGGTCATATGCTTGGATGATGACTGCCAACATGGATCTTGGAGGATAGAGATAAAGGAAATTTCCAAAGGAATTTTGGAGACTTACCGGATCCTAGAGGTTGGGCTAATGCTAAGGTAAAGCGTTAACTTCAAGGCCGTGGAGTTCCTAGAGGAAGGCCACTCTGACTGTCTCAGGGACTTGTCAATTAGCCATAAGTTGTAAGGAAATTTAATTTTTTTTTGCCTTTGTTCTCCACATCAGTAGGATGTGGGATGTAGGATGCCAGTTACTAAATTAATTCCAATTATTCATTTATGTGTCTGTGTCCCCCCTCCCCCACACACACACCATTGGACTTTGAACTCTTCAAAGGCCCAATACCTTAGAAATCTTTAAATGTCTAATACCTGGTACCATTCCTGGCCTGCTATAAACATTAAATATATGGATGAATGAATGATAAATGGAAGGATGCGTAGATGGATGGAGCCAAATGCGGAAGTTTTGCAAGGGTGAAAAAATCTAGAAGCTAAGTCATCTTCAAGTTGCTTCACATATGTGGATGCACACACCCTGCCGAAAACACATGGGAGGCACTACATTGAACACTATAAGACAAGCTGAGCTATAATTAGCTTATAATAGAACTGGAATTTTTCTAGTTGAAACAACAAATCTGTTATCCTGCTTTACAGTAAGTGGCTTTCTACAAAGGATACCCATGTGCTATTTTATTATTAAAAACCATTCCAATAAAAGATATGCTGAAAAATTATTGCAATTTCTACTAATTAAAAACTAATTAAGTCATTTGCTGAATAATACATGTACTCTACTTGCATTATCTATGAACATGCTCTTCACTTACAAATATTTGTCTCCATTTCATTAAAGTAATTAAACTGCTTCAAGTACGGTTATTTTTACAAGCATTTTATAGCCAACTCTCAATTTTCCATACCAATGGAGAAGCATAATTGAAATATTTAAAACTGAGTAAGTGATAATACAGAACCTCCCTGCAGTTCCTCTCCTCCTCCAGTTTAACAAACAACAACAACAACTAACTTGAGTTTTAGCTTTGGCTCCCTTCTCTGACTCCCACTCTGGTAGCCCGAACAGACAATCACTGCACATAAACAGTAGGATTGTACTTATACGCGTATGTCGCCTCCTTCCCTCCCCCACCTCTCAATATTCTCATTTTAATGTGTGTTAGGGCAAAATGGAAGGATAAATGAGCCTCCTTTCCCAGGGAAGAGGGACCATCTACAAATCAATGACAAAATTAATCCCACTCTGTCTGTCCGACCACATAGCCCATGCTTTGTCCCTGGCAATTACAACAATTCTTTAAGTTCCTAGGGGGAAAAAAAAAAAATGCTGCACAAAGCAAAAACTTCTTCACACGAAAAATTATAATGGAGATTCTGAGTGAAGGTGTCAGGGTCTGCAGGACAGTGTAACTGGCTGCAGCTTTGTTTGCTATTTTAAAGCAAGGGAAATTACTCGGAGGAAACTTTCCTTCGCAGAAGGGGAGGGAGCCTAATTATGAAGTGGCAGAGAGTAAATATAAGTTGGATGCATCTAATTACATATATCGAGGAACGTGACAAGAAACTATACATTGGAAACTGGTTGGCAATCTACTTTCCATAATAGTCACTTTGTCGGGGACAAACTGAGTAGAGTTCTCCTAACTCTCTAATGCCAGTTTTTGACCTACTGTAAGAACTGAGTGTGGGAGGAGCGAAATGGTGCTTCACAGAGAAAGCACCACCCAGGGAGGCAGGAGTCCTGCAGAGGGGACAGCCAGGAGCAGATGTGGGAAGGAGGAATGTGGTAAGAGTGCAGATGGGGAGGCGAGGCGGGGGGGATTGGCTCCAAGGGCCTGACAGCTGCAGTGATGATACAAAACACATGATGGGTTGATGATGCAGAGATACATACATACACGCACAGATGGATGCATGGACAAATATACAGGCAGAAAGAAAGAATAATAGTTCGTACACACACCTATCATATAGGAACCTAATCAATGTACTACACCCTGGAGGTCCCCATACACAATATTGGTTCCTAAGGCTAAAGACACAAAACAGGTTGTATGGTAGGAGGCAGGGGGAGGAAGCTGTTATTGTTGTTTTGTTTCCTTCTCATACAGGCCTCAGAGGTGATCTCCAAGATGTGTTCAGAAGGCTTAAGGCAGAATTTGATTCAGACCTCGTGTGTTATATGACATCTCCTTTATTCTGGACTTTCCCCTCTTTTAAATTTTATTAGATTTTAATCGAAGACCATCTGATGAAATGTTCTGAACCTAGATTAGAGTGGAGCACGTACTACAGCTGAATGAGAGGGAGGACAGCAGAATCACATAATGGAATATAAAACAGATTTTAAAAGCAATAAAACTGCAGCAGGCAGAGGGGTCTCCTCAGGGGCAGGGAGGAGCCGGAACAAGCAGGAACACACTCACTACCTAGAGAAAGAGAACCGAGTAAGTTCCTCCTCAGGCCAAGGAAGGGCCCCCTTTCCCTTGGGCCAGGATGTGCTCAGTTCTGCCCAGGGCACAGCAGAAAGGAGAAACAGGGTCCAAGCGGCTTTATGTGGAAAACCAAAGAGAGTTATAAAAAGGGGAGAACCAGAGCTCTCAAGAACTTGAGGCAGACCCTTGACTTCTCCAAAATTCATCCTGAGAGACAACGGAGGTCAGTTTTGCTATGCCATCTAGAACAGGACTTCTCTGAACCTTACCATGCAACTGTACCACAAAGGATTTTACTAAAATGCAGATTATGATTCAGAAGGTCCCTGGGTGATCCTGAGAATTCACATTTCTAACAAGCTCCCAAGGATGCTGACGTTTTGTTCCAGGGACCACAGTTAGAGCAGTGGAGGTAAAGCGGTATTTTTCTCACCTGCTTCAGCATCACAGCTCGAAGCTATAGTGCAGCCCCCAGGACCCCACCCAGAACTGCAGCTCTGCAACCTCGTCATCTGCAGATGTATCGAGCTGCCCTGATGAGGTTTTATAACTCCTCTTCCACATGACAAATTCCTGACCGTTTGTAACACGGAGCTCGCTACACAAACGATTGTACGACGGGAAGGAGAGCTCCAAGCTGAAGGGCAGAACTGAGGGTGATGTGAAGAGGTTGGGAGTGGCTCTCATGGAGGAGCTGAGCAATGGGTCTGTGAAGACCAGACCATGCTGGGAGCCCTCTCTCCGGGCCTCCAGGGCATGCTTGCTTTCCGGCAGGCACACCTACTTACGGGCTCCATGTTGCTGAGCACGTTTTTGTTTTGACTGAAGCAGAGTTGACACACAATACTGCATTCGTTCCAGGTGTACGACACAGTGATTTGACAACCCTATACATCACCGAGCAGATGTTTTTTAAACAAACCCCATTACAGTGCCCTACTGAATGGAATCTCTTCAGGAGCCATCCTGAGCTCTGCACTTTCCCTCACAGCCATCTGCCCACATCGTGACCAGTGCTGTTGGCTGAGCCTCTGGGACCCAACCTGTCCTCCATCTCCTCCTCCCCATGTCCACGGCTACATCCTAGTCCAAGCCATTGTCTTCTCCCCTTTGGACCAGAGCTACGGTCTCCTAGCGACTGTCCCAACTACTGTCTTGCACCCAGCATTTTTTCTCTATTCCACGGCTAGCCTAGAACTCCTTCAGAAGCATCTCGATGCATTCAGAATAAACTCTTCACTAAAGCCTGAAATGTCCCACATGATCTTATTTCTCCACCTTTCTTGTACCTTCTCATTCTATCTCTATGCTCCAGCTGCACTGGCCACCTCTGTGTTTCTTAAAATTTACCAAGCAACTTCCCATCTCACAGTCTATGCACACGCTCACTTTTTGCAGAACATTCTTTGCCAGACATAGCTAGATCCTGCTCTTCCTTTAGGCCTAGCCACAAATACTACCTTCCCTGAGTGAACTTCCCTGTCCACTTCACCATAAGTAAATCCCTCTTTGGCCACTTGTCCTTCCTTTAGAGCATGTACTATGACTGGCAATTAGTTCACTTGCTTACTCATGGACTTTTCTTTCTCTTCCACTATACCACTGGTTCTCCAAGTGTGGTCCCTGGAGAGACCACACCAACATTACCAGATAATCTCTAAGGGTTGGGCTCAGCCTCTGTTTAGCAAGCCGTCCTTGTGAACTGGTATATGCTGAAGTCTGGGAACCACTGCACCAGTCTCTAACCACCACAGGGGTAAGGACCTAATCTGTCTTGTATGTATGCCCAGCACCTGGAATAGTGCATATAGTAGACATTTGGTATAGTAGACATTTTAAATTAATAAATAAATCCTGTAAGGCCAATTTCCATGCCCCAGCCAATAATCCCTTCTTGAGCCATTAGTATACTTGCAAAAGAGCCATTTAGAAGACAAATCTCACAAATTTTATTTCCAATGAAGGAGTCCTAAGCTGGCTTCAGAGTAGCAGACAGGTTTTAGGGGAAGTTGGGACACCCACTAGGAGACTGCTGTAGTATCCAGCTGAGAAATGATGGTGGTGGGAACCAGAGTGATGGCAGGGGAACGGGAGAGGAGGTGGTAAGCTGAAGGACAGATCTCAGAGACTGAACCAACAGGACTTCATGACTGGTCATAGGTGGAAGGATATGAGGGAAAATGAGAGGCCAGGAAAAGCATAAGAGGAGTGTGAGGTAAAAATGGGGGTTCATAAGAAGAAAAAATAGGGTAATAAAAGATAGTAAGCAGACTGCCTTTGCCTAGGAATGGTTACACTGGGCCCCTTCCTTTCTCTCTTTAACCCCCTTCCAACCCTCCATCTCTCCAAAAACACATGTGAGAAGTAGATATTCTAGTGTAACCCACAGCTAGAATGGCATATTTGAAAGAAATCACTTAGGGGCCCCACATCTTTATTATGCGGCTGCTAATGCCACAGCCCCTTCAGGGAAGTGGCTTATTCAGGTTACACAGCTGCTGGTGGCCATGGGGATCAAGCCCCAGTCCCCGCACCTCCTAGCCCCCACCTGAGACAGCTGCTTCACTGGGTGCTCTGTGGGATAGAAAGAAAAACTCCAGGGTCCAACATGACTGAAAACGTTGCAAGCAACATTCTCTCTCTGAGTTGTAGTTCACCTATTCGGGCTGTGTGAAGTCTTCCACTGGAGGAAGCTGTTGAATCTCGCATGTCTCAAACACAGCTGACCATGGAGTCCTCTTTCCGTGCACTTTCATAACACCTGCTAGCAGCCCAAAACGCACATACTAGGCATGAGCTACGGGACAGATACGGATAGATTAACCCCAATCTAAAGGTTACACGTAAATTTTTCATATACTCATAGAAGTCTTGGTGCCTTTGTTATGTTTATCCACATGAGCTGTTCTAAGCAGCTAGCAGAGCTCACTCTGAAAGCCTTTAGCCTTCCCCAGGGGAAAACCACAACAGACGCCCTGCTAGGTGATCCCCACTTTAGGTATTTCCGCATGCTTTCGACATGGAGCTTCCCAAGCCCATCCCTGCACTTGGAAGCCCTGCACTGCCCAGCTGCCCTCTTCTACCATGAGGCCAGAGTGTGCACATAAGGCCACCGTGATGCTCTAGAAGGAAAAATCCCCCACATATGGCTAAGAGGAAGTGGGGAACAGGGGCGGTCGGGTTTAGGGATAACCAAGCATGGCTGCCCAGCAGGAAGAAGAGGGAATGGGGAGGGGGCCAGGGCTTGGGAGCCTCTTACCTAGGGAGGATGGGGGCGTTGGCAGGCTTGAGGCTGTATTCAGGAACCTGGGAAGGAGATCTCTCAGCAGTGCTGGATTCCAAATTAGCAGGGGTGCACAGGCATAAAACCTTCCTAATGGGGAAGGGCATGGACCCGACACAGGGGGCCTGACTGAGGTAGCTGTGCCACCCAGCTATGAGGGAGGGAGGAGCAAGGAAGAGAGCCGATGCTCTGGAATTCATACACACCAAAGTCCAAATGAATAAGCTTCTCATGTTTTAGCTGCATGAGGTTAGACACAGGACACCATTCTCCTGAGTCTGGGCTTCTGCATATGTAAAAGAGACACAATGATGTCTGCCTCCCAGAAATGCTGGGTGATTTAAATCAGATAATGAGCGAAAACACTGCCAGATAACAGAAGTGCAAGCAAATATAGGTACGATTACAAGAGTTATCACAGGTATTTACTGAGCATTTACAATGTTCCAGGCACTGGGTTAAGTCCTTCACAGACATGAGGTTGTCTATGCCTTCTAGCTCTCTGAGGTAGATTATAGCATAACCTCAATTTTACAGCTGAAGAAACTGAAGCCCAGAAAAACGAATTTACTTGCCCAGAAGCACACAGACAGAAGGCAGTAAAGCCAGCATCTGAACCAGAATCTGAGTACAGAAAATCTTTCCCAGTTCACAAACACTGTTGCAGAAAAGGGCAGAGAGGCAGGCATGCTAATAGTGAACCAGCAAAACTGACAGGGAGAGGGTGCTACGAATGCTGTGACAGGCAATGTCCCCTCCCAACATCCATTTAACAAGCATCAGCCTTTGATTTCAATTTGCAGACTCTGCCTGAGATACAGTAGACCTAGAAATCCTGGTGAGGGATCCATCCAGTTCTCAATAGGGACGGGAGAGAAGCCCGGCTGGGTGACAGGGCCGGTGGGCTGGGGGCCGGCACCAGGGATGGTGGTGATGTGCTCTCTGCCGACTTCCAGAATAGGAGCCTCCCTCCAGGCCCTCAGGCCTGCTCTACCTCCAGAGACAGAGAGCACAGTGTAGACAAGGCCCGTGGGGGAAGAGGTGATCCCTGGTCACCAGCATCCCCGCAGAAGCCCCCTCTAGCCTGTGTGGTGCCACAGCCGTTGGCGATCCAGAGACAAAAGCTCCTCAATGGACATTAACTCACGGGGAAGAGATTTTCCCAGCTGGAAGATGATGGACAAACCCGGCCAGTCCGGAGTGATCTCTGAAGAAAGCCAGGGAGTGAGGGGTTAAGGAGTGAGAGCTTCTGAGGAATGAGGCATGAGGAGGAAGCAACCTTCACATCACCTGCCTGCACCTGGTCACAGCAGGCCGTCCTCCAAGTTTTATTGAACCAGTGCTCCAGTAAAGAACAGCCAGTCCCAAACGTTGCCATATTCTGTGCCAGGATGGCTGGGAGAGGAGTTCCGGAACGGCTTAACATGAACCCCGGAGATGAATTACAGTCCTCGGTGAAGCCAAAGGGGTGGGGTGGGGCTTTAAGTGGATTTGAGGGTACAGTGCAGGGAATGGGGGGGTGTTGCTCAGTCCCCAGTCTCACCAAGGTTGGAAAATACAGGATCGAATAGTTTATCCCATGAGCGAAATTACATGTTAGCCAGTAACATACAGAGCAGGTCCTAAAACCAAGCAGTGTTAGCTGAGAAGGACAAAATCTTACAGCCCTTGAAGAAGGGGGAAGGCAGAGGAGGAAAAGAGAAGAAGGAAGGGGAGGAGGAGAAAGGAAAATGGGAAAGAAGGAGGAAAGGAGACAGTCCTAGGAGGAGGGAGGGAAGAGACAGGAGCTCCTAAATTAAGGTCAAATACTAAATGAAGAAATCTTACATCCAAGGCCGGTCCATAGATGATAGGACCATTTTATTCTATTGCTTAGGATTTGAATAAAATCTATTGTTTTAAAACAATGCTGTCAGACTTTTGGGCAAGTCTGCTCGTCATTGTAACTTTAACTCTTGTAATAAAGGAAAAAAAGAGTTTAAAATTAAACATAAATGATAAAAACCTCAAAATTTTCAAGTCAAATTTCATTAATTGATAAAGGTCTACCCTGCGCCCTGGGCAAGGTCAGTGGAAGGGATTTGGTTAATTTGTAAGATAAAAGGCATTGTGAATAATTGAGGCCACATTAGAGGGAAGGGCTGTAGTTTGAATGGCATTCCAAGGTCAAAAGACTGAAGAGCTAAGAGCCCCTAACCAAAAACACCAAGTTAACCTTTCAGAGAGGAAAAATTCAAGTTACTGTGGCCTAGAACTTCAATGACTGATAAACAAGAAACAGACAATATATATTGGTAATCTACCTGTTTATACATAGATATATCTTTCCTTTGGCTAAGGAATTTGACCAGTGGAATCTTGAATATTTTAAGGTGTTCTTTACAAGGTAATGTGTTATCTTGACAGTTTATTAGCAACAAAGTCAAGAAGGTCGAAACTGAAGACTTCTTCTATAATTTTATTTCTACTCTGCTTACATCTTAATAAAAAGTGTCTCTTGTAACAGTAAACAGAAACCAATCTGCATTTGCAGGTGCAGAAAAGGTGCTTTCAAATATATTATAAGCAGACAATGACATAAGCTTATTGGGATCAGCATTACTCAATATTCTCTGGACCTAGGCAAGATACAAAACTATCAGTTTCTTCTCTTGGCTGAATAGAAAGTGAATAGCAAAGTCCATAGGACATAAAACCAAGTCAATTAAGACTGTGGTAGTTTTGTTATTGTTGTCATTATTAGCAATAATGATACCATTACACAGTATTTTATTGGTTTCTAGTATTTTCCCATTATTAGTGGTCAGAGCTGCTTTGGTTGAAGGTGTGTGTGTTAGGGGCAGGTTGGGGGGCTGGGTGTCTTTCCATTCCCTCACACCCTCAGAGGTGGCCCTCCAGGCTCAATGGGAGACATAATTTGAATAACCATAAATTGCCTGATTTTATCCTCAATGTTCCTATCATGGATATTGTGGTTACTACCCTAACCTTTATTCCCCTTCTCTTGGTAGCTGTCAAGATTTCCATTCTGGAACCCACACTCTATCTGCCATAGCCCACCTGCTTTGGCAGAAGGTCATGCCACACCTGGTTCTAGATGTGGGGCACATAGGAAAAGAAGTATTATCCCAAGCAGGGCTCAGCTGCTACTTGAAGGGTAGGAACTGACACAGTTTAAACACCAAATGAACCCTGTACACCAGAATTTTCTAGGAGTCTGAAAGAAAAAAAGCATCATCTCTCTTCCAAAAGATTTCCAGAGTACTCCCATATATACACACTCTAAATGTGGACAAGAAGCATATGGGTCTCGAGTTGCGACAGCAATGGGTATTTATTCTCAGGATGAAGCTAGCACCAGGAAAGGCAAAAAAAGGACACAGATGAAAAGAGACATGATTCCTGATGACATCATCTGCTGAATCACACCAATCCTGAAGCCTATCTAATTCTAGACTTCCGATCACATAAGCTAATATAGTCTATTACGTAAGCTGATTTGATTTGAATTTTCTGTTACTTACAGCTGATCTCACCCTAACTCAGATTGGTACCATATGAGGGGATTTTAGTCAGCTGTTAGAGATAAGAAGGCTGACATTCTAAGATCTTATATGACACAGAGCCCACAGCTAATAAGTGATGAGACCAAGTTTCAAGTCCTCCAACTCCAAGTCCAGTGCATTGTCATGTACCATCTCCAAAGGGTGGTCCTAGAGAGCCTCTTCTCCAGATTTATAATTTCCACTAAGTGTGAGTGCAAATATCTGACATCATACAATTAAAATAAAAATTGTAGTGTTGGTTCAAAAGATTTTTGCCTATTAAAGAGTAGCACTGTTTTTTTCTGATAGCAAAGAGCCACCATCCCCCACTTGTGGACCTGGAAGTAAATCCATCAAATGGCTCCATTCATAGCACCACCATAACATCAGGCATAAGGACAGGCTGGCAAAAGTATGTGTAGATGGCTAGGTATGCTGCTCTTACTGGACGGGCTATAAAATACATTAAAACAGAAGCCCTAGGTCAGTTATTTAACACCAATTAACAACATTGCTTAGGCAGTATGGAATCATAAACAGAGTTTCTGCCTTCTTAGCTAACAGAATATGTTAGCTAATAGAAGAGAGAATGGTGACCCTTCCTCCCTCTGCTACTTCTTCCCCCAACTACACTCCTCTCCCACTACCATGATGTGAGATTAATTCTATTCATGTATGTGCTAAGTAAGTGTGGGTGAGTTGAGAATCCTTCTATAGAGAAAAATGCACCCAGCTTACCTTAAACATCAATCAATTATATGAAAGCAGGTTCAGGCAGGAGGCACAGAGAGAGCACAGTTAGAAAAAAGAAAAGTGATTTGTGCCCTAAAGAGATATCTTGGGTTACTAAAAAGTAAACACAAATGAACCAAAAAAGAAAAAAGTCAAACTGCCTAGAGATAAAATAGACATCAATTATTATTTCAAATTAACATTATTTTTACTAAAATTAACTTCAGACTATCAGGGAGGAGTAAGAACTAAGCAGTTATAGCCAAAAAGGGGCTTACACTCTTCTTCCCACTTGAAATACTAACTTCTCACCTATCGAAATTTCTGTATAATGAGAAGGTCAAGAGTAGTACTTAAGAGTTCTGGTTTCAAGCCAGACCTGGAGCCAAGGCCCATTTCCAATATTTACTAACTATGTGACTGTATGAGTGACTAAATTACTGAGCCTATTTAAAACTATTTCCTCATGTACAAAATGGGTGGTTGTGAGGATTAAGATTACAGATGTCAAGTGTTTAAGATATAGTATTCAATAAAGTGAAGATACTATTATTAGCCGTACACCAATCATCCTTCAAAATTTTGCCCAGATTCCTAATTATTGACCAGCCTTCCCTGGCTTCCCATATACCCTGATAATTTGACTTACGGCAGCTACCAGAGCAGCCATTACCGTTAAGTCTCTCCTAAATGCTCTGGCCACAGACTCCAGAGAGTTCTACAGCATTAACCGTTTCTCTTCCAGGAATCCTTAGGTGGCTTTGCAGACTCTCTTTGGGCCAAGGATCAAGCCTCTGTATCACTGCCCTGTTTCCTGCGCGTCTAAGGCACTCTTAGCTTAGTCTCGCCTAAGTGACTCCTGGTGACACAAACCAGCATTGGGCGGAAGGGGTGGCTCTCGATTAGGACCACCACAGAAGGCAGGATCCATGTGATCCATTATCATGGAGGGTATGGAAGAACTGAGAAAGTAAGAACGTTCATGCCTCTTCCTATTTTCCGCAAAGACTTTATTTAAGTCTCAAGGGCTCCCATGTGGTATTAGGAGAAACCACATGGTATGGTGAAAATCCATACTACAGTTCCAGGTACAAACTCAGGTGAGATCTTGCTTCAGTTAAAGCAGTCAGGAGACAGAAAACACAGAAGAAATTTGAATAGAAAGAATTTAATATAAAGTACATGAAGTTACTGATCAGAAAGCTGAAAGTATAAAAGAACATTAAGGTATCACAGTTGCAGCAAGTACAAGAAACAGCTATCACCCCTAGAACCAGAGGAACAAATGCAAGAGTGTGTAATTATTCAAACTCAGAGATGAGGAAAAAAACTTACAGGAGGGTTACAGTCTTCAGAGAAGGGAACGCTAGGTGCAATGAGACTGATTCTCGAGGTGCTGGGAAAAACTGCAAACAAATTCAGCAGCTCGTATAGGAAGATGGGCTGTAGTCAGAGCAAAGAAGCTTTACTGTGTGACACTCAAAGGAAGAAAAAGCAAACAGAAAGGAGTAAAGCCCATTTCCCTCCTCTTGCAGTCTCCCTCTTAGAGCTCCCTCCTGGCAAGTCCTAACAGAGAACAGCTGATAAAGCGTAAATGTGACAGGCAAACTATCCCAAAGTAGAGTGTACAAGGTTATCTGTGGAGGTGAGAGACGACAGCTTAATGACTAGCACAAGGCTCCTATCCTCCCCTTTGACCAGAGATTTCTCACACTAGGAAATCACTGGAGCTTTCAGAGACATCCACTCTCCTCTTTTCTACTCAAAGGACCTCCAGGCCCTCAGCCCCAACAGTCCCTGAAGAAGGCAGGGATTTCCCAAGGATATGAAAAGCTGAGAGGAATTCCTAAAACTCCCACACCAGATCTACCCTAGATGGGTCAAAACAGGATGTTAGTTGACCCCAAGGACATGTTTGTATACGGCTAAGGTCACTCCTTATTTAATGATCACATTTTCCAGCCTACATCACTAGAATTCATTAACCAATCTGCACTAGGTAACAGTCCATTTAATACGACACTAGCAATATGAAATGTCCCAAATGCTCCACCATCCTCTAAGATGAATGTCTTCCCTTTGCTCTCATGGGTAAATTAACATCTGTACACATATGTGTACATACATTTTCTTTCCATTTATTTTGCTTAAAATCCTATTCCCATTTCCCTTACATTTTTACACAGAAGCAGCTTAGGTTTTTTAAACTTCACCAAGAAGGGGGAGTCTAGGATGATGGCAACTGGTAAAAGTGTTCCCTCTTTTCCTAAATCCACATGATCCATTGCTTCTGCCCCAGTTAGCTGCTGGGACTGATGAGCAGCTAATTAACTGCCAGAGAGATGTCAGGCTCCAATTCATACCTAATGGGGAGAGTACATGGGAGCCTGAAGACCATAGTCAGAGAGATGAGGTAATGACTGGATACCTTGAAGGAGCTCCATCTCCACAGATTTTTACCCCCTAAAGGTAAGGTCAACATTGGCCCCTTGTGTGAGGTCTCACAGATCCCCAAGAAGCTGAGATGTGCTGAACTATGGAGCCGAAGTTTCCCTCCCCTTCAGGTGAGAAGAATGTGAGGGATCTGGGGAGAAAACAACTTTCTCCAGAGATCCTAGACTGCTGTTTCCACTTCACCACCCCAGGAGGTAGAGATCACATTACCTCTGACTGGCATCAGGACTCCTGCCACTTGGGATACCCCAATAACCAGATCTGAGTCTCAGTGACACACAAAAGAGAAGAGTAACACATCTAATGGTTCCAAAAAAGACCAAACAAAATGAGAGCCTACCAAAGTGGTGCTTCCATGGCAAAAGAGGACGACTGACCAAAAGTATACCAACAATACTTCATGAAATTCAAGTAGAGCTCACAAGCACACACCAAAAATCTTCTAGAACTGAAAACCTTGATTTTCAAACTAAATATCCCAGTAAATTAAATGACAGAGAAGTGGTAAACACTGAGACTGAAGTTAGTGCCCTAGAACTGTAATTAGACGAACAATCACAAAGAATAGAAAAGTAAATTGTGAGGGAAAGGATCAAAGTCATGGAGGATAGATTGGGAACGAAGATGTCAGTAATAGGAGTTCTAGAAATCACCAAAGGAATATAGTGACAAGAGGAAGTAAATAGGGGCGCCTGGGTGGCTCAGTGGGTTAAAGCCTCTGCCTTCGGCTCAGGTCATGATCTCAGGGTCCTGGGATCGAGCCCCGCATCGGACTCTCTGCTCAGCAGGGAGCCTGCTTCCTCCTCTCTCTCCACCTGCCTCTCTGCCTACTTGTGATCTCTCTCTGTCAAATAAAAATAAATAAAATCTTAAAAAAAAAAAGAGTAAGTAAATAAAATAAACAAACAAGAACTTTCCTGAGATGTAGGCAAGTTCTAGTTTTCAGATTAAAAGTGTATGCCAAGTGTACGCTAGGCAAATTTGACTGAAAAAGATATACTCCTGAGCACATCATCTTAAAATTTCTGAAGTCTAAGGATAACAAAATAATTATGAGTTTCTACTAAGAGGTGGTATAGAAATTGTTATTCATCACATTAAAAGTTAGAAGATTTTGGAGAACATCATTCTTACTGAGCGGAAAGGAATGCAACCCAAGAATTCTATATTCCACCCTGATACTTAAAAATTATTTGCATATATTTATGTCACCCATATCTCATCAGAAGAAAATGCTAAAGAAAGGACTCTATCCAAACAACTAATGAATCAGAATCAGAAGGAGGAACTCAATGCATAACTAATGAAAAGGAGAGTAAACAGTGGTAACATCAGGCTTTGTAGTGTGTGTGTGTGTGTGTGTGTGTGTGAGAGAGAGAGAGAGAGAGAACTATAAATGAATACTAAAAATTGTGGGAATGAGTGATGTATTCACTAAATAAGGATTATTAAAATAGAAGGGATAAGTGCCAGCGAAAATTTAAATAATACTAAACTCTCTCAGTAAAACTTCGACGTTAGGGATAGAGATAAGGAAGAGGTCCTCCAAAAGACTCATCTGGGTTGGGGCTGGGAGTTTAAGAGATGGGGAAAGTGAAAGTATTCTTAAAGTCTTATTTTATTGGGAGTAATCATCAGGAAAATAGAGGGAAGATACAGGGTTTTAATGAGGGAAATAAATAGTAGAGAAATAGGTGTATGAGTTTGAGCAACAGAAAAGGGAATAGGAAAGTACAGAACTTCCAAGTTAATAAGGAGAAAACAATTGAAATGAATATCAACTCTAACAAACCAGTAAAAACAATGAAAATGAAAAGAGTACTCATTTGAATTTACATATTTTTAGTATTCCATTTTAATTTCCATCTGTTGGCTTTTTGGCTATGTATCTTTTGCTTTGTCCTGTTGCTAGCGGTTGCTCTAGAAATTACAGTATAAATATCTAACCTTATCTTCTCAGTGTAATTATAGCTAATTTTGTTCCACTTCATATAAAATGTAGAAGACTTGCAACCACATAGGTCCTTTCCCTGACCTTTACAATTGTCATGTATTGCTTCTTTATGCATTGAAAATCCCGTAAGTTTTTGCTTTTTTTCAGTCATACATATTTCTGAAACCTTAAGAGGAAAAAAAAAATCTTTTCTGTTCACCCAGAGATCTGCAATTCCTGGTGTTCTCCCTTTATTCCTGAAGACCCTTTCATCCTGAACATTCTGCTTGGCATTTCTTAAAGGCATTTCGTATTCCTGCTAATGAATTCTCTTAGCTTTCCTTTGCCTGAGGAAAAAATACCTTTATTTTACTGTCATTCCTGATGGATATTTTCACTGGACGTAGAATTTTGGGTTGATGGTTCATTTTTTTCCGGCACTTAAAGTTGTTTTACTTTCTTCTGGCCTCCATGGTTTTTGATGAGATAACCATTGCTTCCTTGTCTGTAACGTGTCACTTTTCTCCACCTGTCTTCAAGACTTTATCTTTAGTTTCATCAGCTTGACTCTGATGTACCTAGGTACACCTTTCTTTGAGTTTGTCCTGTTTAAGTTTCACTGAGCTTCCTAAATCTGTAAACTTACGGGTTTATTTTCCCTGGGGAAAATTGGGAAGTTTGGCCATTACTTCTTAAAATGTGTTTCCTGCCTCAGTATCTTTCTCCTCTTGTTCTAGGACCACCACCACATGTGTGTTAGACCTTTTGCTATTGTTTCACAGGTCTCTGAGGCTTGTTAACATTTTCAGTCTTTTATTTCTTTGTTTCACAGATGAGATCACCTTCAAATTCACTGACATTGTTTCTCCATCTTCTCCATTATGCTACTGAGTTAATACAGTGAACTTTTCTACTTAGGATATTATATTTTTTAGTTCTAAAATTCCCATTTGGCTCATTTTCATAGTTTTTATTTCTCTGCAGGGAACTCCTATCGTTCCATTCATTTCAAGTGTGTATGCCTTGACCTCATGAAGCACAGTTAACAATAGATGTTTAAAGATTTTGTCTGATAATTCCAACATCTGGACCAACTCAGGGTTAGTTAGCATCTATGTATTGTCTTTTCCCTTGAGAACTGGTTACATTTTCCTCATTCTTTACATATCAAGTAACTAGACATTGAGATTATTATGTCATGTAGATTCTGGGTCCTATTATAATCTCTGTATTGATGAGGATGTGGCACAAATGAACTTCTCATATACTGCTAGTCAGAATGTAAAACGATAACCACTTTGGAAAAAAGTTTGTAGTGTTATAAAGTTAAATATCCACCTACCATATAACCCAACCATTTTACTCCTACATATTTACCCAAAAGAAATGAAAGCATATGTCCATACAAAAACTTCTACATAAATGTTCATAGCAGTTTTGTTCATAAACTCCAAAAAAACTAGAAACAATCCAAATATCTATCAAAAGGTGATTGGATAAGCAAATTGTGTCATATCCATGCAATGGAATATAAAAGAAATGACTATTGCTATAACACACAAAGTAGATGAATTTCAAACTCATTCTGCCATTTGGAAGAATGGCAAAAAAGGAGCATATATACTCTATGGTTTCATTCATATGATTAAAAGATTCTACCTAATTCGTATTAGCAAAAAGCAGAAGTGTTTGCCTAAAGCCAAGGGTGAAGGGAGAGACAGATTACAAACAAACACAAGAAAATTTTGCAGGTGACAGGAATGCTTGTTATCTCGATGGAAGAAATGATTTCACAAATGTACACATATATATCCAATATATCAAAAACTGACCAACAGTATACTTTAAATATGTTCATTTAATGTGCTTTAATTATATCTCAATAAGCCATATAAATAAAAAGACAACTCAGTTACGTAAATGAATACAAAACAAAGCAGGAGAGATGGACTAATATGAAGTACACCTGTCTTTGCCCTGAGAGTGACTGAATTCTCCCATGAAAAGACAAAAGAGAATCAGCTCTGTTTAACAAAAAAGAAAAAATCTCTTGAGCTTACAAGAAATACTTAAAGTGATAATGGAAGGTTGAAAATAAAGAAACAAAGAGATACTGGGAAAATATAAATAAAAGGAAAGTTGAATGGACCATTTTAAAATCAGACAAGTTTATAAAAACATCAGAGATGTCTTAGAAATATTTTGTAATAAGAATGCACTATTTATGAAGAAGATGCCACAGTCACCAAAAAAACATAGCAGATAAATATGTAAAGCAAAAAGTATTGGAAATGCAAACAGAACTTAATAAATAAATAAACTTAACAAATACACGAGGAAGATTCAATATACTTCTTTCAAAAACGGGTAGACCTAGTAAACAAAAAATAAGCAAATACCCAGAAGAACTAATGCAAGCAATAAATTGAATAATACAAATAATAAATGTTTTTTAAACATATGGAGAACAACATGGCTCCAAATAGAGAATATACATTTTTGTCTTATGTCCATGATACATCTGCAAAAAAATTAGTTCTATATTTTGCTTAAATAAAAACATATTCAAAGAATTCATTTACAGGCCACAGTTTCCATTCATAATAAATTACAAACAAAACATTAAAGTGGCTTAATGATGGAGTGGTCAGGACTTTTCTGAGGCTGCAATACCACCTGACATTGATCATGATAGAGGCTAAATAAACTCTGGGGTCAAATGCCACCTCCACCACTCTGTGATACTGGAAGGTTACACAACCCCACTAAGATTCCAACTCCTACAAATAGCAGTGATTCTACCCACCCTACAAATTTCTAAAGTGTTGCTAGTGAAAAGACCAATTGATATCATGAAAATGAAAGCATTTTTCAAATTATAAATTACCATGCAAATGTCAGTTTTCCATGAGAAAATATGTGTAAGCAGCAATCAACCTTGGGAGAAAAAGGAATTAGAAATAGGTCTTTCCATATTGGGGTCTACATTGTATGGTATGCGAAGATCTTTTTAAAGAAATGTAGCAAGGCCATATATACTTGGAGTAGTAGAAGCTATAGTAACTAACAATGATAACATGTTACTAACTTAACAACTAATGAGGAAAAGTCTCTAAGATAGGAGCTACTTAATATTTGATGACTAATAAATTAAATGTTAATTAAATACTTCAGCAATTTTCTTCCCTGACCAGCATATAATTAACATTTAATTTGTTATAAAATATTTAAAGTTATGAAATATCCTATGGCATCCAAAATGTCTCCATTGTCAAACTATCTTGAGACAATGTGTCAAGGGTGCAAGAGGTTATACTGGCATTTAAATCCCAAGAGACAGAACATAAAAAGTACCTTTTGTGACTTTCTCACATAAAGAAATTGAGAATGAAATAAGGATAATTTCATTTTCCAATTGAATTTAGCCAAAGAATTTATAACTAAGTGTTACTGGGGAAATGATGTAATAGGAATGAGGCCAAATCTAAAACTATAATATGTTTGCAACTGCCTCAATAGTAAGAGGGAAACATGATTAAAAGTCAGTTAGGAAGAAAATACCATTCACTTTGTCCTCTTTGAACTTGAAATACATCTGGAAGAATGAGCACAAAAGAGGAGGAAGATTGGAAAGAACTGTTATCTAGTAAGACTAGGGGTGCCATAAAAGAAGTGTCCTGTTCCCAACTTCCCCACAAGGCTGTCTGGAAGTTTCAGACAGAAATGCATTTCCCCACTGGTTCAAAGCTGACCTTGGAAAATATTTGTGAGCCTGGGCTTAAAGCAAGGAACACAGGGGCTGGAAAGGCAGAGAGAGCTAAGGGGAGACATCTAACTAGGAAGGAGAAAGCCATCTGGGGAATGAACATCCACACTGCTAGTCTTCAATCTAGGACTGCACAGAAGAGTCACTGGACCAGGAGAAACTTCTCTTGTGGATCATCAGCAGAGCTACAATGAACCAGGCTAAGGCCAATCTCCTAAAAGAAGGCTCCCCAGTGCGCACTTACAACATCAAAGGGAACAGGTGGGTTCCTAAAGATCATGACTTGGGGATGCAGCCTCTTCCCTTTCAAGCCTTCATTACCCTTCCTGCATGCGTGGTCTTCATTCAGCACAACTGCAGTTCAGTGACTCAGAAAGCAACATGTGTTCTATCAGAGTGAGATAAGTGCACACCAGACACCAAACTTTGGCCTTCACCGGGACTGATTCCAAGAGCCCCTCAAACAGCCTAACTCTCTGTTCTAACAGACAGTCAGGGAAGCCTACCCAAACTCCCTTACCTATCCACCCTCCTCTCACTAGTTTCAAGAGAGTCCAGCTCTAGCGCCAGGCCCCCAGCCTCAAGGAATACATTATGCTCAGCACAATATATCCTCGTCATGGAAATCTCATTCTGCTTGTCAGTGACTGATTGAGGAATAAACAGGAACCTAGTTCCTGCCAAAGAGTTATAAGGAGAGGTCTACTGGGACCTCTCTATAGAGGAGGAGAACCTGAAAGAGACAATTCTCATAACCCTGTTTGTTGTTGTGTCTGTGTACAACTATGAGACAGCAACAGCCATCTCATCACCACAAAAGGTCAAGCCTGTGGAAAAAGCATCCCAGTGAGGATGGAGATCAGAAAGAATGAAAGAAACTGGACAATTAAAGACATTAGTGGGTGACTGAATTAATTTACTCTTGAAATGTCCCACCTCTGGATGTCTCACACTGTGTCCTTTTTGTGACAGCCCTTCTCCCAACATGCAGCCTTCCTTTTACTGCTGTGTTCAATTTTTCAACATCCCTGCCCTTTTTAAATCATATCTTTTCCCTGTTACCCAATTCGCACACCCAAGGTTTCCACTTGGACAAACCCCAGCCTGCTCACACTTAGTGCAGCTCAGCGCAACAAACACGAGAGCATCTACTGTGTTGGCTGCTAGGCTTTGTGCCAGGAGTAAAGTTCATACCAGCTCCATACAAATGTTTCTAAATTCTAGCTCAAAATATGATTGGTGCTGTCTCTCTTAGATAGCAGTCCTCCTCCTGGGTCATCCTGTAATTTAGGAGACATCCTATAATCCATAGTATCTATATCAGAAAGTGACTTTCTCTGTGCTCTCTGGACCTACTCCATCTTCCACTGTAGCAAGTTACTTCAGTCACTTCTACCCTCAGGTCCAGAAGCAGCCACCTGGGGAACAGGTATGACCTCAGCAAGAAGCATCTATCTATAAAGATCAGGGACTGATGATGGCTTCAGTAAGCAGCCTGATTCTGCAGCTATTCTTAGAATCCTCAGTTTTCTTACCTGCTTTTCTCTACTTCTACATCTCTATAGAACTACAAGTCCTATCCCTTTTCCTGGAAGGTAGACAATCTGCACTGCTTCACTCTCCAGGAAACTGTGGCCCTAGGTCTGGTTCGCTGGCTTAGTTCCTTACCTGCCTTTTGGCCTGGTTCTTACACATAGCACCAGCCTCCACGTCCCACCTTAATCACTCACCTGCCACACAAGAAGAGCTTCTGTCTACATCCCAACTTCTCAGACTTAGCCAGAGCTCTGAGAATTATAAGGGAGAGAGAGAGGGAAATGCTTCCTTCATACTGTGGAACATACTGCCCTGTAAATATAGCCAGGAAAAGTGGAAAGAAAATTTCCACTGGGAAGGTGAGGAAACAAATGCATGTATAGCTTTGATATACACAAAGTTGTGAAAGACAAGACTGGAGAATGGTCAACAAGTACAAGGCTGAGAAAAAAAAATGAGATTTGGAAAACAAGTGATTTACTATTTCAGAATTCATACTAACCAAGACAGAATGGGGAGTATCCAAATTAGAACTCATTTCAGATGAGGAATTCTTGTTTTGGTTGCATTTAACCTACCAGTGAGGGACTCCAGTGAGGAGGTAAGAACTCTGCGTAGGGCTTACTGACATCAGACACTCCCTGAGTGAACAGCAGCGTTGTCGCTCTCATCCACGAACGATTACATGAACCTCCCATGAGGCTGGGTGGCAACATCAGGTCTGGTAAGGGCTGAAACTCTGCTTACAATATCAGAAGAGGTTTTGTTGGTGGAAGAGCTTCCAGCCATGCCATCTAACCCTCTGATGAGCCCATCACAATGATCAAGTTCTTTGTACCCTCAGACTGGCAGGGAACATCAGCATCACACTTAATTATCATTCTCAGAGAAAAGAGTCCTTTAATGATCTGGCAAGAAACCAGGTCTGAATACTAATGAAAGGTGGCCTTCTAGGATATTAATTAGGGGTGACACTTTCAGGGCAAGCTTGACTTTTCTTCCTGGGATTCCAGTTGAGTCCATGCATTGGATGTGAGCACAATGCAGATTAGGAAGAGAAAAAACAATGGATAATTAAAAAAAAAAAAAAAGGAAAAGAGACCATGAAAAGCCAATCGTGAAAGTTTCAAGCCTAAAACCCAAAAGCCCAAAACCTCAAAAATAATTCAAGTGTCTGTAACTCCAGTGTTAGCTCTCCTCTCCTTGCCATTTGAGATTTAATTAAACTGACTCCATCCTTTTTTGCAGTGTTTGGTGGGCACTCTAATACTCTGTCCTAAGACATCCGAGGTCTCTAGGATTTACATTCTCAAGGTTTTTCTGAGTCTGAGTTTCTCAACCGACTGAATGTGACAGTTCACCTACATTTCTTGCCTATGGTTTCCCTGCCTCTCTCCCCAACACTCACAATGTTGTCTTGAAACTAGAGGTATTGGTAATATCTGGATGCTTATTAGTAAGGCAGAATCTTAGATCTGCTACTGGATCAAAATCTGCAAGTTGAACAAGATCCCTAGTGATCTGCATGTATATTAAAGTTCTAGAAGCTCTGTTATACTCAATTGAGACAACATAGATACAGAACTCAATTGCTCCATGATTTCCCCAAAAGAATGGTGAATGTAACAGACTTTATTACAGATTTGGGACAATTGGAATTTGGGGCAATCTGGAGCATGGAAGCAATGCCTCTAACTTATATTTAATTATTAACCATCCCATAGTTGTCTTCACACCGCCTTGACCTGTTGCTTGACTACCTCTTCCCCTCGATTTTCACATCTCAATTCCCCTCATTTTACTATGCAGACTAATTTAATTCTCCAATCCAATCTAGCTCTGTGCTCACTTTTGCATATATTTTAAAAAATTCATTAATGTCCTTTGACAAAACAATGGGTTATCTCCACCACCAGTAGCCCCAAAAATCTTACAGAGACTTTGAAGTTTCATGCTTTCTTTTCTTCCTCCACTTCTGGCCTTCATGAGCAGAAGGAAGTAGTACAGATGTATATTTTTCCTCTGATAAGAAATATGTCACCCTACCCCACTTGAAAGGCAGAAATTGCTCTAGTCACTTTGGATTTTGAAACATTTTTTTTCATTCTGCAATGCTCAAATCTCAATTATTCATTGTAAAGCAAGATAAGAATAGCTCAGGTCATTCAAATCGAGAGTGTAAACACCATATGTGAGCCACTACTTTCAAATGTTTTACCAGAATTACAGGCAAAGAATGAAAATTATTCTAAGTTCTCACTGGCTTCTCTTTATTTGATCAGTCTCTTTGGTCAAAATCAGCTCCTATTTCAGACTCCAGACATGACTTTGGCCAGAGCAACCTAGTAACATCTGCCTTGCCTGGGTCATCCGCCTCACTTGTAGGCCTTGTAGCGATGTCTCTCTGGGGTTGGCGAAAATCTCTAAGAGAGTTTTACTAAGAAATTATTGGCTAAGGTAGGTGTTGCCTCCAACTTAAAATCTTATTTTTGGTGTCTCATGATCAGGTGACCAGGAACATGAGGTGTCATCAGACTCATTGAGAAGAGGGCGAAGGGAAAGAGATTCACTTGCCTCCACGTGAGGTGGAAGCAAGAGAATGTTTCAGACATGGAAGGTTGAAATCACAGGCTGGATAGGTGGCCTGCATGATCGATAAAACATCAGCTTAATTTGTTTTATAATGTAGGTGGCCAAATTCAATCAATAAAAGAGGTGATAAAAATAGCTTAGAGTTCAATTGAGCACAACAAACAACAAACATTTTTTTCAGCATCTGCTAGTGCCAGGCATTGTGTAAGACCCTGGGAAAGCACAAATCATTGCAAAACAGTCCCTGCCTTCAAAGAGTACAGTCACATTCCAAAGTTAATTTGAATAGAATATGGTAAATCCTAAAAGAGATGTAAGTACAGAAGGTCTTATGTAAGCACAGAATATTTCTTCTCCTGTCCTGAGCAATCGAGAAAGGCTTCAGGAGGAGGGGTCACCTGAAAAGAGATTTTTCTATTCTACTGTAGTGGAGATTGATGTCCTATTTTCATCATACCTTTTACCACAAATATGCTTATCTTAGGCTTTTAAACACAATTATCAACATAACTCTCCTGGAAGGTTTATAATAGAATCGTTAAAAAAAAAACTAGGCTGCAATGCAGAGTTGGAGATCTATGGAAAATTGACATTAGTTAATTTCTGTCATAAAACAATTTGGAAAGTGATATTAAGACAACAGTTCAAAAAAAAAAAAAAAAAAGACAACAGTTCAAGGAAGAGTAGCCCTATAATTTACTGTTCTATAATTTACTTCCAGGAGTGAAGGAGAGACACTAACAATAATTTCTAGGGACTGTAAGACCTGAAACCATAAAACTCCTAAAAGAAAACATAGGTGGTAGGCATCTTGACATTGGTCTTGGTGATGATTTTTTGGATTTGACACCGAGGGCAAAGGCAACAAAAGCAAAAGTAAGTAAGTGCTAAATACATTAAACCAAAAGCCTTTTGCACAGCAAAGGAAACAACCAATAAAATGCAAAGACAGCCTTTGGAATGGGAGAAAATATTTGCAAATCATATATCAGATAAGAGATTAATACCCAAAAATATATAAAGAGCTCCTACAACTCAATAGTGAAAAAGAACCAAATGACCTGATTAAAAAATTTGAACATTTTTCCAAAGAGGACAAAGAGATGGCCAATAGGTACGTGAAAAGGTGAGTAACATCACTAATGATCAGGGAAACAAATATCAAAACCAAATGAGAAATCACCTCACGACTATCAGAATGCCTATTATCAAAACAACAAGAAACAAGTGTTTGCGAGGATGTGGAGAAAAGAGAACCCTTGTGCACTGTTGGTAGGAATATCAACTGGTACAGCCACTGTGGAAAACAGTATGGAAGCTACTCAAAAATTTAAAAGTAGAACTACCATGCAATCCAGCAATTCCACTTCTGGGTATTTATTACAAGAAATCAAACCCTCACTTGAAAAGATATATGCAGCCCCATGTTCACTGCAGCAGTATTTACAATATCTGAGACATGGAAATAACCTTTTCACTGATGGATAGATAAAGGCATAGTGGTAAATATATACAATTGAACATTATCCAGCCATAAAAAAGAAGGAAATTCTGCCATTTGCAACAACATGGATGGACTTGAAGGCATTATGCTACGTGAAATAAGTCAGAGAAAGAAAAATATTGTGTGATGTCACTTACACACATAATCTAAAAAAAAAAAAAAATCCTCATAAATACCTCTGTATAGATTAGTGGGGGGGTACTGGATAAAAGTGATCAAAAGGTACAAACTTGCAGTTATTCAGTAAGTCAGTCCTGGGAATGTAATATACAGCATGGTGATTCTAGTTTAAAAATACTGTTTTTTGTCTTTCAAAGTTGCCAAGAGAGATCTTAAAAGTGCTCATCACAAGAAAGAGAATTTGTAACTATGCGCACTGGTGGATGTTAAAAAGACTTATATACACAGATCAAATCATTATGTTGCATACCTAAACCTAATTAATGTTACATGTCAATTATACCTCAATAAAAAATAATAATTTCTAGTATTACAAATAGAAACTGAGACTAAGCTGGATGAACTGGTAACAGGGTCACCCTAGCGAAAGAGCACATTTCCAGTCATCTTGTATTTTAGTCCCTTCAGGCTGCTATGACAAAAATACCATTGACTGGGTGGCTTAAAACAATAGAAATTTATTTCTCACAGTTCTAGAGGCTGGGAAGTCTAAGATTAAGGTGCTGACCTTAATTTAATTTAATTTAATGTCTGAAGAGCCACTTCCTAGTGCACAGATAGCCACCTTCTCATCATAACCTCACAGATAGAAAGGGCAAAGGAGTTCTCTGGGGTCTCTTTCATAAGGGCACTGATACCGTATATGTACCTTTACAAAGGACCTAATCACCTCCCAAAGGCTCTACCTCCAACTAGTTTTCAACATCTGGATTTTGAAGGAACGCACAACTGGTAAATGGTAAATGCTGCTAACAACATACACTGTCATCACCACTGGTCTTCCTTTGTTTCCTTCTGAAACTTGAGATTTTTGGCCTTGAGAAGAAACAATTTTTTAATAGTAAGAGTAGGATCCCATCTGAATGGATCATTACTTAAAGTAAGATGTGACAGAAAAGAGGCCAGGAGCACACTTGACCCAGCTGCAGGGAGCAGACGCTAAGGAGACGGGGACTCAGCTGTAAAAGCCAACAGGGGTTCCTGGTCCATAGCATTCTCCGCTGTCAGCCTGTGTAAATCCTCACCCGCGGCAGGGGAGAGAGCCAGAGGAGGAGGAGCAAAAGCAAAGTTAGAGGCTATCTCAGCTAGTGGCAGAGACCACTGAACGAATAGGTGAAACTCAACAAGTCAGGGCAGGAATGCACTATCTCAATGGTCCCCTGGAAGGTGGTAAAGCCCAGCTGCAGCCCTGAGTTCATTCTGGTTCTGCCTGGAAAGACCTAAACCACAAATCCAATTAGTGGTACTGAGGCACTGGGGAGACAGAATAGTGTCAAATACGATGTTGATTTGATACACGTTTTAAAATATGTTCTTTATAATGAGTCTTTCGAATGATAATAATTGTAGGGGCACCTGGGTGGCTCAGTCTGTTGACTGACTTTTTTTTTTTTTGGTGCAAAATGGTGGTTTTATTTTTTCTTTTCATTATTTATTTACTTTTATTATGTTATAGTAGTCATCATATAGTACTTCATTAGTTTTTGATGTAGTGTTCCATGATTCACTGTTTGCATATAATACCCAGGACTCCAGGAAACAAACTGAGGGTTTCAGAGGGAAGGGGGGTAGGGGAAGGGGTTAGCCCAGTAATGGGTATTAAGGAGGGCACATATTGCAGTGAGTGACCAACTCCTGATTTCAGCTCAGGTCATGATCTCAGTAACGAGATCGAGCCCTGTGTCAGGCTTCATGCTCGGCAAGTCAGCTTGAGATTCTCTCTCTTCCTCTGCCCCTCCCCCTGCTCGCTCTCTTTCTCTCTAAAACAAATAAACTGTTAAAACATTTATTGAATGATGTTTCAGGCACTATTCTAAGTGCTTTATATCTGTTAATTGACTGTATTTTTACAATTACCTTAAATGCTGGATGCCATGGTAAATCATTTCGTACCTGAGAAACTGAGGTACTGACATAGGAGCTGTGAAGTCCAAGAGGATACAGGAAGCAGTGCAGCCATTTTTGCAGTCCTGCCTCTTTGAAGGTAGATTTGAGCCATTCTTTAAATGCAATGTTGCTTACGTGAGAAACACACAAGAAAGAATTTGAGACTACCCTAGAGAGCACTTCAAGGGTTAATAAAGAAAATTCTTTCAGAAATGGTGAGAATTTTAAAGGTCTGTTCATTAACATGATGTTGAACTTGATGCATTATTCAAACTGCACACCTTAATTAATGCAATAGTCCAATGTAGTTCACCTAGAACTAACGGATGATGAAGCAAGCTGGCTCCTCTTTCTCAGAGGTGTGGTAAGAAAGAGAAGTTGGTGGCAACTTTCTAATAGAAAATCAGCTCTTGTGAGAAAAGCTCACAGCTACAGAGAAAACCATATTGCTGAGAACCAAGGGCAAATTCAGAGAGGGTCACTAGGTCTTGGAACCCTGAAAAGATCTCTACCACCCAGTGACTGAGATTGTAATTTAGATAGCCTACTTCTGAAAAATATCAGATTATTGTTAAACCACATTGCAATAAAGTAGAGTTCCTATTTGCTTCAGGATGAATGTTTTTAATTTTGAATGCTACTCTGAATTGTTTATCATGAAAATGTTTAATAATGCAATGTGGCTGCAATATCGGAGTGCACCATAGAGAGGGGCAGAGGCTGAATAATTGACTGGGAAAAGTCTCTCAGCTAAAGCCCAGCAGGAGCACGCTAGCCAGTAAAGGAAACACTGTAGTAGGAGAGTGGAAGAAAATAGCCCGAGGAAGACAAGGAGAATCAAAGACAGTGTCACACAGAGAAAAGGAACTTCAGTTCCTTTCTCTTTTAAGTCCCTTACAGAAGGCCATGTGATGTATGCAGTAGGTTTCTGTACTACCCAGGCGTCCAAACAACAGCCAAAGATGTGCTTTTGGCAGTAGACTTGGGGGAAAGATGGGGTTCCACAAGCACTTGGATGATGCCCCTCACTGAGGCCCAGGAAAATAGGCCCCAAGATATCAGCCGCAAAGATGAGCTAAAGAACATCACAGTTGGCAACACAAGTTATTTTAGCTTCTATGTGAAATTAATATTTATTGTGTTGCTTCCAAATTAAATTTCTGATTAACTCATTCTTTGACAAGAAATCTCCTTAATTCCTACAATGCCAAAAGAGAAGAAATAAAGAAAGCAACATCATAGTTAATGAAGTAAATTTCCTGAGAATTTTTTGTAAAAAGTTCTGAATCAAGTCACAACACATTCATATTAAATGATGTATTGGACATCTCCAGAAAATATCTTACGGGAGGCCTAGATTTCCTGGCACCAGCACGGAAGGATTTTCCACCTCACAGGACAAAGCAGAACTAATAGACTGTAACCACTATTTGTCAATAAGGTGTGGCAGGGTCTCTAAGTGCCCTTACCAGAGACTATCTATCTACAATGAGGGAGGAAAGCACATACATCAGCAGATTCTTACTAAGAGCCATATTGTATAAAAAAATCCCCTTTATTCTCTCTTTTGATATGTGGGTTTCTATAAATAAAATGGGAGAAGCTAAACCTTTTGTAAGTCAAAGAAGACAAAATAAAATTGTGACTGGGTGTCATATTAGCCCACAGTTTCAGTCCAGAATAAAGCAAGAAAAGGAGTCAGCATCCCTCCCCACCTTTGCAGGAATAGTTGGGGTTTTTTTTCCACCATGCTGCCTGATAGGAGAGAAAGAAAGGCTGGGAATAGGGATCCTGTCTTTCTGAAAAACCTTTGGAAAGAGCATCTCAGCATGACAGTGAGAAACCATGTTGGTTCTCTATGGGAATTAAGCAGCTGCACTGTATGAATCTATAATTCCAGGGAAGTGACAGCCTCATAGCCACAAAGGGTATACGCTTTAGAGTAAAAGTCACTATTAATCCCTCTGAGGTTTGCAGCAAAGGGTGTGCTGTCAGTAGCAAACAACTCCAGGGGCTGCTGGCTTGGAATTCTCAGGCCATGACCACATGAACTGTAGTGTCTTTGTACTCTACAGTGACTCCAGGGACTGGTGATGCTTATTTCTCTCATCCTATTCTGTGAAGAACCGAATCCTGCTTCAGCTGACAGTAGACCCAAACACAAGGACTAGACAAGGACATAGCTGTGGCATGAGATTTAAGGTTAGGACCTAAATATACAAAGGGAGCTCAGGCCAGGAGAGTGTCCCCCAAGAGTTAAGGATCACCATAGTGACAAGCTCAGAAGCAAATGTGACAGAACGCCAAAACTCAAAGGCAAAATGTAGTAGTTAAAATGATTTAGAGAGTTGCTATAGAGATAAGGACATATTTATAATCAACTCCATGGATGAAGATTTCAGAATCCTACAAGATAATGGAAGCAGGATAGGTTTGTTGTTTATTTAAGCTACAAAATTTCCTCCTGAACATCATGCCAAGTAACAAGGACAAGAAATACAAAGCAAAACAAAACAAAACATACAAACCATACTTTTGCTTCTGACCATGACAGTAATTCATACCAAACTAATATTCTCATAGTAATCAATGGTCAAATTGGATAAATCTATGAAGCAAATGTTTTCAGATGTTGAACAATGAGTAGTATATAAAAGAAGGGAAGTAAATGAGATAAATCCTATGATCTCCCTGGCTTTCCATATGAAAGTAATTTCTGGGCCATAATTCAGGGAGATAAATTCATGCAGAGCATAATAGGTTTATTACCTACAGAGACAGAGATTGGAGATCAGGGCCTCAAAGGAGATGGATTTGTGAAGCCTTGTACTAAGAAGAAGAAAGCTTCACACAGACGTAGAGCAAGAAATTTGCAAAAGGATCTTAACAATTTCAACAAAGATTAAGTTGCACATGCACAGAGGGAGGATATGAGGAATAACAGATAAACACTACCGGTGTTAAGCTCTATGCATTCAGGGGAGCATGGGTGGCTCGGTCAGTTGAGGGCTGACTCTTGGTTTTGGCTCAGGTCATGATCAAAGGGTTGTGAGATTAAGCTCTATATTGGGCTCCATGCTCAGCAGAGAGTCTGCTTGAGATTCTCCCTCTACCTCTGCCCCTCCCTCCACTTGTGCACATGATCTCACTCACTCCCGCTCTCTCTCAAGTAAGTAAATAAATCTTAAAAAAAAAAGATCTATGCATTGAGTGGAAACTGCAGCAGTCCTAAGTGCATAGAGATACATGGGTGTTTCAACCAGGCAATGTGAAAAAACCTTACTGCACACTTCAAGAATTCAATTGAGACCTCAGAAAATTCAAAAGTGAGTTGCCTAATTCTAGCTACGTAGTAAAGCCTACTATAGGTCTACCCTGACACAGCTTAAAAATATGCCTTGAAACCATCAAACTGATCCACCATTAAATTAATTGCCTGAAAGAACAAAATGCAACACTCTTAAGAAAAAGACAACAAAAGCCAGGTGTGGTTTTTTTTGTTTGTTTATTTTATTTTGTTTTTAATGCATCTTAAATGTCTTGCACACTATCAAAAATTACCAGATACAAGAAGAAAATGTGATCCATAATCCAAAAAAAAAAGTCAAAAGTAACAGATCCAGAGATGACAGAGATGTTGCAATTAACAAACAACTACTTTAAATAGCTAATATAAATATGTTTAAGGATTTAGAAAAAAGAGGATATAAAGGATGAAGATGTAAGTGAACCCTATATAAAAGAACCAAATAGAAACTATGTAACTTAAAACTGATAACAGAACTAAAATGAAAAATGCTCTAGATGAACATAACAGCAGACTAGATGAGGAAGAAAAAAAGTCAGTGACTATAAAGACAGGACAATGAACACTGTCCAAACTGAAGGACAGAGAGTGTGGGTGGGACGGCTAGAAAATGAACAGAATCTCAGTGACTATATGGTAATAGCAAACAGTCTAATAAAGATGTGACTGGTTTCTAGTGGGTAGAGGAGATACAGGTTGCAGTAAAAGCAAACAAAATATATTTGAAGAAAAAATGGCTGAAAAATTACCCAAGTTAATGAAAAATATCAACCCACAGATTGGAGAAGTTCAACACACCATAATCCAAATAAACCAAAGAAAACAACATATAAGTTCATCACCCTCAAATTTCTAAAAATCAAAGAAGATGAAAAGAAATGCAACCATAAAAAAGACCCCAAAATGCCAAGAATTGTCACTGACTTTTCCTTAGAAACAATGCAAGCCAGAAGCTAATGAAATGACATATTTAAAATGCTGAATGTAAAAATAAACATTGTTAATCTAGAACTCTACACGTAGTACATCCTTCATACACTAAGATAAAGGCATTTTCAAATAAATATTAAGATAGCTCATCACCAGTAGACCTCCCAACAAACATTTGCTAAGAAAGGTCTTTGAACTGAAGGAAAATGATGAAAATTATAAACATTCATGAAAGATACTAAAGTACATATGAACAAATAGAAAGATACAGCACATACTTAAATAAGAAGATACAGTATCATAAAACCTTAATTCTGAGTTGATTCATAAATTTAATGTAACTGTAATAAAATGTCAATAGAATCATTTTCTAGAGGCAGACATCTTAATTATAAAGTCAATTTGGAAGAAAAAAACAAGAAAAAACAGCCAGAAAAATCCTTATAAAAGAAGAGCAAAAGGGGGAGAGGCTATCGTATATTAAGGCATGTTATAATCCTTTAAAATTAAAACAGTGTAATATCAACACATGAGTAAACAGAATATAAAGTCAAGAAATATACCCAAATGCATATAATTTGATATATGAAAAAAACAGTTTCTCAAATCATAGAAAAAATTACTTTTTAATAAACAATACTAAGATAACGAGATTACATTTTGGAAAACAAAACAAAATTGAATCTTTTCAGACTACTCACCAAGATAATTTCCAAACTGATTAGAGATTTAAATATAAAAAAACGAAATCTATAAGACAAATAGGCATACTCTTTTTAAGTTAGAAAGACGGAAAATCTTCTTACATAAATTTCAGAAGAAAGACTGCTTTGACTACATAAAATATAAAGAAAAAAGAAAGAAATTTACATTTAAAAAAATAAGAAAAACTAAAATGCAAATGAACACACTTGGAAAATGCAACTTATAACCAAAAAAAGTCTAGTCTTCTTAAGTACATAAAGGCTCTTTAAAAAAAAAATGCTAGCACAAAAGATTAATAACCCCCAAAAAATAAAGAGCAAATACCAATCAATAAATTAACAGATAAGAAAATGTTTCATAATCATATGAAAATATGCTTATCTCACTCCTAATAGGAGAAACATAAATTAAAAACACTGATAAATTATTTCACACTTATTTGCCAGCAAAACCCATGAGACTAATCATGTACCCTTTGCTGAGGCTACAGGAAAACATTTTTCTTCATCTTAGCTAGCAGGTAGGTAAAATGACAACCTCTAGTAAAATTACATTTGCATTTATCCAACCTACATTTATTTAACTTTAGGTAGTGATATCCTGAACTCTTGTTTTTATCTGAAAACATTTTAGAGGCCCCTTTTATAATTAGGGTACTGTTAAAGAGTTGGATGGTTCCATCATCTCTGTATTTGCTAGGTAGTGGTGATACACTCTTAGTATTTGATTTGTCTATTGATACAGGACAGTGGAGAGGACACTTGGAACTCTGTTCAGTATAAACAAACAAAAAGAAGAATCAGACCCATAAATACAGAGAACAAACTGATAATTGACAGAGGGGTAGGGGAAAGAGGGGTAGAGCAAAATGGATGAAGGGGTGTGAAAGATACAGGTTTCCTGTTATGGAATGAATAAGTCACAGGGATGAAATGTACAGCATAGGGAATATAGTCAATGATACTGTAACAGCACTGCATGGTGATAGATGGCATAACATACAGAGAAGTTGAATCACTATGCCGTACACCTGAAGCTAATGTAACACTGTGTGTCAACTACACTCAAATTTAAAAAGAAAAAAAATTTTTTTTAAAGAACTCTGTTCAGAAACACATGCCCCGAAAGGGTTTTCAAATGCTGACTGATCAGGGATACATACCTGATCTTTTTTTTTTTTAAGATTTTATTTATTTATTTATTTGACAGAGAGAGACACAGCGAGAGAGGGAACACAAGCAGGGAGAGTGGGAGAGGAAGAAGCAGGCTCCCCACTGAGCAGAGAGCCCGATGTGGGGCTCGATCCCAGGACCCTGGGATCATGACCTAAGCCGAAGGCAGACGCTTAACAACTGAGCTACCCAGGCGCCCCGATACATATCTGATCTTATCAAGGGCCAAGATCCCAATGAAAGGCACCAAAACAAATACCATGAATTTTTAAGCCCCTCCCATCACTCCTAATAACTATAAAGATTGTTCTGGAGTTGGCAAGAGTTTCAGATGAGAGAAGATTGTTAAAAGATATTTTTTTTCAGTGTGTTGGGACCAAATGTTGGTTCAACTTGATATATTATACACTTTTTTAAAGATTGTTTTTGACAGAGAGAGAGAGAGAGAGCACAAGTAGGCAGAGCAGCAGGCAGAGGGAGAGGGAGAAGCAGGACTCCATCCCAGGACCCCGGATCATGACCTGAGCCGAAAGCAGACACTTAACCAACTGAGCCACCCAGGTGCCCCTGTAAAAGATATTTTATATCAAGGGGCAGCAAACTATGGTCTGTGGGCCAAATCCAGCCCACAGCCATCCCCCTGTTTTTGTAAATAGAGTTTTACTAGAATATAGCCAAGCTCATTTGTTTACATATTGTTTGTGGCTGCTTTTATGCTACGATGGCAGAGTTGAGTGGCAGCAATGAAAATTGGCCCACAAAGCCTAAAATATTTACTATCTTGCCCTTTACAGAAAAAGTGTGCCAACCTCTGCCTTAAAGTAAAAAAGGATTTAAACTTGGTGAAATTCTGAAACAGTTTGGTTTTGTGAGTAGGCATCAGATACACTGCTTCCATGATACCAAAGCAACTAAAGGTCAGCTGGACCTCTGAGGTTGCTGTGGTCAAAAAGCAGAGCCATGTGGCCTGCAGCGTCCCAGAAAGCAAGTGTCTTCAGAAGCACCAGCCACAATTCGAAAACCCAACGCTGGCCCCCACCCTGCTAACAAGTTGTGGCACGTGGAGTGTGATCCTGGGTAATTTCAACCTTGGATCTCTGAACCCGGGGACAGCTGCCTCACTGACAGCTGTAATTAATTAAAATAAACCTTGTGAAGAATCACCCTTCTGTCTAAAGTGTTGGGCTTCCAACTCTATCCCAACAAGAACATGATAAACATGGGATTTCGGGAATATGAGAACTGGGTGACCCAGGACAGGGGAGCTGTGGCTTTCTTTTCTGAGCTGATCGAGGCAGAAAGGTCTTATTTACTTATTTTCTCCATGTCACACCCCCTACTCAGTTCCTCTGACACACATACGCTCCCCTCCCCCCACTCCAGGCACCAATGATTTCCTCCACTGTTTCTCACGCAAATCTCTCAACTCCAGGCTCTTCTGCCTGCTGGCCTAGCTCTCCAGTGGCTTCCAGCCTCCCGGACACAGAGCCCCCACAAAAGATATGTTCTACTTTAGTCATTCTGCTGCTAAACCCACTTTGCTTGCATTCTAGCTCGTGAGTCTGCACCCGAGGGACGGAAGATACTATGAGTTACTTTGCCAGGCACAGGATGGGGGCTGGTGCCCATGGATGTACTACTCGTCCCCCCCCCACCCCACCCCACCAAAGATTTCCCGCTGTCTCTTTGCCTGTCTTTGCCTCTGATAAAGTGGCTATGTACACCACTACAGCGTTTACTGGTCTGGAGATACTGAGCCCTGTGAAATTGGCCCAGGTGTGCCCGGCTCTCTAAATGGCTTAAGCAAGACCTTCGAGGTATTAAAACTTAAACGGCAATTTGATTTTCATCAGTCCTCAGCCCCTTTGTTGTTCCTCCTTTACTAACTGTAAAAAGGCCCAGCTTTTCTGCATATGAGCTCCTAGTGGCCTCCTGCTTCTCTTTTAATAACCCTAACTGATGTGTGAACACGCTGATTACGATTCTGTTCCATTACATTCTTCACTGGCTTAAGGAGAAGCTGGTAGCTGGGTGCACTTGGAACTACACTTCTCCAAGTGCATCTGCATGTGAGGACCCAGCAGGAGGAGGACTCCAGCCGGCTTTCTGCCAGCTCCACGACAACGGGGAATGAATGCAAAGGAACCTCTGATTCCCCAAGCCAGATCCCAGCCCTGGATTCAAAGCTGTTTATCTCAAGGGGCAGGAACCAGGAGTCACGCTTCCCTCCACACCTGTGACTGGGAGCACACATTAAGGTCTTTAACAGTAATAACCCAGAAGGCCAGATAATAAAGGTTCTCCACTACAGAAAGTACCCAAGGGTTTATTAGTATATCCAGAGCTCACCTGTGTGTGGAATTTTCACTCGCTCTCTCACGCCCCTCAATCAATCCTTCCATGTCTGCCCGTCCTTATTACCTGCTGTCTCCCTCTGCACCATGATATGTATGTCTCCTAGGTGTCACAAGCCTGAGAAAGGTGCGGGCAATTTAAAAAATGAAACAAAGCGCTCGCCAGTGAAAACACTAGAATCCAGTTCTGCCAGAGGTCCTCTCTTTTCCTGACAGAGTTCTTGAGTGGGTCGTGATCAGTTCACTTTTACGGTCACAGAGCTAACTTCATCTCTGATCCCCTCATGGCTGGAGTTCTGTTCTTGCTATCACTGTTACATGGCAGGTGGCAGATGATAAGAGGAACCGCTCAGCACAGACACAGGCCAGCCTTCTCCCCTGGCCACTTCTCCCCACCCTCCCTGGTCACACTGCCAATACCCTCTATCCCCCGGTGCCTCACTCCCCTTTCCGACGCCTACCACACTTAGTTGGGAGAGTTTTCTCACTATGAATGTCCCAGCATTCCAACTTGGTCCTTGTCATGGACTGAACTGTGTCCCTCCAAATTTACATGCTGAAGTCCTAACCCCCAATGTGACTGTATTTGAAACACGGCTTCTAGGAGGTAATTTCAGTTAAATGAGGTCATAAGAGCAAGATCCCAACCTGTTAAGACTGGTGTCCCTATAAGAGGAGGAAGTGACATCGGAAATCTCTCTCCCTGTGCCATGTGAGGACAGTGAGAAGGCAGCTATGTCTTGGCAGAAACCAACCATGCTGGCACTTTGATCTTGGACTTCTAGTCTTCACAAGTGTGAGAAAATAAATTTCTGTTGTTTCAGACACCCAGTCTGTGGTATTTTGATACAGCAGCTCATGCTGATTAACACAGTCCCAAACAAGATAGACTTGCCTTATCACTTGATTCTAACACACTGTCATGTTTGTGGCTCTCTATCCTCAGTTTGTTACAGCCCCTTCCACAGGAAGTTGGAGGTGCCCCACTTGAGTCTCCATCTGAGGCATATGGAATGCCTGAAACCATCCACACCACCCTGCCCACCTAGCCTTGTCCACAGTTCCTTCATGCCTCTTCCCTATTCTCCTCAGAAGACCCATGTAGTCACCACCCCAACGGTCCCCATCCTCGACCTGACTTGCTAGGAATCCTTCTTGGGAAGACGGCATTAGCCTCTGCAGAACTCTCATTCCATAGTGATTACTTTTCTCATTTAAAGGTCTCTTTCCCTATGTCTCTCTGCATTTCTCACTCTACCTTTCCTTGTCTTTTTATTTTTAAAATATCCCTTTATTATTCTCTCTTTGCCTCATTCTTTAGGTCTGCCATTGTCTCTTATTCCTAATCATTCTTTTCTGCTCCTTTCCTTTCCTGCACCTTTAATACTGAAGTACACTTTTTAATTATTTTTAATTTCGTGCTCTCTAGTATTAGTTTGGTAAGTAAATGAGTCAAATGCCATATGCCTTTTCTTGAATGAAAACAATAATAAGCAAATTTGTTTGAAAACAAATAAGCAAATGAAACAAAGTCAGTATAACTTCTCTAATTCTTCACTATTCTTTTTTATTGGGTGCACTACTAATGTAAAATTGTTGGTACCACAAAGTGTCAGTCAATCAAGCAGATCATTTAACCCAAGCAATTACAATACCAGAAGTCAGAGGAGGTGGCCAGCAGCTTTCTCCTGGAGAAAGGCAGGGCCAGCGTGCAGCACCTGCTTGCTTCTGTCATCCAGGTAGAGCCGTAACAGGCCGAGAGCGAGGAGAAAGACTCAACAGGCTTCCTGACTCATCAGTTTTCATACCTATGAAATGAGTTTACATCCAACAGAGGACCATAAAAATTCATCCCAGCTCTTGTGTTCTGTTGAAAATCAAGAGGTAGGGGAAGTTGGTGAGATTAAGAATGACCTCAAATCTGTGATATGGTGACCAGAAGGACCCAGCAATTTCGTTACAAATATGTTGACTTTGTGATGGGGAATGGCGAAAAAGAAATACCTAGCTGACATTTGTACATTTGTACCCACTGCTCAGAAAGGAAATGAGGAAAAGGATGGGATTTGGGAGGTCACAGAAGCCACAAACACGGAGAGCTTAATGTCTGGTGGTCTTCATCCTGATGATTTATGCAATGCTCTGCTTGGTACTCCTGAGTCTTCCCAACCCCCAGGCTGGGATCTAACATGTGCCCATCCTAACTCTCATTTGAAAGTGACAAAAACTCAACTCAAATTAGACTCGTATTAAAAGGGAAGTTACTGGATACTGTACCTGAAGAGTCTAGGAAAGCGCTAATCAATAGAAATATAACATGAGACACATATATATTTAAAAATTGTCAGTGGACAGGGGCGACTGGGTGGCTCAGTGGGTTAAAGCCTCTGACTTCAGCTTAGGTCATGATCTCAGGGTCCTGGGATCAAGCCCCACATCGGGCTCTCTGCTCAGCAGGGAGCCTGCTTCCCCCTCTCCCTCTGACTGCCTCTCTGCCTACTTATGATCTCTCTCTCCCTGTCAAATAAATAAATAAAATCTTTTAAAAAAATTGTTAGTGGACACATTTAAAAAGTTCAAAGATCCTGGTGGAATTAATCTTAAAAATATACTTTATTAATTCAATATATCCACAATTATTCTACTTTCCGCATGTAATCAGAATGTTAAAACTATCAATGAGTCATTTTTCTTTTCTTTTCTCTCTTTTTTTTTTACACACATTAAGTGTTCAAACTCCAGTGTGTATTTACATTTCCAGGACATTTCAATCTGGACTAGACATATTTCAACTGCACAAGAGCCACTCGAGCTAATGTATTAAACAGCACAAGGCTAAAGCTAGACCTTCATGTTTGATTGTATCCAGGAATTCAAATAGTGTGGTTTGGCCTCTCTCTCAGTTTTGCTTCTCTTTGCATACTGAGCTCATCCTCTCTCCAAGAGAGATACCTTCATTTGGCTGGGCAAGCTGGCCCACACAAGTCAGTTCAATTTATATTGTACTGATAGGTCAAAGTCACAGAGAAAAAGATATTTTGAAAGCTCTGATCAGTCCTGCTGATATCATCCATTCACCCATGAACCAATCACTGAGGCCAGGGAAATGGAGCCAACTCCAACCTAAATTGTCAACAGTTCTAGCAAACAAAGCTCTGATTGCCCAAGCCTGGTGACATGCTCTGTTCTGGACTTGGGGGTACAATGAGGGGACTGGTGAGTCCCAGGTGAACCACACAGAATCAAGGAAGAAACAGCTCCCAAACAAAGGGATGTGACACAAATCACATATATCCATTTAACATATATATCCACTTGTGGGCTTAAACTGCCACAGACCCTGCATCCAGTGGCATGGCAAGGGGAATTAGGAAGGTGGATATTAAAAGCTGATTTGACTACCCATTCGTCTCCATCTGCTCATGCCTTAATCATTGTGCCAGGGAGCTAATTCCCACTCAGTTCCCACTCCTGATCTGCAGCTCTTTTAACCAGCTTCTCCACGCCTGTGGCTGGATCCCTACTTGCTAACCTGTGTGGGATTCCTCTGAGAACCTAACCAACCCTGTGCCTCCATTTAGCCCTTGGACCTTGGATTTAATTTTTGACAGATTGCCTGTCCTTTCTTTCGTGCCGACTGGTGCCCGAGTCTGGAGCTTACATTTGTTCTGATGCTCGGGACCAGTATTCTCAGGCTCAGCTTTTTCATGCAAGTCTCGCTGCCCTTGAGAGGCAACTTCAGTCCTCATGGCGCTCTCCTGACCACTGAACTCCAACAACAACAGCAATTAAAAGAATAATCAGGAGAGACTGTGCAATATGGAGAATAATAGATTCAAATCCCAGCTCTGTGCCTTAGTGGCTCTGAGATGCTGAGCAAGTTAGTTAACCTTTCCATGCCTCAATTTCCTCATCTCCAAAATGCAGAAAGAATAGGGCCTATTCACCAGGCTTGTGTTACAAATTAGATATGTAAATAAACAAGAAACGCCTAGAAGAGTCTCAGAGTGTATCATGGAGGATTGCATCAGGGAAGCAGAATCACTATGACGGACACAGAAAAGGGTTTTATTACAGGGATTAAAGCCTACACGATTATGGGGAGAAATGCGTAAGTTAAGGTGAGCATGGGGAAAACTGAAGGAGAGGGCAATGTTCTCTAATCAGGATCACACAGGGTTGCTGGTAAAGAAAACTATTGCAGAAGATACTGTCTCTGCATCTGCTGGTGGCCTGAAGGGCTAGGTGAGAAGAGCAGGCAGCTGGACCAAAGCAGAGGAAAACAAGGGAGACTGGAACCCAAGACTCTCTCGCGCACATTTAACTCACTCATTGCTGGTGACCCGGTAAAGGGGGTGCCCTCCTCGGAGCTGCACACGTGCCTTACAGGAACTCGGAGATCTGGCGGGAGCCGGAGGAGCCCCAGGCCCAGGCGCTGCTCCACTCCGATACCGTCGAAGCGGAAGAGCAACGACAGCACGCGGTGCCCCACGCCGGGAGGTCCCCATACACCAGCCGCTGGGTCGCTGTCACGTGCGACTTGCAAGTCTCGCGTGAATCTCCTCTGGCCAACCGCAGCCCAGAACCACGCCCGGAGGGATTCTGGGAGATACCCTCCCACTTCAGGGGAAGCGTTGGCGTGTGAAAGCCCCAGGTGTTAGCTAGGACTGTTATTACCGCTGCCAATATTGTGCCTGGGTCTTGTGTTGTTATCAGCTCTTGTCTGTACTACACTCGGCAAGTGTTAAGGTCCCTGAGGATGTCTTAGCATGACCTCTTACACACAGTTTGCAAGCGTCGTCGCCTGTTATTTAACCCACATAACAACCCACTTGCTCAGCAAGGTACGTTTTATGACCCATAGAAAGGTTACAGAGCTGAAAGGTTGCAGGGGACAACTCAACCAACTGTGGTCTTTGGTCGCTTGATTACAAGTCCAAGGCACCCCACTATGCCCCGTTGCCTATTAGGCCACACGGTGGCAGCACAGCGCACAGTGTGGGCGCTCAACCATAATTATTAACTCGCCTGTGATTTCCACGTGTACATCAGTTAAACAAGAACATGGTATTCCGTGCCACAGTGAATCTGGTTTTCATGGGAGGTTTGTGGGATCAGTGTCCTTACTAGCCCGTCATGCCTCAAACGCCCGAGGAAACCCAAATGCTGAATTTTTAGGAGTTACACTTCCTAGAATTTGCAGCAGGCGTCACCCTAGAGCTACTGAACAATCAATTCCTGATCATCTGAAAGCATCAAGGACAAACGGTGTAATGCACATAACGTAATGCAAGACACTGCCTACATTTTAAGCGGGATAAAACAATGCAAAACAAAGAGAAAAAAAGAAAAACCATTGCACCATTTCATGTTACTTTGCATATAACAACATTTTAGTAGAGGATTTCTCCCCACCTTTCTCCACTTGACTATCAATCAGGAAGTGTCTATATATAGAACAACAACTATGTGCTAAATGCTGGGGGATGGCAGAATTTGAAGTCGATTTTCAAACCCAGTTCTTGTTCTGTTATGTTTTGATATCCCCAAGTCCTTGTGATTATCACTCACCGTTGGGATCCTCCCTGCAGTGCTGTCCCTAAGAGCGCACAGTCTTCTCTCCCTACCTCTGTTGCTCTTTTGCAAAATCAACAGTCATGACGAACTTAGCTGTCCTTAGGTCCGAACAAGCCCTTTTAGGCCCTTATAATATCATGGGCGATAATAAAAACATTATATTAGTTTTAACCCTTGTACTTTTCAAAATATTGTTCACATCTCTAATCTCATTGAAATGTATAACCATCTTGTACAATGAGTAGGGCAGAGATTATTGTACTCATTTTAGAAAAGTGGAACTAGGCTGAAGAGTTTAATTGGTCAAAGTTCCACAGCTGGTCAGCCGAGTACTGTGTCTCCTGAATCCAAGTCCAGAACACACTATGCTATTATTGTTGAAGAGGAACTAGAGCTTTATATACACAAATTAGCATAATATGCATGTTCTATCCTAGGTAGATTTTAAATGAAAGAGGACAGTTTATCTAGAATCTAAAATGATAAAAGATAGAACTTTCTGGTCAATTGGGAGGGCCACACATATATATGATTTGTACTGCTGGGATGGCTTTCTTAATACTTATTTCTGCTACAATTTCTAGAATGTAAATTTCTTTCGGGGAGAAACTTCATTTTATTTACTGCAGCATCAAGAGCACCTAGAAGAAAAAAAAAAGAGCACCTAGAAGAATCCCTGGCACATAGTAAGAACCTAATAAATATTTGTTGGAAAAAATGATAATGAAATCTTGCAAATGCAAACGGGGAAGGAACACAAGTGAAAATGTATACACTACACCATTACATAATTCAGCTATTTTTAGGTTTGCTTCAGTCACTTAGTATATGGAGGTAAATGTCTTCCATTTTATGTCTCAGTCTATTTGATAAACAATACTACAGAACAAGAAACTGAGACTTTTAGAAGTAGGCAATCCTGCCTTTTCTCTGAGCCCTAGTCATATCCCCAGCACTCATAAATGCCATATTCAAATATTAAAGTTGTTCATGATCCTTCTCCAAATCAGAATCTTATAACCCAGATCAAAGATCCCACCCTGCAATGGTGTTGATTTCTAAGTTTTATTCATCACAAATGGCTTCCTGAGTTTTTGAGAAGGATGTAGTGTGGCTAAAAAAAAAAAAAAAGTATGCTTCTTTCTGAATATAGGTCTCATCTCATCACTTCACTTTCTGCTTTCAAACCTCATGGTATTCCAGTTCCCAAAGAATAAAACCAAAAACATAGCAAGGCATGGAAAACCCTTGAACTCTGGCCCCCAGCTATTTGACTAAATTCTTGCTCTCTTTCAATAATCACCCCTGCACAACACTACCTGCTATTCCCCTATAATAATAGACAATTCCAGCATCCCCAGCCCAGTTCCTTTGATTATTCTGTTTCGTCTACCAGGAATGTGCTTTCTTCCCTCATTGATTAGTTGGGAATGTTCATTACCCCGGACCTACTTCTAAAACATCACCTGAAAATACTATATGTTGCTGCTGGTATTGTAGATTTTTATAATCTTTCTAGATAACAACTTGGCAAAAGATATCAAGAGGCTAATATTCATATTCTTTGACCAAATTATTTGCCATATCTATCTTTGCTAGGGAAACAAACTCAAGAAATTATCCATGGAGAAATCCATTACACTATTATTTACAATAGTAAAAAATGTAAGTAACCTAAATGTCCTGTTGTTGGAGGATGCTCAAAACAGGAGGATGCTCAAAACAGGAGCTATTGTATATATATATTCACATACCAAATGCACATTTGCATATATGCACATATGCATATACAGTGTGAAACAAAAGTTTCATAAGACAATATTCTTGCTATATTCTTACTACATACAGTGCACCCATTATAAAGTGTCAATTGCAACTCACTAAACCTACATATTAATAGGTGATGAGCTACAGTTGGAAAAACACGAGATCAAAAATATGGTAATCATGTAATAGAATATTATTTAGCTACATAAATGCTTCTTAAAATAACACCTAATATATTAAAATAACATTAAGTGACAAAAGCAAGATGCTAATTCTCTAAAGAGCCTGATTTTAATATTTTTTAAGTATGTATGGTTTGAGGGGCTCCTGGGTGGCTCAGTGGGTTAAAGCCTCTGCCTTCAGTTCAGGTCATGATCTCAGGGTCCTGGGATCGAGCCCCGCATCGGGCTCTCTGCTCAGCAGGGAGCCTGCTTCCCACTCTCTCTCTGCCTGCCTCTCTGCCTACTTGTGATCTCTCTCTCTCTCTCTGTCAAATAAATAAATAAAATCTTAAAAAAGAAAAGTATGTATGGTTTGAGATGGTTCTCTGGGGCCACAGTGAAGAGATTGGGTACTTCAGTGTGTTTATAACTTTCCTAATATTTCCATGCAGTCATTTCTTACAGAGGGCAGAAGAGCACGGAATTTAGACAGTCCTGGAGTCTTGTGTAACTTTGGGTTACCTATAAAGCACATTCATTTTATTCAATAAACATTTATTAGCCATAATCATTATGTACTCAGTACTCAAAATGCAAAGTGCTTCAACTCTATCATGGGAAGGCAGATATTTAAACAAATGAATGTACTGATGTTGGAAATGAACATCAGATGTACCGTGGGGGCCCAAAAGAGAAAGTGTCCTCATTTCTCCGGGGAGGTGATTCCTGATCTGAGATTTAAGAGGAATTCACCCCAAGAAGTCAAGGAGGAAAAGAAGAGCATTCCAGATTAAAGGATGGGGCACTGGGGTGCAGGGACAGGGAAGGGTGAAACTTCAGAATGAATGGGGGGGTGTCAGACATATTAGTATGACTGGAGCATGAGGCCAGGTAGGGATGGGGTGAGAAGTAAGGCTGGAGTGCTGAGCAGAGCGGGATCATCGAGGGCCTGGTGTGCAGAGCTGAGGAGCCTGGAGGCTCCAGGCCTTGGCTGTTAACAAGAATGCACATTACCATCACCCATGCAGCTGTAAAAACTACAGATGCCCAGCTCACCCCCAGTAATACTGATTACTTGGCCCCTAATGAGATCTACCATTTCTGAATTTTTACTCCCCCTCTTTCTGTAAGAAATGAGGGGCTATTTAAGGCATGATGCAATAAACACAAGTGTAATATCACATTTCCCATCAGCAACAGTGTGGAGACTGGACTGGAAGTGGACAGACCGAAGGCAGGGAGCTCAGCTAAAGAGACCATCCTGATAGTCCAAGTGAATAAGGCGGGAAAACACAGGGTAAAGGAAGAGTGGTTGGGAAGGAGCGGGGAAAGGGTAATGAAATGTCAGGTCTCCAGCTTGTAGTCATGGGGAAGTAGTGGCCTCTGGGAGGTCTAGCTCTTGCATGATCTCCTGCAGCCCTCCTCAATAGAGAGGTAAAGTAAAAACATTTGCTGTGCTAACAGAGTTACAGGAAAAACCCTCCACCTCCCCTTCCTCCTCCTTCCCCACTTTCCAGTAGATTGCCACCCCTGAGTAGCTCCTCTTTCTGAAGCCACAGCTAGCGTCTGGGGGCGGAAAGGCGGACATGGAGGTGGAGGGGAATGAAGAATGGCTGCTTTTTTTCAACACATCAGGGGAAATAATACTTACCTCATGAATTTGAAGTGAGAATAAATAAGATAATGTATGGGCTGTGTCTGGCACATGGTGGGTTCTGGATAAATCATTTCCTTTTCCCACATGGGAGTGATTAAGACCTGAGCCCGCTCCCTGTCTGACCAAAAATTTCTACCCAGCTCTGTTTTCCTCTATTAAACATATTTATAAGTTTTCTAGTGCAAGACTAAAATGACAAGTTTTCACTTTCTTTTTTAGACAAGGCAGGGGAATTTTTTCTTCATATGGAATAATTAAAGTCAGAGCAAGGTGAAAGATTTTCCCCCTTTCGGCTGTGTTTCAACAACTGAGAAGAAATTCTCTTTCCTGATAATCCTCCCCAAAAAATAACATTCTTTTCACCTTTATACACTCAATGGAAAAAAAAAGTGCTAGCAGCAACACATCTGATGATTCCTTGTGCCCATATACAAGTTAATTCGTCTTCAGTGCTTCGCAAGTAACCAAAAACACTACACTTAAAAAAAAAAAAAAGGCTGAAGAAGCCTCTTTTAAAGTTGTTCTTTTTATAAAAGTGCAGTCACAAATCAATGCATTGTTAATGCAGAATTTTCCTCTATACGCTTCTGGAGTTATATGGGTTCAAGACTTGCTCAGGACTTCTTGCCCAGTGGGAGGGATAGTCTGGGAGTTTATACAATGGGGGCTTTCAGCTCCGTTTGCTCCAGAAGAGCCTAGCCCAAGAAGTCAGAGGCCAGACCAGCCTCCTCCCTTCCTTTCCAAATGTTAAGCCCGGATTGTTCTGAGAACTGGGGAGAGGGGTATACTAATCTAAATCTGCCAAATCTTCCTCTTCATTTAAAAATGATCAGTAATGCGGTTTCTCTTCTTCTTGTGGAACCACAAATATCAGAAAATACTGTATGTCAATGAAGAGCCAGGTTGCCTACATTTTGAGCCCTCATCCCAGCTCTGCTGCTATGTAACCTTGGACTACTTCACTGCTTGCGCCTCGTTTCCTCCTCTGTAAAACAGGATAGTAATAGCACCTGCCTCACCAAATTGCTGTGAGGATGAAAATGAATTAATAGAGGTAAATGAAAGAGCAGAGCAAGGCTAACTCCATTAAGGAATACGGAACCCCAAACCGCCACAGACTGTAAACCCCGCCTTCAGCCCCGCCGTTAGCCCGCCAAACTCGCGCGCCAATTCTGACCAGAGTGATAGGCTGGTTCAGACAGCTACTTTAGGGAGAATTGGCCACCTGCGTATGGCCTGCGTGTGTTACAATCTTCTTGGCCACTGAGTGCTTGTTACCAGCTCACTGCCCCTGGCCCCTATAAAACCGCTGTGCCTTGCGAGATTCACTCTCTCCACAACACGCCGCTGCGTCGGTGAGTGTGGGAGGATGAGCTCGAGCTAGCTCAAATAAAGGCTCTTTTGCTTTTGCATCGGACTCGGCTCCCTGGTGGTCTTTGGGGATCTAAAAATCTGGGCATTAACAGTAAAGTGCACAGAAGAGTGGCTGGTGTGTTGTTTCTGGACTTCAGCAGAGGATAACCCCAGACTGATCAACCCACGGAGCTGCTAGAAATAGCTCTTCTGTAACAGAGATCGTAGGCACTGGACCACAGGCCAACTAAGGCCCACAGACATGCACAGTTAACTTGCACAGGGTTTGGGGATGCCTGGGTGGCTCAGTCGGTTAAGCATCTGCCTTTGACTCAGGTCATGATCCCAGGGTCCTGGGGTCGAGTCCCACATCAGGCTCCCTGCTCAGCAGGGAGTCTGCTTCTCCCTTTGCCTGCTGCTCCCCCTGCTTGTGTGCTCTCTCTCTCTCTCTTCTCTCTGATAAATAAATAAATAAAATCTTAAAAAAAAAAAAAAACTTGAACAGGGTTCAACTTTAAAAAAAAAGTCATTGCCAACATCCACAATTCAGGAGATAGGCGGATCAGCATTTCTGGCTTCTCTTGAATGTGCAAGAGACCTGGCGGTCCTGGGCCCAGAGCCCTCCTGGCAACTCGAGATGGTCATTGAGTAGCTGCTAAACTCTGGGCGTGGCACTGAAAGGACTGGGGCTCAGAAAATCACAGCTTATTCTTACCTCATCATAAAGGAGGGGTTCTGTGACGTTGGAGGGGTGAACACAGCCCTGACTTCTTGATGATTAGAAAAAGGGAAGTAAAGAAGGGGGAGGATGATGAGCTGGTTGTGTAGGAGACGCAGACCTTCTGTCGCCTCTCCATTGGAATGTTTTCCCCTCCTTATAAAATTTGGCTTATCAAGTCAAACAACAACGGCTACAATTTATCCAGAACTGTGTCATTTTGCACATATTCACTCACTGAATCCTCAGAGCTGTGAAGTAGGAATTAGGATCCTCATTTAAATGGGAAGAAAGGGGCGCCTGGGTGACTCAGTGGGTTAAAGCCTTGGCCTTCGGCCCAGATCATGATCTCAGGGTCCTGGGATCGAGCCCCGCATCCGGCTCTCTGCTCAGCAGGGAGCCTGCTTCCCCCTCTGTCTCTGCCTGCCTCTCTGCCTACTTGTGATCTCTCTCTCTCTCTGTCAAATACATAAATAAAATCTTAAAAAATAATAAAATAAAATATAATAAAATAAAGGGGAAGAAAATGAGGCTCAGAGAAGCTAGATGAGTCAGTTGCCTATGGCCATCAGGGAGCGGTGGAGCTGGACTGAGGCCCGGGTCCAGTAATGCAGTAATGCGGGGCTTCCTGTATGTGAGCTGCTTCCTCCAGTCGCTGCCCTGTGCCTTCAGGGACTTCTCTCCTCCCTCTCAGAGCTTCTCACCTCAGAGAATTTCCTCCACCTCACCCTCCTCTCACAAGACCTCTCTGACTGCCTCTGGCTAAGGGTGGGGAGGGAACTGTACTTTATGCAAACTGCTAATGCCCTAGGAAACTGATAAGAAAAAATTAAAAGGCTATGAGACTCCCTAAAGTATAGGAATTAAAAAGGAAGACTTAAAAGCCTTGACTGTGTGAAGAAAATTATCCTAATTGTCTAGAAGGTCAGAGATGGAAATTTTCTCCAATCAATTAAAAAAAACACACTTGGACAAAGAATGACTAGAAGGAATTAATAATTCTGTCTATACAATACCAAATTGGAGGCAGTGCCAAGACTTTTAATATTTATTAGCCATCTTAATGGAGGAGCAGTCTATGGCAATACTCTTGGCTCTATAACTTACCAGCTTTGACCTTGAGCTAATTACTGAAACTATATAAGCCTTGGTTTCCTTATCTATAAAATCAGCATAATACTAACTGGGGAGTGTGTTGTGAGGATTGATGGGATACACACAAACTGATTGGCATGCTGTCTGACATAGTAGGTACTCTGTAAATGCTTTAATTCTCCTCAAGTGATTTAAATTGATGGTAATCAGAACATAGATATGCTATTTTGGAATAAGTGTGGGAAAGCAGGAAACAAGGGACTATTTGGGCAGACAGACAATTATGACAATTATTATAAAGGTACTCTTCTTTCTCTTAAACAGAAAGAGTCTCAATGTGCTATCTGATATGGGCAGCACTCAAATAGTACCTCTGACAAGAAGAATTAGAATACTGAGTAAGTATAAATGACTTAGTTAACTAAACATTTAAGTTTCTGAACTACTAGTAATGGCTAACATTGAGTGTTTACTATGGCCAGACCCTGTGCTACTCATTCTTTGTGCCTTAGTTCATTTCGTCCTCAAAAATAGCTACCATTATCTCCATTTTGTAGACGAATTTGAGCCTTTGAGAATTTTGTAACTTGTCCAATATAATGGACAATTGCAGCTCATCCAAATACATAAACATGGTTGTATAATTTAGTCCAAGCCCCACATGCAAAACTGCTGTAAATCTGATGAACTTGGGGGGAAGGGGGCAATTGATGGATGGTACAGAAATGTGGCTTCAGTGTAAAATATTTTAGGCTAAACTATCTAATGTAGTTATCCAGTCTGCCAAAATCAATCAGCTATCATCTGAGTCCACAGTGTTATATACACAGCTAGTATTTCCACATCTTGCTTTGTCCGACAATTTTGTCCCTATCGTTAATGTCTTATGATTCAGTCAGAATTTTGTGCCCTGCCTTTACCTAAAATGGGGAAATAATACCTTATTCACAAGGGAGCTGTGAGGAAAAGCTATAAGTAACTACATATGCACAGAATTTACAAGTCATCTTTTCTCTAGATTGCATTTATCTTCTCAACATTTTTCTGTAAACTTATTTTACTAAACATAAGCTAGACGACTTGTCCAAAAGAGGGTTGTTAGAAAGCAAACAACCCAGACCCCAGATCTCTGCTTCAGATATTCAGATACTCCGACAGGAGTACCTACTGAGAAAAACAATTGGCCGATACATACTAGTTTGGCCAATTGCTTATCTACTCCTAGCCTCAGTTTCTGCATGTGTAAAATATGAGTAGCATCTTCCACACAAGGTTGTGATAAGGTAAAATGAATGAATGCTACTTAGCATTTTTAAAAGTGCCTGCCATTTAATAAGCACAAAAAATAGCAATTATTATTTTTATGTAAAACACTTCAGAGCTACTCACCATGGGGTTCTTCCAAATCCCTGCGTTTGTTATACTACCTTTACCTTTTCCAAAGGACCCATCCCAAGGAATTGGTACAGTTATTTGCCACTTGGGTGAATAACTCTGAACCATCATTGCTTTGGGAATTTTCTGATAACGGATTGCTACTTTTAATAACTGAGATTAAGAGACCAATTGTTCATTTTCAATTTCATCAATTTAGCACATCCTTCAAGCACTTTCTCTGCATGATGCACAGAGATGTTGTGACCACATCTAAGGTATAGAAGACATCGTCCCACCTAAACTTGTACAAACATCCACTTGTATACTTAGGATATTAATTGCAGTGATTGACTTAGAAGTCTGTACTCCTGTCATACGTGCTCCTTGAGAATAGCCGTTGTGGCTTTCTTCTGTTTTTATCTCCAAACCTAGAACAATGTTTAGTATGGGATAGTATGGGATAAAGAAAATGATTGTGGAATAACTCGATCTAGTGGGGGAGATCAATCAGGTACACAAATACAGGAATGTAATAAAGACTGTGACAATTCCCTTACATACAGTAAATGCTCTCACTTGTGAGAGGCTGCAGTCACTTCTCACTAGATGGAAAAAGAGGATTTAGGACAGAGTATTTGGATTAGACTTTTGGATTTGGATTAGAAAGATCTGGGTAGAGATAGGTGGAAGGTATGGAAAAAGAGAAAAAAAAAGTTAGTTTGAGGGAAGTGAACAGGCCTAGAGCAGAGTTTTCATGTAGAGAAGCAGTGTAAGTTGAGAATGAAAAGAACAGACCATTTGTGGAAGGAACTGAGTGAATCAAGTGAAGGAGTAAGAATTTTATTTACTACACAACTGAGAATCCTCAGAATAGTAGATTACTGTAAGATATAACTGATTATTTTTTAAAATAATGTTCCAGGATTTCTAGTTCCAATCAAGATGGGGTGACCCCATTATAAGGCAGCCTTCCCTCTTGCAATTATTTTTTTTTAAACCTGGATATAACACAACAAGCATAGAAACACTCTGAACAGTGGAAAGAAGGTGGATTTCTAAGAAACCTTGTTACCCTCCCAGTGGGGAGAGCTGAACCTGCACTCACACCCAATATCAACAAGGTGGAAAGAAATGGTACAAGGCAGGGTTGCTGACACTCCACTTTCCCCTTCCCCTGGTCTGAACAAGCCCAGTGGGGAGGTAAGCCTCCACCCCACCTCCATCAGGGAGGCAGGATACTGTGGCACCCCATCTTCCTTCCTCCTTCCCCTCTACTGAGGTCGGCTGGGCAGCACAGAGGTGAGTTTCTACTCCCATCCCATAGCAAGTGGTGTGAGTAAGCACCCTCCTTCTTCCCTTCTGGGTCTCAGCAAGGTCCAGCCAAGAGCTGAGTTTATACCTCCTACTTAAAGGCAAGAACATAGTACAGACTGGTGCCCAACTTTCACCAAGAAGGTGTAAGCAGAGCCAAGAGGGAGCTATCCTACCCCACCCATCTGCAAAGAGACACACCATAAACACCTCACTTTTTGATCAGTGGTGTCTACCAGAAAAGAAAACATATATTCATATCTGGCTCATGTACTACACCTCAACAAGGGAAATACTCACTAAAATAAATGAGTATTAAAAAGAGGTTCCAGAGTCTCATAATAAAATTCCAAAATGTCCAGGAGAAAATTAAAAAGTCACTCTTCATCCCAAGAAACAGGAAAATCACATGAATGAGAAAAGACCATCAATAGATGCCAGCATTAAAATGAATTGTATGTTGAAATTATCTCGTGAGATAATCTATAATAAAAATGTTTCAATAAGCAATTATGAATTCTCTTGAAATGGAAAAACTAGAAAATCTCAGTGAAGAAATAGGAATAAAGCAATAGCACAGCTACAACATGGATAAATCTAAGAAAACATTATGCTAAGCAAAATAAGGCAGTCACAAAACACACACACACACACCCATACTGTATGATACCACTTACATGAAATGTCCAGAGTAGACGAATCTATAGACAGAAAGTAGATCAGTGGTTGCCTGGAGTTGAAGGTGGTGTAGACTAAGGAATGACTGCTAGTGCGCACAGGTTTCTTTGGGGCTGATGAAAATTATAGTGATGTTTGTGCAACTCCATAAACATACTGAAAACTACTGAATTGTACACGTCATATGACTGAATTTTATGGTATATAAATTATATTTTAATATGATTTAATGTGAAGTTATCATTAATGATTAAATTTTAAGAAGAATCAAATGTAAGTTGCCAAACTAAAAAAAAACAGTAACTGGAATAAAAATCTTACTGATCTCACTAAGCATAGTGGAAACAACAGAGGAATTAGTAAGCCTGAGGACAGATCAATGGGATTTACCCTGAACAACAGAGAGAAAATAGACTGAAGAAATGAAGAGAGCCTCTGAAACCTGTAGGACAATAAAAAAAGATCCATCATCAGAGTCCCAGAAAGATATAAGAGAAGGAAGCTGAAAGAGTGTTTTAAGTAGTAATGGTGGAACACTTCCCAAATTTTTCAAGTGCTGAAAGAAAAGAACTGTCAACTATGAATCCTACATCCAGTGAGGAATGAAGGGGAAATAAAGACATCCTCGGACAAAAGAAAATGAGAAGACTTCACTCCTAGCAGACCTACCCTTATAAATTGGCGAAAGGGAGTTCTTCAGAGAAAAAATGATCAAAGGAGGAATCCTGGACCATCAGAAACGAAGAAAGAACAAAGAAGCAGAAACATGAGTGCACATAATAGACTCGTTATCATAAGTTTTATAAATCTTTTTTAATGATTAAAAAAATTATATACCATATTGTAATCAAGAAAAAGATATTTAAGGGGTTCCTGGGTGGCTCAGTGGGTTAAGCCTCTGCCTTCGGCTCAGGTCATGATCTCAGGGTCCTGGGATCAAGCCCTGCATCGAGCTCTCTGCTCAGCAGGGAGCCTGCTTCCCCCTCTCCCTCTGCCTGCCTCTCTGCCTACTTGTGATCTCTCTCTGTCAAATTAATAAAATCTTTAAAAAAAAAAAAGGAAAAGATATTTAAAAAGGATGAAAGAAAAGGGATATATATGGAAGTAAGTTTTCACACTTCACTTAAAGTGGTAAAATGTTAATACAAGTAGACTGTGATATGTTCTGTATGTTTATTGTAATACTTAGAATGAACACTAAAAATAACTATACAAAGTGATATATTCAAAAACACTATAAATAAATCAAGAAGGAATCCTAAAAATTATTTAAGTAACCCACAAAAAGAGAAATAAATCATTTTAAAAGGAAGAAAAACAGAAAACAAAAAAAAAAATAGAATTTAGTCCTAAACATATCAGTAATTGCCTTAAATGTAAATGGTCTAAATATAATTAAAAGATGGATGTCTGGGGGCGCCTGGGTGGCTCAGTTGGTTAGACGGCTGCCTTTGGCTCAAGTCATGATCCCAGGGACCTGGGATCGAGCCCCACATCGGGCTCCCTGCTCAGTGGAGAGCCGGCTTCCCCCTTTCCCTCTGCCTGCCGCTCTGCCTACTTGTGCTCTCTCTGTCAAATAAAGAAATAAAATCTTAAAATAAAATAAAATAAAATAAAATAAAATAAAAGATGGATGTCTGCAGAGTGGATACAAAAATATGATCCAACAATATGCCATCAACAAGAAACTTACTTCAAATATGAAAACATTGTTGTAAAGGATGGAAAAAGATATCCTATGCAAACAGTAACTTAGAAATGCAGGGTGGTAAATTAATGCCGTTAAAATAGACTTCAGAGAAAAGAAAATTCATAGAGACAAAGAGGGACATTACATAATGATAAAAGAATCAATCCACCAGGAAGGCATGATGATTCTAAATACATCTTGACCAAAAAGAGAAACTCAAAATACAGAAAGCAAAAATTGATAAGCTGAAAGAAGAAACAGACAAATCTACAATTACACTTGGGGATTTCAACACTTCAGTTTCAGAAACTGATTGTTAGATAGAAAATCAGTAAGGATATAAAATTGGCCAACACAATCATCCAACAGGATCTAATTGAATACAGACCATTCTACCCAACAACGGCAGAATAAACATTTTTTTTAAAAGCCCATGGAACATGTACCAACAGAGACTACATTGTAGGCCATAAAACAAACCTCAAAAAATGTAAAAAGAATTAAAATAATACAGATTTTTTTCTAACTTAAATAATACAGATTTTTTTCTAACTTCAACCTAAGAATCATTAACAGAAAAACGACCAGAAAATTTCCAATAACTTGGAAAATAACACATTTCTGAATAATCCATGGGTAAAGAGGAATCCTCACAGGAAATATAAAAACACATAGCACTCAATGAAAATGCAAAAGGTCAAAATATGTGGATGCAGCTAAAGAACTGAAGGAGAAGTTGCAACCCTAAATCCTTACATCAAAAAAGAGGAACAGTTTGAAATCTGCTCCCACCTCAAAAAACTAGAAAAATGAAAGAAAACTAAATCCATAGCAAGCTGAAGGGATAACATTAATAAAGCTGAAAACAGAAAAATAGAAAGAAAAAACAAAAACAAAACTAAAAATCTATTTCTTCAAAAAAAATCAATAAAATTGACAAACTTCAGGCAAGATTGATAGAAATAAGTAAGACACAGATCACCAACACCAAGAATGAAACAGAGATATCAGTGTAGATCCATAAAGACTGACAAGTTGGAGCAGATGGATGGATTCCTCAAACCCAGAAACTATTAAAACTCAATCAAGATGAAATAGAAAACCTGAATAATCCTGTATAACCATTAGAGAAATTGAATTGGTAATTTAAAAGCTGAAAATGAATTCTCTAGCCACAGATGACTTTACTAGAAAATTCTAGGCCGTTAGACACAAAAATCCTCAACAAAATATTAGCAAATCATATCTGGCAGTGTTTTAAAAAATTATACACCATGACCAAATGCAATTTATTCCAGGTATGCAAGATTGATTCAGCATTTGAAAATCAGTCAGTGTAACCCAGCATTATTAACAGACTAAAGCAAAAAAACAAACAAACAAACAAACAAAAAGCATGACTATACCAATTGATGGAGAAAAACATTTGACAAAATCCAACACCCATAAATGATAGATCTTCCCAGCAAACTAATAATAGAGTGAAACTTCATTTGATAAAAAGCACCTATAAAAACGTATAGCTAACAGCATACTTAATGGTAAAAAACGAATGCTTTCCCCCTACAACTAGGAATAAGGAAAGCATATCACACTAACCATTTGTATTTAACATAGCTTTATGAAAAAGAAAAGGCACACATATTGAAGAGAAAGAAATAAAACTGTCCCTATTTGCAGATGATGTGATTCTGTACATAGAAAATCCCAAGGAGTCAACAAGAAAACAAAACACAAAACAAATAACTGGACTCTGAAGAAGTGATTTCAGCCAAATTGCAGAATACAAAATCAACACAAAAAAATCCAATCACATTTCTGTTTACTGAAAACAAATACACAGAAACCAAAATTTAAAACACAGTTACATTTATAATTGCTTCAAAGAAAATTAAATACTTAGGGATAAATCCAACAAAACATGTACACTATCTGTATCCTGAGAATTACAAAATGCTCATGAAATAAAGAAGATCTAAATAAGTGGAGAAACATACCATGTTCATAGATCTGAAGACTCAAATAGTAAAGATGCCAGGTCTTCCCAAATTGGTCATAGGTTTAACACAATCCCTATTAAAACAGCCCAGTGTTTTGTAGACACAAACCTCTTTATTCTAAAATGTACATGGAAAGCCACTGGGACCTGGAATAGTTAAAACAATTTCAAAAAAGAAGAAGAAAGTGGGAGAAACCACTCCACCAGTTAAAGCTTATTAAATAGGTACAGTGGTCACCATAGTATTGGTGGAAGAACAGATACCAAGATCAATGGAACAGCTAAGGAACTCAGAAAGAGACCCACACAAATATACCTAAATGATTTTTTTCAAAGATGAAACAACAATTCACTGGAAGGATAGCCTTTTCAACAAATGGTGATGGAGCAAATGAACCCTCAGACATTTATCTCAGAGAAATAAAAACTTACGTTTACATAAAAGCCTGCAAAAAACAAAACAAAACAAAACAACCTCACTTTTATTTGTAATAGCCAAAAATGGAAACAACTCAAATATCCTTTATAGCCTTCAATAGGTAAATGCTTAAACAAACTGGTATATCTGCACCATGGATGACTACTCAGCAATAAAAAGGAATGAACTATTGATACATGCAACAACTTGGATGGATCTCAAAAAAGATATTCTGAGCAATAAAAAGCCAATCTGCAAATGTTACATAGTATCTGATTCCATTTAAGTACCATTCTTGGACAAAATTATAAAGATGAATAACAAATTAGAGATTAGGGACTTGGGGAGGAGGGAAGTGGCTATGACTATAAAAGGGTAGGATAAGGGATCCTGTGTCTGACTGTTGTGGTAGTCACATCAATCTGCACACGTGATCAAATTGCATGTAACTAAATGTATGCCCTGCACATAACAAGTGCATGTACAACTGTTGAAATATGGATAAGGTTGATGGACTGTATCCATGTCAATTGGTGATACTGTCTAACAGTTATGCAAGATGTTTCGAAAATTTCCATTTGAAAAAACTAGATGAAGAGTATATGGGAGTCTATTATTTCTTATAACAGGATATAAATATATACATGATCTCAAAAAGTTAAAACGGGGCACCTGGGTGGCTCAGTTGGTTAAGGGTCCGACTTGATTTCAGCTCAGGTCATGATGTCCAGGGTTATGGGATTGAGCCCTGTATGGGCTCCCTCTCCTACCTCGGCCTCTTCCCACTCACATGCGCACACACTCTCTCTAAAAAAAAAAATAATAACAATAAAAATTAAAACAAAGGAATGATCCAGTATATACCAGAGCTACAATCCTGATCATAACTTTCTGTACTGAAACTTGGCAACTTCAGTTTGGAAGTCATCAGTCATTCACCTTCTCAATACCTGTATTAGGCACTGTGCTAGGTGAGGGATTCAGAATGGGAAAAAAGCAGTCAGGGACCTGGTCTCATGAACTTCAGACGGAGAAAGAGGAAAATTATTCAATGTATGAAAACGTCATTACATCTTCAGGCATATACATGAGAACTGGACTCAATTTGTAACAAGAATTTCTTGAGTACTATTTGCTCATTATTCTTGAGTACTATTTGCTCATTTTTTTTTTTTTTTTTTTGGGTGAACCTGGGCAATTTTATTACTTCATCCCTGAACCTCAGTTTCCTCATCGGTAAAATGGGGATAATAGCACCTATTTCATAATTACTTACTACATTAATTCGAGGGAAACATAGTGCCATGTACCTGGCACATACTAAGCACTCAGCGAATTTAGCTATTATTTATATATGCTGATGTCTTCACACAGGGATGGAATGCTTAATACACAAAATAGTAGGCATTAGTCACTCACTTGTTCTCTTGGGTTCTGAAACGTGAGCTCCCTGACCCCAGTTCGTCCAAGCACATGGGCAGAGTTTTCAACTTAATCTCTGCAGAGATTTGATCTGAGACAGTTGTCAGATGGCTTTCAACTGCTTAACTGAATAGTAAAAGCAATTTTGCCTGTTTTGAAGGACAAGACAGTAGAGCTTAATCTTCAAACTTGATCAACTTGGAAGCATTCCTGTCAATATAAAAGATTTTGTCTGGGGTGGTGGAGAAGCCCAGGCCAGCGCCCCGCTTGTGCTTCCAGCTCATGGCCCGGTCGTAGTCCTGCTGCAGGTTCTGCTGCAGGGCGTCGGCCGCCTTCTTGCTAAGAGCCATGTTGGGCCTTCCGACTGTGTTAGAGGGGCGGCTGAGTGAAGGGGCCCCATTTTTAAACCCACCCATCAGTTTGAGAAATTTCAGTTTCTGTTCCTCGTTTTCAAAACTATTGTACTCCAATGTTCATAGCAGCAATGGCCACAAACGCCAAACTGTGGAAAGAGCCAAGATGCCCTTCAACAGAGGAATGGATCAAGAACATATGGTCCATATATTCAATGGAATATTATGCCTCCATCAGAAAGGATGAATACCTAACTTTTATTTTAACATGGACTGGACTGGAAGAGATTATGCTGAGTGAAATAAGTCAAGCGGAGAAAGTCAATTATCATATGGTCTCACTTACGTGTGGAGCATAAGGAAAAACATGGAGGACATTGTGAGAGGGAAGGGAG
>CM052898.1:135411342-135450941 GCA_028534135.1 Potos flavus | reverse complement strand
TGAGAGTTTTGGAGGGGAGGGGGTGGGGGGATGGGCGAGCCTGGTGGTGGGTATTGAGTGGGGCACGTATTGCATGGAGCACTGGGTGTGGTACATAAACAATGAATCTTGTAACACTGAAAAAATAAAATAAAAGTATTTGGGGGAAAAAATTATTATGTATGCTATTTAACAGAATGGAAAATTCTTATAAGATTAAAAAGAACATAAAATATAAACTTATAAATTCATTAAGGTATGATAAACAATGACAACTTGTTTTTATATGAATAAACTTTTATTGAATTTTAGATAATTAGAAAGAATAAAGAAATGCAAGATAAATGCTTTCTAAACAACATCTGATAGTATCTTTTCTGTCGTGGTATTTTCACTCTTCTTTATAAAAGTATAGACATTCATTTATTTAAATTTTTACAAAGTCAAGAACCATCACATGGAAAAAATAAGTAATGCTAATGTAAATTCAGCATTTCATCAATAACGAAATGGCTGCAATGGTTAGGTTCTGAGCTCAGCCTCCCCAAAAAACAGTACACACAGCAGCTGCTGGTTTCCATATGTTCAAAGGGGTCTGAGAATCAGGAAGCCACTCCCTGTGACGACTATGCTTGCAGGAAAAGAGGGCAAAAGGCATGGTGCAAAGAGGGAGTGAAAGACGACATTGGGAAAGAAATGATGCTCTTATCGAACCACGAGGTCGGCCTTATAAATAATTCAGAGAACGATTCTGGGACGAAATCATTTCTGTGCTGCTTAAAGTGTGATTAAGGCAAGATAGTCCCCGATACACGTATGCCCAGATCCACACAGCACAAGAGTGGGGAGTTTGTAAATTATCTGGTGAACTCCAAGGCCAGCCAAGCCAGGTAATTAATCACAGAAGGAGTCTCTTTACAGTGGTGTAAAATGCATTTGGGCAAAACTGCAACCCTGAGCTGTGACAAACATAGGGCAGACCCTCCCAGGAGCATACCCAGAGGCATCCCTTTTGTCTTAATCTTATCTGTTTTGCGAAAAGAATTATTTTGGAAACAACAACTGAACAACTCCTGCCCTCCTGGTAACAACCTACTAACCTCGACTTGTCCAACAAGGAGAAAGTTATCTCCCTCGGTGCAAAAGGCATCAGGTGCTGCCCTCATTAAGGGTAATCTAGTGTGATAGCCAGGGAGCCCTGGCCCGCCTTGCTCGGAGGCTGCCAGGAAGGCTCCCGTCCCTCACACCTGCCTTCTTGCTCCCCTGCGGCCCACACACCCCAGTTCTTTCTCTCTGGGCATGGGCCTCCCGCAGGGCTCCACAAACACGATCCCTGAACGTCTGTTAATAATAGTCTTTTCTTTCCTAGCCCTCTGCCGCTCAAGTATTCAAAAAAACAAAAACAAAAAAACAAGAGTTTTCTTTTAAAAAAATATTTTTCCAGGAAATAATGAACAGCAATTGTCATGGACCCAGAACAGACCCTAGAAAAAGGCAGACAGGCAAGAATCTGTCATATAGCAATATTCCAAATATGAAATTCATGGTTTAGGAAGACATAAATAAATAAATAGGAAGGGGCTTCTCAGAGAAGTTTCTTTTGTTTTCCCCCATTTCTTACCGAATTTTGTTTGTGTAAAAAAGTTTTGATTCTAGGATACAAGAGCCAGCCCTCTTGGGACCAATAGGAACCATTCATGCCATTAAGCCCTCTAGATAAAGAGGGAACCGTGATGATCCCAGGGTTGCTCATTACTTTTTTCTAAAGACAACTATATTTTTAAATAATTTCATTATTTAAACTTCACCTGGCACTTTAGTCTCTTGAAAAATTACTACGTTAGGCATGAATTAAAGAACAAGCCCATCTGGACTGCAGTTTGGGTTTTAAGTGCTAGTCTCCTCTTGTATCTTTTTCCTTGGCTTGGCACATCTTTGCGATCCAGTTTTTCAAATAGAATGCTGGGACATCTGTGGTGGGGAAACGAGTCTTCGAGATGAAGAATTACAGTTCATTTCACAAATTTCACTGGCCAGGTAACAGCATTGCCTTTTTTCCTTTGTGCTTTTTTACTAGTATCTTTGTAAGGAAAGCCTTTCTTTCCCCGCACTTGCTCACCCCGCCCTCCCCCTGCATGGGGCACTCCACTGATTCTTTTCTGAACACTCGATCGCTCAGGTACTATACCAGGGACCCGGCCCGACTCTGGGCTGGCACCATGACAGGGACGGCACCAATTCGCTCTAGTGTTGCTTGGCTGACAGTGTACGAGTGTGTGTGTTGGGGCCGAGGCTTCCGGCTGACGGAGCCATTGCTCCTGGACACGACCTGCGGGGATGACCCTCTGTTGGCTGTCACCACCACAGTCTTATGCGGAGCCGGGCCCAGGTGGGTCCCATTAGCGTAGATGGCTGGGATGTTGGCATTGCCTGAGTGGAGAGAGAAAGATTGGCGCAAGTCACTGAAGTGGTTGAATGACTCCGTGTTTCTGGGAACTTTTGGATTGTTGCTCCAATATCGACTGTTGTAGGTATTGGAAGAGGTCAATGTGTTGTTCTCTGAGGAGGATATCTCGGTGTGAAATGCTTTGGCAGAAGAAGAACATTTAGGTGGAAGATCATCCTCTCTGAAAAGGAATAAAAATAAAACCATCGTCAGGATTTACTTGAATGTCACCCTACCCTCCAGCCCAGGAATCTTTCTTCTTCTGCTAAGGCTAGTATGTCTGTGAGATACAAACCCTCAGGACAGACCATACACATCAGCCCTGGTGGCCTCGGCTCTGACACATTCCCTTTGAGACAATGCTCAAGAAAAAAGTTCCCTCGGCTTCTCAATAGCCTAGGGTAGAAAAAGTAATGTCAAATCTCTCAGACTATACTTTCCAATATAACTGAAAAAAAATGTATGTGAATATAAATGTGTGTGTATGTATATATGTATGTGTATAGTTTTTTTTGCTCTAAATAGGAAAATAGACCTTGAAGAGAGCCACTGAGCTTGTTGTGTAAAGAATTACAAGAGGCTAAGATAAGTCACTAATTTAACTTAAGATGTTAACTAATTCATTCAATATTTATTGAGTACCATGCATTCTACTAGATGTTTCATGTAAAAAAAAGACACAGATCCTATAACCCAGAAGCCTATGGCCAAATGAGAGTGAGAATCAATACAAGAACATCTCCAAGTCTGAAAGGTTGGACAGGGACTAGAGTCAACTTCTGTGAGGAGGTGATACCTGGACTGGTCTTAAATCAGATCAAGGAATTTATGAAAGAGAAAAGATGAAAAGGGAAGGAGTTTGGTGCCGGAAGAAGGTGGAGGCTTGAGCAAAGACCGAGGCATTAGGGGCTACAGAACAGACTGGAACACCACTGACCATGCAAGTGGTGAGAGAGGACCAGGGAAGCAAGGAAAGATCAGATCCTGAAGGGCTATGTGGATCTCGCTAAGTGAACTGGAGTCATTAAAGCATTTTCAACAAGGATACGATGTGGTACAACGGTGATAGGGATAGATAGGGAGCTTGAACTCCCCACCCCTATAAATATGTCAAGAGTCATTTTCTTTAAAGATTATTTTTGTGCTGTGATAAGCACTGGTGTTATACGTAACTAATAAACCATTGAACACTACATCAAAAACTAATGATGTACTATACAGTGGCTAACTGAACATAATAAAAAAATTTAAAAAATAAAATAAAGATGATTTTCACATTGTTGTCTGAAGATGTTCCTATCCTTGACTGAACTGTCTCTCATACCAAGCCATATGGCTTTGGCCTAGCTGTGTGCGCAGGTACGCGTATGCTCTTAGGGTGTCCCTTCTAGCTTCTGTTATAAATGCCAAGGTCAAACACATCTCGTAAACTAACTTTTCTTCTGTGGCAGCCACCGTAACCCCACCTATCTTGGAACTATGGAAGTTGAAGGAATTCTTCACATGTGTCCTCCTAGTTGGGCACATATGGGAACCTCTTCCTTTTTCATGATCCAGTAAATAAAGCTGAGCGATATCAATGAGTAAAAGTGATATAACGAACAAGAAAATATGACTTGGCACTTTAACTGTCTTGGCCATCACAGCCATTGGATTAGCAAAGAAGTCTTAGCTGCCAAAATTAATAGAAATACACTGGCCATGTAGGACAAATTGTCTGAACACAAACCTTATTTCGTTAGGAATTTCTTCTTCCTCCTCCTCTTTATTTTTGCTTCTCCAGTAAAAGAATGCCCCTAAAATTAGTGCAATGCAAAAAATGATAATAACTGCACCAGTGCCAATGGCTCCAGCTATTAGTCCAATGCTCCTGGGCTGGGCTGCAAAATATATTTAAGGTAGATTTAAAGAACAAAAAAAGAGAGAGAGAGAGAGAAAGAGAAATAGCATACACTCATGCAACTTCATAAATATGTAAGTTTACCACAGAATCTTCTTAAAATGCACAGAATTGCCCAAAGTGTTGTATCCTTATAAAATTAAACCTCGGTTAACTTTGTGTCCTCAGTGACTGGGACTAACACACGGGAGGCTCACAGACACTCACTGAATGAATGGATGTTACAGGATGGATGTTACACCACGTCAGTAGAGCAACACTTAGAGCAGAACAGGCCAAAGATGCTCGCCTGTCTGATCGGCCCAGAGGAACCCTGGCAATCAGTGTGATAACGACCACCTCAGCCCAACCAGGTCACTACTTTTTGTAAGTGCAATTCAAATAACCCAGAATGCTCAAATAAAGGGAAAATTTCTGCACTGCTTATTAATGACCTGGCCACCTAACAATTAAGCAGATATAAAGGGATTAGGAGAAACTAAAAGGTTTTGCCGTGGCCATGAGATCATTACAAGTTTTCATAATGTCAATAGTACTATTCAATCACTTGAAGACAAGCAACTGACTTGTTTTTAATGATCCTGAGGTGAAAGACATTCTCTCATAAAGATGTCATATTGCTGAAGCTGAAAAGTATATTAATACATTTACAGAACATTTCAATAATTAATAAAACCAAGAGAATTTCTATTCAATCTTCAAACAACCTAAAAACAATTAAGAAAAACTCTTCATTCCCTGTTTTAACAAAGATCTTGGTGTTCCAGACCCAGAGTCGACATCAGAATTTTATAGACTTACGTGAAATAACCTGGAGATCCAACAGACAGGTGCTGGTTCCAATGGCATTTGAAGCCACACACTGGTACAGGCCTGAAGACAGAGCACTGATGTTCCGGATGGTGACTGTCCCCTGGACTTGGTCTGTCACAAAAATCATAATCAAGTGAGCAGTTAGGGGGAAAAAATAAGAAAACCAAAGAAATCAGCAAGAAACTACAAAAATAAAGACTGAAGAGCCATCCGCAGCCTTTGCCGAAGAGATTTTCTTGGCTCGTGAAAAGACTAAAACCATACCACATTAAAGACCTGGAGACATGGAGGGCTGTCTTAAGTAAGTGCAGTCTTACAGCCTAACCTGCCGTTAGCCTGAGGTCCTAAATGTGAGTAGCCCTCCCCTGAGGAAGCGGTGGCTAAGCCCTGCCCTAGAGAATTTATGATCAGTAACATCAAGTTTCAACTCTGAGGAAATGCGATGCCATAAAGATGAAGCTAAACTCATTAACGTTCACTTTATACTTGATGGAGAAAACGTCCACTCTGTGGTCAAGGGCGTCGACTATTAACTTCCAACAACTATCGTAACTGTAAGCCCAGATGCTCCACGAAGCAGACACCAAGATGAGCCAAAGGTTTGGTGGAAGAAATTCCAGTTCAGGAAATGGAGAGGAAGGTAGGGAGGGTGGGAGAGCCTCCGCCAGCAGGACCCTGTGAAGAGTCCTGAAGAGAGAGGAGGAAGGAGGGCCGGGCGGGGGGCATCTCAGATTGCAGCATCAGGTTAGGGAAGTCTCCGTCAGGCTGCAGGTGGCCCTGCGCTAAAATCACCTGTTAAAGGAGTCCCACACCCTGGATAGGACTGCATTCGCAGGCCCGCTGTGCCCTGATTGGGGGCAGCCTCGGTGAAACCTGGTCTGGGTGCAAAGCAGTGGCAGATTCTGGAGGAAGCACTTGGGGCTGGCTCTCAACTGCGCTCCTCACAGCAGGAGACGAGCAGTGCATGTTTAAGTCCCCCATAGTTTATTAACTCATCAACATCAGCACAGATTATTTATTCCTTGTAAATAAAATGCAGATTACAGCAATAATAAAAAACTAAGATCAATAGTTGCTATTACTATGTGCCAAGCATTGGTTAAGCTTTTGTAGTATTATCTTAATCTTTACAATGACGCTATGAGGTATCATTACTCATCCCACTGAACAGGTCAGGAGACCGCAGCTCTGAGTAATACGGTTACACAGCTTATCGCACAAAATTGGAATTAGATGGGGGGCTGTCTTATATCGAAGCTCTAGGCTTCACTGCCTCCCTTAGGCAGAATATAACACATCCAATCATCTCAACCACTCAAAATAGCTGCAAATTTATAAGGAGAAAGCGTCCTGATGGCACATTTCTGGCACCAAGTCCATGTGTTCCTAGGGCAACACCTGGAGCTCCCCCTACCCTGGGCTATTTTTACATGAAACTAACATTATCTTGTTTCTGCTGGCAATCTTCATTTCTATCTAGAGCAAAGGCAGAAGCAGAGAACACGGGTCAGCAAAAGCAGACCTAACCACAGCACTGCATGCAATTATTGGTTAAGCCATTTAAGAAATACATACATAGTGAGTACCTTTCCGGAAATAACTTAAGCCAAGGAAAGGACATTTTTTTCTTGCTTTTGTTTTCGTTTTTTAATCTGAACACTTATTTCTTTTCTTTTTAAAGATTTTATTTATTTATTCACGAGAGACAGACAGAGGGAGAGAGGCAGAGGCAGAGGCAGAGGGAGAATCAGGCTTCCCATGGAGCAGGAAGCCCGACATGGGGCTTGATCCCAGGACCCCGGGATCACGACTTGAGCTGAAGGCTGAGGCTTAACCCACTGAGCCACCCAGGTGCCCCTAATGGGAACGTTTAAAGGGTCAAATCCACATTAGAAGGGTATCTTACTGATTCAGAACATGATGCTCGACGAATTTGGACATGTGAATTGTACTGGACACACCAAGTCAATATATTTGGTGATTACTTTATTTGCACTTGTGTATTATTTCCTTTTCCTTAACAAACAACTCTGAGGGCTACCAATGCGTGCAAGCCTTGGTAGTGAATTCACTCAATACTTGGGCCAGTCTGGGAGAAACTGTTTTCTCCTCCTGTGTTTGCGACTTGCTCTCCCAGGCCTTCACGAAATGCCCCTCCTATGTGCTCTTCAGCACCATGTACTCTCTCGTGCGGGCACTTAACCCATTTGGTGTCATTTCTTGCCTACTTGTCTCATTAAAAGAAGGGGGGGTGCCTGGGTGCTCAGTCAGTTAAGCCTTCGACTCTTGATTTCGGCTCAGGTCATGAGCTCAGGGTGGTGGGATCAAGCCCCACATCAGGCTCTGCGTTCAGCAGGGTGTCTGCTTGAGATTCTCTCACTCCCTCTGCCTCTCCCCTGCTCTTTCTCTCTCTAAAAAAAAAAAAAAAAAGGCAGGGGCTGAGTTTGTCTTGTTCATCACTGCATCATCATCCTTAGAAATTACATGGCACACAGGAAGGTACTCAATAAATAAAGGAGTTACCTTCTCTTCAGTGTCTACTGTGTACCATATGTGCTGTACTAAGAGTTTTACATCTGTATCATCTAATTGTCAAAATCCTAGGTTTTATACAGAGAACAAACTGAGGGTTACCAGAGGGGAGGTGGGTGGGGGATGGGTGAAACAGGTGAAGGGAATTAAAGAGCACACTTAACATGATGAACACTGGGTGATGTATGGAATCACTGTATTGTACACCTGAAACTAATATAACATGGTATGTTAACTATACTGGAATTCAAATAAAAAACTAAAAAAAAAAAAAAACCCTAGGTTTTATATTCCTTGCTTTTCAAAGATGAAAAAGCTCAGAGAAGCTACACAATTTGTTCAGTATTACACAGTACAGAGGCAGTAGCTATCTGTAAAATCAGGACTCTCCATATCCAAAGCTTATAGGCACCATACATATGCTTGGTTTTTTAAACCACAATATTCCATAGGGTGCATCTGCAGGGTATTTCCTACCCATGCAATGTTACACCGCTGCTGATATTAAACTAAGCCATCTGCCCAACTCCATCTTCAGTATATTACCAGATGTCACCAGGCAAGAAAACCATAATCTCTGGGCAACTAGCCCTACAATTCCAAACACTGTGCTGCTGTTTTCCTAAGCCCTGAAATTCTAGGAATTTGATCAGCTTACACCAAACTAGTAATGTTGTTGACATTTCATAGAGATAATCAGGGAAACTTTTAACAGCTGAACGAAGTAGCATTCTGGCATGTAGAAAAGAGGTAAACTTTAAAGATTCTTGCCTTAAGAGGTTATTTTTAAAAGGTGAAGTCACTGTTCTTCCTTTTATCTCCATCAACACAGACAGCACACACAGATTGATAGAACAAATGCTTCCTAACTGAGGCTGACATAGCATGCTAGAGCTAACTCAGAATGTAAGCAGGGAAGGAGGCCCATTGATAAGAGAGGAATAGCCAGAAGCAGGACAGGACTGTTTGTGTAGTCAAGGCAAAGAGCAGACGGAAGCCCCTCCTTAGCGAGCACCGGGCTGCTTCAAGCACAGGGCTCTTCCTCAAGTTTAAAGGACTAATTCTTCAACTCAATCTGTCACTTCACTTGGCCTGCTCTGGTGCAGAAGTAATTGAACTGAACTGAAGTTAGAAAACAAATGTTCTCAGGATCTTTCTTTTAAGGATAGGTAAAGTTCAACTGTATGGAACCACAGTTTGGAAAGCACACATGACATCACAGCCCATGGTCAGTTCACAGAAACTATGCAGCTGGCCCAGGATGCCCTTCAGAATTATAGTGGAATAAATATAAGTGTCGATTTCCACGTCCATCCTTTTTCCTTAGGCCCTGATTCATATTTCTGACTGCCTCAGAGATGGTGCCCTAGGATGGTTCCATGACTAAGAGCACGTGTTCTCAGCTTAGACAGCCTGGGCTGGGATCTGCCCTACCACCGACCAGCTGGTTTCCTCACATGTGACACAGAGCTACCAACCTAACCTCCATATTGCGGGTTGCTGTGGGACGAAATGAGGTAATGCATGCAACAGGCATACTAGAGTGCCTGGTAAAGCTTCCCTGTAGGAATTCCATCCCAGCATCATTTGGGAAACTGACATAATTTTCTGAATCATATGAAAAGTCAGTCAAGAAATTGGGAAAATGTTGGATATCCCCAAATCCCCAACAGATAATAATACTCAGGATCTGAGGTTAAGAGACAGGAATTCCTCAATCATGAATTGTTCTATACTTTTATATGATTTTTATACTCTGGAATAATAAATGGACATAATAATAAATAGTCATTTCTTATATAAAAGTTCCAGAAGTATCCTGTAAGAAAAAAATAATAATACATGGTTTATTGTTATTTGAAGCAATTATCATAAAATTATATATTTCAATATTATGTAAAAAAGTGATCTCAACCTATAACATTTGATAATTTAAAAATAGTAAAAAAGGAAAAAAAAAATAGTAAAAAAGGGAACAATATCACAAAATAAATGCCAAATTAAAATCTATTTAAAAATTCAAAGATAATATCACAAATACTTAATAGTTAAACTGTCATTCTAAAAGAAAATTTTAAAACACGATGTAGCATTAAGTGTATTATCCAATAATCTTGATCTTTTTTCATACCAAATTTTCTAGACATCAAAAATTTTATTTCATTTTGTGTTGATATTTGTTGAATTAAGACATAGATGAAGAAAGGACAGGGAAAGAATCTGTCCCCAGTAAGAGACTATCCAAAGTATCTTTGAGGCACACATTAGGATACACGCTGCTTCCTATTAGCTTTTTTTTTTTAATTTAATGATGAAAATATTTTCTGTTTGCTCTGCTTTGGCTTCGCCATTGAAACAGATACTGTACATAAACAATGAATCTTGGAACACTGCATCAAAAACTAATGATGTATTTTATGGTGACTAACCTAACACAATAAAAATTAAAAAAAAAAAAGAAACAGATAGGGATATTGACAATTCAGATTTTAAATTCATTTCTGATTTCATGTCAGTGTATTTCCAAACCAACATTCCCATCTTCTTCTCTTTGCATTTCTGCGATTGAAGTATTTACAAAGAACTGAAGTCCCTAGCAAATATTAAAACACTGGAAAATAATGATGAACATTACTGGGCAATATCTGAATAATGTAAAATTTGGAACTCCCAGTATTAACAACATTACATAGAATTACACATCAAAATTACCAAGCTAAGGACTTTTGTTTTTAAAACGTGTTATTTCCCAGAATACCACTCACACGGCATGTGAATAAAATATGCTATGTATATAAACTTATTAATATTTATTTGCAAGAATGACTCACCATTAGCAACAGACTGGGGCACCACTACACACTTACAACATGGCAACAGCTACAAGCAAGACTGATTAGATCGTGACTGCTTCTCTCCTACTCACTTCTGTCCAGGTTCCCAGAAATGTTGACTCTGAGTGTTCTTGCTTTTAATTTGACATCAGTGGATTCTTTTGAATCAATATGTCTCTATGTTGACTGTTAAGCTTTAATTCTTAAAGAAGAATAGTACTTAGTGCTCAAGAAATGTTACCTGTTATCATTATTTTGGCCCCATTATTTGGCCCACTCACTCACTACCTTCCTTAAGCAAATCTCTAAGTATTCCTTCTCTGAGTTAATACAGTTGTTATTCATTCAATGGGCCTAAGACAGAAATCTGAGTTAATTCTGACTCTTCTCTGAGCACCATGTCTTGTTGATTTTTGTCTTTGGTCTCTCCTGAATCCCACCCCCCACACCTCCCCGTCCCTTCTCCATCCCCATCACAAGGGCCTTAGTTGCAGTCCTCTTCCTTTCATGATAGAGCTATTATCAAAGTCTCGCATCTACGACCAGGCTATCAATCTCACACCCTGACTGCTGCAGCTGTTTCTAAAATGCAGATCTGGGTATCTTTACTTACTTTATAAATGCCTGGGAACACCCACAGTCTCAAAGACAACGTCCAAGCTCCCTGAATGCTATACAATGCCTTTCACAATCTGGACCTGAACTTTCCAACCTCCTCCCTTACCAAACCCTCATGAATCTTTATGGCAGCTTCATAGATTTTCTTTCTTAAAAGCATCAAACTTTTGCATTTGCAAGATTTTGCATGCATGACTCCCTCTACTAATAATAGCCCCTTTTACCTGGTAAAACTTCTACTCATCCTCTAACATCCTTTTCTGTTCAGGAAACTCTTTCCCTATAAAGTTCTTTCTAGATTCTTTGGGGGAGAATAAAGGTTAACAGTAAATGTTTTTTAGCATCCGATATTCAGTAGTACTAAAATTACCTCTCTCTCTCTGTCTCCTCCATTAGACAGTGAGCTCTAGAATAAAGAAAGATACGTCTCTATGTTTCTATTTCTCTACTTTCCCAAACACCCTACACTGAAGTAGTTACACAGAGTACGGGTTGTGTCTGGGTGTGCACATAGCATACGCAGGCACACATATATTCAAAGAATGGACAACTATATAAACAAATCATATAGTTGTGACAATTGCTGGTATTTAATTTTTAAAGAGGGAGGACTGAGCATCGCATGGGACCTGTTTCTTTATGTCAGAAGGCAAAAACAAAGAGGAAAAATTTGTCTTCAGTCAGAGTAACATCTTGATAAGGAGGAAATAAGTACCTATTTATTCAGCAACTGAAGTGGGTGAGAACTTTTTAACTCCCCATGAAAGAATTATGGAAACACTCACTGGGAAGGGATTCAGCATTGGCAATTCAAGGAGAATCAAGATTCCTGAGGCTTCAAATGTGGCAAAAGAACAGGAGTGCTTCCTATGTAGACTCTGGACGAACTTGGTGTCCTCTCTGGGCCTCAGGTTTCACCGTGGTAACGTGACACTGTTGGACTACAGTAATGTTTGAGACACTCTCCTGCTCCATCTAAGTTTCCACACTAAGTTCTGCAGAGTTCTCAAAGCAAGCAGCAAGCAGGAGAGTTAATCACCTCTCTTTACTGTATTAAATTATGGAAGGATGAAGACAACAGAGGATTCGTTAGGAACAATAAAGGAAAAAGGCATGATTTTAAAAAACCACACTGAAATAATCAGTAGACAGTATGGAGAAAGGGTAAAAGAAAAAGCTTGGTAGAAAAAAAAACAAAATATTAGAAATTAATCAAACTATATCTATTATCCCAATTAATGTAAATGGAGCCAATCAATTAAAGAACAAGGCTCTCGGATTGTAGACTGAAATTCAAATTAAGTCCAAACACATGCTGCCTACAAGCAATACAAAACTAAAACGTAAAACATGGAAACCTGAAAGTAAATGAACCATAAAATAGAAACGTATCAGCAAGAATTAACCAAAGAAACCTACTGTAGGAATTTTAATAACAACTAAAGTAAGGCAAAAATGCATACTCAGCATAGAAAATCAGGAGACATAACACCCTGTAAGCAGATGATGACACATACTGAGGGTACGTTAAAAAAAACTGGCATAACTGCAAGGACAAAGTGACAAATCCACAATCCTACTGTGTGATTTTTAAACACATCTCTCTCATAAAATAATGAAACAGATAAAATATTGGTAAAGATAAAGAATATTTAAATAATACAATTAACAAGTTTCTCATCATATATACAGCCATACCTTGTTTTATTGTACTTCACAGATAACTGCATTTTTTACAAATTGATGGTTTGTGGCAACCTTGGGTTGAACAAGTCTATTGGTACCATTCTCCAAGAGCATCTGCTCACTTTGTGTCTCTGTGTCACCTTGTGGTAATTCTCACAGTATTTCAAACTTTGTCATTATTATTATATTGGTTCTGGTGGTCTTTGATGTTACTATTGTAATTGTCTGGGGTGCCACAAAATGCACCCATATAAGACAGCAAACTTAACGGACAAAGGTTTTGTGTGTGTTGAATGCTCCAGTGACTGGCCATTGTCTCATCTCTCTCCCTCGCCCCAGGTCTCCCTCTTCCCTGAGACAGGCTAATTAATAACCCTAAATGACTTCTAACTGTTCAAGTGAAAGTAAGAGTCACACATCTCTACTTTAAATCAAAAGGTAGAAATGATTAAGATTAGTGAAAAAGGCATGTTGAAAAAGCTGAAATAGGTTAAAAGTTAGGCCTCTTGCACCAAACAGTTGGCCAAGTTGTTAATACAAAGGGAAAACTCTTGGGAGAAATTATAAATGCTACTCCAGTGAACACAGGAGTGACAAGAAAGCAAAACAGCTTTATTGCTAATACTGAGAACGTTTCAGTGTTCTGGATAGATCAAACCAGCAACAACATTCCTTTAAGCCAAAGCCTAATCCAAAGCAGAGCCCTAACTCTCTTCAATTCTAGGAAGGGTAAGAGAGGTGAGGAAGCTAAAGAAGAAAAGGTGGAAGCCAGCAGAGGTTGGTTTGTGAGGTTTAAAGAAAGAAGCTCTCTGTAACATGAAAAGTGCAAGGGGAAGCGGCAGGTGCTGATGGAGAAGCTGCAGATGTTCTCCGGAAGATCTAGCTCAGATAATCCACAATGGTGGCCACACTAAACAACAAATTTCCAATACAGTCAAAATAGTCTTCTACTGGAAGAAGATGCCATCTAGGACTTTCGTAACGAAAAAGAAGTCAATGCCTGGCTTCGAAGTTTCAAAGGACAGGCTGACTCTTTCATTAGGGGCTAATGCAGCTGGTGACTTTAAGTTGAAACCAATACTCATTTACCATTCTGAGAATCCTAGAGCCTTTAGGAATTATGCTAAATCCACTATACCTGTGCTCTATAAAGGGAAGAACAAAGCCTGGATGATAGCATGTCTGTTTACAACATGGTTTACTGAGTCTTTTAAGCCCACTGCTGAGACCTACCGCTCAGAAAAAAAAAAAAAAAAAAAAAAGATTCCTTTCAAAATATCACTGCTTACTGACAATGTATCTGGTCATCCAAGAGCTCTGATAGAGATGGACAACATGGTTAATGTTATTTCTGTGCCTGCTAATACAACATCCATTCTACCACCCATGGATTAAGGAGCAATTTTGACTTTCGAGTCTTACTATTTAAGAAATACATTTCCTGGGCGCCTGGGTGGCTCAGTTGTTGGGCGTCTGCCTTCGGCTCAGGTTATGATCCCAGGGTCCTGGGATGGAGCCCCGCACTGGGCTCCCTGCTTGACGGGAAGCCTGCTACTCCCTCTCCCACTCCCCGTGCTTGTGTTCCCTCTCTCGCTGTCTCTCTCTCTGTCAATTAAATAAACAAATAAATAGATAGATAAAATCTTAAAAAAAAAAAAAGAAAGAAAGAAATACATTTCCTAAGGCTACTGCTGCCATAGGTAGTGATTCCTTTGATGGACCTGAGTCCAGAAAGGACTCACCATTCTAGATGCCATTAAAAACATTCATGATTCATAGGAAGAAGTCAAATAGCTTAACAGGAGTTTAGAAGAAGTTGAGTCCAACCCCAAGGATGACTTTGAGGGGTTCAAGACCCCAGTGGAGGAAGTAAGTGCAGATGTGGTGGAAATAGCAAGAGAACTAGACTTAGAAGTGGAGCCTGAAGATGCAACTGAATTAGGGCAATCTCATGATAGAACTCTTAGAGGATGAGCAACTGCTTCCTATGGATCAGCAAAGAAAAGTGGTTTCTTGACACAGAATCTACTCTTGGCGAAGATGCTGTGAAGACTGTTGTAATAATGACAAAGGATTCAGAATATGACATAAACTTACATGATAAAACAGTGGCAGAGTTTGAGAGGACTGATTCCAATTTTGAAGGAAGTTCTACTGTGGGTAAAATGCTATCAAAGAGAGTCACATGCTTCAGAGACATCTTTCATGAAAGGAAGAGTCAATTAATGTGGCTAACTACATTGTTGTCTTATTGTGAGAAATTGCCAGTCACACTAACCCTCAACAACCACCACCCTGACCAGTCAGCAGCCATCAAGATGGAGGCAAGACCTTCCACAAGCAAAATGATTGTAACTCACTGAAAGCTCAGATGATGGGTGGTATATTTTAGAAATAAAGTACTTTTAAATTAAGGTACATACATTGTTTTTTAGACATAATGCTATTGCACCCTTGACAAGACTAGAGTATAGTGCAAACATAACTTTTACATGCACTGGGAAACCAGAGAATTCACTTGACTTGCTTTACTGTGATATTCACTTCATTATGGTGGTCTGCAACTACACCCACAATATCTGTGAGGTGTGCCTATATCTCCATCCCAGCACCTGTAATAGACATCAGAGCTCTTACTAAATCCTCTGCCTCACCTACTCCACTCCAAACACACCGGCCTCTTTGCTGTTCACCCAAAACACGAGGCACACTCCGGCCTCAGGGCGTTCAGGCTGTTCCTTCTACGTGGAATACTCTCCAGCCCCCATATTCGCAAAGCTCATTTGTTCAACATTTTTACATCATTTTTTGAATATCATCCTCTTGGTGAGATTTACCCTAAGCACTTTATTCAACATTGCAGCAACTCATGCCCCAACGAATCCATTTTACCTTCCTCCATATTTTCCCCACAGAAGGCATCACACGGTAATAAACTGCAATTTACTGATTCATTATATTCAATTTCTACCCACTAGAAAGTAAGTTCTATCAAGGAAAGAAGCATTTCTGTTCTGTTCTCCACTGTATCTCCAGCAGCTAGAACAGTGTCTGGGGCCTAGTAGGTGCCTAGCATATATTTGTTGAATGAATAAAAGAACAACAGAATTAGTATCAGTATACAAAAGGATAAATCAAAAGCTTGAATTAACAAGATTAATCCAAAAAATAAAGATGAAAAAGCATAAATAAACAGAACTAATAATGAAAAAGGAAATATAATAGTTTTAAAATATGCAAGAAAATAATAATACTAAGGATAATAAAAACATTAGTATTTATTAAGTGCTTATTCATGCCAGATGCTGTTCTAAAAGTTTTACACGTGTTTTCATTTAAACTTTATTCTACCCCTATGAGGCAATTACTGTTATTGTGCCCATTTTACATGTAAGAAAACTAAGGTACAAGGTCACATAACCAGGGATTCCTGGAGCCAGGATTCCAAATCACGTCCTCTGACTCCAGAACCTGCACTCTTAAATACATTCTCCTGACTTCATAGCATATATGAACAACTTGATGCCAATATGTATAAACTCATACAAAAAAAGATGTTTTCTAGAAAAATAGAGAAGAGGGGCACCTGCGTGGCTCAGGTGGTTAAGCATCTGCCTGAGCATCTGGCTCAGGTCATGATCTCATGGGTTGTGAGATCGAGCCCCAGATAGGGCTACCTGCTCAGTGGAGGGTTTGTTTCTCCCTTTCCCTCTGCCCAGCGCCACCCCCGCCCCGCCCCAGTCATGCACGCACTCTTTTTCTCTTAAATAAATAAATAAAATCTTAAAAAAAAGAAAAAGAAAAATAGAGAAATACAGAAAATCTAAGTAAACTTATATCAATAGAAAAAGTCAGGAGTCAAAAATCTACCAACAAAACATAACAGCAAGGCAAAGCTTTTATAGGCAAATTTACAAAATTATTAAATAATCTCCAACTTATTCATACTATTTCAGAGTATAGAAAAAGAAGGAAAACTGCCTAACTCATTTTATGAGACCCGTATATAATCTGATACTAAAATTGAACCAGGGCAATGGAAGACAGAAAAAAAAAAAATCATAGGCCATTCTCACTTAAGATCACAAATGCAAAAATTCTGTTAAAATGTTAGCATACTGAATAGGGCAGTTTATTAAAAAGTAATCACAATCATATAGACTTTATTCCAGAAAAGCAAGGATATTTAACATTAGAAAATATATTAATGTCATTCACTCATTGGCATTTTGGGCCAGATAATTCTTTATCGTTTTTAAGATTTTATTTATTTGAGAGAAAGAGAACGAGTTGGGGGTGGGGGGAGAGCAGAGGGAGAGTTGGATAAGCAGACTCTGTACTGCGTGCCGAGCCTGAAATAGGGCTCGATCTCACAACCCATGAGATCATGACCTGAACTGAAATCAAGAGTTGGATCTCAACTAACTGAGCCACCCAGGTGCCCCACAGGCCAGATAATTCTTTATTGTGGGGGCATTCCCTAGCCCCTACCCACTAGCTGCTGGTGGCACCCTCTTATATCAGTTGTGATAACCAAAAATGTCTCCAAATATTGCCAAATGAAATTGTTCCAGTTGAGAACCACTGAGGCAGGGGCTGGGGAACTGTGACACAGGTCCAGACACTTAATGAAACCTGGGCAGTTGTGCAGACCTTAGAGGCACAGGCCAAACGGTACTTCATATTTCCTAAAAACGAAGACATTCTTTACATATCACGGTAGAAGTCCCAAAGTGAAGGAACTGAACATCAATACAATAGTATTATCCAATCTACAGTTTATACTCAGGTTCCAACAACTGTACCAGTAATGTCCTTAATGGCTGTTTCCTCCCCTACCCAGATTCTAATCCAGGATTCTGCATTCTATTTTCTTAACTCCTTAGTCTCTTTCAATCTGGAATAGTTTTGTCTTCATCTCTGTTTGATTTTTCCTCATCACTGGATTCAGATTATGTGTTTGCGACAAGAATATCACAGAAATGATGCTGTGTCCTCCTCGAAGCATACATATATTAGCAGGGACAGGATATCAGTTTGTAACAGTATTGGTAATGTTCACTTTGATCACTTGGTTACCGTGGCTATCAACCAGGTCTCTCCACTATAAAGTTATCTTTAAAATTAATAAGAAATATGTAGGAGCACTTGGAACTACGTAAATATCTTGTTCCTCATCAAACTTTTGCCCACTATTTTGATACCAACAGTGATTTTCAAACTCCACTGTTTCTTCTACAGTGGAGAAGGAACATTCTACTCTAAGAAAATGCTTTTCCTTCTCTCCCATTTATTTATGCATATCAGCAAGAATTCGGGGATTTTCATTTTATTCAATAGGTTATATATTGATTTTAATTTTCAAATTGTCCCAGATTTGGCCAGAAGGAGCTCCTTCAAGCTAGCCCCTACATACAAGGACAATTCTAATCCCCCAAATACTATGCCCCGTCACTAATCTGACGTCTAGAGAGCCCTTCCCTGGTGTCAAATATTCTTTTCTCAGAGAATACATCTTAAGCTTATATCAAACAACTGTAAACATATTAGTAAAGTGCTTTTAAAATCTAAATTATCTTGGGATTATAAATTATTTTGAGATCTATTTTATTAATATCAGTACCAAGAGATAAATTTAAATGAAAAATCTGATTCACTTAATGTGCATAATTATGATAAATGAAGTTATTCAAAGTAATTTTGATAACTAATCCAGAGTTTGAATTACAAAAGCCAAACATTTTCTTCTTTAGCATTCCAGATCACTTTCATACCTACAGTACTAAAAAATATTTAAGTTGCAAAGAAGATACCAAAAAACTTGACTGATACATTTATTCAGAGACAAAGAGGTGTGACAGGCTCTTTCTATCGTGTATTTCTCAACTTACATACAAACAACCACTTTTAAGCATTCATTTGTAATTCCAAAATCAGCCCAATATTTCACAGAAATGTTTTTAATATAAATCATAGAATCTTAGTGCTGATACAAAGAACCTTGGAAATGATTATTTAATCCCCTTATTTAAAAGAAAAAAGGCAACACAGGCCCAGAGAGGTAAACTATCACTGAAATAGATGCTGGAAAAATTTGGGGTTTAAACGTGGTTTTCAGGATTTCAACACAAGAGCTAGATTAAACATGCCACTTACATGTAAATAGTGAGATTAACAACTTAGTTCACAAAAAAAGCTATTTACCCCACAGTGCAGCTGAAACATTTAGCAATTTAGCAATCCATGGGGAACAACGGTACTGCCGTAATCATCAGAGTAAGCCAGAAGTTATTATACCCCTGTCACTGAGAAGTTTTTTTAAAATAATTAATTTAGGGCTGAGTAAATTAAAAAATGATGGAAAGGCCCATTAATATTTCTGAGATTCTTCAGGAAACTTACAGGCTCTTACAGGGCTGGTGGCCCTGGTTCTTTCACACAAGTTAGGACTTTGGGTTTTGATGACAGCCATAGACTATCAATACGATTCAAGCTTATCAGGCATAATTCAGGTTGTTTGGGGCCCCTTCATGAACTGCCAACTCTTTAACTTAAGATTTGTATACCTGCCCTGAGAACACTACAAGAAACATACCCTGTATCACAGTGATGCAACACTCAAGGCCGCTAAATTTTATTTTCTTGAGATAGAAGATTTTATACATTATTCTATAATTTCCCCCTTGTTCTATATTATCAGCTTTCCTCAAATCTTTTAGAGTGTTTCCCTTATTATCCAATTTAAATCACTGGATTTACATGTAGAAAATCATCGATGACACTCATGTCTCCTCCATCTCTACCTGTTTGGTGTGATCAACTCCTGGTTCTCCCATGATCTGAGGCCTTTTCCTGTTCTCTTTCCCATCTTCTTCCTCTAATTAGACTTGAGGCTGAAAACGGGATGACTGACCCCCTCATGATCATGCTGATGTTTCTCACACTAAAATAGGCAACCGTGCCTAAAGAAGGAAGTGGCTTCTCAGTTATAAATTTCAAGGGGTATCTTACAGTTAACAATATAAAGAAGCTACCATTTAGCTATTTTAAATCTTCACTGTAATAGAATGTAATTTCCATATATAGTTACCACTGGATGAGATATATAAAGGCACATGAGAAAGAAAACGTTTTATTCACTTTAAAGTTGAAAATGCAAAATGATTCAGGTAGCTTTTTCAGCAGACAGTGTGTTATTTTTCAAAATCTATTAAAGTTAATTACTTCATGAGTCTTAGAATTTGAATTTTGCATGGTAACTGATTAAATGGGTAAAGCAACACCGTACATACCCTGAGTGGCTGTTGGAGGTAGTTTGAGGGTATTGTCTAACTTCTCCCAAAGGTAAGTTGGCCGAGGGATGCCTTCCTCTGAGCTACAGAGCAGGATGACATCGCTGCCGATATCCTGGGATCCTTGGATTTGGCAGTGTGGGGCAGAAGGGGGAACTACAATAGGAAGAATAAGGAATAAAGTATGCATTTACTGTAAGCCAACTGATGATGTAGGAGACATCAACATTCAGTGCACTGGAACCCCAGATGACAATGTTTGTAGGACACATACCAGAAGACTACCTCGCGAGTGAAGCCCGTGGCTAGTCAGGTACTTCTCAGGGGCTTGGGCACAGGTGCAGGGCACACAGCTGCAAGGGGCAGGCGGCAAACATATAAAAGGGGCTACACCCCTTCATTATATTTTCAAGGAATCTTATGGTCTTGGTTTCACTCTCTTTCCTCTAAAGAAGAATGTTTAAGGTCCTTCATGCCCACAGACTGCCTTTAGGGACATGAGTGAGAGCACCCAGGCATGCAACAGCATGATTCCCAGTAGCTAAAGGATGGAAACAGCCCAAGTTTCCATGGATGGATGAATGGATAAACAAAATGTGGTACGTACATAGTATGAAATATTATTCAGCCTTGAATAGGAAGGGAATTCTGACACATGCTACGTTTGGATGAACCTTGAGAATACTATGCTAAGTGAAATAAGGCAGTCATAAAAAGAAAATGATTCTACTTCTATGAGGCACCTAGAGTAGTCAAATCCATAGAAACAGAAAATAGAAAAGTGGTTACCCATGGCTGGTAGGAGAAAGAAACATTGTTTAATGAGCAGAGTTTTCATTTTGCAAGATGAAAAGAGTGCTGGAGATGGGCTGTCTGGCAATGTGAATGTACCTAACACCACAGAATCGTACATTTGAAAACTGGCCGAGATGGCAAGTTTCATGGTATGTGTCTTTTACCACAATTAAAAAATATTTTTAATTACTGCAAGAAGCCATTTTTAGAAACGATATTTCAAGGAAGAGCATTCACTGACCCCGGCAGCTACTCCCCGCACAGGTTCTTTGTTGCTTTACTAACAAAAACCAGACAGGCCTAATTAATACTAAATTCTGCTTTATGCAGGGGGAAGTTAGAGGAAGGTTCAAGTATGTCTACTACTCGGTCGTAATACAGGGGACATTTTAAGGCAGATAAGAACACTAAGGACACAAAATAAAAAATTACCCAAAAAGAGCACTAAAGGAAAAAGGTGGTGCTTTGCAGTAAGAATGCAAGCAAATAAAAATATACACTAAGCCCATGGCTTGGAGTCTCATGCTGGGGTACATAGGAAGTAAAGTTGAAATCCAAGTGATGATGTACTTATAATGCTAATGACTTTTCAATAAATGTGTCAACCTTTCAAAAATGAATGTATGGATACATAAAAGATAAGTGCAGTGGACAAAGGAACCAGGAAAGACAGTGGGTAGGGGCAGAGAAAACAATGAAAGGGTATAAGGTAGGAAAAGTAAAAAATCTCAGAGAATCCTAGCTGCTGTGATGGGGTAAACCAACGTCCTCCATTACTACCTTCGACGTTGCCACCATGAGACTGTAAAGGAAACCCAAAACAATTCTCTGGAGGTAGCATTAACTATAAGATAAATTAAGGGTTTTTTCTTCCTTTAAAAATTGAAAAAATAAACTTAGATAATGTGGGAAGAGTTACCTAACTTAGAGGTATAAACATCTGAAAAACACTGAAATTCTATTAGTACTCTGTATTCAGTACTCAAGCATTTTTAAATCTCCATATTTCATAAAAATTTCTGTATAACTAAAAATTCCATGTAATATAAATATAAAATATATAAAAATATGTATTTATATATAATACATATTTTGTATATAAAATATAAAAACAATATAATTAAAAATTCTACAATTTTAAACATATTACAATATTTCTAGGATAGAAATTTCCAACCTGGTCCTTAGCTTTCTTATTTTGTTTGAAGGCTAAGAAAACAAGGCATCAAGGCTATAGCATCTTGTCACCCAAAGAGGGAAAATGGCAAAAAGCCCCATTACTGATATTCTCAAGTAACTCAACAACAGGAAGGAAAAGGAAGGGCAAGAACTTGCCAAGGAATAAGGGAGTAGATTCTGAGACGTGACTAGGATGGAGGACAATCAAGGGCATCAGCCCAAATGAACTGAATTTGGCCACTTCTACCACAAGCATGCATTTAGGAGGCAGGGTTTTATTTCAGAGGCAGAAGTGAGAAATAAAACATGTTTAGCATGGACCTAATTTAGTATGAGATAGTCTAACTCTATCGTATAATGGGAGAAGTACCCGTTTGAGACAAGTGATCTACATTTTAATCTACATTTAATCTAAGCTTTATCATTCATTATCTACACCACCTCGAAAAGGCCCTAAATCCGTATGGTCTCAGTACTAAGACCAAACTGATCATATAACGTATCCCAGTCTTCTGAGAGTAAAAGGGGGTATTACTGAAATTATACCAGGACATGAGGTGTAAGCCGAGAACTGTGGGGAGCCTATTCAGTGTTATGTAGACATGAAGTAATCATTTTTTTCTCACATGTGCTGGAACTTCTGCTTCATACTCAAAATAAATGATTCTTGATTTAAGTTGCTCTAAATGATAAGTCTTATCATTTAGTCCTATCATATCACCAGTGAGAAGCCACTCATGATGGTATTTTACACCACCTTTCTCCACCTTCAGAGCAAATCATTTAAGAAGCTTCAGAGAGCCACCAGAAGTGGAGAAAGGGATGGGAAGATTATGTGTAAAACGCAGAGAGAAGCAGAGTCCAGACAGAGGAGACAGGAAAAGGACACGAGCAGAGTGAGAGTGTAGAAGGATGGGCAGAAATAAACATGCTCAAGAAGACAGTCATACCATAAGCCAAGCCAAGGTGCCTGTAACATCCTGTCACTCACCTAAAACTGTGAGACCAGTGACCCCAATGTTTCTGCCCCCTCTGTCTGGAAGGTTATTGACCAAACACTGGTAGGTGCCTGTATCTGCTAGCTGAGTGTTATTAATGAAGATAGACACGTTGGTGGCTGGCATGGTGCCTGTAAATCCCACCCTACCATGGAACCGGGGGGCACCGTCAAACATCTGTCCACCCTGATACAGAATGACCTGAAAAAGAAAGCAAAATAAATAAATAGGCCCCTACACTCCCTTCTAGACACATAGCACATAACAGTAACTATCTGCTAGATAGTAGTCTGCACCAAACATTAGAAAACTTTATTCCTCACCTTACAGTTGTCACCCACTTTTTACTATAGCACCAGTGCATAGGTATATTCTGGGATTCTAAATTCTCATATCCCAAGTTGGAATAACGCTGTTTCCTTGTCGAACTCATCACAATATAGAAAATATCTTGAATGCAATCTTACTATCAGCCCGTAAGTATTTTTATTCAAATAATTCCAGAATAAAAAGTTTACAAAATCAGCACTGTCATTCTCATGCTTAGTAGGTGACAAAATGATAGATCATAGTTATAGCCTGAACATGAATGAATATCCTAAAAAGGAAGAAGAGTTGCAGGTCCATGATTGCTCTTCTTTAGTCAATTTCTATTATCAGAGTTAACTATTCATGAGACAGGACTCAGAATGGTGTTACAAAAAGACTTGTGGGTTGAGAATGTGAAACCTGGTTCTATTTCAGCTCTATCTGTAAATGTTTGGGTAACTACAGACAAGTCTTTCTTTGCCTCCGAAAATGATAAGGTTGAATAAAATGATCTCAAAGGCTCAGTCTAATTATAATAAATTCCATGATTTGAAGAAATAAAAAAAGCTTCTATTAAATATACATACTTGAATTCATATCAGAAAATTTACCTTATCAGATATTTTTAGACAGTAATAAGCTTACTGAAGCAGAAAAGCTTCGTAACAGCAATAAATTATCTTTGGGAATAAAGATATAATCATGATTACTATTCATTAATTTTCTGAGCATCATTTTCTGCAACGGTTAATACAAATTACGGCTCTTTTACCTGTAATTGGGTAGTAGCTTCTGTTTTCATGTACCCTAATTTATTTGAAACTCTTTGAGGCTGGCTAGTATGCCTGGCTGTGTTTATTTTAAAACACTTGTGAAATTAGCAAAATAAATCAAGTAACTACTGTCTCATGTTACTTCCTTAACATTATCCACTGTCTCTAAAACATATTCATCCACCTGTGTCAGTGTCAGTTCCTTCTTGTCAAAGTATAGTTTGCTTTTTCTGTCTTGGTATCCCTGTCAGCAATGCCTTTTGAAAAAATTCCAGGCTCCTACATAAAATTCTCAGGAGTCCCTTGACATCTGTTTAAAAAAAAAAAGTCTCTTAAAAAGAGGATCACCTCTTCTGATAGTTGACTAATAACACAGGAGTAAGATTTAAAACAGCACAGGCTCACTGAAAGTGGTACCTTATTCTAGAAATCAAATATGTACTCAGGATGCTTTTCGACCCACCTCTTCTGAAAAGATTAATGTTTGAGAGGTAGCATGGAATGGAACAGAAGTACCTGCTCAGGTTGGTTAGCATTGGAGAGAGGAATGACCATCCAAATGACATTGAGGTTAATGAGGGCAGCGCTGGTAGTGAAGGTACAGGGCAGCACTGCCGTCTGGCCCCGGGCCACCTGGATACTCCCAGGACTCTCGGAGACTTCCAGGGAAGCTGCGACACCTGCAGAGGAAAGAAGAAAGGTTATGTGCTCACACTTTCCCGACAGACCAAACCTCCTGAGAAAAGTTTTGCATGTTACACTGTTAGGAATGTAAGCAGACTAACTTGACAGTCTTACTGAACAACTACTGACCAATCACTGACTCAAAATAATAAAAACTGTTCATCCTTTTATTTCTTAGAAACCACAAATGAAAAATTTTAGCAGCTACTTAACTTTATTTTGTAAGAGAGTAAGTAGCTGCTATTTGGCCAGATTTGAATACAAGATGGGAAAAGATGACTGATAGGGTTTGAGCAAAACTTGCAATGGTGAGGAGGGATGAGAAATTGATATTTTATGAGCACCATTATAATAGCACACTTAAAATTAAATGTTTACATATAAATCTAACAAATTATATGTAAAATCTACGTAGTAAAAATTATAAAATGCTAATGAAAGGAATCAAATAAGACCAAAAATGGACAGATATGTAATGTTCATGGATTGGTAAATTCCATTCTCTCTAAACTGATCTATAGAGTTAGAGCAATCCCATTCAAAATCTCAGCAGTCTTTTTGTAGCTATTTATGAACTAATTCTAAAACACGTGGAAAGGCAAAGAACTAGAATAGCCAAAATATTGAAAAATAAGAACAAATTTGGAGAATTCACACTATCTGATTTCAAAACTTGCTACAGAGCTATAGTCATCAAGACAGTGTAGAACTAGCATTAAGGATAGACCACCAGATAAATGGCACAGGATTGAAAGTTCTGAAATAAACCCTTGTATTTTTAGTAAAATGCTTTCCAACAAAGGTACAAGACAATTAAATAGAGGAAAATAGTCTTCAATAAATGGTGTTGAAACAATTTGATACTAATAGGCAACAAAATAACTTAAGACTCTTACCTCAAGCACACACAAAAATTAACTCAAAATGTTATCACAGACCTAAAGGTAACAGCTAAAGCTATAAAACTTCTAGAAATAAACATAGGAGAAAATCTTTGTGACTATGGTTTAGTCAAAGAAGTCTCAGATAAGTCACCAGGACCATAAACCATAAAAGACGACAATTAAAAAGTTGGATTTCATTAAAATTTTAAAAACTTCTGTTCTTCAAAAGATTTAATTAAGAAAATAAAAAACCAGGGTACAGGGTAGGAAAAAGTATCTGTAATTCACACATCTGATAAAGGACTCAAATATAGAATATACAGAGAAGTATTACAACTCAATAATGAAAAGACAACCCAATATTAAAATGGGTAAAATATTGGAATAAACATTTCAAAAAAGTAATAAGCACATGGAAAGATGCTCAACATTATTACTCATTAGGAAACTGCATATTAAAACCACAATAAGAATTACACAGCACTGGAATGGCTGTCATCAAAATAAAACCAAGTTTTTGAAAGAAGTTGCAGTGGCTGATGTCGAAGAGGTTACTGCCTATATTCTCCTCTAGGATTTTGATAGATTCCTGCCTCACATTGAGGTCTTTTATCCATTTCGAGTTTATCTTTGTATATGGTGTAAGAGAATGGTCAAGTTTCATTCTTCTACATAGATACTGATGTACTGAAAAGAAGGGCCACATGTACCCCAACGTTCATAGCAGCAATGGCCACAACTGCCAAACTGTGGAAAGAGCCAAGATGCCCTTCAACAGACAAATGGATAAAGAAGATATGGTTTATATATACAATGGAATATTATGACTCCATCAGAAAGGATGAATACCCAACTTTTCTATCAACATGGACAGGACTGGAAGAGATTATGTTGAGTGAAATAAGTCAAGCAGAGAGAGTCAATTATCATATGGTTTCACTTACGTGTGGAGCATAAGGAAAAATATGGAGGACATTGGGAGAAGGAAAGGAAGAGTGAATTGGGAGAAAACGGAGGGGGAGACGAAACATGAGAGACTGTGGTGTTGGAACAAACTGAGGGTTTTGGAGGGGAGAGGGGGTGAGGAATTGGGTGAGCCTGGTGGTGGGTATCGAGGAGGGCACATATTGCATGGAGCACTGGGTGTGATGCATGAACAAAGAATCTTGGAACACTGAAAAAAATAAATAAGTAAATAAATAAAATAAAAGCAACTAAAAAACAAAACAAAACCAAGTTTTTAGAAGGATGTAGAGAAACTAGAATCCTCATTTATTGCTGGTGAGAATGTAACATAACAACCCAGCAATTTCACCCCTAGGAATCTACCCAAGTACAGTGAAAAAACACATCACACAAAGACCATTAATGTTCATGGTAGCATTACTGATGTCACACCCCCAAACAGAAATAATACAAATATCCATCAACAGTTTAGTGGACAGACAAAATGTGGTATACCATACAATGAAATGTCACTCGGAAAAAAAAAAAAAACAAGCTACTGATACAACATGGATGAGCTTCTCAAAACCATTTTGTTAAATGTTAAGAAGCCAGATGCAAAAGACTATATACTGTATGATTGTATTTTCATGAAATGTCCAGTAAAGGCACATCTAAAAAGACAAGAAGCAAATCAGTAGTTGCATGGGGCTAGAGAGGAGGGATGAGGGACTGATGCAAATACATTCCATGGAACTTTTCTAGGGTGATGGAAAACTTCTAAAACTGGATTGTTAGATGGTTGTACAACTCTATAAATTTGCAAAAAGTAACTGAATTTTAAATGTGTGAATTTATTTCACTCAGCATAATCTCTTCCAGTCCCGTCCATGTTGATACAAAAGTTGAGTAGTATTCATCCTTTCTGATGGTCTTGAAACACCGGAAAAATAAAATTAAATTTAAAAAAAATAATAAATAAATAAATAAAGGTATGTATGTATGTGTGAATTTTGTGAAATGTAAATTATACCTCAATAACACTGTTAAAATTCAAAAAAGAAAATAGTGATCTACCAGAGCCAAATCCTGGGAAGTGAAAATCAACTGTTATCTCTTCTAAAAAGAATGCCTGTCCCCCTGGGACTATGAAACAGTATGGGACTAACAGATTAAAATAGGTCAGGACATCCAACAGACAAGCCATTCTGTCCATGAAAAATACATTAAGCCCATGGTGGTATCTCAAACTGGTTTACTTTGAAGTGATATTATCTTAATTCTCCAAAAAAGTAACACAATAACATACCGGTATAATTACAATTGGTTTAAAAAGATAAATCTACATAACACCTTCCTTCTATAGAACCTCATGTTCTTCACATATAATCTGGTGATTTCTCAGGAGTTAAATTTACAGGATAAAACATTTCATAAAATAAGCCATCTGTGATAGGATACAAAGCAGTTGATAACATCAGGAAAAGTTCCCAAGGAAAATAACATTAGGGAAAGTCTCTAAGTTTCAAAAAGGAAAACGGAAAGAACCTCAAGTGTTAAGAGGCAGACAGGGGAGGTTTATCAGGAATAGGCAATGAACCAGGGAATAAGCTAGCTTAAAGGGTGGAAGAAGGTTAGGGGAGTCTGTCTGTTGCAATGATTATAATAAATGCCACTGGAGATGTTTTTAAGAATAAGTATAGAAGCCAAACTGGCAATCTTCTCCAGATAATACTCCAAGAAGTGAAGGGAATATGTTCCCTTTAAACCAGACAGGATACGGTGTACCCTCAATTCACTAATTTCAAGATGCACTAACGCAATCTTTCATACAAACTTTAAAAAAGAAAAAAAATGGCTAATATAAACTGAGAATGAAAGAGAAAGATGTTGATGGGGAAACTACTAAAATGCGACAGGAGTAAGTAAAGGAAGAGTAAATTCCTAGGCCAGGATGGGAGCTGAGGGGAAGGGAGCAGGTCTGCCAGCGGAGAGCAGGCCCCGAGGGTGGAAGAAGCCATCAAAGACTGCCTTCATCTACTTCGCGTTTCACAGAAGATTAACTCTGAAATCTCAAGTACTGAGATGGGTAGAGAAGAAATATTTGAGATGAGACAAGTGTGGGTTTAAAGGTGGAGAGAGCTAGTTTGAAATCTGGCACTTTCATCTGCTTAGTTGTGCGGCCCCAAGTACACCGTTCATCTCTGATTCAGTGGCTTCATCTGTACACAGGGCTAACTGTGCCCGTCACGTCACCAGGAGGGTATGATAAGGGCAGAATCAGACGCCGACAGCCGATGACAACCAGACTGCAACTGCTGCTACTAGGATTCAGACGCCAAGCCCCACAGGAAGCACTACTTATAAACATACGAGTTTATATGTGTACATGTGCGAGAGCGCACACGCACTCATTTACTCCACGCCCCAATTCCCTTCCTTAGTAACCTCCTACTCATCCTTCCAATTAGCTCAAGTGTTACTTTTCACAAAAGAGCCTTTCTTGACCCTTCACCCTAGGTCAGGGTCTCATAAGGCAATATTCCTTCCATTCTGAGCACTATTCAAACTTGTAATCACACTTTCCTTAGTTTTCATATTCATTTCATTTCACTATTTAACATATCTTTACCAGTATACTGTAAGGTCCATTGAGAACTCCATTACTTTTTTTTTATTATTATTATGTTCAGTTAGCCAGCATACAGTACATCATTAGTTTCAGATGTAGCGTTCAATGATTCATTAGTTGTGTATAACATATAATGCCTAGTGCTCATCACAATACATGCCCTCCTTAGTACCCATCACTCAGTTAACCCATCCCCCTGCCCTATCCCTTCTGTAACCCTCAGTTTGTTTCCTGGAGTCCAGAGTCTCTCATGGTTTGTCTCCCTCTCTGATTTCTTCCCATTCAGTATTCCCTCCCTTTTCTGTAGTTTCATATGTCCACATATGAGTGAAACCATATAACTGTCTTTCTCTGCTTGACCTACTTCACTTACAATAATCCCCTCCAGTCCCATTCATGTCCATGCACATGGTAGGTATTCATCCTTTCTGATGGCTGAGTAATATTCCATTGTATATATGAACCACATCTTTATCCATTCATCTGTTGAAGGACTTCTCGGCTCCTTCCACAGTTTAGCTATTGTGGACACTGCTACTATGAACATTGGAGCACATGTGCCCCTTCTTTTCATTACATCTGTATCTGTGGTGTAAATACCTAGTAGTGCAATTGCTGGGTTGTAGGGTAGCTCTATTTTTAACATCTTGAGGAACCTCCATGCTGTTTTCCAGAGTGGCTATACCAGCTGGCATTCCCACCAACAGTGCAAGAGGGTTCCCCTTTCTCCACATCCTCACCAACATTTGTTGTTTCCTGCCTTGTTAATTTTTGCTATTCTAACTGGTATAAGGTGGTATCTCGTTGTGGTTTTGATTTGTATTTCCCTGATGGCTAGTGATGTTGAACATTTTTTCATGTGTCTGTTAGCCATTTGTAAGTCTTCTTTGGAGAAATGTCTATTCATGTCTTCTGCCTATTTCTTGACTGGATTATTTGTTTTTTGGGTGTTGAGTTGGATAAGTTCTTTATAGATCTTGGATACAAGCCCTTTATCTGTAATGTCATTTGCAAATATCTTCTCCCATTCCAGGGGTTGCCTCTTAGTTTTGTTAACTATTTCTTTTGCTGTGCAGAAGCTTTGTATCTTGACAAATTCCCAAAGGTTCATTTTTGCTACTGTTAACCTAGCCTTCGGAGACGTGTCTTGAAAGAAGTTGCTGTGGCTGACGTCAAAGAGGTTACTGCCTATGTTCTCCTCTAGGATTTTGATGGATTCCTGCCTCACGTTGAGGTCTCTTATCCATTTTGAGTTTTTCTCTGTGTATAGTGTAAGAGAATGGTTCAGTTTCATTCTTCTGCATGTGGCTGTCCAATTTTCACAGCACCATTTATTGAAGACACTGTCTTTTTTCCATTGGATATTCTTTACTGCTTTGTCAAAGATTAGTTGACCACAGAGTTGAAGGTCCATTTCTGGGGTCTCTATTATGTTGATCTATATGTCTGTTTTTGTGCCAACACCATGTTGTCTTGATGATCACAGCTTTGTAATCTGGCTTGAAGTCAGGCATCATGATGTCCCCAGCTTTGGTTTTCTTTTTCAACATTCTCCTGGTGATTCAGGGTCTTTTCTAGTTCCATACAAATTTTAGGACTGCTTGTTCCGGCTCTGTGAAAAATGTTGATGGTATTTTGATAGGGATTGTACTGAAAGGGTAGATTGCTCTGGGCAGCATAGACATTGTCACCACGTTTATTTTTCCAATCCATGAGCATGGAATGTTTTTCCATCTCTTTGTGTCGTCCTCAATTTCTTTCACAAGTGTTCTGTAGTTTCCAGAGTATAGATCCTTAACCTCTTTGGTTAGGTTTATTCCTAGGCATCTTATGGGTTTTGGTGCTATTGTAAATGGAATCGATTCCTTAATTTCTATTTCTTCAGTTACTTTGTTAGTGTATAGAAATGCAACTGATTTCTGTGCATTGATTTTGTATCCTGCAACATTGCTGAACTGCAGTATGACTTATAGTAATTTGGGGGTGGAGTCTTTTGGGTTTTCCACATAAAGTATCATGTCATCTGTGAAGAGAGAGAGTTTAACTTCTTCTTTGCCAATTTGAATGCCTTTTATTTCTTTTTGTCGTCTGATTGTGGAGGCTAGGACTTTTAGTACTATGTTGAAAAATAATGGTGAGATGGGCATCCCTATCGTGTTCCTGACCTTAAAGGAAAAGCTCTGTTTTTCTTCATTGAGAATGATATTCATTGTGGGCTTTTCATAGATGGCTTTTATGATATTGAGATATGTTCCCTCTAACCCTATACTTTGAAGAATTTTAATCAGGAAAGGATGCTGTATTTTGTCAAATGCTTTTTCTGCATCAATTAAGACGATCATATGGTTCTTGTCTTTTCCTTTATTAATGTGCTCTATCAGGTTGATTGATTTCCAAATGTTGAACCACCCTTGCATCCCAGGAATAAAACCCACCTGGTCATGGTAAATAATCCTTTTAATGTACTGTTGGATCCTATTGGCTAGGATCTTATTGAGCATTTTGGCATCCATGTTCATCAGGGATATTGGTCTGTAAATCTCCTTTCTGATGGGGTCTTTGCCTGGTTTGGGGATCAGGGTAATGCTAGCCTTATAGGACGAGTTTGGAAGTTTTCCTTTCATTTCTATTTTTTGAAACAGCTTCAGTAAAATAGGTATTATTTCTTCTTTAATGTTTGGTGGAAGTCCCCTGGGAAACCATTTGGCCCTGGACTCTTGTTTTTTGGAGGTTTTTGATTACCGCTTCAATTTCTTTACTGGTTATTGGTCTGTTCAGATTGTCTATTTCTTCCTGTTTCAGTCTTGGTAGTTTCTAAGTTTCCAGGAATGCATCCATTTCTTCCGGATTGCTTAATTTGTTGGCATATAGTTGCTGGTAATAATTTTTAATAATTGTTTCTATTTCCTTGATGTTAGTCATGATCTCTCCCCTTTCATGCATGACTTTATTGATTTGAGTCCTTTCCCTTTTCTTTTGGATAAGTCTGGCAAGAGGTTTATCGATCTTAATCATTCCTTCAAAGAATCGGCTTCTAGTTTCGTTGATCTATTCTGTTTTTCTGGTTTTTATTTCATTGATTTCTGCTCTAATCTTTATTATTTCTCTTCTCCTGCTTGGGTTAGGCTTTATTTGCTGTTCTTTCTCCAGGTCCTTTAGGTGTAAGATGAGCTTGTACATTTGTGATTTTCCTAAGTTTCTGAGAGAGGCTTGGATGGCTATGTACTTCCCTCTTAGGACAGCCTTTGCAATATCCCATAGGTCTTGGACCGATGTATTTTCATTCTCATTAGTTCCAATGAATTGTTTAAGTTCTTCTTTAATTTCCTGATTCACCCAATCATTCTGTAGCAGCAGAATGCTCTTTAACTTCCAAGTGGTTGTTCCTTCCAAATTTCTTCTTGTGGTTGAGTTCCAGGTTCAAAGTATTGTGGTCTGAAAATACGCAGGGAATAATCTCAATCTTTTGGTATCAGTTGAGACCTGATTTGTAACCCAGTCTGTGGTCTATTCTGGAGAAAGTTCAATGAGTACTGGGGAAGAACGAATATTTTGTTGTTTTGGGGGGGAATGTTCTGCATATATCTACGAATTCCATATGGTCCAATGTGTGATTCAAAGCTCTTGTTTCTTTGTTGATCTGCTTAGATGATCTGTTCATTGCTGTGAGTGGACTGTTGAGGTCTCCTACTATTAATGTGTTATTATCAATATGTTTATTTTGGTTATTAATTGGTTTCTATAATTGGCTGTTCCCATGTTAGGGGCATAGATATCTGCAATTATTAGATCTTCTTGTTAGATAGACCCTTTAAGTACGATACAGTGTCCCCCTACATCTCTCACCATGGTCTTTGGTTTAAAATCTAGTTTGTCTGATATGAGGATTGCTACCCCAGCTTTCTTTTGAGGTCCATTAGAGTGGTAAATTGTTCTCCATCCCTTCACTTTCAATCTGGAGGTGTCTTTAGGCTCAAATGAGTCTCCTGTAGACAGCATATGGATGGTCCTTCTTTTTCATCCAATCTGAAACCCTGTGTCTTTTCATGGGATTATTCAGCCCATTTACATTCAGGGTAACTACTGAAAGATATGAATTTAGTGCCATTATATTGCCTGTTTCTATAGATTTTCTCTGTTTCTTTCTAGTCTATGTGACTCTTGGCATCTCTCTTCACTTACTGAATCCCCCTTAATATTTCTTGCAGGGCTGTCTTGCTGGCTGGTCACACATTCTTTCAGTTTCTGCCTGTCCTGAAAGCTCTTTATCTCTCCATCCATTCTGAATGACAGCCTTGCTGGATAAAGTATTATTGGCTGCATTTTCTTTTCATTTAGTACCCTGAATATGTCTTGCCAGCCCTTTCTGGCTTGCTGGGTTTTTGTGGACAGGTCTGTTGTTATTCTGATGTTCCCCTTCCATATGTAAGGAACCTCCTCTCCTGGCTATTCTCAGGAGAGTTTCTTTGGCTGTAAATTTGCAAGCTTCACTATTATATGTCAGGGTGTTGGTCTATTTTATTGATTTTGGGAGGGGTCCTCTCTGCTGCTTAGACTCAAATTCTTGTTTCCTTCCCCAGATTAGGGAAGTTCTCAGCTATGATTTGCTGAAATATACCTTCTAGCCCTCTCTCTCTCCACCCCCTCAGGGATCCCAATAATTCTGACACTGGAACGTTTCACACATTGTTAATCGCTCCAATCCTTTTCTCATGTGCTATGAGCAGCCTATCTCTGTTTTCCTCAATTTCCTTCCTTTTCATCAGCTTATCTTCTAGAACTAATTCTTCTGCCTCACTTACCCTGGCTGTTAGAGTATCCAGTTTAGACTGCATTTCATTCATAGCATTTTCTAGTTCGGCCTGATTAGATCTTATTTCTGCTCTTAGAGATTCTATATTGTCATTTTCTATATTCTATATTGTCGTTTCTTTGCTGAGAGTTCCTCCTCCTAGTCATTCTGTTGAGGGATGGTTGAGTGAATGAGCAAAGTCCAAAATATCAACCAACACCCAAGCAAGATGCACCCTAGCAAAATCCAGAGTGTTCAGAAGCCACCACCATAAAACAAAGCCAAAATGAAACACAAGAATAAAATTTAAAAATTAAAAAAATTTTTATAAAGGGGGAGAGATGGAGGGCTACAATCTCTCTCAGTGTTGACAAAGTAGAGTGTTTCAGTTGTTCTTGTGTGTGCTTTGGTCTGTGTGTTAGAGGACACTGCATCCCAAAATTACAAGGAAAGTAAAGCTTGTGTATATATAAAGGTAAAATTGAATAGAGTGGAAAAAAAGGACTAAAATAAATCACATATCTATAAAAATATATATGTGTGAAAAAAACAGAAGTTAAAAAGCAACTATGAAACATAAGTTGACATAATAAACATTTAATTGAAATAAGGTAGAAAGAGAAACAGAAAAAGTGTGAGAAAAAGAAAAAAAAAATTTTATCTGAAAAATAAACAAGTCGTGAGGCCACACCTAGAGCTCAATATACAATTTTCTCCTGGTGTTGGGATTTTACAGGCTTATGGGATCCACAGGGTTATTGTCCACCTTTTCTTCCAGCCTGTCTTCTGGGGGAGAGGCCTGCAGCTGTTTCTCAGGTAGCCCTGCCTGCACAGAGTTGCCCTGTCCCCTGTGAAGGGGATGGGCTCGGTGGAAACCAGTCCTCTGTTGTGGCTTTTATTCCCTGGGGTGCTTTCCGTGCCTCTTCAGAGGATCAGAGCAAAAATGACTACAGCCAAACCTCTGGCCCAGAGCAGAAAATTTGCAGTCTGCAAATTTTAATAAACCTTCCAGGACAGTCTCCACCTCTATATGCTCCGCTGAAAACCGCAGTCACCCGCAGAGCATGCCCACAGCAACTCTCTTAGAGGTTGTCCCAGGGCCTCCGGAGTGCCACTGCCCTTTGTGATTCCAAAATCGCGAGGAGCCACCGGCTCGCACACATCCCCGAAACTCCTGGATCATGTCCGGGTGCCGCTCTAAAGTCCATCCTGGGGCGCTACCGCTCTGCGCGCTTTTGCCTGGTCACAGGCACAGGTTTCAGATTTTTTCAGGCTGCTCAAACAAACGATTCTCAACCACTCGGCTTGCAGTTTATGGAGATCTGAGTCCGTTCCTGGGCTCACTGACCATAACCTGCTTCCTAAACTCCATTGCTCGGGCACTCAACCAGGTCAGGAACCCCTTTTGGCTCTGTGGCTCCTCCTATCCCAAGACCACAATGCCCTACCTAGAATTCTGCCTTTTCATTTCCAGAGTCCCTTTTAGAGAGGGATGTCTCTCACTAGAGCATATTTCAAAGAGTTCCAATTTTAAGTTCTGGTGTTACATCACTTTCCAAGAGCCAGCTTATGGAGGCTCCCTCCCCCTTTTGTTTATTTTCCCATATCTCCCTGCAGATTCATGACCCCGCACATACTACTTTGCAAAAAGGAGCAGCTTTTCTGCTTGTAGAAATCCAGATGTATATTCTTACATCTCAGGCTGATTTCATGGGTGTTCAAATGGCTTGATATCCAGCTAAATTCAGGGACCAGTTGAAATGGGGTCCCGTACTTCTCCACCATCTTGCTTCCTCTGAGAACTCCATTACTTTAAGCACTTAATTAAGAACTCAATAAATACATGTTACTGAATTGATCTAATTCACTTCCTTCGGTTTCCACATAAAAGACTACATTCTGTATCTGTCTTAAGATCAGGACCTGTGTCTTCTGAATTCTAATACAGTATGTTTTCTACTATGTCAAACTCTTCCACAAATCATATCTTGGAAAATAAATGATAATGTTATCACTTCTATTAAGATTAGAGTGAAGGATTATTTCCTAACCAATAGAAGTGATACGGAGCAATAGAAGCTCAATTTACCTATAAATATATCTCTTCTACTCTCGGTTAAATGTTTTAGATAGAAACATTTAACATAAAAAGGCTGTTACGTTCTTTAGCTACCAGGATTCTCTATGGAATAGAATTTTAAAAGAAAGTCATCCGAGACCCTACAACATCCTCTATTAAGATATAAGATGCCAAAGCAAGTTGTACAATAAACTGCCCTAAAGGACTCCCATAAAGAAAATGGCTGAAAACTGGCTGCCTAACTTTTAGAACTACACAGGGAATAAATAGGTCAGGAGTAAACATCTGTAGAGAGACTTTGAGACTTCTTTGTTAGAGCTTGGTGAGCTATGAGTTCCAGCCCTTTCCCACCCAACAACAGGGCCTACATTCCTGGAATATGTCAGGGACAAGGACATCTGAGAGTACCCAATGGATCAGATGTGAACACAAGAAGAGCTGGTGCAGGGCCACCTTCGATTCTGTCCTGAGAGGGCTGGCTGATGAGACCTCACTAGAAGAAAGCTGGGGGTAGACCTCTGAGTTGGTAGAAGGTGGATCACTGGCATCCTGGAAACTACACATATATTTCTGTCTGTCAGTTGAGATTTTTCTGGTTTTGCTTTATTTCTAAACTCAGAGTGATCAGAAAAGTTGTGTAACCTGCTTAAATTTTCACGCAGGAAAAGGAGAACTGGATCTTAAATAAATTTAAAGAGATCTGAAGACAAAGCTGCTTTGGGATTGTGTCTCAGAATTCCTATTTAACATACTGACTAAACTGAGTACAATTGAAAATTTCTTAGAAAGAGTAAGAAGGAAGGAAATGGGTATTTTTCACATTTTAAATGATTAATTTTTTTCTATCTTAATAAAGAAACAACCTAAAACCCTATTTCCTTTTAGAGTGTATTTCCATGTTTGAAACTCAAGGCAGAATTTAAACTTTAATGCTAAATATTAGATTAAAAATTCATTCAAAATACCTTACAATTTGCAATATTTACATGAGAAATGCATAATTTAGGAGCTGGTTCGGCAGCATTTTGCTGGCTTGAATCTTTTCTTAGTACTTTCACCCAAGAAAAATTAAGTCAACTCATGAATTCTGAATGACGCTAAGCAATTAAATAAGAAAGACATAAAGCACATAGCCCTGTTTCCTCTGAGGAGCTAAAATCATAAATAACAGTTGTCTATACTCTTTCTTTAGGGCCCTGTTTCCCAAAATTTAAAGCCAAAAGAAATTCACACTTTTCTCAGACCAAGAATTACCCATTAGAGGAGAAGAAATTGGCAGCACAGAATCCTCAGAAGTCTTCAGAGGGATCTACTACACTACACAGTAGCCAAGAGAACAGACAAAGGACATTTTACAGTGACCTGCAGACTCAAGGAACATGAAATGTCCCCTGCAAGTCCATCAGAACCGGAACACCTGAAGCTCAGGAGGAGGACTGGCACAAGTAATCCAACTGAGATTTCCAAACAGAGTAGTCACTGATGTCTGTGAAGCATGTACTCCTGTTTCAGGATCAGCGCAACTGCCAGGCTACTTCACTCTGGGAATACAGTCAGCAAAGGATCAAAAGGATGTGATGGTACTTGGGGAAAACTATGCTGCCCTGTCACCCCAAATATTAATATCAGCACTCACAAAATGCTAATTGGCTTATATAATTCCCCTGTAATTTCATAAGTGCTGTTTCCTACATATAAAAAAATGTAAAATTAATTTAACCTATGCAAATTCAGTTCTGTAGTTCCATGAGACTAAAATAAATTTCAAAAAATAAAAATTCTACACTCCTTGTTTTCTAAAAGAAACTATGGAATACCACAGATCTTAAATATTATAGTGATTTTTAAAACAAATCACTTTCTCTTCATACTGTAAGCAAATTCTAATTAGATGAAAGAATCTATTATTATAATTGTTATATGATTTTTAAAACTTCTATCTGAACTAAAAAATAATGTTTGTGTTAGTTGACATTAAATTATATTTTGGCCATCAAAACAGTACTAAACTAAATAGAGTAAATATCTGGTTAATTTGATCAGTGTAGATGGGTTTATTATGCACTGGTCATCTACATTAACCAATTTGTAGGATCACTGCCAAATCTCTACTTCATTTGATGCTATATTAAGTGATAAACTTGATTGTTGGTATACAAAAGCAAGCTACTGTAAAATTATATCCTTATCTTCTGGCTAAAGCAGGGAATACTCCTACATAGTCTATGATTCATGGTATTGCAGTCTTACATTTCCATGGTTTTATGGTTCCCTCCTTCAGGTCTTATTACAGTGCCTTCTTATTAACGTCTCCTTTTCAACCACAAACATTCCTTGGGGACCATACCAAGGGTAAACAGCATGTCAGGAGACCTAGGTATTGAAATTATTTCCTCAGAGCAGACCCCAAGATGAGACAGAGGGAGCCCAAAGCCCTGTACTGAACCAATGCTCATGGTCTACATTATCGCTCACCTTTGTCACTTTTCAAATAATCAAAAAGTATATACATCTGCCTATTAGGCCCCTTCGTGCCAAGCCATAACTATTACGTGAGTGATTTATTCAATAATAGCTCCTAACACTTAAGCTGAACTTGATCATAATCCTCTACAGCCAGTCTCCCATTATTACTGACCTCTCCTGATTTCATACCTGGCTTTGGCAATAGGTATTTAAGAATTCTCTTACAGGGGTGACCACAGCTTGACAAGGTGGCAGATCATTCACATACATATTTTGTTTGGCCAATATTATATGATTCACTTGAAGTCTTTAAATACTTTGAATTACTTACAATTAAATAACACAAAACTCTAACAGATTACCACTTATCTTGAAAAACTGTAAACATTAGTAACATTGGGCCTGCATTTCACATGATAATAAGTGCTGCCCCTATTAGACAAAGCATGAGCTCTCCACATTGCCAGAATCCCCACAATCCCCAAACCCCTATTACTCTACAATATGGCCCACTTTACTCAGTTAGGACATCCGCCTGACTCCTGTGGGCATCTGTGTTTGCAAACCCTTTTGTAAAACTAAGTGAGCAATATGATTATAATTAAGTGTTTAAAGAAGCAAGACACAAAAGCAGAACCAGGTTTTGTAATGTTATGATGGGACATGGTATTATGACAGCTACCAAGGCCACACAATTCCCTTCAGGGAAAGCAGAATGAGACAATTCCTTACACATGGGTTACCATGGTTTGTGACACAGGATCTCATTCACATCCTGGCTACAAGTGTTTGCACCAGGAATGGGCACCTGACCAAAACAGTCACCTACAGACTGGACAGTTGTTTGAGAGATAATTGTCAGAAGATCTTTGTCAAAAGATACTACCAAATACAATGGTGCCTGGCAAATCCAACAGGACCTTCCTTCTTGGTGGGAGTTGGAAAAAGCAGCCGCATGTGAA
>CM052898.1:135390394-135410842 GCA_028534135.1 Potos flavus | reverse complement strand
TACAATGGAATATTATGCCTCCATCAGAAAGGATAAATAATACCCAACTTTTATTTTAACATGGACAGGACTGGAAGAGATTATGCTGAGTGAAATAAGTCAAGTGGAGAAAGTCAATTATCATATGGTCTCACTTACGTGTGGAGCATAAGGAAAAACATGGAGACATTGTGAGAGGGAAGGGAGGGGTGAATTGGAGGAAATCGGAGGGGCGAAGAACCATGAGAGACTGTGAACTCAGAGCAACAGAATGAGGGTTTTGGAGGGGAGGGGGTTGGGGGGATGGGCGAGCCTGGTGGTGGGTATTGAGGAGGGCACGTATTGCATGGAGCACTGGGTGTGCTACGTAAACAATGAATCTTGTAACACTGAAAAAATAAAAGTATTTGGGGAAAAAAAAGCAAAAAAATAAAAAATAAATAAATAAAATATATTATCTGGTCAAAAAAAAAAAAGAATCGAAAGGAGAAAAAGAAAAATACCAATCATAGTTGGAGATTGGAACACTCTTCTGTCATTAACAATGACATAGAACAAATTCATAGAATAGATAAAAGTCAGTAAAAAAAAAAAATCAGTAAAATACAGAAGACCTAAACAACATTACCAATAAATAATTTAACATAACTGAGATTTTTAGGACACTCTACTCAACATCTTGCAACACACATTATTTTCTAGCATACAAGAACCATTCACCAAGATAGACCATATTCTGAGTTACAAAATAAACTTTAACAAATTTAAAGGAATTAAAATCATACAAAGAATGTGAATTAAATTAAAATTCAATGTTAGAAAGAAACCTAGAAAATTATCAAATATTCATGAAAATCCACTTCTAAATACTTGACGTCAAAGGTGAAATTACAAGGAAAATCAGAAAATATTTTAAATTAAATGAAAATGAACATGCAACATATCAAAATTTATGAGAAGCAAGGACTACTTAGAGAAAAAGTAGTAGCATCTAAATGCTCATATAAGAAGAAGGCTTAAAAAAAAAAAAAAGAAGGCTTATAATCAACAACCCAAACATCCATCTTAAGGAAGGAAGTAGAACAAGGGATGCCTGGGTGGCTCGGCTGGTTAAGCATCTGCCTTTGGCTCAGGTCATGATTCCAGGGTCCTAGGATCAAGTCCTGCATCAGACTCCTTGCTCAGCAGGGAGTGTGCTTCTCCCTCTGTCCCTCCCCCTGCTCATGCTCTCTCTCTCTCTCTGACAAATAAATAAACAAAATCTTTTAAAAAAAGAAATTAGAACAAATTAAATCAAAAGCAAGTCAAAAGAAGAAATTAAGAGTAGAATTCAATGAAAATGATAAATCAATGAAATCAAAAGCTGCTTCTCTGAGAAGGTCAATAAAATTGATGTATCTCTAACCAAATTGCTCGAGAATGAAAAAGAGAAGGTACAAGTATTAAAGAAGGGACATAACTACAGATACTAAAGACAGTGAAAGAATAATGAAGGGATATTATAAATAATTTTACACTAACATATTTGGTAACAGAGATGAAATGAGCAAATGCCCTGAAAGACACAAAATACCAAAGCTCACTCCAACAGATAGAGATGGCCTGAAGAGCCCTTTGACCATTAAAGAAAATTAATTTTATCTGCAGTTCAAAATCCCCCCACCAAGATAACACCAGGCCCAAACAGCTTCATCAGTGAACTTCACCAAACATTTAATGAAAAAATAATGCCAATTCTATATATAAATTCTTCCAGATTAAAAAAATCTCTCAATTTATGAGGCTAGCTAACATTACCCTGATACCGAAGTCCAACAAAGACAATACATGCAAAGAAAATTACAGAGTAACAGCCCATTTAAACACAGACATAAAAGTCTTTAAAATATTAGCAAATTGAATCCAGCAATATACAGAAAGAATAATTAATCATGACAAATGTAATGTTTATCCCAGGAATGCAAGGCTCACTCAATATTTGAAATCAATATAACTTACAGGTCAACATACAAAAAAAAAAAAAAATATATATATATATATATATATTTTTTTTTTTTTAATAGGCACAGAAAAATTGGCAAAAATCAGTATGTACGGGCACCTGGGTGGCTCAGTCAGTTAAGCATATTCCTCTGGCTCAGCTCATGATCCCAGTATCTTGGGATCCAGCCCCACATGGAGCTCCCTGCTCAGTGGGGAGTCTGCTTCTTCCTCTCCCTCTGTCCCCATGCATGCGCACACTCTCTCTCTCTCTCTCAAATAAACAAAATCTTTTTTAAAAAATGAGTATCCATTATAAAATACTCATTTTTTTAAATTTATTTTTATTTTATTTATTTGAAAGAGAGAGAGAGAACATGAGAGCGGAGAGGTCAGAGGGAGAAGCAGACTCCCCGCTGGGCAGGGAGGCCTTTGTGGGACTCGATCCCAGGACTCCAGGATCATGACCTGAGCCCAAGGCAGTTGCTTAACCAACTGAGCCACCCAGGTGCCCCTAAAATATTCATTTTAAGAACTCTCTTCAAACAAGGAAAAGAAGGAACTTCCACAAACTGGTAACAAGCATCTACAAAACAAAACAAAAACACAGATAACATCATATTAATGATAAAAAGACAATTTATACTAAACGGATAAAGTTGCTTTCTTCTTACGATCAGAAACAAGGTAAGAATGCCTGCTCTCACCAGGTCTATTCAACAATGGAGGTCCTGGCCATTGCAGTTAAGGCTAGACTAAGTGGAAAAAGGCATATAAATTGGAAAGAAAAAAAAGTAAAATTGTATTTATCTGTAGATAACACAACCATCTACATTAAAAATTCTATTAAATCAACAAAAAAGCAACTAATTCTAATTAATAAATTAGTTTAGTAAGGTTGCAGAAGTCAAGGTCAATATACAAAAAATATATAAAAATATTTTTATACAATAGCAAAGAAATTTTGAAGATTAAAAATTTTAAATAATACCATTTATAATAGCATCAAAAAGACAAAACATTTAAGGATAACTTTAATGAAATATCTGCAAGATCTATATAATGAAAATTATAAAACTTTCCTGAGAGAAATTAAAGGACCTAAATAAATGAAGAGATAAACCACAGCCATTAATCAAAAGACTTAATACTGTTAGATATTAAGTCTCCCCAAAGTCATCTACTGATTTAGTACATTCTAATCAAAATTGCAGGAGCTATTTTGTAGAGATAATCAAAATGCTTATAAAATGTATGTGTAAAAGCAAAGATTACAGTAGCAAAATTTTGAAGGGCCCCTGGTGGCTCAGCTGGTTAAGCATCTGACTCTTATTTTCAGCTCAGTTCATGATCTTAGGGTCATGAGATGGAGCTCCACACTCAACGGGGAGTAGGCTTGAGGATTCTCTCCCTCTGCCCCTTCCTCTACTCACACTCACTCTCTGCAATAAATAAATCTTTTTTAAAAAATAGCAAAATTATGAAAAGGAAAAAAAGGTTTGAGGACTTGCCATACCCAATTTTAAAACGTACTATAATTCTAAGGTAGTCAAGATAGTGTGAGATTAGCATAAAAACAAACTTAGAGAGTCCAGAAATAGATCTACATGTATATGGCCAATTTATTTCCAACAAAGCTATCAAAGGTATTCAGTGGGAAAGGATACTCTTTTCAAAATATAGTGCTAGAATATTGGACCTCCAAATACAAAAATATTAATTTACCTTTACCTTATACCTTTATATAAAAGTTAACCTGAAATGGAGCAAACAGTTAAGTATAAGAGTAAAAACTATAAAACTTCTAGAAGGAAACACAGGAAAAAGTCTCTATGATTCTGAATTTGGAAAATACTTCTTAGGATACAAAATGTATGAGTTATTTTTAAAAATAATAAGTTAGACATTCAAAATTAATCATTTATTTTCAAAAGACACTACTAAAAAAACAAACATATCAGCTATATTTTGGTAAAAAATAATTTCAAAACACATCAAGTGAGGAGCCTGGGTGGCTCAGTTGGTTAAGCGTCAGCCTTTGGCTCAGGTCAAGATTTCAGGGTCCTGAGATCTAGCCCTGCTTTGGGCTCCCTGCTCAATGGGGAGTCTGTTTCTTCCTCTCCTTCTGTGTGCTCTCTCTCTCTCGAATAAATAAATAAATATATCTTAAAAAAAAAAACACACACACATTAAGGACTTGTATTTATAACACAGAAACAGTTCCTACAATTCAATATGAACCTAATTTTTTTTGAGAGGGGGACAGAGAGTGAGAGAGAAAGGGAGAGAGAAGGGGAGCATGCTTGTGAATAGTGAGGGGCAGAGGGAGAGAGAGAACCCCAAGCATCCTCCACACCCAGCACAGAGCCTGACATGGGGCTTGATCTCATGAACCTGAAACAGACCAGAATCAAGAATCAAGACTGGGATGCTTAACCGACTGAGCTACCCCACCCCAAGAACCCAGTTTTTTAAAGGTACCATAGAAAACATACAAATGAGTAATAAGAACATGAAAAGATATGCAACTTCATTACTCAACAGAGAAATTAAAACCACACTGAGATATCACTACAATGAGTTAAGTTAAACTAACTGACGACACCAAGTGTGGACAAGAATGCAGACTAACTCAAACTTCTACAGCTTTCTAGAGAGACTGCGAAGTGGCACAGATCTCTGGGGATATTTTCACAGTTTCTAAGTTAAGTAAGCACTTAACCATACTATCCAACAACTGCAATCCTAGGTATTCATCAAGAGATGCAAAACCACAAAAATACCTATATGCAAATTTTCATAGCATGTTTATTCACGACAGCCAAAAAACTGGAAACCCAAATGTCCATCAACTTACAGATGGATAAAACGACTGTGGGAAATTACTCAACCAAAAGGAACAAATTACTGACACATGAGACACAGATAAATATCAAAGGCAGTATGCTAAGTGAAAGAACCCAGAAACAAAAGACTATAGACAATATGTGTCCATTTTTTAAAAATTCTATATTATGGAAAAGATAAAACTGCAGCAGCAGAAAACCCATCCGTGGTTGGCAGGAGCCAGAGCAGAGGCGGAGAGGGGAGTGGGCAGAGAAGGACCACGTCCGGCGCAAGCGAAGTCTTTGAGGGTGACAGAAATCTACATCATAACTGTGGTGGTGATTAGAAGACTGTAAACATTGGTCAAAACTCAACAAACTGTACACCTAAAAGGAGTGGGGGTGTTATTGTATATAAACTGTACCTCAATCTGATCTTTTAATTAAAAAAAAAAAAAAAAAAAAAGGATGTTGGGAAGCTCCCAGCATCACTGAAATGGCTAAGGAAACAAGCTCAAGGATAAACTTCTAGGAAAATATCCAAAACTATGCTGTAGAACAGGCTTGGTGAGAAAACTGCTGCAGCTGTCCCTGTCACCAAACCCTAAGGGCCAGGACCTTACCGCAGTAACTAATGAGGGCAGCTCTCTAACTGGCACTCAGCCCTGCAACACCATCACCCCCCAAAGCCATACTCTTCTGCAGCTATCCATGGGGCTCAGCACAGAGCCCGTTTCTCACTGTCCTCTTCCAAGTCATGGTCATACCTTTGTGCAGTTGACTGGAGAGTCAAAGTCCAAGCTACACAAGAGGCTGGAAATTTGAGTTCACACTTCTAACGGTGGGAAGAGGACTCATAACAGGAGAATTTCTCCAAATATAGGACTACTATTCAAAATATGATGGCCAGACATTAACAGGACGAACAGTAAGTGAACACATTAAAAGCTTTTCTTTCATTCATCTCCCCTTCCCGACCTAAGCCTCTCTTTGTCAAGGCCTCTCTCATTCCTGCCCTCACAGGCTTCTGCAAGGTGGAAAGCTGAAACTACTGAAGACAATAGGCTTCCTGTCTCCAGTGAAAGCCTGCGCTCAGGGAGGAAACTATGCTGGGGGAGAAGAGCTGAGAGGGCCCCTCTCCGCACTTGCGAAAGGAGAAAGAGGGCTTCTGGGAAGGGCATGGAAGCTGGCCAAGTTCCTGGAGAAGAGGGCCAAGGGAAACAACAGTGCTTCACAGAGGATGGCTGCTCTGGACACCGGGGCTCTGTCATTCCAAGACTCCTTCTGTTCTAGGAGCCACAGAAGCTGCAGGGCAAGACTTCAAAGGATCCTGGAGGTTCCGACGTGGGGAATGTAGTAGTTACTCCATGGAAGACCAGAGGGGTCCCCCATGTGTTTTGGTTCTGTAAGAGACCTTGCTGTGTTTGGATGGGGGAGCCCCAATAACAACCGATATTAAATTTCTTGACACAATGGTAAGAAGAGTCTCAGATTTGTATTCAACTGGATTTAAAGAAAATAGATGGACAGAACTTGTAAACCTCTGTGGGTCCTAGGAATGATAAGTACAATTTTAAAATAAATCTAATGCCCTAAGGATTATATGAAGGACTTAAAAAAAAAAATCTCTGTACTTTCAAATTTCAGAAATGCCTGTTCAGAGACAGGGCAGGGCACGGGGAGAGAAAATTGACATTCTGTGGGCTATGTTTTCAGTGTTTCAGGATTGCCGTTTATTAGAGGGGAAACCCTCTGGCCAAATCTCCACTTGCCATTGACTAGCCATTTTCAGGGTGAGGGGAAATCAAAATTCTTTGCTGTTTAGTTTTCTGAAGAACTTCTGAATATCTAGGTTTTTATTTTTATTTATTTATTTATTTATTTATTTTCAAGATTTTTATTTATTTGACAGAGAGGAGAGAGATCACAAGTAGGCAGAGAGGCAGGCAGAGAGAGAGGGGGAAGCAGGCTCCCCGCCGAGCAGAGAGCCTGATGCAGGGCTCAATCCCAGGACCCTGAGATAATGACCTGAGCTGAAGGCAGAGGCTTTAACCCACTGAGCCACCCAGGCACCCCATGAATTTCTAGATTTTTAACCTGGACAATGACTAGGGTAGGAAGAATATACCTGTCTTCCCTGGCTTCAGTTTTGCTTTGTTTTCTAAAGAAATTACAGAGTAGTTTATATTCTGGTAGGCCTTTCTGGCATCATGACACTATAAGTGAATGCCAGTTATCGGTCTGGTTAGCAGATTGAAGATTTACACTGGGAAATACTAACTAGAGTTTCCAGATGGCTAAAGGCCAAATAAGTGGCCTCTACTGTTAAATACAGCCATGTATTCTCCACTTTACCACCTGGTTGAACACAGCCCCACTCGGCTATAATGAGCAAGCGCCAGTTGTTTAATGAAGCATTCATGTGATCAAAGAGGCTAAATCAACAAGTAAGAGTTATTTATGAATAAATAAAGCCATCTGAAACCATCAGGAAGGATGTTATATTCTGAAACCAATTAAGTTCTTTTTTAAAAAAATGGCTCTACTGAAATATTTTATTCTCATTCACCAATAACACTGCCTCCTTCCAAAACTAAACAATATTTTTTAAAATTTTCTTGATCTTGCGAATTTGTCATTACTAGTTTAACTTTGAACTAGTTTAAAGCATTCTTCAGTGTATACATTCTTCAGTGTATACAGCATGAAAAATAAAAGATTTGAAATACAGAAATAGGATCAATAAAGTGAAAAGACAACCTCCTGAATGGGAGAAAATATTTGTAAATCATGTTGATAAGGGGCTAACATCCAAAATACATAACAAACTCATACCACTCAATAGCAAAAACACAAACAATCAAATTTAAAAATGGGCAGGGGCACATGGGTGGTGCAATCGGTTAAGCGTCCGACTTTTGGTTTCAGCTCAGGTCGTGGTCTCAGGGTTATGGGATGGAGCCCCACATCAGGCTCCACACTTAGCACAGAGTCTGCTCAAGACTCTCTCTCCCTCTGCCCCTTTCCCCCACTTGTGTTCTCTCCCTCCGCCCCTCCTTCCCTCTAAAATAAATGAATAAATATTTTTTTAAAAAATGGGCAGAGGATCTGAATAGATATTTTTTCCAAAGAAAATATACAGAAGACCAACGGGTACATGAAAAGATGCTGAACATCACTGATAGTGGGAAATGCAAATCAAAACCACAAGGAGATGTCACCTCACATCTCTTAGAATGGCTATAATCACAAAGACAAATAACAAGTATTGGCCAAGCTGTGGGGGGGGAGGGGAAGAAACACTTGTGCACTGCTAGTGGGAATGTAAATCGGTGCAGCCACATGGAAAATAGTATGGTGGTTCCTCAAAAAATTAGAAATAATCTAACAATTTCAATTCTGTGTATTTATCCAAAGAAAATGAAAACACTAATTTGAAAAGATACACGCGCCCCCATGTTCACAGTAGCATTACTTGTAAGAGCCAAGACATGGAAACGAATGTCCATCAAACGATGAGTGGATAAAGAAAAAGTGGTGTGTGTGTGTATGTATGTGTGTGTGTGTGTGTGTGTGTGTGTGTGTACAATGGAATATTATTTGGTCATAAAAAAAGAATGATATCTTGGGGTGCCTGAGTGGTTCAGTTAATTGAGTATCCAACTCTTGGTTTTGGCTCAGGTCATGATCTCAGGTTGTGAGATCAAGCCCTGCACTGGGCTCTGTGCTGGGCATGGAGTCTGCTTGGAATTCTTTCCCTTTCCCTCTGTGCCTCCCCCCAATTGTGTTCTCTTTCTCTCTAAAGTAAGTAGATACATAGATACATAGATACATAGATATAGATAGATAGATATAGACAGACAGAAAGAATGAAATCTTGCCATTTGGACAACATAAATGGACCCTGAGAGCATCATGCTAAGTTAAATAAGTCAGAGAGAAAAAGATAAATACCATATGATCTCATTTATATGTGGAATCTAAAAACAAACAAAAACTGAGCTCATGGATGTAGAGAACAGACTGGTGGTCACCTGGAGTGATGGGGGCAAGAGAGGCGTAGATGGGCAAAATGGATGAAAGGGGGACAGAAGGCACAAATTTCCAGTTATAAAATGAATGTCATGGGGATGTAATGTATAGCTTGCGACTATAGTTAATAATATTGTACTGCATATTTGAAACTATGAAGTGAATTTTCAAAGTTCTTATCACTAGAAAAAAAATCACAACTATATGTGGTGAGAGATATTAACTGGACTCACTGTGGTGATCATTTGGCAATATACAAATATCCAACCATGACATGTACACCTGAAACTAATATAATGTTATGTCAACTACACTTCAATTTTTAAAAATGTGGAAAGAGGGAGTTTGTTAGCTATTCTGTTAAAAGCTTCTACTAATCTGAGAAAGCAGAGAGATAACAGGGCCTCATAATTATACACTGACCCAGTGCACCGGAGTACTTTCCATGACCTTCCAGGCTTTGCTTAACCTGGCCTCTGCCTGTCTCTCTAGTCAGTCTTACAGTACTTCCTCCCACAGTGGACCTTTCTCAGGTCCGAGAATACACTGGGCTCTCCTGGACTGACAGCTGTTTCTCCAGCTTGAAGTTCTCTTCCCTGTTAGACACATACACCCTTCTAATTCCTACCTATCCTTCAGATTTCAAAATTTCCCTGATCCAAACCAGGTTATATTTCTCCTTTAAATGCCTCCACAGTACCCTATACTTCCTTTAAACTGTGATAAGACTTTATATTCGCTTGGCATAGGTCTTTGTCACCACATTCTATGTCCAGGTCCCAGCACACAATGACCAAAATACAGTAAATGTTCAATATGTACTTGATAATATTCATCAAGAATTTATGTGCCAAGTACACTTCTAAGTACTTTCTTTTAGTTTAGTAACAAACACGACTGGAAGGTGATATGATGATTAATCATATTTTATACATGAGGACACCAAGGCCCAGAGGTGTTAAAAAAAAATGTCCCTACATAAAACTGGGATTCAAACCTACGTCCAGCCTGACCCAGGGCCTTCCTAACATTTACCCTATACGGCTTCCTAATTATAGTGGAAAGGGCTCAGGACTTAGAATCCAGGGGCCACTACTTATTACTTGGGTAACCTTGGGCACACTACTTAAACTCTTGGATCCTTTGTATTTTGGCATTTTTATTGAAATAATAAAAATATCTACCTCCCAAGATCACGTTGAAGAAGTATACATTCATATTGCATGGAGCACTGGGTGTTACACATAAATAATGAATCTTAGAACACTACATCAAAAACTAATGCTGTGACTAACATAACATAATAAAAATAATAATTAAAAAAATTTTTACTGAATGAAAAAAAAAGTATACATTCAATGCCTGGCAAAAGAGAAGTTTTTAAAGAAGAGTTTTTAAATCTGATCTCAGGAAAATAACCCAAAATAGTAATAAATAAGAAACAGAGAAGAGAAGAAAGTAAGCAGGTTAGTGTGTATTCACCTACTTTCCTATAATTGTGCCAGTGGCAGAAAACTTCTCAAGAAAATTATGGTCATTCATACACTTATTTTGATTCATACCCACAGCTCTGATTTTTTTTAATTATTGAGAGCTCTACGGAGTTCAACATATGTCTAAGTTAAGAGAAAACTTCTTTAGGTATGTGGGTGAGTACATATCTATATCCTCCACGCCCCCACCATGTAAAAGGCCAAAAGACTGAACACTTTCCTATGACAAAGCAGAAGTAAAATTCAAAAATGAAATGTGAAGGAAAAATATAAAAGAAACATTAGAAAACAAATAACTGATAAGAAATAAAAAGATAAATCTAAATGAAACTAAAGATAGTACAGGAAGAATAAGCAAGAAAAGAATGGGAACCCTAATGGGGATGGAAGCCCGTGTGTTGTTGACAGCATCTGATCCACCGATTAACGTTATTTCTAAGCAGATTAACCAAATCCCAACTGTTCTACATCAGGTCCTTTCTCTGAGCTTTTCCTCCCTCCTATCAGCAAATAAAGAATACAAATTTTAAACATACAAACAAAACAGAAGGAAAAAACCCACTCCCACAAACCAGAAGTGTTCTGAGTTGACAATCACCTGAGGACATCTATTCTTTCCTTCCATTCTGTGCCCATACTAAAATGATAAGGTGATAAAGCTGAAAAGTAAAAGAGGAAAATCAGCTCCTCTGGATAATGTTTTAAATAGCACATCAAGCCGCCCTCCCTTCAGCCCGGGAGTGCGGTACGGAGAGACCGTCACATGAGGGGGGAGGACGTAAAGAGATGCTGGTGCGGGGGGACTGTTATTTCCGTCCCAGATGCAGGAAGACTTTTAACCTTCTGATGCTTTTCCTTACCATAACCTTCTCCATAGCAACCATCGAACTGCAGTGGCAAGAAACAGAAGGGAAGATAAAAAATATACATGTCATACATATACTCACTTAAAAATAAATCCTGAAAAACTGCTGAATTCAGTAATGTTTTTTTTTTTTTAAATCACATATTCCTCTGAAATCTTATATTGCTGTGAAAGACTAACCCACTAAAAACCACCATGAAACAAGCATTGTATACTTGCTATTTTTCTATAACACTTACATTTGTTAACAATTACATAGCATTTTACAGTAGATTCAATGTACCTTTTGAAGCCTACCAGATTTCCCAGTGTTTGGTGGATAAGAACAACAATAGTAATGTTACAAGATTACAATCTTGTGCTTATTGTATGTTATACTTCTGGTGAAAAGTTTAAAACCAGAAAAACTAGAAAGGGCCATTCCACCTACAAGGAATTTTCTGCCAGGTAAAAGCAGCAAGAAAGGACTACAATCTCTTTTCAGATACTATTTACCCTAGTTTATGGTCACTGTTCCCCCGTTTTGGCTTAACCTTGATGTCTAACTACAGGATCAACAAATATGCATAAAACATACATTTCCACATGAAGAGGTTCTGCAACCAGGCAGGCATGAGGGAGCACACTTTCATGAGGAAGGCACAGCACCCCACGGCACCACTTTACAGAAAGGAAAAGCACCTCTTAGGGTGCAGATGGCAACAACATCAGATGAATGAGTGTTCCCCGTCAAGACTTGCTCTTGAGGGAACAACTATTACAGATCTCATTGTTTCCCTTCCTCACCTCTGGGTGCCCAGACACCACCTCAGAAGGTGCTAAACACCTGTTAGAAGCCTACACCAGAACCCAGAAGGCCTCCCCAGTGGGCGATTTTGTGATGTTCACTGCTGAATTATTTATTACATATTATGGTGGCCTCAGTTCTCTTATTAAATGGTGACATGGTGAAACGTTGTTATGGGCTGAATTCGTATATTTACATCTAGTAATTTGAAGTCACAGGAAAATACATTTTTATGGCTCCCTTTATTAAAATACAGGGAAACAATAGGCAATAAGGAATATGGGTACAATGAGTTTTAAGTGGAGGAGAAATGGAAAAAAATTTTTGATGACAAGTATATTGTTAATAACCTAATTAAAAAGAATATACTCCTTTTCAGGAGTGGGAAGGGAAGTGAGGCCAGAGAACTGGTGTGTGTGTGGTAGGCAGGGGAGGATGGGTGAGAGGACAGAAGGAGGAGGCAATGGCTCGGGGCGGGGGCTGGGGAGTACTAAGACCTTCACTCTATGCTTCTGCCTCAGTCCACAGGCTCATATGTGCCCAGGTCTACTGGATTTTACATTCATTAATCCAGGCAGCTAAACAAAGGCTAGGCACTGGGGTAAGAGGGGCAAACATAACTGACATAGTTTCTACCCTCATGGAACCAATAATCTAATGGAAATAGAGCTGTTACTCAATTAAATACAATGGTGATAAATGTTATGCAGAAGATACCCACTTCTACTTCTCTTCTCTCAGGATAAAGTACTTTAGATTGTGAAGTTTGGCTTTAATTTGAGAGGCATTTCTCTAATACATTTGGTTACTTCTGGAACCCCTGACCTGTCCACAGACAGGTGACTCTTCCTCAAGTCTCAGGAAAAATAACATGGAGTCCAGGCTAGCTAGAAGTCTGTGACTGAGCCACAGGGCTCAGTGGGTGAGCGGAGGAGGCAACTCTCCCCTGGAGCCCCAGGACTCTGTTATCTGAAGGGGTGGAGGGTCTGTCTCCTCCCACTCTGCCTACTAGTCTTTCCAAAGCTGTCTCAGGTTCAGAGAGCATTTCAATTGAATTTTGATCAAACTAATGTTCAGAAGAAGCCCAGACAGACTGGCAATGTTTTCTCTGGCACAAGAAAAAAATGATAGTGAACTGGAGACACCAGGCAGGACGGATAGAACTTTCCACATAGCTGTCACTTTCATGCAAAATATTAGCAGCTTCCCACAAGATTCTCACTGATGGTCCCAGAATGAAACTTACCCAGCCCCACTCTAGCCACAATGAAAACAGAAGCTGTATACGATAAAATATGTGTTTCTAGCAACTTCTGAGTTAAAGGACTTTGAAAAGTGTAAAGCACTATCAGATTTAAGGTATAACAACTTGTACAGTATCAATAATATGTTCCTTCCAAATGACTTTTAAAGTTCTATCCTTTTCTCCTCTCCCCAAATATCTTCCAACTGGAGACTAGAAGCACCAGCAGCCACAGACTCTGACTACTTTTCATTGTACGATGCATGCCATCTTATGTCCTGATCCCAAGAAGGCCACTCTCCAGCACCCTATGAACTAGAGAGAAAATCTCATAACATTCTGATTTAATCTTTTCAGACAATTCCATGGCTCTTCAAATTTGTCTGTAGTTTTCAGACTCAGCCAGATGAAAAGAGACTACTAGGTGCAAAATGGCTTCCAAAGAATAAACTACCAACTTCAGAGGCATCCAACAAACATTATATATATATATGCACAATCTGAGACTCTGGCGACAAAAGCAGCTAGCCATGTGAGACATCAACAAGAGAACAGCATTAATAAAGTCTTATGAAGAAAGCAGCTGTTGAGCTGAGGACTATGAGAACAGTAGGATAACCACATTACCCACGATTTTCAAAGGGTTAAGTATTTTTTTCATGTTTTCATTTTTTTCCCACAAAAGAAGTGAGAGGTCACAGGTCTGTTTTCTTTGTCCCGGTTTCCTGATGAAAATATTCTCAAAGTAACAATCTGCTTCCCTCACCTCCCCTCCTCCCTTGAAGCCAGATTCCGGTGGAGACCACCACCTCATCTTCTATAGAAGTGATCAATAAAGAGGAAGATGACATTGAAGACAGAGGTTTAAACTATCCAGAAATGGAGTAATGCACTCCTCAGTTATGAGGACTCTCCTATGGTATTAATGACCATTCTAACACTACATCTCAAGGTATGTGTATATGCACGTAAAACACACAGAAATGACTGAAGATGAGATTGAATCAGATAAGCAGCTCAATTTAAAATTCACTAGTTGTTATACTTAAAATAAGCATTTCCTATCTTTGCTTAGGAGCTGGCAGGAACAGTCTTCTCTAGATGCTCACATATCAATATTTAATGGCCAGCACTATTAGACAAAACTGTATCTCTGCTGGCTCTGTAAAGGAGATGGGAGTATGGTCTGAAAACACATGTGTGCACACACATACACACCCCCAATTCAGTAAATATCTATGAGTTTTTTTCTTTTAAGATTTTATTTATTTATTTGACAGAGAGAAAGATCACAAGTAGGCAGAGAGGCAGGCAGAGAGAGTGGAGGAAGCAGGGTCCCTGCCGAGCAGAGTGCCCAATGCGGGGCTCGATCCCAGGACCCTGAGATCATGACCTGAGCCGAAGGCAGAGGCTTTAACCCACTGAGCCACCCAGGCGCCCCAATATCTATGAGTTTTGACAAAAACTAAAGTGATACCCTCTATCCAATCCAGTAGTCAGGTGGTGCATGTAGTGAATTAGCTTCCAAATAAAATAGTGGCCTTACAACAAGTTTCTCTATTTTATAAACCAAAGCTTTAAGGGGAAAAAAAAAAAAGCATTTAAACTGTATAGATCTTACCGTATTTACTAGCTTTCATTTCCAAGTTGTATTTGGCATAGGGTACCCTGCAATCAGTATTTCTACCCGTGAGTTTTCTAATTCTAAGTGTATCAGTGACCTAAACTGTGTTCAGAAATCAAGTCAGTGACCAGATGGCTTTTGCCACTATTTCTCTCTTATTCTGCTTTCATTAGACATCTCTTTAAAAGCATTTACTTTGGATGGTTTTATGTGCTACTCTGAAGATTCCTACAATAGCCAGGTTAAAAAAAAAATAGGTTATAGTCCCATAACCATAAAGAGGTGAAGATTTTGAAGAAAAACTTATAAAACTAATCACAAGAAAAAAGAAAAAGAAAAAAAAAAAGAAAACAGTACTTAACACAGCTTAGGGATCCTTTCACTTTCCTATAAAAATAAAGGTTTAAGGTAAATCCTAGATATGAGAGATCATTTTATTTTTTAATTTATTTTATTTTATTTTTTTGAGGAAGAAAGCATGAGAGAGAACGGGGGGAGGGAAGCAAGGGGGCAGGCAGAGAGAGAGGGAGAGAGAATCTTAAGCAGGCTCCAGGCTCAGCATGGGGCCTGAGGCAAGGCTCAACCTCAAGACCCTGAGATCATGACCTGAGCCACAATCAAGAATCAGAGGCTCAATCGACTGAGTCACCCAGGCACCCCGAGATATCATTTTAATGTGTTTTTTTTTTAATTTGGAGCTTTTCAGAATGTTGAAAGAGTGAAAAGTGACCTTAAATATCATCTAATCCAATCCCTTTATTTCATAAATGAAAAAACTTTCCCCCACAACAGGGAAATCATTGGTCTGAAACCACCACTGTCACTCCTTAATTCCCAGCTGAGTGTTATTTTCACCATATCAGCTCTGTTGTACAAAGGACAGAAACTCAAACACCCAGGCATAAATCTCAAGTATTTATGAATAGGAAGCCTGAAATCTCTGCTTATCTTTTCCACTGTTATTCATTCTTCTACTCATTTAAACACTTACCAAATGGTGGAGGATGGAGAAAAAGAAAATGACTGTGAAATCAATTCATTCTAATAATTTCTAGAAGACTTGGCTATTTTACATTTTTTGGATGAAAAGAGGCTGAAATTATGTAAGTGAAATTGCAACTGGTGATTTAAATAATTTCAATTGTCTATGTTTTTTGTCTCCCTAACTTCTAACACTTTAAGTCACAATCCAAGTGAAAATTCAATAAATATTCTCTAAATTAGAAAATCAAACATTGGTGCTAATGTTTCTGCATGAGCTCCAACTAAATTCAAGAGCTTTAAAAACTTACTCCATCATAGGGAAAATACCTAAAAGATAAGTTACAATATTGCTAGGATATCCTATTTGTGAGAAATGTGATCCACTGTATAAAAAAATGCAAATATATTTTTAAGCCAGTGAAATATTGTGATTTAAATTAGATAAAAACATGTAAAGCATAAAATGTCCAAATCATGTACAATAGCTTAGACAATTGAAGCTGGTAATATGAAGTATAAGTTCTGCAGAAAACCTACAAGTAATTTACAAGCTGTTTAAGAATTAGAAGTAAAAGTATGATTGTAGTGAAAACATCATCTGGTCATTATATAAATGAAGCATAACACACTGTTAAAATAAAGCATATACCACGGAATAAGTTTGATGGCATTACTGAAATAGGATAAGAAAGCTGCCCAATATTCCCAAATCAATCAACATAATACAATCACATTAATAAAAGAAAGAAGAAGAACTATATGATTCTTTACATAGATGCAGAAAAAGCATTTGACAAAGTACAATATCCATTCAAGATAAAAACCCTCAACAAAGTAGGATTAGAGGGACCATATCTCAACATCATAAAGGCCATATATGAAAAACCCACAGCTAACATCATACTCTGGGGAAAAACTGAGAACTTTTCCCCTATGGTCAGGAACAAAACAGGCATGTCCTCTCTCCCCGCTGTTATTTAGCACAGTACTGTAAGTCCTAGCCTCAGCAATCAGGTAACAGAAAGAAATAAAAGGCATCCAAACTAGGAAGGCAGAAGTCAAACTTTCACTATTTGCAGATGACATGGTACTCTATGTAGAAAACCCCCCAAAATTGCTAGAACTGATACACAACTTCAGTAAAGTCACAGGATACAAAATCAACATACAGAAATCTGTTGCATTTCCAGGGATGCCTGGCTGGCTCAGTCAGTGGAGCATGCGACACATGATCCCAGGGTTGTGAGCTTGAGCTCCACATTGGGTGTAGAGATTAATTTTAAAAAATACAATCTTCAAAAAAAAATCGGCTGCATTTCCATACACTAATAATGCATCAGAAAGAAAAATCAAGGAATTAATCCCTTTTACAACTGCACCAAAAACTCTAAGATACCTAGGAATAAATCTAACCAAAGAGGTTAGGAGTTCCCTTAACTCTTCAGCAGAAGACTTGGTGCGCATACAAAGGGCACAATTCTTTTTTTTTTTTTTCAAAGATTTTATTTATTTATTTGACAGAGAGAAAGAGATCACAAGCAGGCAGAGAGAGAGGGGGAAGCAGGCTCCCTGCTGAGCAGAGAGCCCAATGGGGGGCTCGATCCTAGGACCCTGAGATCATGACCTGAGCCAAAGGCAGAGGCTTCAACCCACTGAGCCACCCAGGCACCCCAAAGGACACAGTTCTATTCAGCTCAGGAGAGAAGAGCTATTAGGGTGCTAAAGAGAGACACTACAGGCTGAGATACAGCACAGAATCACGGGCCCAGGGCATGAGAGTCTCTATTTACAGGAGATCTTAGTATCTAATGGCAAACAGAGTGGTGCCCAGAAAGGCAGATGATTACATCAAAAGTCTACGGACAAACTGTGGTCATTATGGGTATCTAAAGATGACAGGAGGCATGAGAGGAAGTTGCTAAAGCCCCTGTAGTAAAAAAAAAAAAAAAAAAAGAATCTTAGGGCAGGAAGAGGGACACCCTTGGAAGTGCCACCGTACTGCAATTTGGACAGATGTTAGAACCTTTTGTTGTATAGAGTCCCGTTCAAGAGAGGCTGGTTTGTTAGTCGTAGCATAAACTAGGGTAGGTAAAATTCATTAATGTAAAATATGCTGTCTCTCAAAGCCAAAAAGACCTGAAAGACTTTGAGCCCGTTTTAATATCTGTGGGTGCTAAAAGGGTCATCTGCTCTTTCTTGACATTGTTAGGGATAGAGTGGCCCCCAGCTTGCCAAACAATTTTCAGTAATTTAACAAAGGTAACAAGGCCCTGCTCTATGTGTGGGGCAATGGCACATGTCCTTTGTGAATATTAGTATGTCCTGAGTGAGTCTGTTACGGGAATCTCCCTGGAGAAGAGTGTCACCAGTGTGATGTCACTCTTGTGCTTCTGGAGAAAGCTGGATGTGATTAAGATCACGACTAGAAAGACTGGATGCAATAGTAGGGCTATTGAGGTACTCCATGGATAGCTGAGTAGAAATGTATCGTGTCCCTTCAAAGATTTAGGCAAATTGCAGCCGAAAGGCTGTTGAAATAGGCTTTGAACAGAACATCTTAACAAAATCGGTAACTAAAGTTTTACCAGTTGCTGATTAGATGGTGTCAGCAATTTTAATAATACTGGGAAAGGGCCTTAATGGGTAAGATTATTGCATGAAGTTGATGGTAATCCATTCCTCGGCACTATTCTTTCTTTCCAAGTTTAAGAACAGGTCAAATTGTGCTGTTAAATGCAGAATGAGTAAAAATAATTACCCTTTCTCTATAAAGGTCTTTATATGGGTTTTAATTCTTAAAGGCTCTATTTCAATTTACATTGGGCAATATTAACTTCTAATCATGGGGTAGAGAGGAGGTCAAGGGAGTCCTATTTTTCCAAGCCTATTGTAAGTGCCAAGGATATAGTTTAATTTAATTTATTACCCACTGGGACATAACACCCATGCTGACTACGGGATATTTTACGGCAATAGATGCTATGAACATAGGAAATTTAATCAGACTATAGTTTAAATGGTTAAAATAAGGCATTCCTATATATATGCTCTCTGTTTTATATTTGGCACTTTCCTTGTTGAGTGTAGGGGTAACTTATTAAAATGTAGTAGGACCTCCGTGTACAGAATTACCTTGTTTAAATTTATTGGGATTCTCAGATATAAGTATAATCTGAGCCCCAGCGTCAATTAAGACCACAGAGATGTAGTTCAGCTGATGTTAAAGTCAGAACCCATGTAGGAGAAGTGCAAAAGTCAATCAATGCCTTCTTACCTTTTTGTTACATAAATTCTTCTAGGCCACTTTGGCTTTCCAATTGAGTCAAATAGTAGACCTCTGATTCAGTACTTTGTTACCTCTCCATATACCCAAGCATTTGTTTGTCTGTTGGGAGTTTTTTGGAGGTTACTACCTATACTTCAGGGAGATCCTCTATATCCTGCTCATATTTATAAATTTCTTTCACCAGGGAGCCTCAAATAAGTATCATTAGGGCTAGGGGCCTCCCCCATGGCAATGATGCCTTAATTGGGTCAGCTTTGAATGAACCCCTTAGCTTTGCCACAATGTGCCATTGGTGTTTTTCTCTATAATCTTGAAATATTTGGGATGCAGTTAAACTAGTACTTAAAGGGACGTTTATAGCTCTAAATGTTTATACGAGAAAATTACATAATAAAGCAAATAAAATGTATAACTGTTATTACTGCTATAATCAGAGATAAAATTAAAGAATAATAAATGTTCTTTAAATTGATGGGTTATTCTTTTTCAACATATCCTTAGCAATTCGGGGTCTTTTCTGGTTCCATACAAATTTTAGGACTGTTAGTTCCAGCACCTTGAAAAATGCCGATGGAATTTTGATTGGGATGGCATCGAAAGTATAGATTGCTCTGGGCAGTATAGACATTTTAGCAATGTTTACTCTTCCGATCCATGAGCATGGAATGCTTTTCCATCTTTTTGTGTCTTCTTCAATTTCTTTCATGAGTGTTCTGTAGATCCTCGAGTACAGATCCTTTACCTCTTTGGTTAGGTTTATTCCAAGGTATCTTATGGTTCTTGGTGCTATAGTAAATGGAATCGATTCTCTAATTTCCCTTTCTATATTTTCATTGTTAGTGTACAGGAAAGCAACTGATTTCTGTGCACTGATTTTGTATCCTGCCACATTACTGAATTGCTGTATGAGTTCTAGTAGTTTGGGGGTGGAGTCTTTTGGGTTTTCCATATAAAGTATCATGTCATCTGCGAAGAGAGAATTTGATTTCTTCTTTGCCAATTTGAATACATTTTATTTCTTTCTATTGTCTGATTGCTGTTGCTAGGACTTCTAGTACTATGTTGAACAACAGTGGCGAAAGTGGGCATCCTTGTCATGTTCCTGCTGCATCACGTTGCCTGATTTCAAGCTTTACTACAAAGCTGTGATCAGCAAGACAGCATGGTAATGGCACAAAAACAGACATATAGACCAATGGAACAGAGTAGAGTCCAGATATGGACCCTCAACTCTATAGTCAAATAATCTTCGACAAAGGAAAAAATATCCAGTGGAAAAAAGACAGTCTCTTCAATAAATGGTGCTGGGAAAATTGGACTGCTATGTATAGAAGAATGAAACTCTACCAT
>CM052898.1:135374388-135390294 GCA_028534135.1 Potos flavus | reverse complement strand
TGTGGAAAGAGTCAAGACACCCTTCAACAGACAAATGGATAAAGAAGATGTGGTCCATATATACAATGGAATATTACGCCTCCATCAGAAAGGATGAATACCTAACTTTTGTATCAACATGCATGGGACTGGAGGAGATTATGCTGAATGAAATAAGTCAAGCAGAGAAAGTCAATTATCATATGGTTTCACTTACTTGTGGAGCATAAGGAATAACATGGAGGACATTAGAAGAAGGAAAGGAAAAATGAATTGGGGTAAATCAGAGGGGGAGATGAAACATGAGAGACTATGGACTCTGAGAAACAAACTGAGGGTTTTAGAAGGGAGGGGGGTGGAGGGAAAGGTTAGCCTGGTGGTGAGTATTAAAGAGGGCATGTATTGCATGGAGCACTGAGTGTGGTGCATAAACAATGAATCTTGGAACACTGAAAAAATAAAATTAAAAAATAAATAAAAAACATATTAAATATCAAAAAAATAAATTGATAGGTTAGCAAGAAAGACTATGTGCCAAAAGTAAATACATCTAACCCTTATAAATGCGACAAAATTAGCTATAACTTCATGTTTTAATGTAAAATTTTTGAAGTATAACACACGTATAGAAAAATACTCACATCTCAAGTACACGCCTTTTCGTGCTTCACCTCTGGGAGAAGGAATGCATTCATTTTTTTATTTCGCCAATTAATCTGAAATTAATTTACCACTAAAACTTTATCGTAGTCCTCAAACTCAAGGCTTGGAATAAATTATATTCATTAGGTTAGGGAGGTGAGGGGGACAGTTACCAAAGCAAAAGCTTAGGAAAGAGAGAAAATATAAAGAGAATTCACCCTTTATTTATTGAGTCAGGAATGGAAATACAGATTTGTTCAGAGAAAATAGGTAATTCCCATGACACATATAATATCTGATGTCACCAGCACATACACACACTCCCACTGTGCTCTATGCTTTCTCTGTTTAAGGAGAAACACATGGGCTCTACCATGAATGGAAAAAGAGATACAATGCCATCCACTAACATAAAGTGCTAAGGGATTTGATCTGTTATATCACCCCATCACTATCTTCGGCTTCCTCCGGTTAAGTTTTAACAGTGAAAATTCTTCAAATCACCATTCTATGATCAAAAATGTGCTATTTCCCATTATACGTAATAAACCATTATTCTAACAATAGCAGATATGGACTGTCCCCATGAGATACAGCATTATCATAAAAAATTTCTAACGCAATACACATTTTATGTATTCAGTAAAGAATATGTAAAGGTTAAAGTTTCACACTGATGTACTTTTTTTAGTAGGGAAAAATACACATATGCAAACACGTGTACACACTCCAATTCAATTTTCTCCATCATCCCTAGAAAGGCACTAATAATGTATCCCTTAAAGTTTAGGAGGTTTAACCATCCTTATTATTCCCCTATGGAATTTTCTCCTCAAACTCAAGATTTGCCTAATACCAGAAGCCTACAGTCACCAAAGAGCTTTTTAAAAAAGACTTAAAAAACAAATGTGTAAGCTGCTGCTCGAGAGTAGATTAACAGCCGTAGGTCAAGCAGGGAAACAGCTCTGCCCAAGCCCACACTAAGGTATATGTAAGTTGGTAGATAGCAATGAGTGAATATTTTCGTAAACCATTAGATCAGCTCTGTCTGATGTAGCTTTCTGTAATGATGGAAATGGTCCATATTTGGACAACTGGTATGGTAGCCACTAGCCACATGTGGCTATTAAGCACCTGACCTATAGTTTGTGTAACCAAGGAACAGGATCTTAATCTTAATTAATTTAAATTTAAATATCCACATAAGGCTAATAGCCAACATACTGGGTAGCACAGTTTTAGATTCTTAGTCTTTTCATAGAGCTAAACTACTTATCATGCATGGATTCCTCACACCAGGGGATACGAACTGCTGATACATGGACCAAACCTGGCTGACAAATGAGTTTGGTTTGGTAATCACAGCATTTTTACTTTTAATGTAAATTAAATGGTTTTAGACAGGGTACTCACGAGTTGACCTTTATATCTAACATTTCTTGTTCTAAATTCTTCACATGTATCAGCTCAATCTTTATGACCTTTATATAAGTTCTATGATTACATACTATTTTCTCTAACTTACAACTAAGAAAAGTGAGACACAAAGGGATGAAATAAATGCTGGAGCCAAAATTTGAATACAAAACGTCTGGTTCCAGAACCCATGCATATACTTCATCACCAGGTTCTCCACTGCTTGCAGGCTAGCTTTTGTCTTCCAATCATCACTACCCTCACAAGTAACATATTTCAAACATAAGTTCTTCAAAGTAATTACTAGTCTCCACTTCACCTTTAAGGGGTGAAATGAACTACTACTTCTAAACAACAGCCAATTACTAGCAAAGGTTACAGGCTAAAATAAAGAGACAGCTGGTTTTGTTACTGTTGTGAGGAGGGGTCAAGTAACCAGCATTCCTCTCTTCATCTCCAAGAAAGAATATCAACCTCTAAATTTTCTTATCTTTCCTACTCTCTTGGAGCTACTGAGCCTGTTACATATTTCCACTTTGACTAGGAAGACATTAACAGAACAAGCTGCACATCCCCTCTTCCAAATCCAAAGGTGCTGAAATCCAAAAAGAAACATTCAGAAGAAAAAGGAAACCCTAAACTTAACACTGCTTATTCTTCAAATCACATCTTGTATTTCTTAGAATCACAGACATTGCTGCCACGTTCTCTATAATATCTCACAGGAGACCTTTAAAAAACTCAAAGTCACGCTCAAGGAAGGGTTAGAGTTCACAGTTAACATTGCCAATAATGAATGCCACTGTTGCTCCTTTATAAAGGAGAAAGAGAAATAAATCAAAGTTGACAAATGTGGCAGTGAACCAGAATCCAGAAACCGTCATAATTACCATGACTATGGACACCATTCATGCTTTAGAGGGAGACACAAGGCAGAATGTCGGCCTGTTTCCTGACTAAATTTAGTAGTTTCAGCTCTCCGTTTCCCTACTTTATCACAACGTACTCAGAGATGACTTATATGAGGACTGTGGCCAGGAATCTTCTGGTCATGCCTTTCATTCGTCTCCAACTTTCCTTAGTCATTGGAAAAAAACAAGGATGAAGTTATAAGCAGCAAGATAAAGAGAACCATTACAAAGGGATACATGCAAATTCACTACGGTAACATCAAGAAATATAAACATTTGGTAGTTATGACTGCTTCTGCCACTGGAATGAATTAAAAAATGAAGAACACTAGATTTAATTGCAGGGAGTAAAAAGCTGAGATAATGACAAGTTCAGCCAGTGACCTGAAGGATTAATAAGAATATTTTATAATAGATGTTCTTCAACACATAATTATCATGAAAGGCATTATTATTATAATAAAATAAAATAGAAATGTAGATGAACGGAGAAGAGATATTTTATTAAGGGCAAATTTTGTCCTTAGCATTGAGTTAAGCGCTGTGAAGAACACAAAAAAAGCAAATGAGACTGCATTAACAGAGTCATCATCCCATTTCATACATTCCAAGAGCTAATGCCCTCTTGGCTCCCGGCAATTTTACTTTTGCTGGATGCTATGGACTCCAGAGGCACCTGTAAAATATGTGTGGGGGAGACAAATCATTTTACCAATAAATAAAGTTGGACACACCAGATTTCACCAGATGTTAAAGAATGCACTTTGGAGGTGCTGTCTGGATCAGGCATGAAGTTCAGGTAGACTCTCAGCCCTCCAACATATAGAGATTGTTCTCTAAACAGGGATCCAGTTCTGATGTTCTCTGCCAAGAACTGCAGGCCATAGGTCTCTACTTAGAGAAGACCTAAGCCACCAAAAAAGATTCCTGATTTAGATTACATATGCTATTGGATGTGAGAAAAGGATGAAGCTAACATGGCTTAACTCAAAAGGGAAAGACTGTGGCTAGTCTGAATCCTGAGTGAGACCTGGACAGGAAGGAGGATAATCTAGCAGCAAGGAGGTAGACCATACTCCAGACAGAGGAAAGAGCGATGAATTCCTCTGAGAAACATGTCAAGAATTACTCCTGATGGAACAATAGGTAAGAAGTAACATCTTGGGGTAACATGGCCGTACAAAGTTACTAGCACAGTTATACCTTGATGGTTGTTCTTGTTGAATTCACAGGAAAGCAACTCCTATGAATAGTGAAAAGTGTCTCCTCAAAGAGAACAAGCAGACAATAGGTGTCCTAAATTCTTAGGAGAGTAAGGTCAAGGAAGCCTTGAAGGGTAGATAAAACAGCTGTGTGTGTGTGTGTGTGTGTGTGTGTGTTTTTATTGTTGCTGTTGTTATTAATAACAAATGTGTGGAATGAAAAGGTGATATCCAGGTAATGTAACCCAGTCCTTTGTCAAGTCTCCCAAAGGATCAGTGAAATTAAAACTGTCTGATATCTAGTACTTCGAAAATGTTCCCATCATCTGGCCTAGTCATACCATTTCAAGGAATCTATCTATTCCAAGGAAACAAACAAGGAAGCAAAGGTTTACAGGAGACAGTCTTGGAGGCTCTAGTCCGCTGTCTTCCCAGTGTTGGCCTCACTGAAATAAATTCCTTTCTTGTTTCACCACCACTCGTTTCTCTGCCTTCGGATTTTGCCTGTGGTGTGTGGCCGAACCTGGTCTGTGTGGCACCCCGGGAGCCGGGTGCTCTAGCAGCCCTGTGCACCAGCTACGCCAGGATTCAAACTCAGACTAGTATCATGGGAAGGGCCTGCTACTGAGTTAGAATAGCTGCATGCAAGTCCTGGAAGCTGGGTACAAGTTCTTGAACCTCCGCGAACCACGAACCTGGAAGATAGGACCTCGATCCAAACTCAGAGACTCCTTTCTAAGAAACTCAACTTTGCAGTGATTCAGGCCTTCTTCTAAAGAGAAGAGCCTCTTAATGAGTGACAAAGAACCATCAGACACTTACTTAGAGGACTAGACCGATGGGGATCCAAGACATTTAATCTGAATTTCAAGGAACTTGTTCCCAAAAGGAGTTGAAAAGATGTTCTGTGCCGCATAACCTTCACACCATTCATTACTGGCTACAATCTTTTAGGACTTGTTGCCTGGATACATGGCGACCCAGGAGAATGGCCTAGCCTACATAGCAACGGCCATGTTTATGGCCAGAAGTTCTCACCCATTTTGTTTCACTTTAACTTATTCAACTGTACCAGTCCCTCCGTGGTGGCAAAACTATAGCACCCTACTACACAGATCTGTGTCTCCAAGTGCCCAGAAATTTTTTTAACATATGTGGAAACACAATATACATACAGAACAAACAAGAACTATTGGATATACCACAGCCAGTTCTGCAATTCTACTTTTGTTAAGCCTGCAAAGACTCTCACACAAGTTTTTACTGAATGATGATTGTCCAACTGCGATTTTTCCAAGCAAATCATTTCTCCAGAGATGTCTCCCTGACTTTCCTACTAAAAATGGCACTTTGACAGTAGGAAGTAAGACAGCATTTGAAGATGGGAGTGGAAGGACAAGAAATGGCAGCTACAAATCGTATTGATAAAATTCTGGATGCAAGAGCAATTGGAATAAAAATATTTGAAGACAAAAAAAAAAAAAAAGAAAAGAAAATATTTGAAGACAAAGCAACAACTTGGTATTGGATTCTCATTGGCCTATCACCATGCTCTTCAGCTGGATGTTTGTGATACTCCTGAGATTCATAGCTGGATTACTCTTCTGGCTTTTCAAGGAGGGTGTTATTGGGATTTTAAGTTATGGAATATGGCACTGTTACAAGGAATAGAGCAATCTTCAGGGACGGCCAAACTGTCACTTAACCATGTATGGTATCGGGATTCAGACTGATTTAAACATGCACTTTCAACGGAAACAATCATGGTTCGCATTTAGTGAGTGGATTTTAAAAACCATTTTTGTTAAAGTTATAATAAAGGAAGAGAATCTTTTTTGTTTAAAGGAAATCTTGGGGGCGCCTGGGTGGCTCAGTTGGTTAAGTATCTGCCTTTGGCTCAGGTCATGATCCCAGAGTCCTGGGATCGAGTCCCACATCAGGCTCCCTGCTCGGCGGGGAGCCTGCTTCTCCCTCTCCCTCTGCTGTTCCCCCTGCTTGTTCTCTCTCTCTTTGTGTCAAATAAATAAATAAAATCTTTTAAAAAAAAAATAAAGGAAATCTTTGGTACATGTTACATTTCAACTAAAAGAAAAAAATAAAACCATTCTAGTTTCTTATTTGAATTGGAAAAAAAAAGGAAGTCTTGGTTTGTTGTAAACTATTAAGTATACTTATCACTAATGTCATTAAAGTAAATGTGTCTATGATCTTACTAGCTATGGTAAATGGAAAATCACTGGGGGAATTTTAGAAAATATTACTTTACAGTAATCTCACGTTATTTGCCTTCAACTTAAAATAGTTTGTATATGAATGTTTACAGCCATTAACTTCACATCCAAGAAAGGTGTTTTAAAAGGGAAAAAAGTTTGATTTTTCAAACCTGTTTTGAAAACACACAAAAAGGACACCTGGGTGGCTCAGTAAGTTATGCCTCAGACTATTGGTTCCAGCTCAGGTCATGATCTCAGGGTTGTGAGATGGAGCCCCACGTAGGGCTCCAAGCTCAGTGGGGAGTCTGCTTGAGATTCTTTCCCCTCCTCACTGGCCCTCCCTCTTTGTTCCTTCCCTGTTCATGTGCCCCCCCCCTCTAAAATAAATAAATAAAATCTTTTTGCCCACCAGAGCAGTATTCCATGGACCACGAAGAGAAAGCGCAGGACAGGTATTCCCAGTGCATTGGAGGGCTGAGCTGCGAGGGTGCCCTGGCACTGGGGGTGTGAGGACCCCAACCACACTGAGACAGCCCAACCACACTGAGACAGCCCACAGAGTCCTCATGCTTTCTTTCTGCCTCTTCCCTGCCCACATGCCTTTCTGCACGTGATCTCTGGCTGGGCGCCAAATGGTTCCACTGGGGTGATCAAAGCCTGTTCATGGTCAACGTTACTTGGCATAGCTGGCAGAATTCATAGAACCCAACCTTTGTCCTGGGCACCACTGCAGATTCAAGCAAGGTACTTGCAATGGTCTAGTATACACTGTCATCTCCCTGGTGACATTTGAAAATGCTTCTATCTTCATCAAAGAAGAATTTAGTTGAAAGATGCTTTCTGATCAGAGGGAGGCAAGATGGTGGAAGAGTAGGGAACCTCGTTTCATCTGGTCTCTTGAATTTAGTTAATTAACTATCGAATCATTCTGAACACCTATGAATTCAACCTGAAATGTAATAAAAGAATGGCTAGAATTCTACAAATACAAAAGCAACCACTTTTTGCAAGGTAGGAGGTACGGAGAAGTGAATCCGTGAGGATATATCCCAAGATAAATGGCGGGGGGAGGGAGCCTCAGTAAGTGGGCTACCAGAAAGTGAGATAGCAGTGGAGCACAAACTCAGAACTTTTAGAAATCTTCTCCAGTGAGAGATGTCCCTGTCTGAAAGGTGCTCAGGGTGGTGAAGGAGGACAGAATCCTAAGTGGGACAATGTGCTCTCAGGATCCCCAGGGTCACAGAAAGAATGGGGGTTCCTGAGACGGCAGAGTTCCAAGTATTGCAGCGGGTAAACCACCTACAGTCAGCAAACCCAGGAGTGGGCTCTCAGCTCTGTTTGCCATAAACCCCGAATGGCAGCACGACTGGGCAACTTCTCTCTGTGCAGGAACCCTGCAAGTGGCAGGCCCACAGGGACCTTCCTCCCTCCCCTGGGGTATGCACCACAGGAGATCTTTCAGCCCCGGGGCTGGAGATCCAGTGGAGGCCATTTTTATTTTCATTTTTCAAGTGATGCAGGAAGTCTTCAGAGAACAAAAGCCACACAGAGCAACTGGAAGCAACTTACACTGAGCCCCGCCCCCTAGCAAGGGGCGGTGCAACTCTGCCAGGCAAAGACACCTGAAAATCAGCACGGGAGGCCCCTCCCCAAGACGACCAGCTATAACATCAGGGGAATACCAAGCTTACCAAGCACACAGAACTGCAAACTCCAGCACTAGAGGAAAATAGTATATAGAATTAGAGGGTTTTTTTCCTTATGATTCTTTTATCATTCAGTTTCAATTTTCCTTTTCTTTTTTTTCTTTTTTTCCTTTTCAACTAGTTTATTTTATCAATTCGTTGTTTTTGTCTTTATTTAACTTTCATTTTTACATTTACATTTTCTAGATACGTTCTTCATTTTTGGCTTCCTTTCACTGTATTTAATTTTATTTTTGTATATACATAAAAGGTTTGCTTTCTTTACAATTTTGGGATTTAGTGTCTTCTAACAAACAGACCAAAATACACCTAGGACCAAGTGGATCACCCTGTTTTGCCCACCTCCTGGGAGATCATTTCTCTCTTTTCCCCCTTTCTCTTTCTTTTTTTTTTTTTAATTTTGTTTTGTTTTGTTTCTGACCTCTTTGGATTTTTCTAGTGTTTATTTCACTTGGGTCACGGTTGATATTTTTGATTTTGTTCTCTCATTCACCCATTCTTCTCTGGGCAAATGACCAGAAGGAGGAATTCACAACAAGGGAAAGAACCAGAGGTAATACTCTCTGCCATAGATCTAGTGGATATGGATGTAAGTAAAATGTCAGTGCTGGAATTCAAGATAACAATTATAAAGTTACTAGCTGAGCTTGAAAAAATAATAAAAGACACTAGAGAATCTCTTAGAGCAGAAATAAAATCTAATCCGGCCAAAATTAAAAATGCTTTAACTGAGATGCCATCTAAATTGGATGCTCTAATAGCTAAGGTAAATGAGGCAAAAGAGAGAGTCAGTGATATAGAAGACAAGATGCTGGAAAGGAAGGAAGCTGAGGAAAAGAGAGAAAACCAACTAATGCACCATGAGAGGAGGCTTCAAGATATCAGCAATGCCATAAAGCGAAACAATATTAGAATTACTGGGGTCCCAGAGGAAGAAGAAAGAGGGAAAGGGACAGAAGGTATATTTGAAAAAATCATAGTTGAGACCTTCCCTAATCTGGGAAGGCATTCAAGTCCAAGAGGAATAGAGAATGCCCCCTAAAATCAATAAAAATAGATCAATACCCCAACATATAATAATGAAGCTTGCAAATTTCAGAGATAAAGAGAAAATTCTGAAAGCAGTTTGAAACAAGAACTCCTTAGCCTACAAGGGAGGGAACATTAAACCTAACCACAGAGACCTGGCAGTCCAGAAAGGACTGGAATGATATATTCAGGGTGCTAAATGAGAAAATATGCAGCAAGGCTGTCATTAAGAATGGAAGGATAGATAAAGAGTTTCCAGGACAAACAGAAACTAAAAGAATTTGTGATTACTAAACAAACCCTGCTAGAAATATTAAAGGGGGTCCTGTAAACGAAGAGAGAGTCCAAAAGTAATACAGACCAGAAAGGAATAGAGAAAATACACAGAACAGTGATTTTACAGGTAATACAATGGCACTAAATTTATATCTTTCAATAGTTACCCTGAACGTAAATGGGCTAAATGCCCCAATCAAAAGACACAGGGTATCAGATTGGATTAAAAGGCAAGGCCCATCCATATGCCATCTACAAGAGACTCATTTTAGACCTAAAGATACCTCCAGATTGAAAGTGAGGAGGTGGACAGCCATTTATCATGCTAATGGACATCAAAAGAAAGCTGGGGTACCCATACTTATATCAAACAGATTAGATTTGACACCAAAGATTGCAGTAAGGGATGAAGAGGAACACTGTATCATACTTAAAAGGGTCTATCCAACAAGAATATCTAACAATTATAAATATTTATGCTCCTAATTTGGGAGCAGCCAATTATGTGAACCAGTTAATAACCAAATTAAAGAAACAATGAAAATACTACAAATACATTGATAATAGTAGGGGCTTCAACACCCCACTCACAGCAAAGGACAGATCATCTAAGCAGAAGATCAACAAGGAAACAAAGGCTTTGAATGACACACTAGACCAGATGGACTTCACAGATATATACAGACCATTCCATCCTAAAGCAAGAGAATACACATTCTTCCCAAGTGCACATGGAACTTTCTCCAGAACAGATCACATACTGGGTCATAAATCAGGTCTAAACATGGACCTAAAGACTAGGTTTGTTCCCTGCCTATTTTCAGACCACAATGCTTTGAAACTTGAACTCAAATCACAAGAGGAAAATTTGGAAGAAACTCAAACATTTGGAGGTCAAAGAACATCCTACTAAAGAATGAATGGGTCAACCAGGAAATTAAAGAAGAATTAAAATGCAAGCCGGTACAGCCACTCTGGAAAACGGTATGGAGGTTCCTCAAGTTAAAAACAGAGATACGCTACAACCTAGCAATTGCACTACTAGATATATACACCAAAGATACAAATGTAGAGATCTGAAGGGGAACCTACATCCCAATGTTCATAGGAGCAATGTCCACAATAGCCAAACTGTGGTAAGCCGAGATGTCCATTGACAGATGAATGGATATATGCAATGGAATATTACTCAACCATCAGAAAGGATGAATACTTACATTTACATCAATGTGGATGGAACTGGAGGGTAGTATGCTGAGCAAAATAAGTCAGTCAGAGAAAGACTATTATCACGTGGTTTCACTCATATGTGGAATATAAGAAACAGTGCAGAGGACCATAGGGGAATGGAGGGAAAACTGAATGGGAAGTCATCAGAGGGAGAAAAACCAGGAGAGACTCTTAACTATAGGAAACAAACTGAGAGTTACTGGAGGGGTAGTGGGTAGCGGGATGGGGTAGTTTGGTGACCGGAATTAAGGAGGGCACATGATGTGACGAGCACTGAGTGTTATACACAACTGATGAATTATTGAACACTACATCTGAAACTAGTGATGTACTAAATGTTGGCTAATTGAATTTAAATAAAAATAAATAAATAAATAAAATCTTAAAAAAGAAAACCACACACATACACAAAAACAATTTTGCATAGTAAGATTTTAAACTATTAACAGGAATTGGAATAAAAGTCACAAAATAAATTTAGATTTTTGAAAGAAAAGATGTAAAGATTTACAAAGAATTATGTATATTTCAGGATTACTTAAAAAGGTGGTATTTTTAAAACAACCTAGATATCTAGCAACAGAGAAATGATTCATCAACAAACTATTTACAGTTTTTTTTTTTTAATTAAAAACACTTTTAGGGGGCACCTGGGTGGCTCACTTAGTTAAGTGTCTGCCTTTGACTCAGGTCATGATCTCAGGGTGTTGGGATCCAGACCCATACCAGGCTCCAAGCTAAGTGGGGACTCTGTTTCTCCCTCTGCTCCTCCCCCTGCTCGTGCTCTCTCTCTCAAATAAATAAATAAACTCTTTAAAAAAATTTAAAAATTAAAAAAAAATATTTAAGGGAAAGGGGAAATGATCCTATTATAATATTAGGTGATAAAAAGCAAAATATAAAATTCCAAAAATGTATTGTATCAAATATTTATATATAAATGTATACCATAAGGCTGTGTCATAATGCATATACATCTAATAAAGAAAATGCATATTACATCTAATAAAATTATTAGGTTTTGCTGGTTGATTAATTTCTATTTTTAACAGCATTTGCTTCTCTTAGCTATAAAGCATATAATTTATTTCAGGCAATTTAGGGAGAGAAAAACATAAAAATAGAAAAAGAAAATAAAAATCACGTGTAAAGTCACCACTCAGAAATAAAGACTGTTGGTATATATTATTTCTGATCTTTTTCCCATGCATTTATCATATTACTCCTATTGTCACATGGTGATGTTACAAATCTATTTTTGGCAAGGGTTATTTTCTGTGGTAAATAATACAAATTTATTTTTGAAACATTCAGTTGGGCAAAGAAAATGCAGCCTCTTTCATTTCTACAGCTGATTTAATCACCCTCAGGAGCCCCATCGGCAATATTTCAATCTCTTCTAGTTTAAACAAGGCTTCAGCTTAAACATTTACCTATTCAAAATCTGACCTGCCAGAACTGCTGGCTTATGACATGATCCCCTCCGGAAGACTGAGTGTCTTTAGGACAGTCTCTGGGAGCTCTCTGCCACCCCGTTCCCACCCTTATCCAGGAAGAGTAAGGGAGGCCATACATGATGGGGCTCACGAGATCCTTCTGACCCAGACAATGTCCCCTGGACATCACTGCTCTTGTCGGCTACGGCGGCTCTCCTCCTTGGACTGCTTCCTGCTGAGCTGTGGCTGGTCCTAGGCTTCATGGGGCCTGCTTGCTGGCACCCCTCCTGGCCTGTGGTCCCGGACAGCTGCCTCTGGCCATGAAGGCCTGCACACACAGACCTCTGGGCTCCAGCACTGAGCTCCTGCAGGGCCACGGGCTCTTTCACGCTCCCACACCATCCTCAATTCTCAAAACTCACTGTACTGTCCACTAAAAAAAGAGTCAAGTTTACTATATATAAATGATACCTCAAAAAAAAAAAAAAAAAAGCTATAAATTTAAAGTGGTAAAGGCAGATTTGCCAAAAATGTTCCCTTTAGCAAAAAGGAAAAGTCTCCAAAATAATGAGTTAACCACGTCATGAAGAAGTCAGAAAAAAAAATAACAAAAATAAACTCCAAAAACATAAAAGAAAAAATGATTCTAAGGCTTTCAGCTTGAGGTAAATGTGTGAATGGCAGGACCCAGTGGTACAGTAAGGGCATGGGGCGAATCTGACAACATTAGGTGTGCTGTTTACATCATCAACTTAAAAATAAGAATAAAGCTGACTAAAATCCAGTTGGCTTCTTCTTGTCACTATGAACCAGCAATTCTAAACAATGTCGCTGATAAATTATTCTCTGAAAATAAAATGTGTTGGTCTAAATTCTAAACAAGTGCAACAGTGACTATTAAGGTTTAGTAATAGATATGTAACCTTGGAGTTGGCACATTTTTTATTTCTTAACCTTTATAAGTGTAGTATTCTACTTGGAAGTTATTTCACAGAAATAATTACAAGGGATTTATATTTATGGAATCTAGGGCCTGGCCTCCGATTCGTGTTTGTCTGAGAGGACTGGGGCTCGTTTCCAGTGTAATTCTGTCTCCAACTACACAGTCCTGTGTTTGAAGAGTAGATTCTCCATAAACAGGATGAGCATAGTTGTTGTAACAGAAGAAACACACCTGAATCATTTCAGCTCTGACCTTCTATCTTCAAATCCTTCTCTGAACCTTGCGAGGTTCACTCTTTTGGAAGTGCTTCTTCACATGTTTTCCCTCCTCTTCTCAATTATTACATCCACTCAGTTACATTACTATAAGTTACAAGTTTTTCCTTTTTGTATTGTAATATTGATTTATTTTGTTCCTGGTTTGATTATATGTACACAAGTTTCAGTAAGAAAAATTTACCTTCTGGCCATGATTACTGTATCTTTCATTTCATGATTATTACTGACAACAGTTTTCTCAAATAGAAAAGGGGGGTGTTACTCTGGTTGTCTAGTACTCTGGGTAAGCCCCTGGTGAGACCATTTACTAAAATAGGAAATACAGGTGGAGGAAGTGTCTGGGAAAAATGATTTGGGCTCAATTTTAGACACTGAGTTTGAAGGTTCCGGAGGACAAGCAAATAAAAATGCCCAGTAGGTAGCCAGAAATACAGGAAAAGAGCAAGCTCTAGAAGTCACAGACAGACAAGTGGGCCAGTGGAATCATGAAATTGAACAGAAATCAGTCAAGTAAAACACAAACATTAAAAGCCAGAACTTCATGGTATAGCCACATTTAGGGGTAGGCAGAGGAAAGGGCGCTAGGGAAAGAGAGCAAGAATGAATCAGTGCTGGGGGAAGACAAATACCAAGGTGGGTGGAAGAATAAGTAAGCACAGGCAGAAAAAACTATAAAGTCAATTTGCAAGTTTAAGTCTATTTAGGAAACCGAAAGCCAGCCTGCCTGCATTTGGCAATCAGGAGATGTTCAGTGATCTTTATAAAAGCAGTTCCCACTCAGTTTGCTGAAACTTAAATCTGCATAATTACCACGCCATATACCCAACTCTAGGTGAGTCAGCGTGGGACCCTCGGGGCTTCGGGGACCTATACAAGGAGGCCCCTGAACCACACACACCAGGATTATCTGAGGCATTTGTTTAAAATCGCTGATTCAAAGACCCTACTTCAGACATCCAAATCAGAATCTCAGGAGGTAAAAACAGGACGAGGTGTCTTGAATGAGCACCCCAGATCATTCTAAAGCATGCTTACATCTGAGGACCCCTAGTCTATATGCTCTTCATGGCTCAGTCTACCTCTGCTATTCTATAGTTCAATAGTATCTCTCTCTCTCTGAAAACAGGACGCTTAAGCAAGGACTGTTAAAATCCACCCAGAAGTCAGACATTACCTGATAAACATACACTAACCAGAAGTACTCAGTGCATAAATAAGATTTTTGCTTTTCATTTACACGAATCCGTTGTGATTATGTGGTCCCACCATTCTGACGATGATCACTCCGTGGAGGAAGTGCTCCAGCCGTGTAGGAGGACTATGTCTGAACGTAGCTAGGACACCCTAGAGATGGGGCCTGGGGGCAGGGAAATTATGTAAAACAAGAACGAAAAAGAAAAAGTTCTGCTTGGTGGTACTGAGGTACTACACAGGTCATGCAAGCTAAAAACACTACATTACTATTACTAGATACCTTCCAAAATATTCCATGTTACCATCTTTCATTTGGTTGGAGGGAGGAAAAAAGCTACATTTCTGCTTATCTACATATAGAAATAAAGAGTCAATGGTTTTATCATAAACAGAGGCAGAGAATCAATGTTTTTTCCCTTAGGGAGTCTACAATTTTAATTAATATTCTCTAATTGATATTGACTGGAATTGACTGGTGACAGTCTTATGATGGGCCTTCTGCCAAGCTTCCTGGGTCAAGAGTATGCTGAGCTCCATAATGCACAGAAACCTTTTGTTTTCAGTGCTGACTAGGGTAACACTTTTTCGGTCTCAGAATACTGGAGCCAGAAAGATCCTTGAGAAGCCATGTAGTTCAGCCTTCCGTATACTGTTTTCTAAAATTACTCTAACACTTCCCCAGCCCCCACACAGAATCTAAAGGATCTGCTCATTTCACTTGAGTTCTTCTGGTTATTTCCTCTTGAGTCATCTGTAGCATTCAAAACATTTGATTACCTTGGGAAAGATGCTCCTGGGGTATCATTACATTCTGGGTTAGCATGTTTGCTCTGAGGATTTTTAAATAAAACAGCAAGAAAGTGGAGAAGTTAAAAAGTTAGATATGTTGTATCTATGTGTATTAACCACAGCGTTCCATAAACAGTTAACACACACACACACACACACACACACACACAATGAGTACAAGTCAGAAGGCTGACGAATAGACAGAACTAAGGAGGAAAGGAAGGGGGTCAGGGTAGAAGGTGTCCCACCAGTATGTCACAGGCTGGAGAGGCTTCAAAAACACCAGCTTAAGGTACATACACACAGTACAGCAAATACACAAATTACTTGCAAGAAGAAAAGCAGGGCAAGGGGAGGAGGTGCAAATGCAAAGAAAGACAGACATTTATTTATTTATTTTTTAATTAACACATAATGTATTATTTGCCCCAGGGTACATGTCTGTGGATCATCAGGCTAAGAAAGACATTTTAAACTTTTAACTAGCTATTAGGGTTTTTGGTTTTTTTTTAAAGCCCCTGAGCATATGGGCTCTTTCATAGGTAATCCAACCTATTTTAACTGCAAACAAGATCACTTTTAAACCATCTCACACAAATAAAAATTTAATCCACTTTATGAGGGCTTACAGAAGAGATTACACAAACTGTTTCATTCTTCTG
>CM052898.1:135272996-135373888 GCA_028534135.1 Potos flavus | reverse complement strand
AATTCTCTTCCCAAAAGGCCCACATATAAATACATTCTGGTATACAATTTTTGAGGATGTAGATATCCCCAGGGCAGGAGCCTCCAATTTCGATGAATCAGTACATCTTCTAAGAAGCCATGGCACCCCAGAGATCTACTGGGGCCCCATTCCTTAGCTAAATTCATAAGCTGAAAGCGAGTGGAAGAAAATAAAAGAGGGAAAGGGAAGAGAAAAGAGAAATAAAGGAACTGTTTGTTGAACATCTAACATGTGCCATAAATTACCAAATGAAAGAGCCCTTCTCTCTTCTGATTTCTATTTCAACTCTTTTTTGGCTCAAAAATGAGTCAAGGTTCATGTTCATAGTAATCTTACACAAACAAGCTTTAAAACAACAACGACGACAATAGGGGCACCTTCTCTCTTTCTCTCCCTCTTTCTCTAAATTTTTAAAATATTAAAAAATAATAAATAAATAAATAAGTAAACAAACCCACTTTCCTATAGAAGTAATTGTCATTCTTGAGGAAAAATAGTCCCAAATTATTAGAGATTATACATAAGTATGCCAGTGTTACTTTCTAAATGTAACAAGTAAATGTAGCAAGTCTATGTGAGTTGCACTGAAAATCCATGTGTTTACTAAATAATTTTTTAAGAGACAGGAAGGATATGCCAAAACTTTAACAAATGGGACCTCTAGGCGCTAAAGCATTATGGATAATTTTGATTTTCTTACTTTCCTATATCCACTAAAATTCCTGAAAAAAGTGAAGATGTTTAGAATTAAGGAAGCACCCAGGAACATGTTTACTGCATAGCAACAGAAGCATCATTTTAGAGAGATGGAAGAAAGGTGAGGAAAGGCCAACTCACTTTATGCTCAGCTGCTGAGGGGACGAGTTCTGGGTGTGGAAAAGTTTGCAGCATTCAGAAAAGACCAAACCAGAAGATTAAGGAACAGGAAGAAGAAGGTCACAGAAAGGAGAATAAAATAGAAAAGTAGGAGGAATTTCATGGACAGAACTGCAGTAGTGGCCAAAGAAACAAGTATGATACAAATATAACCTGAACCCATTTCAGTGCACAATAACACTATCTCCTTTTTTATACAAAATGCATCATGAGTAATACAAAAGCAGTATCAGAAGCCTCCCCTCTTGGTAAATTTTACCTCTCCAACCCCCATGTTCAGAGCTCATCACGGTCTTCACCAAACAATGTCCGCACGCTGAGTGACTGCTATGCGGTCATGCAGGCTGTCTTCCACTCTTCCTGATTCTGGTGGACACATCCCCACGTCACCAGCCTGGGTAGCAGCCAAACCAGGACAATTCTCGCACTCCCTGATCATGGGTGGTCCAGCAGGGTGGCGAGACAGTGAGCTTCCTGTCACGTGGCCCACCGTCTGATGCAGGACCCTGAGAACGACCACCAGGCTGGCCACTGATTCAAAGCATAAATCAGAGATGGCACCGCTGGGCTTTCCCAACAACAAATGGAGCAACTATAAGAGGGCCAGTCTCAAAACTAGTGAACTGTAAAGTGCGGAAAGGCAGGCGCCAGTGATAGCTCACCACATACTTAACCTTGTACACATATGTGAACAATTACTTCATCAAATTCTTTTGAAGGTTAGGGACCGTGCACCCCATGCTGGGCACTTTCACATGTATCGTAACGCTCACGAAGGCCCTTAGTTAGGCAGATATTGACATCTCCGTTGCACAGGGGATGAAACAGCTCAGAAAAGCTAAGTATTCAGTCCAAAATCACAAAGCTACTTTGTGGAAGAGCAAAGATGTTAAAAAGCCCCTGACTGCACGCTGCGTTCCCTATACCACAGCTCCTTCAGATTGAGTTATTCGATTTATCTTAATTATATTCTACACAAGTTAAAAATCAGAAATGATTGGGTAAGTCTACCAAAAGACATCTGACCTTCCTTCCCCTTTCTTTATCAAGCATCTGGCAATGTGCTTCCTAGGGAACAGAATTAAAAAGGCAACTGTGTATCATGTATCTCCCATGATGTATATCAGGATTTCCAGACTCAGGTTAGTACAAAGCCAGCATGAAGACAGTATAGCAAAGATTATATATTTGCCCAAATCAAAAGCAGCCAGATTACATGAATAAAGACCAGATTTAGATTTAAGATAGTCAACTGAAAAATAATGTGCCACCTCCTATCCTTTTTATCCAATTTATCCCTTCATAAACTGAACATCCCACAGCTTACCCAAGCTAGCCCAGTATCCCTGTCCCTTTGTCTGACTTGCATTCCCAGGACATCCCGGAGTGCACAGGGCCGTGCCTCTGGGGCACCACACGTGGAAGGGACAGCTGCGCCCACCGCCCTCCGTGATCCTACCTAACAGAGAAGCTGAGGAAGGGAAAGGAAAATGGAGAAGAGATGCATGCTCCGAAGTTAACTCAGGACTGAAGGAGGCCTCTAACTCAGCCATACTGTTATATTCTTAGTGAGATAAGACGAGTTCTAAAGGTTACTAAACATATGGGAATGCCAAATCAAAAAGACAACTATATATAAATATGAAATTTGTCAAGTGAATGCTGAGGTATTCCACTCATTATGTGGAAGTAAAAGAGGAAAAAGTTTCTAAAAGCTGCTGATCATAGTATAGTATCATAGAACTGTGTCACACCTCTCCTGTGGCCTTCCTTCCCATTCTCTGTGAGGACTTGGGTACGACTACATAGGAATCTACTGCTTCAGCAAATCATGCACAACCATTTCATTTGCCACAGCTATCTGTCAAAAATGAACCCCAAAATCATCTTTTAAAAATTAAATATAAGCATTTCTAAGGGCAGCTGCCTCCTTCTCCTGCCACTCTCACCCTCAGTTGCTGTGCTGCGGGTCCAGCCCTCAGGGCGTCCAACGTGCCAGCAGTGTCCACTTTCTCACCTCATTCACTCTCTAATTCCTCCTTACTTTCCAGGTCTCAACTGAGACAGCAGTGCCTTAAAGACCCTCCAGAAAGGCCCCCTATGCAGTCTGTCTCAACGACCAGGTGCTTTTCCTCAGCAGCATTTACTGAAACACATGAAATAAATTAGTGAACGAGCAAGCAAGTGAACAAATAGAGTTGTGCTGCTTTTTCTTTGTAGAAGCTTTTCTATTTATTTTTTGATTATGCATTGGCAAGCAGCACTTCTGAATGAGGAAAGGTTCCCCCCCCCCAAAGGTAATGCCTGTTCTTTCTTACTATTCCCACAATAAGGACACACTTCTAATAACCTGTAATAGACTTTCAGGTCATCACCAGTGGGAAAGTGTGTGTGTATGTGTGTGTGTGTGTTGTGTAATTTTTTGAGAGCTTAATAAAAAAGCACCTCTGATAAGACTGCCTTACAAGCAGAATATTACAAAGTTCAAATTACTTATAAGGGATCATTTCAGGATTTAAAAATATTAGATGCATTATATATTTTTATATATGAAAAAGGATACATGTTTTATAGGTCATCCCCAAAGAGGGACATAGGACCTCCTTCTGCAAAACGGGTTCTGTGTTCTGCAGTGGGACAGGGGAAAACCGATGCGTTGTTGGGGGAGGGGAGGACAGAGGAACAAGATAGCATCCCAGGGCGCCTGAAGCCTCTCCGGTTTCAGCTCCTTCCTTCCCCAGGTTTTCTGCCTGCCCTGGGCCTCCAGGGGATCATTACAGCCAGGGAAATAATATGGGAAAAGAAGATCCAACCTCTCTAAAACCTAACAGAGGAGGACCTTCTATGACAAGGCTCCTAATAGCAAATAAAAAAGAAAGTACAGAACAGAGCAGGAAAACAGCTGAGTTTCTTTCAAGCAAACGAGTCAAACACAGATCTAAAATCTGTGACAAAATTATTTATTGAAGTTGTGTCAAAAGGGGACTGATATTTAATATCAGATAATTTTTCATAACTAAAAAAATTAAACAAGACAGATCATTAACTTTCTTTATCCCCTCAATAACTTGGAGCAAGCGTTAACTAAAGATGCTCACTCTGTGAGGCCTATATTCCAAAGGCCTGTCTACCAAAGTACACCGCTGCATTAGAAATACACAGAGTACTTATTGAGCTACCCATTTTTAAGTGACACTTGAAAAATGAGCACCATCAAGCTTTCCAAAAATAGAGCAAATCAGCTTTGTTTTACTTTTCAGAGACATGCATAGTACATCCACCCACTGCTTGTTTCTTTAACTACCAGAGTGGAAGGGATACAGAAATATATAAAGAATAAAACAGTTAAAGATAAAATTCATCTCCTACATAATATAAATAACAATGGTTTCTAGCCTATTAATTAATGAATAATTTTTCATTATCTACTCTATGCCCATCATGTGCTAGCATTCCAGAGAATGCGAGAAAAATATGGGTGCATGGCCCATATTCCTAAGAAGCTTATCATCTAGTTGATGAAAAAAAAAAAAAAACTAGTGGCTATAGAACAAAAACCAAGGAACAAATAACTCTAGGTAACTAAGTGCTGAGTGGTATTGTAATTTTTTTTTTAAACCAAGACCATTATGAATCTGAAAATAGAGGTTTTTTAAAGGTAGCATAATCTGGGCTGAACCTTGAAGAAGAGTAGGATTTAGACCGGCAAAAAAACAGAAGGGGGACCATCCCTGTCTGAATGTAAGTAAGGAGGAGAAATATAAGCAGAGAGAGAATGGTTGGGTGGGAAGCTGGGAAGTCATCTGGCAGACAGGAGGCTGATGGGCTGGTGAGGAGAGTGGCCTTCCTAAGTGAAAGGTTCAAGTCGGGGACCAGTGGGAAACAATGCGGCAGAGCCTGACTACAAAGAATCTGGATATCCAGGTCATGTACCACAAACTGCCATGGCAGATTCCTCCACCGCAAGCAGCAAAATGAGAGAGGCAGTCCTGGAAAGGAACCAGTGGAAAGGGTACCCTGCAAAGTACAAACTTGGGTGTAGAAGAAATCGGTTTAGTTTTGTGTAATTGTGCTTAATTTCCATTTTAAGGCTCCCATTCTACTAATGGTAAAAACTAAATTACAGTCAATTCAAGGTAATCTCAACCTATTTCTGGCTTCCTCTTTCTCAAGGGTTACATCTAAATATCAGAGGATTACAAAATGCTAGATTTAGAGGGTGTCGAGACAGGAGGGGTGGGGTGATTTATCCCTGCAAACATCTGAAGCTCTTCCATAAGCTGGTCCCCCCAGATCCTTCCCTCATTCTCTTCTTCCTCCACAAGCCTCCTGCAAGTCTGGCATTCATGCCCTTCCAGCATGCCGGCATCTCCTTGCTGCCCCAAGTCATCCTTGAAGTAGAAACCGGCAAAGCTGTCTCAGGTCCAACCAAGCAGACAGTCCCCACGTCCATCTCTCCTGTTCTCTTAACCAAGCCACCATTCGAAGCCCGAGTCTTCGGAGGCCGGGAAGAACTGACTTGGAATCCTCCAGACCAATTCCCTTTATGCCTGGGACTTGACGTTTAAAATTCACAAGAATTTGTGGATTCTTTCATTGTATGAGTTTCGAATGTGTTTATCTTTTCCTTGAAAAATAATTCAGACCGCCAAATTAGGCAAAGGGACTATAATAGGAAAATGGTTAGTATCTCAAACATTATCATATCAAACTAGGTAGGAGGTAAAGAAGACCTGAACCAGGGGATCTTTGGGAATAGAGAATAAAATAGGTAAGCTTGGAGATACTGAAAGAATAAACCATCAGGACTGTTTGACAAAAGTAGAGGATACTGAATAAAAAAGCAAAAAAATAAAAAATAAAAAATAAAAGCAATTCAACATTTCTAGCCTTTGAAATTAGAAAAAATAATAGCATTATCAAAACAGAAGCCAGCTTAGAGTGGAAAGGTTCTAAATTTGGTTTTGAATTATATTCACATAGGTTTTTCTAATTCAAGGTGATGATTTAAAATATGAGCAAAAAGGACTCAAGGTGTATTCTAGGAGCTGGTACTGCAGGGACTGAGATGTTTCTCAGTAACACACTCACTACGATGGTTTTCAAATACTGTCAGATTTCAAATAGTGTACGAAAGAGAAAGCACAACTGAACTTTTAAAAAAGTATTTAAAATTTTCAAACACTAAAATACACACTTCCATTCACACTTCTCTACTAAACGGTCCCTTCTTTTGTAAGAGCAGGTACCCAGGTTGCGTATTCTTTGAGAAACTGACAGAGAATCATGCCGTGCTGTCTGTGCAGCACTTGGGCCGCGGAAGCAGAACCGGCAGTGGTAATGCTGATGCCAGCAAGCACCAGGCCCAGCTGTACACAGACGACCAAAGCCCAAGGCTGCTCCGTGGGCCTGGGAACGTCCGGACAGATGCACCTACTGCTCCCGCACTAACTCACTCTGCACCCGGATGGTAACTGGAAGACATGTAAGGAGGAGTCACCGTGTTAAAGGGCAAAAAGCACTGGAAAGGCTGAAGGGCACCATGGGCACTTAGGGAATGCTATGTCGTTAGGAGCAGAGGGCAGCGAGCAGAGAGAGATCTTCACATTATAAATTACTAGGTCGGCGTCAGTCAGATTAGCCAACTTCAGGGAGTGAAAATTCAGTAACAGGAAATAAATGCCCAAAGGAAAACATTTCAGGTTTATGTGTGCCCAGGAAAAATAGAACATCAAAAATCCAGAAGTATGTCGGGCCATGTTGTTTGATCTTAATTCTGAGATGTATTTCCTCATTTCAATAACACTGATTATCCTAAAAAGAAGTGACTGGAAGAATAAAGTGAAATAAAAGATGTGAAAGGATAGTGAGTGGATGAAGGAAACCTACGCTTTCTCCACTCACCACCCTTTTAGGCCGTCCCTGGCAAGTGAACATTTTAGTGTATAAATAGAAAGTGAAGAATGGCATGTATAAAATAATAAGTTCCCTGAATAACATTTAAATCTGTCCGATAAGGTATTTCATCAAAACCACCTAAAACTCAAATTATGATTGTTATACACTGAGGACAAACACTAAAACAAGATGCATTTCTATCTTTAAGGAGAAATCCCAAGTCCGTGACAACAGAAAGAGGGAATTCAGTTTTCCCTCTTTTGGAGCATCTTCTCACTAAATTTTGGTTTAGACCAGAGATTTTTCAGTTCATTCCTATCCTTGTCTCCAGCCCCAAATGGCCAGGACTAAGTGGCCAATCACTCCTCTAAGATCTAGAAACCAGAATGTGAATGCCTGACTCCTCACGGTCCTATAATCTAAAAAACCTATGAAAAGGCACAATCTCTTCAAATTATATTTGTTTAAATATGAGGTTTGTATGTATTCAAATGGAAAATATTAAACTACAGTCCCATTCACATATCTGTAAGTCATTCTCTCACTGTTCTCAGGTTTTCTGGTCCCCAGTGTACTTATCACCTCCTAACATACTACACATTGTATTTATCCTGCTCAATATTTATTGTCTGTCTCTCCCTGCTAAAATGGAAGCTCCATGAAGGCAAGAAACTTCACATTTTTTAGATCAGATAGTGTTCAATAAGTACTTGTTGAATGGGTAGATTGCATAGTCTGTGCAAATCCTGACACCCCATAAACCTGAGGTTTTGAAGCAAAGAATCCATGTGCCTGAAACATAAAGTATGGATGTCGGGCTGGAAAGCTCTATCTTACTGATTCCAGGCAGATGCCATTACTGAATTTATAAAAGCTATAGCTGAATGCTTGGGGGGCAAGGACAAATGGAACGGTTTCAGTTATGTAGACCAGGGTCTCAGTGTCATAAACTACAAGCAAATTAAGGAGTTCAGTAACCCCTGGAGAACTAAAATATGGACACCTTTAATAAAGAATTAACGCCTTCTTCAAGCAGAGTTGGGATAAGGCATAAGTCATGCCATAAATTAATTAAAGATTGAAGTCAGCTGCCTCCAGGTGATGCTAGGACCTAGGTAAAGATGCATTACACTGTGAAAGACATCACAACCCTGCTCTCTCTTCTCTCAAGAAGGTGCATACGTACTCCCTTTATTGTCAATACCTCCTTTTCTCTCTGCTCTTACCCTCCCTCTCAGTCCCCCATTCCCAGGGTTTTGTTCCCTCCACTGCTCTCTCAGACAGGGTCTCTCACCCCAGCATATGCCTCACGCAGCAGGAGCTGCACTTGTCATATGCACAGAGGCAAGCGGGCCTCTCCCGGCCACCAGCATGTGCCACGCTCAGCAGTGGCCTGGCACACGTAAATGAGTCCAAGTCTAAATAGAGCAGGGAATGGACAGCCCCTAGAATTAACTGTTCCATGCATACAGCACTGGGCACAGACCCAGAAGCTAAACACATTCAATGCATCCAGGATAAATCCCCTCGAAAGTGGAGAATATGGCTTCCTCTGTCAACTGCCTGAGCATGGCAGAATTCAGTAATACCAGGACTCTGAACACAGATTAAAAAAAGAAATGAAATAAAGACCCAACTCATTTCTTTAAGCTGACTTGTCTGTGTAAGTTCCCCAAGACCCAGTGCTACAACTAGTTGAAATTCAAAATGAGATGGGTCATCTTGACCTCTCAAATCTCTTCCACTCCTCCAGGCCTATGGTTCAATCACCACCAGCTTTTCTGCATCCACTGAATTACTCACAACCATTCTGAACACTATGAGGACTAGTAAATACAAATGAAAGAGGCAATACCAGTAGAAAATCATTAGGATAGTGAGGGACTGAGTTAGACCTTAAAGGATTTAAGACTTAGAGAAACAAGGGGGTTTTCAGATAATAGCAACAGCATGTGCAGAGAAGCAACAGAAGAAACAGAACCTGAAACACTCTGATTCAAGGAAGACACCAGACTAGCCGGGAATAGGGTTCAAGCAGAAGAGCCGGGGTGTTAACATCGGTCAGGCTCCCTTTGGGGGACCCTGAATGGCAGGATAAGAAGTCTGGCATTGCAGGCAATACAGAGCCTTTACTAAAAGCACATGAATAAAAAAGAGACAAAGATGAAGTGATACTTCATAAAAATGTATTTGGTGGCCAAACGAAGGTTGAAAGGGAGTAAATAATGACTTAAGATCAGTGGGAAAAACAATGCAGTAGTTGAATTACTGGCAATATGGTAATAATATTATTATTAATGTATTATTAATTATTACTAATGCATCGACAATTGTAATGAAGACAAAGAAGGCAGAGAAGGAGACAGAGCAGGAAGGAGGAATGGTCATCCCTTATAAGAAGCCCCTTCCAGGATGTGGAATGCACATTAATCCCAGGTGGACGTGTGGCGTGGCACCGGCATCCTATCCAAAGGATCCCACAGTGGTTTAGCACATTGTGGTTATGGTACCTCCCCCCCCTTCTCCTTCTTCAGAGTTCAAACCACGTTCATGTGACTGGCTTTCCCTAAGAGAGTTTTGCACATCTCTGACTAATGCTGTCTCTCTTGATTCTCCTCGCTCCTTTTCTTCACTCCCTCCTTCCATCCACCTCAGTGTCGAAAATCTGCAGAGAGCTTTTCACCACGATCTCCACACCACATGGCCCATCTCCTCTCTTTCTTCTACAATCTTTCTTTTCTATTATCTTTTTTTTTTTTAAGATTTTATTTATTTATTTGACAGAGAGAGATCACAAGTAGGCGGAGAGGCAGGCAGAGAGAGAGGGGGAAGCAGGCTCCCTGCTGAGCAGAGAGCCCGATGCGGGGCTCGATCCCAGGACGCTGGGATCATGACCTGAGCCGAAGGCAGAGGCCTTAACCCACTGAGCCACCCAGGCGCCCTTCTTTTCTATTATCTTTTGAGTTAATCTTATTAAAAATTTACTTGTCGAGATACCTAGTTACCATGGTGATAAGAAGGCAACATTACAGATAAGAGAAAAAATTGCCCTTATTCTTTTACCAGCTTAAACACTTTTCAGTTTCCATCAGTTTATCTAAAAGATTAGGCCATTAATCTCCAGTCTCTCAAAATAAGCCTGCAAATAGCTCAACCCTCATTCCAAGACCAATATATAGTGCAAGCTTCATCCTAATTGCTCTAATTACATGACGAACATAATGAGATACAGCAGCAGATGGCTACAGATTAAATGTGACAGAGAAGAAATGCTCCTCTCTCTCCTCTTATTGAAGGAAGTTTGCCATGAACAAAAAAATTATTTTGTTCACAAAGCCAAATCTATGTTTTAAAAAACGTTATCCCACTTTTCTATTTTCTCCAATAGTAGCTTTCCTTAAAAACAAAATTTGTTCATTTCATGTTGGTTTCTATTACTATATATAACTGAGATAAATTTGTACCCCTCCTGAACAAAAGAAGATGTGCTCATAGAAAGTTTTTTGTCAGAGTTTATGTAATAAATCATACACTTCCACAAACCTGCTCCATAATCTCAAAGATGTATTCTACTGAATAGAGATGGGGCGAGAGTGTCTGTAATTTGGACCTAGCAACAAAAAGTCAATGTCTTACCCTTAAAAATAAGTTTGTTTTCTCAACTTCTGGCTTCTGGCTAATGGTAATAACTGGCTCAGACCTGGGGCTATCCTTTCAAACCCCTCATGCTATTACTGGTACTGTCAGGATCTTGTACCCAGGAAATCCTTAAGTCGTGACCCCGGAAATCACCATCATCACTGGACTGCCAGGGCCCCCAGAGGAGCATCTACCACAGCTGCCCTGGTCAGGGGGCTCCAGGAAAGCCCCTGTGCCACGACAGAAACTGTGTGCAAGAACAGAGAACACAAGTTCTGCCTCTAGTGAAACAAGAGATAGAATCAAACTTTTCCTTTCTGCCTGAAGATAGAGGATATTCCGAAAACCAGATCTAGGCCACCCCCACTCCCCAAAGTGATAAGCCTCTCACTTCAGTCCTAAGATCAGCTCTATCCAGATTATTACTCCACAGTGGACCAGGACAGATCTGAAAACCGCAAATTGTAGGAGGGTCTATGCTTTCTTCCCCCGACAATGTAACACTCCAATGTCAGGATCAGAAAATACTATTCCCTGTAGAAAAAAATAGGCACTGAATTTTATCAGCCACTCCAATGCAGCACTGTACAATTTTTTTGTTGTTGTTAAAAAAAAATTTAGGGAACATTTGTTTGCATGTTCTTATTTTCTCAAAAGCAGGCATTAGGATAACATGAAGTGAACGTATGTGATATATGACCACTGATCCAGTAATGCCATGGGTCAAATATTTTTTTCACATATCAATTTCCATTAATAAATGAAGCTGTTCTGCTTAGATCTCTAAGTAAGTCACCTTAATACTTGACTATACTTATACTAATTATCTTACACTTTAGTATTTCTTTGCCCATCTTCATATTGACAATCCGAGAAATACATGAAGAATTAATAACTGAAAAGAGAGAAACGGTAAGGAAAACATTTTCAGAAGCACTATTTTCTTGAGGTAAGTGTTTAAAGATACTTGAAAACTTGTTCCAAAAACCAAATCCATTTACCATTTTGTGTGGTGTGCCCAGGAAGCAGAGAAACTACCAGAAGAATGGCTGGCAACACTTGTCACTCGGCAGGCTTCACCTCAAGGATCACTTCACCCTGTTTACAGATGGCCCAGGTTTTATCCTCTGCCTCCATGTAATTCAGTCACTAATAAAAGTATTAATTGCCATTCCAGAATACACACCTGCTTGAAGTTCAGCAAGATTTAAGAAGATTTAAAACAAATAAATTTCTTTTATAGGATATGGGGCAAGAAAAAGAAGGGTTAAGAATTATATCACCTAGACACGAATTTACATGAACTCCCTTTCAAAAAGAAAAATTAACCCTAACCCTGTTTGTCTCCTTAATAAAATCCCCTCTTCTCTTCTTTTTAGTATCTTCATTAAAAGGGCCTCTACTAAAACTGACTTCTCAACAGTGTCTTCCACTTGGTGTTCATCTAATCGATAATAATAATAATAATAGCCATACTGTACTAATCCACACAGGCTAGATTATGCCTCAGTAGCACAACAACTCTGAAACCTCAGCAGCTTTATACAACATCTACCTCGTGCTCACACAACATCCTTGATGGATCCAGAAGCTCTCTTCCAAACGGTGACTCAGGGACCCCGTCTCGTCATCACCTTATGATTCCCTCATCTCAGCATGTGGGTCTCCACTACCCACACTCTGTCACCCTCACTAAAATCTACCAGTTAGAACACATGCATGGTCCCAAACTAACTGCGAAGAAAGCAGGAAAATGCAGCTTTGGTCTGGCTCCAAGAGGAAAATAAAACAGAACTAGCTGAACAAGCAGCACTGTCTCTGTCCAACGAGGTGCTCACTCCAGACCTAGTGAACTATGACGCACCTGGAAGTCTTTACATATACTAACACTGTTAATATCTACAGTCACCACTGGAGAGTTATTACTGTCCCATTCTACAAATGAGGAAATCTAGGTGCAAACAAGTTAAGTAACCTACCCAAGCTAGTAAGTGACCTAGCTGGGATTCAGCAACGTGCTCCAGAAGACACAAGGAGATACTGCTTCTCAGATACGCAAGACACAGTGCTGGGCACTGTTTAGGATATTGGCCTTCAAATACCTGTGGGGCTATCACCTGAAAGAAGTATTTAGATAAATTCTGTAACTCTTGAGAAGACCAAATAAAAGGTAGTACTGAGAGAAAAAACAGAGTGAAGGAGAGTATTTTTGAGTGCTTATGAGAAGCCAGGCATGGGTCTAGATCCCATGCATACATCTCCATCTAAGCGCTGAAGCACTCCCACAGGTGGGTGTTACTAACGCCAGTTACACACATGAGAGAAACAGACTCAGAGGGATTAAGTAGCCTGGCTGGGCTGTTGGGCAGAGCCAGGATTGAAACCCACATCAAGCTGGCTTCCAAATCAAGCAATCTTCTACTGCATTCAATACTGTACAGAGACAGTGAATATGACTTCATTCTACAAATCACATGGGCAAGGAATGTAACCTTGTTCTTTTTTTTTTATATATTTTATCTATTTACTTTATAGACAGAAAAAGAATGCACAAGCAGGGGAGGAGCAGAGGGACAAGTAGACTCTGTGCTGAGTGCAACGTCTGATGTGGGGCTCAATCTCAGGACTCTGAGATTATGACCTGAGCTGAAACCAAGAGTCGGACACTTAACAAGCTGAGCCACCCACACACCCCTCACTTCGTTCTTTTTATTTTTTCCTGTGACTAAACTTCATTGCGCTTGTGACCCCCATTTAACAGAAAGGCAGAAACCCGATTATTGCGTTTCTACACTGAAGTCTCAGGGAGAAGTCCGCTTTGCTCTAGAACTCATCAAACCCTCCTAAAGCTTTCTTTCAAGCATAATGCCAACACCTACGCTCCCTCAACCCCCTAGCTGACTCTCCTTCCTCAACTAGTCTACAAAGTCTTTTTTCTTAACTTTTCCAAATTTAGTTTTATAAACACACCAAGACTGTAATTTCTGAAATTCGAAAACTACGCACTCGCCTCTTCTCTGCATTCTGATGAGGTATCTCTTTTCTCCCCTGATAACCAGAAAAAGTAAGACTATCAGAGGGCAGCAGGAAATACTAGGAACAGAAAACACATTCGTTAATGTATCACAGTATCACCCTGTTACATAAAGGAGACCTTCTGATAATTAAATGAGCTCTAGTATAAGACAGCAAACTTCCTAGTACAAAAATTATTTATGGAAAGGGTGGTTGGTCACGTGACTAGAGCCATATAGGGGTCTAGCAGGTATATTTTGGGGGGCATAGTGACTGGACCTAGAATAATTTTTACCTTAATGGATAGGAGGGAAAAAAAACAAACAAAAACAGACAAACATAATTTCAAGGAAGCCAGAAAAGAATCACTGGTTTTCTATGTGTATTCAAATGGAAGAGGATAGGAAGGGACAAATTACCATAAAGCTCAATATTGACATGAGAATATTTAAGGAAAATATGTACAGACCACAAAGGAACAGAATGAGAATATCCAAGAATGTGGTTTCCTAAGATCCTCTGAAATAAGATGAAGTCTGTCCTCCTTGCTGAGAAAAGGTAAGGGAACGGGAACAGGGAAAGGTGATGGTATGGAAGATTATCTAAAAAAATCTGAGCTTCAACAACTTTATCTGAATACTGTCACTCAGTAACACCTTGATTCTGATCTAAAACTGCAGAGTCTCCAGGAAAGAGAAGGCAGGTGTGCCAAGTGAAAAGACAAAACGCCATTGTGGCTGAGACATTTACAGTTATCCCTCTTATAGCCCAGGGAATACATCCAGATTTTTCTAATAATTTTCTCTAAACTTTTGTCTGAGAGCTAATGATAAAATAACACCACCACCAACAACAATAATAATAAATTACTTTGAAGCCCTCCCAGAGGCATCAGAAGAGATGCTGAGCTACATTAAAATGCAGCTCGGAGTTATTAAAGCATCACATTAAAATGTAAGACCCTTCAAAATCCAATCTTATTTAATTTCAAAGCAGTATTTCAAACCGAAAGGCACTATGGGAATTGAGAGAGAAAAGGGAGATAACAATATTCTATCTCTATTTAGGAGAGAATGGAGATCAAAGGGGGTGGGAGATCTACCAGACATTTTTAATGACAGCTTCATTTGTGTTATATTATAAATGTCTGTCCCTCAGTCACAATGCAAGGACAAAAGGACTATTTTACTTTTTGTTTCCTACATTATTATTATCAATAAAGATTAATGTGAAAACCTACATATCTGGCACTGACCTCCTTTAAGCCCTAGACCCATATATTGAATTGCTTGCCAGTTTTTTTCCCCTTGGTCACATTCCTCAAGCAGAACAAATTCAATTTGTCTGAAACTGGATCTATCATCTTTTTCCAAAACTGGATCTTCTTCCTTTATTCTCCATTCCAGTGCATCCAAGACAAGAACCTAAAGATTCACACAGGATTATTTTTGTCAACCTATAGGACTAAAAGAATTTTACCTCCTAAATTGCTCTCAGTTGGTGGCCTCCTCTTTATCCTTTCTGCCATTTGCTCTTTCTGTTCTGGCCTTCATCATCTGTCCTCTGAAGCCCCCGCACCAGCCTCTCAGCACATCTGCCCCTGACTCATCCTGTCTCCCTCGGATACATTCTGTGCACCACCACCAGAGGACACTTCGAAAATGCAAATGTGCTTATGCTCCACCCTAGAATAGAGCCTTGGGATGAATGGACCTCACTCTCCACTAAGGGATAAACCAAGTTTCTCAGCAGGACACAAAGTTCTTCCATGAGCTGCCCCTTCCACAACCAGCATGTCGCACAGCTGCTACAACTAAGCAAACCTGAAAACCCAGTTGCACTCTCTGTGCCACCTGACACATTCTTGCCTTGCTTCATGCAGTCCTCTCTGCCCAGAATGTCCTTCCCCTCTTCAAGAAGCCACAGTCCAAAAACCCATTCCCTCAGGAGCTCTTCCCACTCTCCCACCCCTCCTCCTCCTCTTGCTTCCTCCCTCTGTATTTGCACAGCAAAGCAGCCATCCCTCCACAGCGCCTGCCACACCCTACTGAATGCCTGCATGCATACCTATGTGACCCGTTAGGCTCCCAGCAGCTCTGGGAAGTTGTATTCACCTCCACTCACAGTGAGAAGAAATACACAAGAAATGCTCTCTGAACTAAATTTTTTTCATTAAAGGGGCGCCTGGGTGGCTCAGTGGGTTGAAGCCTCTGCCTTGGCTCAGGTCATCATCTCAGGGTCCCGGGATCCAGCCCCAAATCGGCTCTCTGCTCAGCAGGGAGCCTGCTTCCTCCTCTCTGCCTGCCTCCCTGCCTACTTGTGATCTCTCTCTCTGTCAAATAAATAAATAAAATCTTTAAAAAAAAATTTTTTTCATTAAATGACTTGATTTCTACTTGACGCTCTTAGTAACATTTTCTCCCAGTTTGCAAGTGGGAGATTTATAGTAAGGAATATTCTGTATGCTCAATTTAGAGGAAAGGAGCCTCTACCAAAGTCTTCCCCGGGTTTAAGAGTACACCACGCCATGTATACACGTTCACATGACATTTAATGTTTAAAACTGCCATGGAAGTCGAGTAGAGGCAGTATGCTGTTTGTATAGAGAAGAGAGGATAATCAAGTCTCCCAAGTTGACACAACTCAAAAATAGAGAGGTCAATATTGAAATATAGGTTTTATGTCAACTCAAGAGTGCTCCTCCCATAAGAGAGAGAACAGATGTATTCAATGGAAAGAAAATACAAAAACTGAAAAAAGAGGAAATGTCCTAAGTTCTCCTCCACTCTCACAGTTTTCTCTTTTTTGCACCTTTCTCAGCAGAGTACGTGACTCTCGTAATGGAGTCATTCTAAGACCATGGCTGTTACTTAGAACACCGTGTTAAGGAACATTAAGGTCAGTAGTTCAATAAACTTAAGCACTAATTAGTTTCGTTCTACTAGATATTCATCCACTAAACTTCTAATTCTTGTGAACCTCACAAACACACAGACTAGGAAAATGTGTAGAGGCTCAGATTTAATCCACCGCCACTATTACAAATACAACTCAAAGCATTAACCTTCCTCATGATGCCTACACGTTGGTATCTGAAAGTTATTATAGAGGCTTGAGGCTCAGCTCCACAAACAGAATGCACAATGCAATGCCTGACAAGAAGAGCTAAATGTGAGGGTTATTTCATAGATCGTTCCAGAGGGTAAGGGTTTCCCTCCTTCAGCAGATGGGTGAGGAGGAGCTCCCTCCCACACTGTACCCACCCACACACATCCCAGGTTGGGGACATTCTGAGGCAGGCTGTGGGTACTGAGGAGTGAGGGCTCAACGTGTAAGTTTCGGCTCCAAGCTAAGACTAGAACAAGTCTAACGCCCCCACTTCTGTAAGACCTGCCTGGTAGTGTGGTGTCATAAAATATGCTTGGCCTACTCAGCAGAGGTAACGCAGCTCCAGGGAAAGATTGCAACTGCTACTAAACAATGTTTGTAGCTCACCACAGGGAGAACTAAAAGCTACAATCCAGGGACACCAGGCAGAGATCCCAACAACAAGAGCCTTGAAAAAGACAAAGAAGAAAAAAATGTAACTGCAACTCACTGGGCATGTGACTTGAGACTCTTGGCAGGCTGCCCTACTGGGCTGGACGGAATGTGGGCAGAGAATTCACATCTTTCTCCCCACTGCCAGAGGCCAAGGCGGCCCAGACACAGGAATACCAAGTCAGACCCTTCACCAAGCTAATAATCAATGAGAACTTCCTGAGGAGAACAATGAATGAATAACCACAACTCTCATCTGTTTCACACATGCATGTGCCTGATCCCCATTACTCTAACGGCTTTAACGGCTTTATGACTTTAATAACTTCAAACAGTTCTATAATATATTAATTAGGTATCAAATAGGCAACCAATGCAAGGTTTCTCACCTGGTAGGCAGATTGCTAAACAAAGCTCTGAAGCAAAAACAAAGGACAGAGTTCAGCTTAACATGTCACCCAACATTAATAGGGCAGGAATTGAGACCCTGGGTCAAGAGCACAGCTAAAACAAAGATGAGTAAGATGTCCTGGAGAAGGCTACAGTATCCTGGTGGGAGGAAGAGAACAAAGAGAACGTCAATATACTAAGGCAACTGCTGGCACTGTGTATATATAATAGACGAAGATCACTAGTCAGAGTTAAAAGACTAAAAGCAAAGTAAGCAAACATCGACCCCCATAAGGACCAAAGGGAAGAGTTAAAAAAAAAAACCCTAGAAATAATCTAATCTGTATTTTCAAAGGAGGACCCAAGTTTTAAAAGGAGTGTGACTTCTCCAGAGTCATGTGGTCAGTAGCAAAGCCTGGGCTGGAATTCGGGTTTCCAGGTCTTTCCACCACAGCAGAAAACTAGGGGGCGGGGCGGGGGGGGGGGGGGGCTAGGTTCCAGTCTTCTGAAACTGGATGAATACAACTTCAAAAGAGCAGATTCTAAAGACAGCTTGACTAATGAACTGTGAATAAGAATGAAGGGGGAGACATGAGGGCTGGATCTCCTCAAGGAGAAAAGATCCCGGAGGACAGAAAGGCTGACATGTGCTACGTCAGTAAAACCAGAAAAATTAAAAGCATTTCATTTGTAACCAGCAGCAAATATTCTCCTCAAAGCACCTATTTGCTAAAAGGTTGCTTCAGTGGTGTTACTAGTTTACTCCCTCCCTAGGGCGGAGAGCTCTTTTATCACTTGTGGTAAGACTGTAGGGATGTTTTACATGCAAGAGTTCTTAAAGACTGCTGAAATTAAGGCAGATCACAACACAACCGCATCTACTTCAGAGTGTGCAAGCCCCTACCACATCTACTACAGAGTGTGCAAGCAGCGGAACTTCTCCGTGACATCATCAAGTTCCAAGTAATGCCCACATAAACTAATATAAAGCTCTACCCAAGTTGTGAAATGCAAACCAGGTGTGACTGTAAGGTAAGAAGATCCATCTACACTATGCTACACTTAATTCATTCAACAAAATTTACCGATTAACTCTGTGTCATGCACTACACTTTAGGACCTGTTTTAGGGAGGGTAGGAGACAAAGGATGAGAAGTCACACGAAAAACACAAGATAATCAAGATAAATAAGACCTAGCCCCTGCCTTCTGAGAAAAGCAAATACTATATATGCAAAAACTATAAAACTGCTTGATGAATGTTATAAAGCAGTGCTACTCATAATGTGGCCAACCCATGAATTGTTTGTTGTTGGTCTACAAGAAGACAGCAAGTTCAGAAATTGAGAGTAAACATTTAGAAACTTTTATAGCAATTTAACAGTAATTTTAGGTCCGTTGAATCTACTAATTTAAGAACGAGGCTTCTGTTTTGTATGTTAATTTTTACATTTCATTTTTCTATTATTTCATTTGTATTACATTTTTTTTTACAAAATATCAGTCCACAAACAGTTTGAGAAGCAATGCAATAAAGTGATGTAACACAAGTACTACATATTGTACTGCACTTACTCTATGAGTCAGATGAAGAGAAGAGATTTAAGAGTGGCTCCAGAGAAGAGATAACTTTTAGACTGCAAAGGATAAGGGGGGTTAACCAGAGATAGTGAGAAGCAAAAGGCATCCTAGGCAAAGAGCATCTGCAAAAGCTTGAGGGTCATAAAAGTGGATAGCATGTTTGGCGCATAAACTCTGAGGCATAGTAATAAACAGTAAAAGTGCAGGAAGTTAAGCCACAAAGAGATTGCAGGAGACTTACATGACTTTACAGGTTAGGCTTTGGGCTGTTTACATAAAACACAAGAGGGAACCACTGAACATTTTTATTATCCAGAGAAGGATGTGTTTATATTTTCATTCAAGCTATTCTGGCCTCAGACAGATTTTGAAGCAAGAGAGAACAGAAGGAAGGGCAGAGACCAGTTACAAACATACCGGAATAATCTAGGTGGGAAGTGAAGAGAACCTGCATCATGTCAAGGGGAACAGACAAGAGAGAATGGCTTAGAGAAATGTTTCAGAGGCAGGAATGTATAATATTCTTTACTTACTAATATGTATCAGAATCTGCAATTAGACAGCTGTTCACTTAATTCAATAGATGGTCTGATTTTACAAGGGGGAGATCAGTAAGCACAAGGATGATGAGCAGGTCACTGAGAGGAGAGAAATTAGGATGAAATGGTAAATTCTAAAATGAAAATGTTAAAGTTCAGTAAATACAAGTATGATGAGTGTGCTGCCGAGAGACAGGGAAGGTATGTGGAGTGAAATGTGAAATTCTAGAATGACACTGGGCCTTGATAACATGTGTACCCACACACACATTATACATATAGAGAGAGAAAAAGAAAAGAGTTATAGCCAACACATTTATTTTGCACATTCTGTGTATAAAGCAGTTTTTTAGACACCATGAGAGATAAAAAGGGAAATAAGAATAATCCTTTCACTACTAGCCCCAGGGCAACTCTAGGGTCTCTTGAAACCCCCTAGTTAGTTCTGAACCACAGCAGACCTGAGATACTCCAATAAGTATCAAACCAAGACTCATTTTCAATCCAGAGAATTTTATGGGTTCAGAGAATCTCCAAAAGGAGGTGAGGGAGGGTGTAAGTGCATGCGTGTGTGGGCAGGGTAGGAGGGTTTCTTGGCTAGAAGAAATTATGCCCTGAAATAACCCTAGGGAAAATCTGAGTCCCTCAAATGAAAACTGGTGAGTCAACCAGCTCCTCTGGAGCTCCTAACCTTCACGTAAGATGTAGGCCTCCCAAACCCAATGTAAACTCCACAGAGATCCAGAGACAAGCTTCTCCTTAGAATAGCTTCTTCTCACAGGTTTAGTGAGTCCTTGAAACTCAGTGACTCTTGAGAGAAAGCAACAGTGGTGGTGAACATAGGGCAAGCATATACCATTTTGCACAGAATATTTGGGAAAAAGTAACCCTGTTGTTAGATGTAGTCAGAAACAAATATTGTTCTATCGTGGATATGTATATCCCTGTGAGCCACAACCAACGCACACGGGGAATACCACTTATCATTCACTGTGGCCGTGGGACAGGCCCAGTATCCATGTTCTGGTGGTCTGATTGTGTTTTATCAGGCTCTCATTATAAGTGCCTGCTGTATTTCAGGGCACATGATCTTCCCAAAGGATATAATGGACTTAGTTTTATAACAACTTCTACTTCATTCTGGTCATGAACTGGGACAAATAATGCCTTGTGCATCTTTACAGCTATATCTATACAAGTGAAATTCAGCAATTAACCTGTGAATTTAATCTAATTATTCAACAAGTATACAAGATTAAATATTGAACAGTTTAATTTACCTAAAGAGTAATAAACTTTTAATCCAAGATCAACTGCCACTTCATTTTCTTTTATAAAACATAATGTTGCCCATGTCTTTGTAAAGTGACACTGGATAGAAGACAAATGTTTACATGCAAGAGAACATAAAACTATCTCCAAAGAGCATTAATTGCCATTTTGTTATCAGAAATGAACAAATTTTCAATCAGTGCCTACCCATCTGCAAGACACTATTGGGAATCAACAGAAAACAAAAAGATCTAATTACCCACAAGGTCTGGAAAAGATAGAGAACAGAATTGCTTAATACCAGCAGTGTATGGAGGTAAGCAGAGGAGAAGCTCTCCATTCAAAGTCTCCAGGATCCTCCGCAAGCCCCATACAATGCACCAGCATGGAAAGTGATGAATAAGCTTCATTGATAATAGTGACGACGTCACGGCTGGCTGAACATTCAGTCCACAAACAGAAGCCTTCTTGTATTTGCTCAAATCAACCATAGGGAAGTTTTAGCAAAAAGACTGTTATATTCAAATGGAAATCAGTACTTTCCAGCAAGAATGGACAATTAGCAATTCCTTAAACTGGCACTAAGAGGAAGAGCAGGGAAATATACCAAAAACAATCACAAACAACATATATTCCGAAATGTGAAATAAATAAGAAAGATTACCATAGTTAATATTTTGAAAAATGCACACAGCAGACCTATGTCTGGATGTTATAGGTCTCCTAATTATCAACCTAATGGTAAGCTTCAACGAAATACTCCCCTTTTGTAAACTGCTTATTACATTCAAGTTTAAACCCTCGTCTAAGATTCCAGGACATAGTTAATTTAAATGGTGTTCCCTGAACATTAAGTAAAAAAGTGCAAAGCCTGTCTGTACATTCTTTACTCACCAGATTAACAGATTCTAGCAAATATCTTTCCAAGATCGGCAGGGCAAATAGTCACCATCCTCGCCCCATTTCCCAGCACACATGCAATTTTGGCCTGTTTGACCTATGGATCTGGCACTGAGTCTGATCTGGGGGTATAATGAGTCCAAAGGTTCCCAAATAAGTTACGATGGTTTCATGACCAACTTGGGATTGAAGAAAAAAAATTAAAATAAATAAAATTTTTTTATGAAAAAAGGAATACAAAGACAAAAGATATAGTAGGCCCAACACCCAAGGAGTTCATACCCTGTTGAGTCTGAGGCCAACACGTATGCACACGATTCAGGTTTAGTGCTCTGTGTGCAAATTACGGGGATGAGCACGGGGCAGAGAAATAGAGCAGAAAAGGCAGGAATTTCATCTGTAGATGACGCACTAAGGTTTCACAGGAATGATGACACCTGAGCAGAGCTTCAGAGGCTTGAGTAAACAGGCAGAGAATGGTGTGGGAAAGGGGACGGAGGAAGGAAAGCAAAACACACTGAAGGCAATACAAAGGTATAAGCAGCTTGGAGGACTGAAAGAAATTTTGGAAAAAAAAAGAGTGAGACAAGAATGTTAGATGATTGTCAGGGTGAAGAGAAATGGCTTCACTGACAAAAGGAAATGTACAAGGGATGCCTAACTTTCCTAAGGATATTCCAAGCCTAATAATCCCCCAAACTGAACTCTCATCCCTCCACCCAGACCTGTTCCCCAGCGTCAGGTTCCATCATCTCAGTATATGGCACCAGGCTGATGCTGGTTCTTGAGCCAGAAACCGGGACTCATCTTTGACAAATGCTGCCTCCAGCCCCCACATTCAGGCCATCACCAGTGCCACTGATTCTAATTCCAAAATGTGTTCCATCCCGCCACATTGGTGGTGGCAAAATTCCTATTGCCACTGCCATCACTCTAGCTCACGCCACTAACATCGCACCTGATTTCCCCAACAGCCTCATCAGTCTCCCTGCCACGAGCCTTGACTCATTCCAATTCATTCTACACACAGGGATCTTTTTAAAGTGTCAAACCCTTCAATAAATTCCCACTGCACTGAAGTCTAAAGATGGGGACCATGCCTTGGGATACTCAGTGCCTCGTCCATTGAAAGAATAAACGCGAGAGATCAGGTCTGGGACAAGATGAATAGTACAAGCCTGTTGGTTTGAGCTGTCTAAGGAATATCCAAGTAGTTACCCCACTGGCAACTGGTACTATAGGCCTGGATCCCAAATGACATTTGGCTTCACTCTTTCAAGACTCACATAAGCAGAATTACCAATGATAAACAGGACTAAGACTATTTTAGATAATCATGAACTAAGTTAATAAACCTTGAAGCAAGCTCAGCTTCTTAGAAAAGATTAAAGTGTCTCTCTAATCTGAAATTCTGCAGTTCTGGGTCAGGTCTAGGTTAGCACCTCAAGGACAACAGAAACCACGGATCTAACACTAGATTTGTGGTGGGATCTTCACAAGGAGCAATTTGGTAGCAAACCCTATGATGTGGCCACTTCCTCCAAACTATTTTCACAGTACTTCTGCCCCTCTGTTCCCTGATGTCCTCACCAATTTTCAAATGACTTCTCTATTAGTTCATCATAAATTGCTCCTGACTCTCAGACACTGCGTCTGGGGTGGTGCCCAGAGGTACACATTCTGACAACCACACCAGACAATTTCTCAGCTGGCGATGCACTAAGTTTACAGCTTAGGGAACAGACGCAAAGGTTATCTTCATTCCTCTCTCCTACTGACCCTAGACAACTACCTTAGGTTGTGGGTACTGTAAGGATTTTCAAACAAGAATTAAATTATAATTGGGGCGCCTGGGTGGCTCAGTGGGTTAAGTGGCTGCCTTCGGCTCAGGTCACGATCCCAGGGTCCTGGGATCCAGTCCCGCATTGGGCTCCCTGCACAGCGGGGAGCCTGCTTCTCTCTCTCCCTCTGCCTGCCTCTCTGCCTACTTGTGCTCTCTCTCTATCAAATAAATAAATAAAATCTTTTAAAAAAAGTTAAATTATAATTTATTGTGGGCTTCCCATGGTACTGTGTAAAGCATTTAATATGAAGTACTGTACGTGACAAATAAGTGCAAAGAGCTTCCAGAGAGTTTCTAATAAGTAACAATTACTTTTCCAAATGCAGATATGGGAGATTACAACCTCCAATATCCTTTTTCCTCCTTAACTTTCCCCAATACCAGTGTTTCTTAACTACTATATACAAACCCTTCAAATTCAATGAGATGGTGATGGCATCTATCTCTATATTACTTTTTAAGTCAATATGTAAAATAATAATTCAAATGTCTTAACCTTTCAAACAGAACACTTTGAGAACTTCTGCCTACCTATCCAGAGAGCATGTACAACAGTTAGTTATGTAAGATTGGTTAGGTTAGGACCTAGTCGGTTGGTGTCTTATTCAGGTGATCACAGGCAACAGCCTGGTGAATTTGATGGTCCTAAGGTTTTTAACTCATCCATGTTTAGTCATATATCATTTACTTTATATCTGAAAGGACCATTGGTTAGAAACAGAAAACTAGGAATTACTGAAATATAAGTGAATAAAGAACACAAACATTAAATCCTACAACTTTAACTCACGATGATTTTTACCAGTATCGTATATTGCATTATCTGATCACATTTCTTACATCTTACAAAAAGTCTCCAATACCTTAAAATACAATAGGAAAAAAAAAGCAGAAATATGGAAAATAAAATATCGATACTGACTTTTCATTTACGGGGAATAAGATTGCCTCCATAATGTGTTATTTACCAGAAAAGTGCTTATGAATAGTAGTTTGAAAATTTTTTATTTTGAAAGAATGCCCCAAAATAATTTTTTTAAAATAAAACAAAATGCTAGACTTTCAACTATTGAGTGATAAATTAAGGTTATTATTTATTTTTGATGCCTTGACACAACCTTAAATTTCAATCTGCACTTTAATCTAGATATATTCCAAAAAGCATGTCATCTTAAAATTTGACAAGTGGGGCTTTATTTTATGTGAGTAATTTAAACTAAATTAAGCAACCTTGTTATACATGCAAAATAATATATGTATAAAGTTATTCATTTTAGCATTGTTTAAAATAGTCAAATATTGGAAACTAAGTATCCATCAGTGGGGGGACAAGTTATGGTACATCAATATGATGAAATGTTACACAGACATAAAAAAAAGAATAAGAAAGTATACAGTATAGTGTGCTACTGCTTGTGTAGGAAAATGGGGGTGGGTTATAAATGCATTTGATTGTATATGCTTAAAATAACTCAATGATACTTAAAAAAAAAAAAAAAACTAACAACACTGGTTGCCTGTGAAGGAGACAAATTGAAGGAATTGAGCCAAGAAAAACTTTTCAAGAAGTATTCTTCTATATTTTTTTGAAATTTGAGCCATGTGAATATATAACCTATTCTAAGAAAGAAATGTTTAAAATAAATATTTTTTAAAAGTAAACCATGTAAAAGAGTATTTTAAAAGAAATGAATAATTTCAAAAATGTAATACTCAATAACTAGTTTATATATAATCACACAGATAAAGTCATTTTGTAAAAGAACAATCACAATTATGTCCATAATCTTAAAACTGTTCAGTACATGCACTCTTGAATCATATGCAACACAGTGATCTTAGAGTTAATTCCATCCCAAACCCTTTCCATGTTCCATCAATGGGTGAAATAGCAGCTACGATGGGTTCCTTCATTTTCTCAGAGCTACAAGGAAAAAGCAGTGCAAATATGAGCTTCTTGACAAATCCCTCTAACAAGTGACTGAGAACAAAATTTTTGAAACTATTCATTTTTTCTCATCACACTATACATCACTTATTAAATGGAAAAGTCAAAATGTCTTTTCATTTATAATGCTATACTAAATCATACATTAAATATAAAGCTTACAACATAATACTTAATAATAGAATATCCATTTAAGATCAATTTTATCTTAATCACATTATCTTTTACACACCCTAAATGACAAAATGCTTTTTAAAACTTAATTCAAAAGGAGGTTCTTGAGAAATAGGGTCTCAGGTCAAAAAAAGGTGAAAACAAAGCAAGATGTCTACAGTACACCAATGACCAACTGACACCCAGAGTTGTTGGGGAACAAAAATCATAAATCTAAAGATATAAACAAAATGAACAAAGAAAGTTGGCTTTTTTATTCACCATCCAACTTCAAAAGGGTATTCTCGTTACTCATCTCTCATTGAGTTCACAGCCAATTGACTTTGACAGTTCTTCCCAAGAACTTTCTTGAGCTCCTTCTCCTATCCTTACCTTCTAACTCTTGGCAAACAGCTCACTTTTCACCTTTACTAGAAGAAATGGAAGGGGGCACCTGGGGGGCTCAGTTCGTTGAGCTTTCGACTCTTGACTCTTGATTTCAGCTCAAGCCATAATTTCAGGGTTGTGAGATCAAGCCCCTTGTCAGACACCACACTCAGAGGGAAGTCTGCTTGGGATTCTCTCTCTCCCTTTCCCTCTGCCCCTCCCCCCACCCGCTCACACACAGGCGCATGCACTTTCTCTCTCTCTCTCAAATAAATAAATCTTAAAAAGAAAGAGAGAGAGAGAGAAGGAATAAAGAAAAAAATGGAAGGAATTCTCTCTCTGCCACACCAGCGTGTCCATCTTTTAACCTACCCTTTCACCTTTCTCTCCCACCACAGGAGGCAAGGTAACTCCTGCCCTGCCTTAAAGAATCAGTCAACCTCCATCAGGATCTCATATGGGCCATCATCCTACCACTTCACATTTCAACTGCTCCCTTTTCTTTGGCCCCTTTATATGTGCCCTCAAAACAGCAAAACCTTGTATTATTTTGAAAAATTTCTCTTGATCCTACTCCAGCCTCTAACTATTGTCCTATTTCTCTCCTCTTTCTAGTCAAGCTGCCCAAATACATAATCCACATCCATTACCTCCTCCCTTTTCCTTCAGAAAAGGTATACTTCAGTTTCAAACCCTCTACTAAAATAGCCTTGTCAAAGTTCCCCAATGTCCTCCTAATCACTGAATCAAAAGTGAAAGGGACCTTCAAGCTTATCTACTCCATTTAGCTTATTATATGCATAACATAGCTAAGAATCATGAAAGATTAATTTGACCAACATTATACAGTGAACCAATTGGGCTGACATCTTGATGACCTTCCATCAGAATACACATTCTTTGGTAAAAACAAACAAACAAAAACACTAAAAAAAAAAGCAAGATGAATTTTCCTCAAGATTATTTTAGGTATCTCCACAAAAGAAAAAGAAAGAACCATAATTATAATCTAAAATGAAGGTCAGGGGTGCCTGGGTGGCTCAGTGGGTTAAGCCTCTGCCTTCGGCTCAGGTCATGGTCTCGGGGTCCTGGGATCGAGCCCCGCATCGGGCTCTCTGCTCAGCGGGGAGCCTGCTTCCCCCTCCCTCTCTGCCTGCCTCTCTGCCTACTTGTGATCTCTCTCTCTGTCAAATTAATAAATAAAATGTTAAAAAAAATTTAAAAAAAATAAAATAAAATGAAAGTCAATGCAAATAGAGCAACAGATAATCCAATGTCCATTGCAGTTATCTTTAGAACATGGCCTTGCACTTCATGAGTTCCTAAGCATCGAAACCAAATAATAAAGTTACATTGTGGAATCTTCTTGGGAAAAAGCCAATTCCTCTTCCTTTTCTCTACTCTTCCCTCTGCCATGAACTTGCCTGCAGTACACAATCTAAATCTGGGTGCTGAAAGACCCTGCATAGAAACTGAACAAGAAGTCAGAGAAGGAGAAAGAGAAACAGGGAAATAAGAAGCAACAAGTTTCCAGAAAGTGGAAGCGATCGGTCCACAGCACCAAATGCTAATAGTTTACATTCTTCTCCCTACAGACCTCTTTTTGTGCATTCTTAGTCATCCTAAATAAATCTGAAGTTTTACTGAATTAGGGCTTAACCTCTTTTACAAATAAACATGCCCAGCTGAGCATGAAGAGTATAGATTCCTTAATCTACTTGTAATCTACTTGTGTTCAGTCTCCCAGATTGTACATTCTAGAGGCCAACCTACAGTCTTACAGTAAAATATTTGAAATTCTATTACCCAAGCTTTCTCCCCATCTAACACTTTCTTCCGTGTTACTCTTTGAAACACCCATATAACTACCAAAAAAAAACCAAAAACATTATGCTAAATGAGGAACTTAGAAAAAGAACCAATAGGAATTAACAGATAAAAAAAATTATTTTGCTTATACTCTTAGCCTTTCCAGGTATTTCCATTCCAAATAACTGGGAGGCTTCACAGACTTTTTTGCTTCACTTTTTACTGTTTTATCACACTATTTTCAGCTACCCCAAAAACTGAGGAAGGCAAGGTACTACAAGGAACAGCCACTTAGTAATATACAATACCTTGATTTCAAATTAAACAATTTAAAAATTAAGTAATGTGTTACTGGTAAGGAAACATGAAGACACAATTTTGTCATGATTTTGAATATTACTTTAATAAAATTAATTAGCAGAATGAGGAATGGAGGGACAAGAGTGATGGGCAAACCAGGAGAAGGGTAAGATGAAGGGCAAGTAGAAGAGCCTATGACGAGAAGAGTCATCCTATAGGCCACCCTCTGGGGCTCTGTGTAGTATCCACTTGTTCTCCTTGCCTTCAGACTCCTATTTCGGAGCCAGCTAGACTCAGGACCATGGGACATCCCTGCATGGTATACAAAGTATACCCAAGAATAGGGAGGGCTTCCTCTGGCATAAGGTCACAGAGATTCAACTGGGGATTCCCCAGCAGCCTTGTTTAAAGGGAATAAAGAACAATACAACAGGGAAGGCAAGAAAGATGGGAGCCATTCCTAGGTTAGCAAACTCCAACTCACTTCTGTTAATAATTCAATACTCAAGCATAGTAGCCAAAAACAGGCCATCTGTTTGCCTTAAAAATAATTTTAAACTCAAAGAATTGTACTAGTCAAAAGGGAACTAAGAAGTCATTCAATCCAACCTCCCTTCTTAGAGGTTACTGAGATAAAGATACTTGGATAAGATCATTGCAAGATCTACTTCTGGTATGGAAGAATAAGCTTCTAACAAATTAAAATTCCCACAAATAACAACTAAAACTCTGGACAACATAAAAAAAAAAAAAAAGCTACCTGAGGGTTGTGGCAAGTGAACAAAAGCCAACATGTTGGGAAGGGAAGTCTAAACTTGGAAGAAGTGGCCGGCATGGGGTAAGTTGCAAGTCCTCGGCTCTGCTCTGAGAACAGCCACAATCATGGTGCTGGTGCTAAACTCCTATTTTGAAAAACCCATCCTCGGGGCACTTGGGTGACTCAGTCAGTTAAGCATCCAGCTCTTGATCTCAGCTCAGGTCCTGCTTAATCTCAGGATCATGAATTCAAGCCCCGAATTAGGCTCCACGCTAGGCGTGGTGGGCGAGGAGCCTACTTAAAAACAAAACAAAGCAAAAACAAAAAAACCATACTCTTCATGACTAAAAGAACCTGGGAAAATACCTCAGGGAAACCAGAGCCACCAGACAGTGAGGGAAAACCCTAGAAAGAACACAGCCAGAGAAGGTGAACATCAAATTCATGAAAAAACTCTGCCCAAGCCTCTGCCAGATACTTAAAACATCTACACATGGAGCAGACCAAAATTAACCTCAACTGTGATACGAGCCACCACATGTGGAAGGTAAAACTCTAGTAGAAAAATCTGCCATCTTTTTGGCAAAAGAAATAAGAGCCCAAAACAACAAAGGCTACCAGGGAGTGAGAGAGAATCCCTGCAAAAATGAAAAGCAGAGAAGCCAGAGTTTTGCATAAATCCTGAAAAAATCTCTGGCTGACCCCTGAGCCACATATGTGCAAGGCAGACCTGAGACCGCCTGAACTAAGATCTGAACACCACCGCCACCAGCCTGACAGGGTGCCTAACACCGGCCTAACCACCCTAAATGCCTGCTTACATGCTTCAGAGCAAGGAAACAGAAACAGAGTCCATACAACATAACATTCAAATGCCAGGAATATAACCTAAAATTTATCCACATAAAAAGGCTAAGAAAATTTGATTCATTCTCAAAGGAAAAGACAATCAACAGATGTCAATCTCAATATAAAACAGTTCCTAGAATTATCAGACAAGGATTTTAAACTAGCTATAATAATTATGCTCAACAAAGAACATATACTTGTAATGAATGAAAATATAGGAAATCTGTTTAAAAAAAAAATAGAAAAAAAAAAAGCAAACCAGGGGCACCTGGGTGGCTCAGTCAGTTAGCATCTGACTCTTGGTTTCAGCTCAGGTCATGATCTGAGGGTTGTAAAATCCAGCCCCAAGATGGGCTCCACACTGGGTGTGGAGCCTGCTTGAGATTTTCTCTCCCTTGCTCCCTCTGCCCCTCCCTCTTCCTCTCTAAAAATAAATAAATAAAATAGAAAAAAATAAAAGTTTTAGTATTAGAAAAAAATCTGAAATTTAAAAATTCATCAGGTAAGCCTAAAGGCAGAAAAGGGAGGGGGAGGGAAGAAGAGAAAAAAAAATCAATGAACCTGAGGTTAGAGTAATATAAATCATCCAAACTGAAGAGAGAAATAAAAGATCTAATAAACATGAATAGAATCTAAGGGATATGCGTGCCAATTTCAAAGTGTTAGCATACAGTAGCTGTATTTCCAAAAAGGAAAGAGAAAACAAATGGAGCAAAGAAAAATACTGAAGATAAATGACCACAAACCCCACAAACCTGGTAAACGACACAAATTGACAGATTTAAGAAACTCAGCGAAATCCAAACAGGATATCTTCAAAGAAAACTACACCTAAGAAATGTCACAGCCAAAGTTTTTAAACCTAGAGAAAATCATAAACGCAGTCAGAGGAAAAATAAACATATGTCCACAAGAGGAATGATTCCAATGATTGCAGGCTCCTTATCCAAAGCCACAGAAGCCAGTTGAATAATATCTTTAAAGTAACAAAATAAAACAACTGCCATCCTAGAAATACTACAGCAAGCAAAAATTCCCTTGTAGTATGACAGAGAAACAAAGACATGTTCAGATAAAAAACATAAGAAAATTTGTCATGAGTAGACCTGAACAATAAAAATTGCTAAAGAAAGTTCTTCAGGTTGAAGGCAAATAATGCCAGAGAAAAACGTGAATCTTCATGAATGAATGAACAGCATCATAAATAGTTATTATTAAGTAAATATAAAATATCTTTCTCTTAATTTAAAATAAATGACCATTTAAAACATAAACTGCCTTTGGGATTTATAATATATGCGGATGTATAAGACATATGACAATAATCACACAAGGAACAGTAGAAGTTATAATAAATGTACTTCTATGTAGAGTTTGTATTGGTACAATGTTTAATATAAAGTATACCATGACAAGTTAAGGAGGCATATTATAATCTCTAGAGCAATCACCAAAAAATAGTAATAATATAAAGATGAACAGCTTACAAGTCAATAGATAATTAACAGAATATATTAAAAATAAAGACTTACCTATGTGTGTTAAATAAAAAGAAACAGATTGAAAAAAAAATGAATGGGAAAAGCTATCCCATACAAATGTTAAGCATAAGAAGTCTGAAAGAGTTAAATTAATATCATATAAATAGGGGCGCCTGGGTGACTCAGTGGGTTAAAGTTCTGCCTTCGGCTCAGGTCATGATCTCAGGGTCCTGGGATTGAGCCCCGCATCAGGCTCTCTGCTCAGCGAGGAGCATGCTTCCTCCTCTCTGCCTACTTGTGATCTCTCTCTGTCAAATAAATAAATAAATAATCTTTAAAAAAAAATCATATAAATAGACTTAAAGAGTAGACCCAAAGATAAAGAGGGACAATTCATAATGATGGAAGAGTTAATTCATCAGAAAGTCATAATAGTCATAAGTGTGTATGAGCCTAATCACAGACCTTCAAAGCACATGAACCAAAAACTGACAGAACCAAAGAGAAACAAGTAATTCCATAATCATATAAGATATTAACACCCACTCTGAGCAACTAATAGAAACACTGGACAAAAAAATTAGTAAGAAATAAAGAGGATCAGAGCAACACTATCAACCACCTTGACCTCTAATACCTAAAGAATATGCATTATTTTTAAGTGCACATGGTACATTCACCCAGAGAACATGTGTTTTCCATTGAGTTCCAATCGATTTTAAAAGAATGACAACATACAATGTTCTCTGATCAAAAAGGAATTAAGTTGGAAATCAATAACAAAAATGTATCCAGGAAAACTCCCAAGTGATTGAAAATGGAAAACTCCCAAGTGATTGAAAATTAAATAAGACACTTTTAAGAAACCTATTGGATCAAAGAAGAAGTCACAAAGGAAATGATAAAATATTTTGCACTAAATTCAAATGAAAAACACAACATATAAAAGTATGTGGGATGCAGGAAAAACAGGGTTTACAAGGAAAGGTATAGCTGTACATGCTTATGTTGGGGGAAAAGGTCTAAAATCAGTGACTTAAATTTCTACTGAAAGAAGCTAGAAAAAGAAGATCAAGACAAATTAAAGGAAAGAAATAAAAATAAAAGGTAATTCAATGGAGAAAAAACATATTTTAAACAAAAAGTATTTTTTGTCTAACAACTGGATATTTGCATTTCGAAAAAATGAACATCTACCCTTACATTATAACATAAAAAATTAATTCAGAATGGATCACAGACCTAAATGTACAAGCTAAAACTATAAAACTTCTAGATGAAAAGAGAAAATACTGCAATTTCTGGATAGGCTTTTCTTAGAACACAAAAAGCACAAACCATAAAAGAAAAAAATTACAGTGGACTTTTCAAAATTAAAAACATCTGCTCTTCAAAAGACACCATTAATAAATTGAAAACGCAACCCACAGAATGGCAGAAAATATTCACAATACATACCTGACAATGTAATGGTATCCAGAAAATAAAAATAAGTCTTACAACTCAATAAGAAGACAACCTATTTTTATAAATGGGCAATGGAGTTCAAACACTTCATTAAATTACATGAATAACCATTAAGCGCATGAAGAGATGCTCATCATCACCAGATATCAAGGAATTACAAACTAAAAACCACCAGAAATCACTACACACCCATTAGAATGACTCAAATTTAAACAGATTGACCAGACCAAGTCTTGGTAACAACGTGAAACTACTAAAACTCTTACACACTGATAATGGGGGTAAAAAATGGTACAACTACTTTGGAAAACAGTTTGACAATTTCTTTAAAAAATTCAACACCAACCATTCCACTTATAATTATTCACCAAAAAAATTCAAATGTGTTCACACAAAGACTCATACAACAGTAGTCCCCAAACTGGAAATAACTCAAATTCTTCTTAATAGGAGAAGGGAAAAATAAGCTATAGCACATCCATACAATAGGGTTTACTCAGCAATAAAAATCAACAAGCTACTGACACATGCAGCAACAAGGATGAATCTCAAAATCATTACGCTTAGTGAAAGAAACCAGACACAAAAGAGAACATATTGTGGGATTCCATTTACAAAAGTTCTATAAAATGCAAACTAACACACAGTAGCAGCAAGTAGATCAGTGGTTACCTGCACCTGGGGGCAGAGGGAGGGAAGGATGCAAAATGAGACAGGTAGTCTTTAGGTGACAGTGGCAATGTTCTGCATCATGACTGACCTGGTGGACTCATGGATATAGTACAACTGTTATCAAACTATATGCTTTAAGTGGATGCAGATTTTTGTACTTAAACTGCATCTTATCAAAGTGGATTTTTTAAAAAATTACCAATGCTCACTGGAAGGCACTTTTTTCTGTGGTCTGATGAGTGGATTCACCATAGGCGACCCCACTCCGTCATCTTACCGCCTCGCACAAAATCATGGTGTCAGCAAAAGCTGTTGTTACATCAACGAAGCTAAAAAAACAAATGTTTTATTTCCATACAAAAACTACCCTAAATAAATGAAACATTAATTTTGAAGAACGAAATTTTGAAAATTTTGAATTTGCCTGGTGTCAGGGGAGGGGAAGAGAGTGAGTGGGAAGCTATATTTAAGCATGGCTAACTTAGCAAAATGTGCTTCTACTGGGGAGGAAGTCTAGGGGAGGAGGAGAGACAAGACAGGGTAGTGGTGCAGCCCCCCACTCCAGGACAGTGGGATAGGATCCCATTACCAGGAAGTGTCAGACACGACTTAATTACAATCTCTGTAAAGAGCCTGAGGCCAAGAGATTGTCAGAGATTCTTGGAGACCTCTGAGAAATATGGAGAAATTGGCAAACTATCAGCAGTTAAGTCTCTCGAGGAAAATTCAAGAAAAGGGAAACCGCAAAGGTCTGCCATTCTTAGAGTTATTAACTCTAACATTTCTCAAACCTTTATGAAATTCCCAAATAAGTGCTACACTATGATTTTACATGCTTTATTCAATGTATTCATAATTTATATCCTCCCCCAAAAGGTGGCCTGGTTTAGTCTGCACTCAAATGAGTACGATTTAAGTGAAATTGAAATTTCTTCTTTTACCATGTTAACTAGATTTCTAAGATCCGGCCTAGTCATCAATACCAGAACTAGCAAACAGACACAAATGGCTAGATTTTAATCTCAATACAATCACCTTTCAGTATTTCACATTTATCCATATATTAATGAAACAACCACAAATCTAATATTTTTTTCCCTTTTTACATTTGCCCCATTCAAAAGAAAATACCCTCTTTACAAGTCTACCTTTTGGGGTAGAGGTTTTTGCAAAAGCAATTATGCCAAGCTTTTAAAAGGTTCATTGAGAATATATCTCTCTTCTTGGACTTAAACTTATTTTATCAACATTTATGAAGAATTTCACATGACCTTGAAATAGCACAACAGCACAACAGGTAATCTCCCTGTTTCCCTCCTGGTCCACTTCCAATCTACCCTCCTCCTGCTACTAAAGCCAAATTACTTAAAAGAGCCAAGGTCAGCAAGTCATTTCCCTATAAAACCCTTAGAAGGCTTCCTACTGCTCACCAGATAAAGTCCAGATCTCTGGTGCTTACCTATCCTGTGGCCCAATCTCTAGCCTCTTCTGCCCTTGAACCCTAACCTCTAGTCCTGCAGAGCTATGTGTAGCTCCCAGACTATTTTATGTTTCTATAACTCTGCTTGTCTACTCTTTTTGTCCACAAAGGCTAGCTCTCACAACCCTCTCCCTTCCACTGCCCCCCTGCTTCCTGGATTCCTACTCATCCCCAAAGATGAAGCTTCTGGATTCACTTCTTCTGCAAATTTGATCATTCTACTTCCTTTGATATGGACTTACAGATCAATTTCTGCCTTCCCTTCTGTGACTTGGGAATAAAGGTTGTTCTACCAACATATTTATTTATAAAAAATGTGATTCCCCATACAACTCACATTCCAAGAGAGGTGATATGTATATACTAACCTCCTCACTTATCTGGATTTTGCTTTTTTATGTCCTTGGATCGTTGTTGATCTCTTCAATTTAACTATGATACCAGAGAGAAATAGTATATTCTACTAGGGGCAGGGTGGCCACAAAACACTTAGTTCTTAAATAATTTGCCTAATGAATTTTGTAAATTGAAAATATAAGACTGTACTGATTCTTTTGTCAATATTTACTAAACATCTACTATGTGCCAGGCGCTGTGATAGATTCTAGGGACACAACACAGTACAAAATAAATTCTAGACAATTTATAGAAACAAAGAACTATAATTTATAACTAACAGGTACATTAGAGACCATTGAGTCTAGTCCACCCACTTTATGGTAGAAGAAGTGTTCTTGCCCAAATTTATCCAGGTAGTTAGTCACAAAGGCAATATACAAAAGACTTCTCTTGTCATATCTCTTATCTTTTTCCACCAGTTTGAAGGAATTTTGAGTAATAAGACAGATTAAATACTATTTTGGTTTAAGATATGATATAAATCTCAATATTTTAAAATAATATTAATCTATATGTGAAAAGAGGCTTGAAAGTAGTGACACACAACAAATCTAAAAGGAATGAAATAACAGAGACCCAGAAGTGGAAGCTGAGATTCATCTAAGTCAGCAGATGACATCTATTTGCACTCGTTAGCACTGCCTGGCATGTGCTACACCACCCCCTCGGGTAATTTACATTTTTTTTAAGCATGTATTTCTAAATTTAGGAAGTTAGGATAATCAGGGTGGAAAAGCCCATCTGTTTGACGTTCACTCCAGCTGCTGCAGATTCTGAAATGAAATTTGAGTATTTTCTTGTCTGTTTCATCTTATCCAGTCTGGAATCTGAGGACATTATAGTAGCATAAAAGTAGCTCAGGGCAGGGGATCCAATATGTATTTTTTTTTTTTAGTATACACAACACCCCCATTGTGTTTAACTAACCCTACCACAATTACACATGCACACCCACTATTTATACACATCTGTGTACACTCATGGTATGTATACATTTCCTTGTGTAATATTTTGTTGGGCTGGTGGGGTGGCAGAGAGAGAAAGACCCTAGGAAGAGATCATGTTTGACCCTAATGGGATTAAATTTAATTTGTACAAGCCAGAAAAAGTAACTGAAATATTGCTTGACTCTATTATTTCCCTTATGTTATTAGAAAGAGCTTTCACCTGGATCCTGGTCCAAACTTTGCCACTTAAAAGCTGTGTAGTTTTGAAAAGATGACTTTACCTCTCTGGCTTTTTCATTATATAACATGAAAGAATAGAGGCAGGAGGGGAAGGAAGAGAGAGTTAAGCAAACAAGAGAAGTCAGAAGAATGAAGGTGCTTTCCAGATCTGTAATTCCAGGACTTTATGACAGATGCATGAATTTTCAAAGAGAAGCCTCTGTTAAGTAGAAGCAGCTTCCCCCTTCTGGTTTGAAATTATCAACATTAAACCCAGAAGCAAATCAATAAGCATTAATTTATATGCCTTTTTATTTATCTTTAAAGTATATGAGTCATATATATTGGAAGCTAAATAAATATTTAGTATATGCTAAAGCAACTTAGAAGTATTTTTAAAATAAACACAATTCAAACAAGTCTACATTTCTAAAGGACAAAAATACATGAAAAGAAAAAGAGAAGCAAACATTATCAAGAATGATGTTTATTACTGGTGATAAATGTTAAATGCAGCTGTTAATAAAACCCCAAAAAGCTCGTCTAGAGAAATAAAGGTTTCCTGTGTCCATAAACCTTTCCTGAATATCTTCACTGTGTGAGGTACTGTGGTCTAAGCAATAGGGGATCAACCGGAACCAAAAACCCTCCAGGTCAGGGGGGTCGATTCTGATTTCTTATGTAAGATCTACCTGGCCCGACACAACCAACAAAGCGCCAAGCGTTTCAAACCAGAGACCCAGCACAGGCGGCAACACCGCGACCCTGTGACTTCACTTAGCAAACTGTCATGTACCTGGACAACACACCAGAAATCATAAGGCTGTAAAAGCTTTAAAAAGCTTGTTTACTATGACTTCAGGAGACCTAGGTTCTTAACAGAATTTCTCCCTGACAGTTCCATTATTCTCAGCCTACCAGTATCTTAGAGGTGAACAAACATTTTAAGAAGCAGGGACCTGAAAGAGAAACCCGTGAGGTCATCTTGTACTTCCTTCCATGTTGTTAGGCTCTTCTTGCCTCTGCTGCACGCTCAGTACCGAGAACAGTGTCTACCACAAAGCAGGCCATCGAGAAATGCTGAGTGAATAAACGACAAATGTTGTTCAAGGTAGTGTGGCCACATCAAGGGCCAAGGGGAAGGAAGAGACGGACTTTTGCTAGACACAGCAGGCATTAGGGCGCTTTCCTCGTCGGAGCAGCCACTCTGTGGAGAGGCGTGCAGGCCTCTCTTTCCAGACAAAGAGCAAGAGTCAAAGGTTAAATAACACTCTGACCAAAGAAAAGAAGAAAGCATGGGACCGTGTAGTATACCTACGAGAGAGAGAGAGAGAGAGAGAGAGAGAAAGAGAGAGAGAGAGAGAGAGAGATGCGCATAAAAGACAGCGGTCTGAGACCAGAAAGAAAGCTGGGCTGCGGAGGTTAGCAACAGGCTAAGCAGCAGCAGGGAAAAGAGCAGGCACAAACACAGAGGTGTAAGCGCCTGGACCAGAGCCAGCCGAGAGGCACAAAGGGTGTCTCCTGGGGCCGCAGGAGTCCCACAAGGAGGGCGGGAGGTGCGGGGCCTCTCAGGAGTGAGGGTGTATGGGCCCGCGGGCCAGAGAAATTGGGGGAACCAGGGTGGTATGGGTCATGTGTTCAAAGGTTCTCAAAGTAAAAACTGCCTAGAAATATGTCAGTACAAGCAAATAATGGCATGTACGTTAGTAACGAAGATGATGGTCATTTACGATAATTTATTAGTCAAGCTGTCAGTCCTAATCCTTTTTAAAATCATCTTCAGAAATATAAAGGGAAAAGCCAATTTTCAGCAGAAGGAAAAGAACACTGCAAATATAGAATTATGACTATGCAGGAAAATGTTTAGAACACCGAAGCACATAGTTCAATGTGTACAGATTACATGCATAATAGAGCTTCAAATGAGTTACCATAGCTACAAAAAGATAATTAATTTTGAGGAAACAAAAGAAAAGAGATATCATTAGGGACAGTTTCAAAGAGCTGAAATAATAAACGTGGCATCCAAATTTAACTCACAGTACTCCCCAACAGGAGCTAGCAATGCTCCTTTCCACGTGGCCACTTCGGCTGCAGTTCCCCACCCCCCTCCCCAGTCCCGTGTACCAGGCCTCCGCCGGACGCTGGGAGACTCTGTGATTTCCCACCTATTCCATAAAGTCTCTCTCAACTCCAGGTGCCCTTGTAGTCCGAACTGGACAATCATCACCGACTATGTATGAAACAAACACAGACCAAGCACTGGCTGTGTCCCACGCACAGTGCGAAAGAGAAGGAAGGAAGAGCGGGATTAAACACACAGGTGAGTGTGTAGGTCACAGTCAACAGGTATGGATTAAAGTCCGAACAAGGTTCTATGGAGACGGGGGAGGAAGAAGCCAACTCAGGGGGAGATCATGTGGGAGGGGACAACATCCAACCTGCACCCGGAAGCATAAGCATTATTTTCCAGGCCCAGAAAAAAAGAGGAGGAAGGGGGATATCGAGTTGAAACAATAGTATTTTCTTGTTCCCCTTTTCCTGAAGCAGGAAGAAGGTAGATTTGAGAAACCAAAAGGCATGAGTTCTGACTTTATTTAACCTTTCTAAACATCAGTTTTTTTGTTTATAAAATGGAAAAAATGCAAGGCGGTGGTGAAGATTAATCATATAATGTATATTGAAGGACAAGTACTTGGACACATTTTATTTTATTTTTAAAGATTGATTGATTGATTTCAGAGAGCTGGGGGGCAGGAGGCAGAGAGAGAATCTTAAGTAGACTCCAAGCTGAGCTTGGAGCCCAACGTGGGGCTCGATCCCATGGCCCTGAGATCACAACCTGAGCTGAAACCAAGAGTTGGACACTTAACTAACTGCACCACCCAGATGCCCCCCTTGGAAGCATTTTAGGTAGGAAGCAGTCAAAAAATGCTTCTTCTCTTCCCTCCTTAAAAACCATAAACTCAGTGAAGGGAGGGATAGAGATTTATACTTCTTTCCTGTCACCTGCACTAACAGAACTTTCAAGCATGATTTCTTGTTGACATAACTTTTCAATCATTCCCATTTGAATCTGACAACTTATAAATCTTCTATCATGCCTACTTATTTGACATAAATAAAAATAAAATTTTAACTCTTACATCTAGAGCTGTATTACCCAAAGAGACAAATACTTAAGGCACCAGTAAGACAGAAACAGGGTGGTGGGAGGAAGAGAGAGGGGGAAACATTTTTAAGGCTGACTGATATTTGATATTTCAGAACAAAGATCAAAGTAGTCCTCTTGAAGGAAAGAACACCTTACTCTTTATAGTTTAGTATCCCATTCTGAGTTTCACAGGAGGGAGCACCATGATCTTTTCATGCTTAGGGTTCCAAAGATCTCTACAAGCCCTGCTCATAGCTCATATAAATGTTCCCCAAGTTCTTCTCAGTCAGGCCCTAGAGTGGAGACAAAACCATCATAAAGTCAAATGGAGCTTAAAAGAAAAAACAGAATCCACTTACTGACTGCCTGAGCCTGGCACAGTATTAGGCACTTTACATATTGTCTTAATCTTCCAGGTACTTAACTCCAGGTACTGAAATTCATTCTACTGTACAACTGCACAATTTCCTCACTTGGAAATAGGTATAATAGTCATCTATCTCACAGACTTGTCTTAGAATTGATGAATAAATATACATAAAATGCCCAGATAATGCATGGCACATGGTGAGTACCCAATGTCATCATGGAAATTTGACAGCCAGATTAGAAACTCGGGACCCTCTAAAATCAGAAGAAATGCATGTGACTTATGGAGGGATCCAGAAGTGGTGGCAGCAGCAAGACTGAAGCTCATCAGAGCTGGCACTGGGGGCAGGATGACTTGGCTTGCCACCCTTTGGCACATGTGCCCAGAGCCTATTCAACTCCAGTGTTCCAAGCTGTTTAACCACATTCAGTTCGCTGTGGGCACCTCAGTATCGAAATGCCTGCCAAAATCCAAGTATTTAAAAAAAGCACTCCAAGTGATCAAGCAAATAAAGAGGCTTTTCTTAAAAGAAAAGATCATTTATCGAGATTCAATAAACCACTGTAGTATGGTTCTTGCAATTGCTTACACATTTGCTGCCATGTTGGTACATCAGCTTAAGTTGAAAACTAGGACAGAGCTCAAGATTGGCACATCTGGCCAGAGGAGGCCCCTAGATTCTGCAGAATTGGCCATGGATCTAAACCTAATGTTACCAAGAGGACGGCAATAAGTAAATTTAAATTTCTTCATTGATAAAGGAGCATATGCATAAAAGCACTATCTATTTTCTTCCAAATTGATATGATCTTCTTACTACTTCCTACCTCAACAACTCGCGCCAAATCTAGATGGATGGCAGGGGTCAGGGCATAACTGAATTTAGTCCAACCTGGTCAGCTAAGACAGATGCAATGATCTGAACAGCCTTTTTAAGTAATCTTATAGATGTCTCTTTTGGATAGCTCAGATAAATGCTTAGTCTTTTAGATTTCTTTCCCCATGTCCTACTTTTGTTCCAGATGGTATCTGACTGCCTGAAGGAGAGAATCTTGAAACTATCCCCAGGCAGAGAAGAGGAGAGGTGGCCATCACATCTACACAAAGTTGCCTGGGTCTTTCCTGGATTCAGCTCTAGAGTATCCTGAGTGAGTACTCCCTGAGTGGTAAGTTACAACTGGTCCGGTAGGGGGCAGTTGTAGTGGTGGTAATTGTAGTGGCGGTGTTGAATGGGGAAGAGGGCAAGTATGTGCCAGTTCCTATCTTTATACAATGGTCCCGGCCATTTGTCTCTGATCTTGAAATTCATGTACAACACACAGACTTCTTCCTTCTAACCTCAGACCTCTCTATAGGTCCCCTCAGCAGAGTACACATACATCCTAGTCTCTTCCCCACTTCATGTCAGGCCCTGAGGAACCAGCAGCACTGCCTCAGATTCCACCTGCTGCTGCCACTGCCTCCGTGTCATCACTCTAGCACATGTGCAGAGTGGCCGGCTGCAGAAACTGCAGACCCCAAGAACCAGAGCACCCAGGGAAATGGCATGGATTGGTCAAAACAAGAATGAGAATCAAATAGGAGACAACACTTCACTCATACCACTAAAGAAATCCACTGTATCGTAACGAGCTGAGCCATGTTTGGCTTTTAGACTAAACGATGGGAGTCTTGTTGAGGACAGGACCCAACCCTTTTTCATCTTTCTACCCGTTTTCTGGAGCACAATGGACCCTTCAGTTTTTTGTTGTTTTCTTTTTCCTTAAAAACTGCTTAATACCGAAGAAACAAAGATGATCTGCCTCATTGGTTGGGATAAAGATGAGACGAGCAGTGCACAGGACCATTAACTACCTGGCTATAACTTCTTCCACCTGACATTTTAACTACTATATAGCCGCACCTGCGTTTCCTCACATGAACTGACAGGTGCTCCCCAATTAATCCTTTTGATACACATAAATCTCCAAGTTATAAGTGTGCTTACAACTCTAATTATAGTTACACATGTATTAAGCTCCTCAAGATCAGGTACCATACTAAATACCCCACATAACCCACAATGGCTACTACAGCGGTATACAAAGAGTGGGTTTCTCAATAGTTTATAGGAAAATGAAAGAATATACTTGAAGAAGTTGAGATATTCTCCCCCAGGAAAAAGAAAAAAATCAAATGCATGCAACACTAAATTTTGTATAAAATTTCTCTGGAAACCATTTTCGGATTATAAGTTCAAATTCCTTGTAGAAAACAAATGTAAGGTGGTGCTATTATGATGCAAGGGACCCAACAATAGGAAAGGCTATTATACCACTAAAATTATTATTTTTAAAGGAAATTACTATATAACAATGAAGTGAAGATGATGCGATTCAGAACGTATCCTCAGCTCCAGATGATGAGGACGGTATTGATGAAGCAGGAGACGATGATGATAAACAGGGCAGAGGCAATGGGGGGGGGGGGGGTGGAGATAACAGACGAAAAACAAAAACAAAGTAAAACAAAAGGAGAGAAGAAAATAAAGCTATAAAAAGGAAATGAATACTATTTACAAATAAAGTCAGATTTCACAGCCTTGTGGTTGGGTCCCTTGTGTCTTTTGGGAAATGAGCGTTTCTGGCTTGATCATTGTTAGTAAGCATTTATTGATCACTTACCACGTGCAAAGCATTGTACTAGACCCTGAAGATAAGATGAAATATAAGACCATATCAAAGAGTTTATGTAAGCAAAAAGACTGGACATAAACATAAATGGGTAAACCACCACAACAAGTTTTATTCCCTCACTCCAAAATCTCATCACACACCCAAAAGATTAATTCCAGGTGGACTGTAGTTCAAAATATAAAAGGTAAACAGCATAGCTTCTAGAAGAAAACAGAATATCTTTATGACATTGGGACAGGCAACAAATTCTTAGCCAAGACACAGAGAGTGTTAGTCAAAAAGGAAAAAATTGTTAACACTGCACTAATTAAAATCAAGAACTGTTCTTTAAAAGACACCAAAATAACAGAGTGAAAAGACGAGTCACAGAGTAAAAGAAGATTTTTGCAACACATATAACCAACAGAGTGCCAGTACTATGACAAACATTTTAAAACCTGTACAAATCAGGGAGAAAAAAAGACACACGGACTCCTCAATTTTAAAAACTGGCAGGGGCACCTGGATGGCTCAGTCAGTTAAGCATCAGACTCTTGATTTCAGCTCAGGTCTTGATCTCAGGGTCCTGGAATCAAGCCCTGTGTGGGGCTCTGAGCTGAGCAAGGCGTCTGCTTGAGATTCTCTCTGCCTCTGCCTCTCCACACACCTCTCTCTCTCTCTCTAATAAATAGATAAATCTTTTAAAATAAAATAAAATCAATAAAACTGACAAAAACCCAAAGGTTCATCAACAGATAAATGGATAAACAAAATGTAGTATATATATATAACAATGAAATATTATTCAGCCATAAGAAGTTATGAATTCTGATACATGCTATCATATGGATGATCCTTGAAAACATTATGCTAAGTGAAATTAGCCAGTCACAAAAGGATAAATACTGTATGATTCCACCTATGTGAGGTACCCAGAATAGGAAAATTCATAGAAATATAAATAGACTAGACCTTACCAGCAGCTGGGAGAAGAGGAAAACAGGGAGTTACTAGTTAATGTTTATAGGGTTTCTGTTTGAAGTGATGAAAAAGTTTTGGAAATGGTGATGATATTTGCACAACATTGTGATGCTTAATGCCACTGATTTGTATACTTAAAAATGGCTAAAATAGCTAATTTTATGTTATGTTTTATCATGATTCTTAAAAATTAATGACACATTATACCCAAACCATAGAGTTGTAAAATGAATAATATAATATACCAAAAACCACTGAATGTACACTTTAAATGGGTAAATTATACAACATGTGAATAATATCCCAATAAAGCTGTTAAGAAGAAAAAACTGGCAAGACTTGAGCAGACAATTTACACAGGAGGATACCTAAATGGCCTAAAGGGGGAAATGGTGAGCAACCTCATTAGTAATCAGGGAAGAGCGAACACTTACAAACACACACACAATGAGATACCTTTATTCATCCATCATAATGGCTCAAATTAAATAGATCTAATAGCTTGCATTCACAAGGATGTAGAGGAAACAAAACTTTCAAACACTGCTAGCAGGCATAAAGATCAACACAATCACTTTGGGGAAAATGGCAGTACCTACTAAAGCTGAATACACACAATTTGTTTTAAGTATATACCTGGCGGAAATGCACTCCAATATGCATCAAAACTACACATGCCCAAGCATGATCACCGCAGCATTATTCATTATAGGCCCAAACTGAAGAAAACCCAATGTCTATCAGCAGTAGGATGGGTAAGTCTAAACCGTGGTATATTCACACAATGAAGGTCTATACCATAATGAAGGTGAAGAAACCACAGCTACACATAATATGCACAAACCTCATAAACAATGTTGAATTTTAAGAGCCAGACACAAAAGAATGCATAATGAATATGGATGATTCTATTTACATAAATTTCCAAAACAAGCCAACTAATTTTCAGTGTTAGATGTCAAAAACTGGCTACCTTTGGGGAGCAGGGGATGCTAGGGTAATTGAGAGGGGCACTGGGGGTCTATGGGGTGTGGGCAATGCTGTCTTTGGTTACACAAGTACGTCCACTCACAATAATTCATTAAGTAGGAGTCTCAAGATTTTTACACTATTTTGTGTGTATATTACACTTTTTAAAAATTTAGTCCCTGTCACTATTGCCTTTTCTAATAAATATAGCAACTTTGAAATACATCATAACCAAAGAAAAAATTGACTGAATATAAGTCCCTGCTCTTCAGTGGGATGAACAAAGTATGAATTAGAGAAAGGCAGCAGGAACATGTTACGAGATAGTGGGAAGCTACTGTAAACTTAGCTCATGTAAAGGAAAAGGGTGAGAAACTATTAACCTTTTCAAAACTGGAGCACACATGAAATGCAAATTCAATCCACAACATAAAAGAATCTGTCTTTTTTTTCATTCTTTGAAAATGAGAAATGCCTATACTCTAGCAAAAAACTTTAAAATGTACAGGCATATCTCAATTTCACATATGGAATTTCAATTCTTTGCCTGTGAAGTGAGAGCACTGGATTGTCCATTACCTAATACAAGATAAAAGGCGCCGAAAGCAGAGATTTCCCATTTATCCGTTCACTCGACAAAGCAAGCACCTGCCGTGTGCAGGCACAGAGCACAGAGCACTCACCCTTCGGAGCCTGCAACAAGTGTGAGAGAACATGGCGCGGCAGTCTAGAGGCGCTGCCTGCCAGAGGAGCAGCACAGGCTGTCCTGCCTTCGCAGACCGTGAGAGGAAGCTATCCCCCCCGGAGAGGTCAGGCTGCAATGTGAGGGAACAGGCTGGACCTGGTCCTGGAAGGGCAGGAATATGGCTTTCAAGAGAAGGTGAGGTGTTTCACATCCACCAGCAGAAAGCGAAATAGGTCATCAGAGAAAGACAATTATATGATCTCTCTGATATGAGGAATTTGAGAGGCAGGGGGTTGCGGGGGATACGGAGGGAAAAATGAAACAAGATGGGGCCAGGGAGGGAGACAAACCCCAAGAGACTCTTCATCTCAGGAAACAAACTAAGGGTTGCTGGGAGATGGGGTAGGGATAGGGTGGCTGGGTTACGGACATTGGGGAGGGTATGTGCTATGGTGAGCGCTGTGAATTGTGTAAGACTGATGATTCACAGACCTGTACCCCTGAAGCAAATAATATATTATATGTTAATTTTTTTAAAAAAAAGAAAGATCCACCAGCAGAGGATGGGAAATGTGGGCAACAAAGCGGAAGAGGCAGACAGGACCGGAGCGGCAGAGGGCGCTGGGGACATGCTGGGTGGGGAAGAGCAGGCGGCCAGAGGGCACGGATGATATTAGGAAAACTTCGGAATTTATCCTTTAAGGTGTTTTGAGTTTGTGTTGTTTTGGTTGTCGGAGGAGGAGAAGAATATGATGAAAGCCGTGTTTGACAGAAAAGCAACCTTGCAGAAAGCAAAGGGTGGATCAAAGCAAAGAGAGGTGAAGGAAACATCAGCCAGAAAACTGGTAGAACAATGTAAACTTAAAATGATAAGGGTAAAAAATCCTGAAGGTGGAGAGGAAAGAAAGGAGAGTGAAGTTAAGAAAACTAAGAAGAAATATTCTCAAGATTCGGGAGTTTTCAGATATGAAAAAATAAACTATTTTGCATAGGAAGAGGCCACAGGATCACACACTTGTACAGCACGATGCCACCACAGTCCACACAGACTCCAGAGTCTGCCCGAGAGCAGAAGCTTGTGCCACACACAGAATCAGTCTGCCTGAGATCTGGGGGAAAAAAAAAATACACACACACGCACACACCCCATCCATGCAAACCCCCGTACTAAAATTAGATATTATATGTGCGTTTACCTAATTAGCTACTATATATGAAGCAGAAGGGCAAGGAAAGGCTTTGTGAAGGCTAATCTCGATATGGAAAAGCTGAATTAGTCCCCCTGCCACGCTTGGGATAACAGTAACCACAGGAGTAGAGGAAAAGTTTCCACTACCCTTTACTCAAGTCAAAGAGAAGTGCCAACTTCCACTATGTCAAGAGAATCTGAGCTGAGAATTGAGAGGAAGTGCTCAAGACTGCAAATTATTTTTGTGTTCATGGTCTTCATCATCAGTTTATAGAATATTTGTTAGACATTGAAGGAGTAAGCAGATTTGATTTATTTTAATGCAGGCAGATGGCTTGGTCATGGAAATTGTGAAGAGATTACTGAGCGGCTTCCTCAGATCAAGGACATTATGGAATTAAAGCCTCTAAGGGACCTTACTGGTCCAGGTCCCCGTGGCTCACAACCTTACATGTTCTTATTAATAAGAAAGAAAACTCAGCCCCTGAAATCCCTTCTTAAAAAGGGTAGAAGGGGTGGGCTGGGGGCAGAGCAATTAATTTGTACGAAGAAGTATAAATGTTAAGATGGAAACCAGAAATACAGATTGATCAAAGGACAACTAGAAACATGCCTTGCTCTGAGGACACTGAAATCACAAATTAGGAAGCATTAAAAATCGCAATTTCAGAAAATACATTCATGAAAATGAATCATGTTTAAGTTGCTATAACTATTTTGGAAAATTTTAATGATCTGAAAACAAACTATACTTACCAAGATAACATAGTAGGCAGTGAGTTTATGAATCTCTGGATTGTTTTGAAAATTCTGTCAATGTGACTAACTTTCGTCCATTTTGGAGACCACCTGGCTTTGTATAAAAACATTCTCCTTCATGAAAATGCAAAGAAAAGAGCTGGGAAACACCGTCAATGACATAAAACCTAGAGTCAGAATCCAGATATGCCCTAACCACACCCCCCAAAGCTTTCCATTTAAGTACCACTATCTCCCTGACTAAAACTCCCTGGTTTTTGTTTTTTTTTTTTAAAGTTCACAGGCTTGGGGTGCCTGGGTGGCTCAGTCAGTTGAGCTTTCAACTCTCGGTTTCAGCTCAGGTCATGATGTCAGGGTCATGAGATCAAGCCCTTCTCTCTCCCTTCTCCTTTGCCCATCCCCCGGCTGGAGCACACTCTCTAAATGAATAAATAAATAAATAAACTATTTTTTTAAAAAGTTCACAGGCTTTTCACTTTCAATCAACAACAGCACTATGAAAATATCTGTATATGTCATGTAACCTCATACAGATAAAATTTAGACAAAGAAAAGTCATTATGAGAGAAAGGCAAAGAAAAGTCATAGAAATCAAGACAAGGGACCAGAATACAATGACTGGTAAAAAGATTTCTGTCATATTTATAGTCTGCCTATCACTGGCCCTCTCCTGACACATATAAGATCTATGATATAAGGGATTTAAAAGAATAATCATGTACATAATAAAAAAAATCAGTTTAAAAATAAGAGTCTTTATATTTGTAACCACTTTTTATAATCTTGCCACAATAGATAAGGATGGTTTTAATCCCTAGAATTAAAGAAAGTCTCATTATATTGATGGGGGAAAAGGAGAGGAAAGTCAAGTAACTTGTCCTAAAATAGGGCAAGTGTTGTAAAATCTGTAAATCTGTAAATCTTACAAGTCTTGTAAATATGTTAAAACCAGCCATATAGTCTCTCCAACTTATTTTATTGCCAATACTCTTAATACTTGGATGCCAAATCAAAGAATCATGAGATTACAGAGCTGGAAAAGAACAAGAGATTACCTCATCCAACTCTTTCATTTTGTAAATGAAAGCAAGCCTGGAGAATTGTAAAATGTGCCCCAGGCCATGCCTCCCGCTGGTACTCCCTATTCAGAACTTTTACCTTCTGACTCAAATTGGAGCTGACCAATCCTTTTAACAATAACTGCCACTAACTAAGCTTTTTTTTTTTAATTTAATTTTATTTTTTCAGTGTTCCAAGATTCATTGTTCATGCACCACACCCAGTGCTCCAGGCCATATATGCCCTCCTCAATACCTACCACCAGGCTCACCCAACCCCCCACCCCCTCCCGTCCAAAACCCTCAGTTTGTTTCTCAGAATCCACAGTCTCTCTTGTTTCCTCTCCCCCTCCGATTTCCCCCAATTCACCCTTCCTTTCCTTCTCCCAATGACCTCCATGTTCCAAGCATTTTTTTTATTGCCATTCTTTGTCAGACCCTTCAGAAATGTGTCATTTTATTAAATTTATATGTACAAAGATGTTCACTACAACATCATTAGTATCAAAAAATCAGAAATAGGGGTGCCTGGGTAGCTCAAGCAGTTATGTGTCCAACTCTTGATATCAGCTCGGGTCTTGATCTCAGGGTCATGAGTTCACGCCCCAATTTGGGCTCCACACTGGGAGTCCACGTACTTAAAAAAATACCCGAAACAACGTAAATGTCCAACAATGGGGAAATAGTTAAATAAACTATGGTATATACATGCTATGACATACTAAACGATCTTTAAAAAGAATGAGGTAGATCCATGTAACAGATAGAAAAATACCCATGTTAAATTGTTATGTTTTACAAATAAGTTATAGAATGATACTTATGACATTATTTCTTTTTTAAAAAATATGAGAAACTGAGTGAACTGGGTTTAGTTTAAATAAGCCGAATTAAAAATTTTTTTAAATAAAATTATGTAGAAGAGACAAAAATAATATACAGATAGTGTCTGAGATACCAAATATAAGATAAGATATGGAAATATCCAGAAATATAATACAGGAAAATAGATCTGAAATGCAGGAAGAAATGAGTAGGCAGATTGAAAAGATACAACATCTCACAGAAAAAACTGATAAAAACAAGTACATCACTATAAATTATGGCTAACCTATAGAACTATAAAGATAAAGGAAGGCTTTTGACATCCAGATACAAAAAGTAAATCACTCTCAAGAGAGAAAAATTCCATCTAGACTGATTTCAGACTTCAACACAGCAACAGTCAATGCCAGAAGATACGGAGTAATTTCTAACAAATTTTAGGATAGACATTTTGACTCAGTAACATACGTATACAAATTCTCCTTCAATTTGGATAGAAATAGGCAGTGAAAACATGAACTAATTCAGAGAACAAAGTAAGCACTTAAACAATTCTAAATGATAGGAATTATCTAGATTCATTAAGAAATAAATCATAATCATCAAATGTTAAAATGGACATTATCTGGGTGGTGTGATTTGGAATGATATGTTGAAATACTCTTTTCTCCTGCTTTGTACTGTTTAACTTAAAATGAACATGGATCTTTCTAATAAAAAACCTGAAGTCTGTACTTTTCAAGCACAAATATAATGATTTCATTTCAGTAAGTTAAAACAGTCAAAATTAATTTTCTGAGGAATCTCCCACTGTTTTCCAAAGTAGCTGCACCAACCTACATTCCCACCAACAGTGTTAAGAGGGTTCCCCTTTCTCCCATTCTCTCCAGCACTTGTTGTTTCTTGCCTTGTTACTTTTTGCCATTCTAACTGGTATAAGGTGGTATCTCAATGTGGTTTTGATTTGGAAAACAGTGTGGAGATTCCTCAAAAAATTAAAATAGAGCTACCCTATAACCCGATAATTGTACTACTGGGTATTTACCCCAAAGATACAGATGTAGTGAAAAGAAGCGCCATATGTACCCCAATGTTCATAGCCGCAATGTCTACAATCACCAAACTATGGAAGGAGCCAAGATGCCCTTCAAGAGAAAAATGGATAAAGAAGATCAGGTCCATATATACAATGGAATATTACTGAACCATCAGAAAGGATGAATACCCAACTTTTGCATCAACATGGATGGGACTGGAGGAGATTATGGTGAGTGAAATAAGTCAAGCAGGGGCGCCTGGGTGGCTCAGTGGGTTAAAGCCTCTGCCTTCGGCTCAGGTCATGATATCAGGGTCCTGGGATCGAGCCCTACATCTGGCTCTCTGCTCAGCAGGGAGCCTGCTTTCCCCCCTCTCTCTGCCTGCCTCTCTGCCTACTTGTGTTCTCTCTCTGTGTCAAATAAATAAAAATCTTAAAAAAAAAAAAAAAAGAAAAGTCAAGCAGAAAGAGTCAATTATCACATGGTTTCACTTACTTGTGGAGCATAAGGAATAACATGGAGGATATTAGGACAAGGAAAGAAAAAGTAGAAGGGGGGAAATCGGAGGGGGAGACAAACCATGAGACACTGTGAAACAAACTGAGGGTTTTAGAGGGGAAGGTTGTGGGGGGATGCGTGAGCCTAGTGGTGAGTATTAAGGAAGGCACGTGTTGCATGGAGCACTGGGTGTTATATGTAAACAATGAATCATGGAACACTACATCAAAAACTAATGATGTACCGTATGGTGCTAACATAACACAATAAAAAAAAAAAACAGTCAAAATTAATGTATATTTACAGAAACAAATTGACATTTGACTAGACCCAAGAGTGGAGGAGTTAACTGCAAAGGCAGACGAGGGAATTTTTCCGTGATGGAAATTTCTACATTTGACTCTGCTTACACAGGTGCATAAATTTACCAAAACTATATAATATTATACTGAAAATAGGAGCATCTTACCATAGTTAATTATACTTCAATAAAATTGACTTAAAACACAATATGATAACTTATGAAAGATTATCTGGTGGCATGGTGGTTGTTAGTCACATACAAAATACACACACACACACATACTTTCTACCTAGTGGCTATGATAATTTTCCTTCTAAATGCTATCAAACAAACAATTGGATTTTGAACCTAGATTCTAGATAAAGAGGGTAAACAAAAGCTCCAAGAAATGTAAATGACTGGTCCTCTGTGTAATCCATAATGACCCTCATTAAAGAAAAAAAAGTCCATGTACATGCAGACTTTGTTTGTCATTAGAAAAAGGTCTGGAACAATGCACAGCAAAACCAGAGAATATGGTGGGTGGAGGCAGGATGAGTCAATTCTTAAACACTTCTGCATTGTTTGAATTTTTATGCCTAGGATATGTTACTTCTGTAATTAAAAACATATATAAAATACACAAATAATTTTAAATGAGCTTATTATGCTTAAATAATATATGCATACTTCATTTAGTACCATCTTACATAGTATGCAACAATTATTGGCTGTCTCAAAAACAATTCTCAAAAAAAAAAAAAGAAAGAAAGAAACTAACATTCCATTAGAGTAACACTAGAGTTTCATACAGTCCGTAGACCCAACGGGGCTCCAAGATCCTTCCAGAAAATCAGTGAGGTAAAAGCTATTTTCTTAATAATGGTAAACTGTCATGTGCCTTGGGCCTGTGCTGACACTTGCGCTGACGGTGCAGGCACAACGGCGGGTGAACCGCCAGGCCTTACCACCGCCTCGGTGCTGGCACTGAACTCTCCTCGCGGGCACTGCCACAGGCCTCCACCATTACAGGCTCCCGTGAAAACAGAAAATCCAGTTTCACTAAAGAATGCCTTTGACGAAGCAGTAACAGTAATTTTATTAAATCTTGACCTTTTATAATATCCTGTGTGACAAAATGGGCAGCATGAGCCATAGGTCACGTATGCTACAGACCGAAGCAAAACGGCTGTCCCAGGAGGAGCACTGGTGCGACTCCTTGAGCACAAAGCTGAATGAACTAGTTGCTGTTTCCGCAGATCAGCATTTTTACGTGAAAGAACAACTCACAGACTACAATTATTCAGACTTAGGTATGTGGCAGGCATTTTCTCCAAACTGAACAAAGTAAGACTGTCCCTTCAAGGGAAATAACTGACAGCTGTTTCCAATGATAAAATTTGGGAAAATATCAAAATTTTACAAAACCTGTATCTGCCATTGTAGCTTCACAGCTTTCCAAGACTTAAACACTCTTTTGATAAGATTAATGGTGATATTAACAAATGTGATTTGTTTATATTATACAATTTAATGTATGTCAACATTTGTAAAAATCTGTACTGAGGAACCAATATTTTCCAAATTATCAATGCACAGTGTACCAAAAAATCATGGAGGAATAAAAGATACACTCAAATTACAAGATATACCAATGGATTTTAAAATAACAGAGTAAGCAATGCTTATTGATATGGTTTCTAATTTTGCATGGTAACCAATCTTTAAGAAACTACTACTGATTTAGTTTTGGTAAATATCAAAGAATATCCGAAATTATTTGGAAATGCTATCAAAATATCCCTTCCTCCTCCAACTACATATCTGTGTCAGGTCAGATATTCTTCATGTATTTTAATCAAACCAACACATCATGATAAATTGAATGCAGAAGCAGATAGGGGAATCCCGCTGTCATGTAAATGAGTCAGACATTAAAGAGATTTCCAAAAATGTGCAACATGTCACTCTTCTTGCTAATATTTTTTGGTTTGGGCAAAAATTCTCACTTATCACAAAAATATATTACTTATGTCAATATACAATGGACTTGTTGTTTTTAAATTGATTAATACATATTTTTATACATCCTTACTTTTAGTTTTTAATATGGTAAATATTGATAGATATAATCTACATAAACAAAAGCTCTTTGTGGTCCTCAATAATCTTTATGGCCCCAATAATCTTAAAGGCCAAAAGTTTGAGAATCTTTGCCATACTCTGTTAACACATTTTTACATGTTCTGCATACTTTTTTCTTCTTTCATAAAATGGAAGTAATGACCAATAATATTCATTGAACCTTTACCTTACATGAGTCTCATGATAACCAGATGAGGTAGGTACTATATCTTCATTCTTTTCCCCCATGATGAAGAATTTTTATTTAATTCAGTAAGCTACACGGAAACACTGAAATCCTTTAAGCAAGAAATCTTGGATCATTCTAAAATCTTAAGAATTGGATTCTTAAAACTTAAGAAAATGGATTTTTTAAATTCAATTCATTAACATATAACGTATTATTTGTTTCAGGGGTACAGGTCTGTAATTCATCAGTCTTATATAATACCCAGTGCTCATTACAACACATACCCTTCCCAATGTCCATTACCCAGTTACCCCATCCCTCCAACCCCCTCCCCTCCAGCAACCCCCAATTTGTTTTCTATGATTAAGAGTCTGCATATTGTCTTAAGTCTTGGCTAACAAGCAGACTGTCTTAAGTCTATGGCAATTTGCACTTACACAGAGGCAATATGCATAAGTGAAATGCACTATAAGCTTTCTTAACTAATCAAAGCCTAAAATGCTAGCCTGACTGCAATGTGTTCTCCAACAAGTGATGTTTACTACACTTCACCCTCACTTTTGCCATGTATTCTGTGTTCTGGCAAATGATCCTGACCTGTGGAGCTGACAGAAGTTGTATAACAGGTAGTGATGGACCTGGTACAAGGAAACAAAGATGAAGTATTATAAAAGATGTCTGATGTTACTTAAGGCCTCTCTGAGTACATGGTGAAGGATGGAGCTATGATTAGTAGAAGACTTCTGACATTTCAGGAGATACAAACATCATTGCAGACTGAGAGGATGGTCCACAGGGAATGAATCCTAGCTGGAAGAAACTCTGGGGGGAGGGGAGCGTACGCTGCAGGAAAAGGGGAGGCAATGGGAGGGGAGCACAACTGGCAATCTCCCTTGGGGGCAGGCTATGATGCCTCCACTTGGGGCTCATCTAGGTAATGCTCCTATTTCTAAAAAAGAATCCCAGTACTTTGTATATATGATGGTGGGGGAGGTGGAGGCTGGGCTTAAATTATACAGGTGTTATTTTAATTATTTCCATTCTTAGGAGACTAGTTTTGACATACAGTCCCTCAGGACGAAGAATACCAGGCATGGAAATGGGAAACTTAATGACTCGAAATGAACACCCAAAAGTCCAAGGTCATTCTTTATTGCATGGAGCAACATGTTCAGAAATTCCTTAGGAAAAAATGTTTCGAACACAGACAACTTCAAAGTTTCCTGATTAAAAATAAGCTAAAAATCAATTTTGAAAGATCTGTATTACATTTTTAAATTAACTTCCAAAGTCATGGAATCTGAAAATTTTACGAAAATAAATCTCTATCACCTCTGTTCCACAAAATATATACTAAGGTTTAAAGATAAACTGAAGTTGACACAGTCACACTAAATTCCTAAAAAATCCTTAACAAAAATTATTTTTCTTTAAAAGGGGGGAAAACATTCTTTTCGGGTACTTTAGGCACAGAGGATTACCAATTCTCAAGTATCTACTGAACGCTCACTCTGTGCCAGGCATGGTACTATCTTTTAGAGAAAGTATATACATATACATATATATATAATATATAGTATATATAATATACTATATACATATTATATAATATAACATATATGTACACACACACACATACACACACTGAATTATATCATAAAGTCAACTTCACGGAAGGAGGGGGAAATACTAGCACAGAATTATGTTCACATGCTCACATATCCTCAACAATGCCCGGCTTCTAAAGTGACTTCTGGGTGGGCCTGCTTGACTCCAGGTTTTATATACCCTCAAAATAGGTACAGCTAAGTCATTAGAAGGAGCCATGAATGGCTAGATGTATTTACTTAAAAGAACCTGATACTAATAGAACAATATAACATCCTCCAAAATGGAAGAAGATGAGGAGGAAAGAGGGCAGAAAAGAATCAATATTAGTGAGACTATGGAAGTGAAAGGAAAGACATTTTCACATGAGCAACTGTTGTCAACAGGGAGAGACTTTAGATAAAGGTGGGTAAGGGGCTCTCTAAACTAGAACATTTGTTAGAATTTCCACTGGTGTGATCTTCAACAGACTTCAGAAAAAATATAAACCTCTTTCCAATTTTTAAAAATATTAGATTAGTCTTTTAAGACTGGCCTAGGAGTGGCCCCATTCTACTCGCGCTACATTCACAATGTCACACTGTGTTATTACACAGTTGTGACACTTGATGAAAAAACAGCTTTGAATTTCCAACCCTAAATCCCAATCCACTATCATTCATAGCTGATGATTTTAACCTAATTCTCTGAAGATTCTTCCAAAAAACTCTACAGAGTACAAGAATTTCCTGAACTCAGTGCTTCTGGGGTCTCAACTTCTTTACTGGCAAAGCTTTTCTAAAATAAAAGTGAGCGTCTAATACTGTCAGTTTGTTACCTCTCTCAAGATCAAAATGCTAAATGAAAGTAAACCAGTAAGTAGACTTCCTCTAAGAATTTTTTTTTTATTGGACAGACTTTTTTTTTCACATTGGCAAATTTGAATTTTTTTTTTATTTTTGAAGTACTTCTTCATTACATTTTTTTTTAATTTTTTATTAACACATAATGTATTATTTGCCCCAGGGTACATGTCTGTGAATCATCAGGCTTACACATTTCACAGCACTTACCATAGCACATACCCTCCCCAATGTCCATAACCCAGCGACCCTATCCCTACCCCCCTACCCCCCAGCCACCCTCAGTTTGTTTCGTGAGTTTAGGAGTCTCTTATGGTTTGTCTCCTTCCCAATCTGATCTGGCAAATTTGTATTTTTAATCCTTTTCCATAAACATAAAAATTGTAATGATATTTGCTAAAATATGCTCTTCCTATAATACATATGTGAGGCAGAGTCCCACCACAGAGCACCTCTGTGGTATCCGACGATGGTGAAGAATGAACTGGTACCAGATCAATGGCTGAGTCTATCATTTGTGAAATTAGGAAATTATTTATTTATTTATTTATTTAGCTGACTTCATGTTTTTTTTTTTAAATCCTCACAAATGTAAACTACTCTTTCTTAGGTGGTAGGAAACCAGGTACAGAGGGAATCAATTACCCAAACTTTAATAGAAAGAAAAAATCCTTCCACGGTTTAGGTAAATCAGCTTAACTAATAAGTAACTAATTCACTTTCCACTTTTAAGACCAAATTCAGCTCAAATCAGATGGTGTTTTGAACACCACCCAAGAACTGACAACCCCTCTGAAACCAGTTAACTCTCAATTATAATTGAAGAAGGATATCAGAGCCTCCAGATGGTCTAAGGGACATTCTCAAAATGCAAGGGTGAGATACATGCGTGCCAGACAGTCCTTATCAAACAAAAGAGGGGGGTACTTGAAGTGAGGGGACTACCAGAAATGTAGCAATCCTACCTTCAATTGCCTAAAATATCACTAGTATAGATAACATAAATTCAGAATCCCTATTCTACATGAACTAATGTAGATGAGAATTTCAGTGGGAGTGCCATGATTTCCCCCAAACCAGCTAGTATTTCTAGTCCCTTGTTCTGTAGAACTCATTGCAATTAAAGAATCTTGTGTCCCAGCACATCACCTTGTTTGGCACTAAATCACATGGTTTAAGTATGAAGATCCAAATGAGACTTTTCATTATAAATGCATCCACTATCAAAGTGTGAAAACACATTTGAAAATGTGCCACATACTGTTACTGGGGGGGAAAGTCTTTACCCATTGCATCATTACCTTGAGTCTGACAACAGTTCTAAGCATAACATCTTAGAAGCACTTGGTGATTTAATGTTTAAATTCCTTCCTGAATAGTCCATATTGAAAACACAGTGGATTAAGCTTAATTTCTCTAAAGTTTTCATCCAGTGGCTGTCACCTTTCATGGAGGTCAAACTACAGGTTTTTTACTAAAAAGTGAATCCTGCCAAAGCAGTTACATAATTCAAGTTAAAGCTAAGAAACCGAAGTTCACAAGACATTTTTCAGAATGCTAACATTTAGGCTCATAATTCTTTTCATTTTCATTTCATGTGATCTTTTCTTTTTATAGATTTTCTCAGATGCTGGAAAGTTATCTGCTATTTCAAGGAATCACAAGTAGCACAAAAAACACTTCAGATATATCTAACCTATTGATAGAACTATACAGAAGTCAACTTTTCAGTTCAAATTCTCTTTGAAGTTACTCCACAGAAACTCAAAAATAAAAACAGAAATCTCTTGACAACCATTTTCTTTCAAAAATGTAAGACTCTCTATGTCTACCTTTCGTGCATCAAGACTTTGTAGTAGCCAATGCCACAATGGTTATCTACTTAACATTCCATTTCTTTTCCCCCTTCATAATGAAGCCACTTCTTTCAGGTTTCCACCCCCTCCCGTTATTCTAAGTCCTAGGGATGGGCCCTAATTCATTCAAAACAACTTTGCCTTTGACTTCAAGAACTTAATGGCAGTCTGGACATGGTATTCTCCTGGAGAATGTTACTCTAGGCACAAGGACGCACACAATGTTCACCCCTTCCCCATCCTAAGGAAACTGAATAACAGTGGCCTTCCCATGGCCCCCTGAATAAATCCCAAATTCAGCATTCAAGACTCTCTACAATTCTTTTACTACCTTTTTAGCCCTTTCTCCTTTGCATATATCTCCTGCTCTAGCAGCTAGACACTTGGCCTCTCAAGAATATGCCCCTGCACTTTCCATTTCATATCCTTCGCCCAGGCTGTTCCTTTGACTAGGAAAGAAGGCCCAACCACTCCCTTGTCAGCCAATTCAAATCTTACTCAAAGTCCAGATCAAAAGTAAACTTTTCTATCAAGTCTTCCCTGATACCACCATTAATAAATGGCACTCATCATACATTCCTTTTATCGTTAATCATTTTACATGCTTACAGCCTGTTTTAAAACCGCAGACTCCTTAAGGGCTGCAATCTCATGCATCTTTGTCCTCCACCATCCCTCCCCACCAGACACCCAAATTCAGAAGGTAGCTTAGTAAATATACGTTGAACAAATGAACATAATTGTTCATTTCTGAGGGTGAAAAGTACTTCTACAAAATAGATTATCATGAAGGCTGAATTGTCCTTGGAAGTCTTTAAAAACACCCTACCATAGCTGAGGAATAGTTCTGCTGAAGTAAAAGAAACAAATCAGATGACCTTGTAAGGCTGCTTCTGCAAATTACATCAACTCTTGAAAAGTACTGCCTAATAATTCAAAAACAAACTACACACAAATGCTATTTACAAAAAGAGAGCAGCATTTATTGTAATAGATGAAGGTTAAGAACAGATTATTTTTACCAAAATCTCAGCTGCTCTTATAGTAATATTTTTACCATTTTTCAGTTATATCCAAGGAATTGTACAAAAAAGCTCATTTACTCTAATTATTTCACACTTGAAAGAAGTAGGACAGAGGAAAATGCCGGCCGCTTCAAACGGGCAACCAGACAAAATTAACTTGGAAACACATACTCATGTCACTTAATTATTGTCTACACATCATCACCAAAAATATACCTACTGAACTCCAAGAAAGTTATCTGTAATTTTGATGATTTCCTTCACTGGCATTTGTGGAAAAGTATACCAAATTTTGTATTCCTTTCTCCCCTACTAAATAAATTTGAACAATTTAAGTCGACTAAAATGAAGTTATTTCAAGATCCATAGGTACATTATCAGTTCAAAACTATGGGAAACATATTGATATTTCCAGAAACAAACAAGGTTAAACACATTATTCCATAAATCTTTGAACCTGCTCTTTAAATAAAACCTTCAGAATAAATCTCAATAAATCTCATCAATTAAATGGGATAGAAAACTTGATTCCAAGGACAGTGCACTCACACAAAAAAAGGCACTGTATAAGATGAAGATCAGAGTTAAATATGACGGCTATTCATAGACAATAAAATGTAGGAAAGATTAAACGGGGAGTAGAAAAAAATAGTTTTTGTAAACCATTAAAAAAATTAAACACGTTTAGTCGTTTTGTTCTAATATTGTTACACTCTATGTATTTCTGTTACCCAATTTAAATGCTTTGGGGAAAAAGCTAAAGTACAAAAAATATATTGTTTTCGAACACAGTGTAGCACACTGTATAGTTATTTTTAAAGCAAAGATCACAATTTCAGTCAAACCTGCATATGTTTGTTAAAGGTTATGGTAAAGCTACAATTTAAAGTTTTCTCGATTATTTTAAAGGCACCTCTATTTTTCCTGGAGCCGCCGGATAACGGAAACTGATCCCAAATACTGTTTCTCCCTGGACCCAGTAAGTGAGGGAGTGGTTAACTAAAAAGCACAGCGGGGTCAGAAGCAGGTCTGGGATCAGCGGAAACCGAGAAGCGGGTGTAGTTACCTCTCCGATCTGGGACACTTGAGACGCGCAGGGGACGGGACGGGGGCGCGGGCGGGACAGCAGCCGTGGGAGTGGGCGCGTGAGCCCCGGCCGACAGCAACGAATATGGCCCCTAGCAAAGTTGGGCTCGAAGGACTTGGCACAGGTCCCCCCAGGCCCGCCGGCCCAGCCTGGCCCCACCGGGAGCAGAGAGCTCGGGCTACTCACCGTGCAGAGAGAGGAGCAGCAGAGGCGCCAGCGGAGAGCCCGGAGAAGTCATTCCGGGGCCGCGGGGAGCGCGCTCGCCGCCCGCCCGGCTCCTCGTCGCGACCGCGGAGACGCGGGCCGGGCTCTCCGCGCTCTTGGGGCAGCCGGGACCGTGGGACGCGCAGCCGAGGCAAGTGCAGCTCCCGCGCCTCGCCCCGCTTCGCAGACGCTGAGCTGCGACCAGGCGCGTCCCGGGCTCGCCAGCCTCGTCCCGCAGCGCCGCGGCCACCTCGCGCGGCCCCAGGACCCGACGGCCCGCCGCGCCGCCGGGGGAGCCACTCCCCCCCAACTCTCGCCCAGCTAGTCCGGCAGGAGCCCGGCTCCAGTCGGCTCCGCGCCGCCCACTCGCCCCGCTCGGTCTCCCGGGCAACCGCCGCTCCAGCGCGACGCCTGGCGGCCCACCCGCGGAGCGAGCGCGGCGCGCAGCTGGCGCGGTCGTGGCCACCTGTGCGCGGTGCCGCTCACTCCCCCGCACGCTGCTGTGAGCGCCCCTGGGGACCCTCCCGCGGACACCCCCCTGGCCTGCAGGCAAGGCCCACCCCTGCCCTGACCTACTCTGCAGACAGGGGTGTCAGTCTTGATCACCAGAGTCCGCTAGGTAGGACTTGCCACAACCTTCGTCGCGCAAGATTCTTTTCTGTTTTCAGATGATTTCTATTTGTCCATTTCCTCTCTTCTGTAACCTACGTAATCTGGCAAAAATCTGATTCTGGCAAAATTAAGAACTGATGAGGTTTGTTCTATTCCATAACTTTTTTTTTTTCTCCCCACACCCACCCACTACCCTTTTTTCCTTAAAAGAGGGTAAGGGCTGTACCGTGCTCCTCATTCCCCGTTTACGTCAAAGACACTACCATCTTCTCTAGCCCCTTTAGTGAAACTTATCTCAACTTCTAATATTTAAAATTCACCGTTTTAAACGTTTTGGCTTTCTTAAACTAATTTCAACTCTGTTAACTAGTAAGAGGGTGATTTTATTATGGTGATTGTTACTTTGGGTTTTTATTTTTTGTTTCTTGTTTGTTTTGGATGGGTGGAAAGGGAGACCTTGTTAGCATCTGAAATTATTTTACTTAAATATCTACCTACTTCTCTTCTTATAAAAACTAATCTTCATTCCTTTTCCATTGGATCCCTGGTGTCTTCATAGCCCATGGTCACTTTCTGCTTCAGCCTCCAATGGGAACCTTCTAAAATTTTTGGACGTGCCTTCCCTAGGGAATGTCAAACCATTCTGGTCAATTTCTACACAGCATAGATTAGGATTCTTGGGGCCACTCAGAAATTTTGAACCCCCATCTGGCAAGTATAATACTCCAAGGGCAATTGAGAATGAAAATAGTATGCAAAGGCAAATATGTAAAACATCCATTCATCGGACAAAGATTGGAAGATAAGTGTAAAAACAGTATCAAGATGGTGGAATTATGGATGCATCCTTTTATGGAAATTGGTGATGTTATAATTTTAAGTAAAAAAGAGAGAGAGAACACATTAAGAAATGCCAATCACCTTTAATATCAATATCCTGAAAATATATAGTTTGATTATGAATTGGAGATGCTTCAACTTTGCTCACTACTTCCAATTTGTTAGAATCCCTTCCCAAATCTCTAATGGCAAAAAATAATATGACATATAGATTGACATTAATAACAAATTTTAAATTTCAACTGTGATTTCATCACTGGGCTCATTCTCATTCTTTTAAATTCCACAGCAAGGACTAGATTTTCTTTCTCCATCCAATTAAATTCCTGTTTTGTCCTGTACATTTTTCCACATTCAAGCCCAGTACCAAATAAGGCATGAGTAAGATAAAATAGGTTTTTTAAAGGTTTTATTTATTTATTTGAGAGAGATCACAAGCAGGGGGAGGGGCAGAGGGAGAAGCAGACCCCCTGCTGAGCAGGGAGCCCAATACTGGGCTCAATCCCAGGACACTGGGATCATGACCTGAACCAAAGGCAGACATTAGCCGACTGAGCCACCCAGGCACCTACTTAAGAGTAATATAAAGAGAAAAGCAAGGAAGCTGTCAAATGGCAGGTGCTACTCAGAACAGGTCTTCACTTCACTATAAACCCAGGTTTAAATATTGAAATAGAATATTCATTCTTTAATTAAATAAATAACCTAATAATCTAGGATGAAAAACTCTGATAAAGTTGCCTGATATATTTCTTAGCACATCTATTCAAGTATTTACTAAGTATCTAACTGTGTAAGACACGGTTAACTTGAAGGTTAAACATCAAGTATAAGATATGACCCCCACACTTAAAAAAACTTACAGTTGTACATGGGATATATCCTCAAGGTCATGAATCAGAGAAAGTGAGCTCGCTCTCCTGCCTCTTTGTCACCATAGTGTACTTCCACCTTCTACCAACAGGAGCTGGTGAGTTATTAAGAGGAGTAGCCCTTTTCATAGAAAAAGAAATGTAGCTTCTGAAGGGAGAGGGGGAATAATCCGATTTCAGGCAGCAATCTGGCGGCCCAGAAGCTCAGGGCAGATGGTAGACGGTGGACTCACGGGAAGCTGATTGGGAGTACTGAAAACTCTAAGTGCCGTTCACAGAGCATTCCAAAAGGATACTCTCACAAGAAACAGAGAAAAACATGTGCTTTTTAATTTACAGAAAAAATACCACTGGCATGTATTTTGAGTAAATTTGTTATTAGTATTGATGAGTTCCACCAACTCTTTCATCCTAATCTGCTTTATGACCACAGTAGGATTTCTTTAAATCTCTTAAGTATTCTAAGTTCTAAAGCGACAGACAACATCTTACATTTGTATAATACTTTATAAACTTCAAAATGTTTTCACATATATTATCTCTTCTGATCTTCACAGCAATCACAGGGGGTAGGTCAGGCAGGTATTATTACCCCCTCTTCACATATTAAGACACCGAGTCTCTAAAAGATCAAGGAATTGCAAATACCAAGGCAAAACTAAAAGCAAGTTCTTCTGACATTCATCCTATAGTTGTTTCCTACCACACCTCGGAAGTCTTTCTCTTTTATCTCTTTACAGACCAACATCTGAAGAAATTTGTATAAACCATAGTGTCTTAAAGCTGCCTGTGGGGAACACTGCCATTGCCACCCCAAAATTTATCCCCCCTCCACTCCACCCCTACCACTTCCTCCCTACCCCCACATAAGTAGCCCATAAAATTTCGGCCATGTTAGTGCCACCCCCACCTCTAAGGGAGCTATAGTTGGTCTATCTGACCAAGGAAGAAATGGAGAGGGGAATGTCTGGGATCAGGAACCCTAGGGTAAAAGGCTCCGATATGGTGTAATAATAATCTTGGCTCGAAAACATTGATGAAATGAGAATATGGTCAATTTCTAAATATCTAAATATGGATTATCCAAATCCAAATGTAATCCTAGACCAGCTTCTATGCTCCACCCATCAAAATGCTGGATCGTCTCTCTACAATCAGTTACTCTGCATTCAAGAATGGAAAATTAATTTTAATATTAGCGTAGGAGAAAAACAATTAAGAAAGAAAAATGGAGGGAATTATAAGGCTTTCCAAAGCCAATTATAAATTATTTTTAATTAGCTACTTTTAAATTATTAATAGCACCTATCTCTCTCCATTTATGTATATAATTAAAAGTTAATTGCATTTAAGTTTTTGAGGATGTTTGTCCATGGAATATTTATAAGACTATTTTATAAGAATATAAGAATAACAATCTTAAAGTTAAAAAATACTTTTTGGGGGCACCTGGGGGCTCAGTCGGTTGAGTGTCAGTCTTTGGCTCAGGTTATGATCCCAGGATCCTGGGATTGAGCCCCACATCAGGTTCCCTGCTCAGCAGGAAGACTGCTTCTCCCTCTCCCTGCCGCTCCCCCAGCTTGTGTGCGCGCGCTCTATCTCTGTCAAATGAATAAATAAAATTTAAAAAGAAAAGAAAAGAAAACACTTTTTGGTCCTTGTTTGAGTCAGTAACTCATTCTGCAACAATATTTTAACCAAGCTGCTTAGGACTATATATAACCTAGAGTAGAGCTTGGTCCTTGTAGACGTAAAATTTGAAAGAAATTGCTCCTTTTTCCCCTTTGTGAAGAGGCAATTAAGGCTCTATAATAACAATAGGGGAGCCAGGGTGGCTCTGTCTCATCGGTTAAGTATCAGACTCTTGGTTTCAGCTCAGGTCATGATTTCAGAGTCCTGAGAGCTGGCCCTGCCTAGCGCTCCCTGCTCAGCATGGAGTCTGCTTGAGACCCTCTCCCTCTGCACCACCACTCCCTACTTGTGCATGTTTTCTCTCTCTCTCTCTTTCTCTCTCTCAAATAAATAACAATAAAGGAGTGGAGAAGATGATAATGGAATTGTTAGAATAATTAACAAGTCAATAACTGTTTATTCTGTGCTAAGATATAAAGAAACCATTTAATATTTTAAAACCTCCTTCTCGAATGTTGGATCAGTTTCTAACCTAGATATATTGACAGTTTAGTCTTTCTGATATCTGATTGTTTGGTCAGTTTCTGCCCACTCCTCTGGTAGAGCAGGGTTAGATAGGATTTACACAAAGGTAAGGAGCATTTCCATCCCAGTCACCATAACTTAATTCCTATCACCACTGTGAATATTGCTGAAGCAAAGTTTCACATCTTCATCCATTTGAGGAAAAATTGGCTCTTTTCATTGAAATTCTTTTATTATGAACACATTTATTTTCAGACAAAGTTACTCTCTGAGCAGGGTCCATTGGGACAAAATGCTACTGAATTCAATCTATGGCAAATCTAAAATGGTGCCACTATGATTTTTAGGGCTTGAAAAGGGAAATAGCAATGTCACCTCTATTCTTTGTATTCTCTTTATTATAACACAAGGAAAATAATTTTCAAATATTCTTCAAAGTCTCTTTACCAGTATTCAGTAATCTAAACTAATCTCTTTGAACCTTTCACTTGATTTTATATATTTGGTACTGGCAATCACTTATTTCAGTTGGTTCAAACTTTGAGTTTTCCATAGAAGTTTTCCATAGAAGTTTAATTTAAAGTATGGTTCAGACTTTTATTTCTGGCAACAAAACAGAGTGGAGGGCGCTTGGGTAGCTCAGTTGGTTAAGCAACTGCCTTCTGCTCAGGTCATGATCCTGGAGTCCCGGGATCGAGTCCCACATCGGGCTCCCAGCTCCACTGGGAGTCTGCTTCTCCCTCTGACCTTCTCCCCTCTCGTGCTCTCTTTCTCTCTCTCTCTCAAATAGATAAATAAAATCTTTTAAAAAAATTAAAAAATAAAAATTAAACAGAGTGGAGACCTTGACTTAAAAAAGAAGTGTGAAATTATATTTTTTTAATCCTAAATGAATTGATGAGACCTCAATAAAGTAGGGGAAAGTCAAGCCAAAAGCTACATGGAGAAAGGAATTCTATAGTCTATTCTCAACATAGTATCTATTGAATCAGATCAGGTCACTCTTCTGCCTGATGACTTCCTGTCTCACAGTGAAAGTAGAAGTCTTTACTATAAACTACAGAGCTTGTGTTAGATTTCTATTGCCGCTATAACAAATCACTGCAAATGTAGTGGTATAAAACAAACACAAGTTTTTTATCTTATGGTTCTGAGGGTCAGAAGTCCAAAATGGGTCTCCCTGGGATAAGAGTAAGATGGCTTCAGGGCTGTGTTTGTTTCTGGAGAATCCTTTTCTTTACCCTCTCCAGCTTCTCTCTGGAAAGAAAGAAGAGTCCATCTACTTTCCTGGGCTTAGGGCTCCCTTCCTCTATCTTCAAAATCAGCAACATTAGGCCACATCCTTCTCACGTTGCTGTTCCTCCGACTCTCTCCCCTGCCTTTTCTTCCACATTTAAGGATCCTCGTCATCACTGTGGGCTCACCTGGATAATCTGGGATAGTCTCTTTATCTCCAGGTCAGTTGAAGGGCAACCTTAATTTTATTTACAACCTTAATTGCCTTTTGCCAAGTAAGGGAACATATTCTCAGATTCTAGGAATTAGGAAGTGGGCATCTTTGCGGGGTGGGGGCCTTTATTCTGCTTACCACAAGGCCCGACTTGATCTAGGCCCTCCCTTATCTGTCTAATTGCTTCTTCTATTTTCCCCTCATTCACTCAGCTCTCACTACAATGACCTTCTCAATGTTCCTTGAACAAACAGGAACATGTTTGCCTTGGAACAAACAAAATTATTCTTTCCCTAGATTTTGCATAGCTCTCCTTTCACTTCCTGTGGGTCTTTTCTCACATGTCACCTGAAGTGAGGCCTTTGCCAACCATCTTTTCTAAAATTTAAAATGAGAGAGAGAGGGAAAGAGAGAGAGAGATCTCAAATAAAATCATAATTAAAAAGGAGACATCACTACAGATGCTATAGAGATTAAAAAGATAAGGAGAATAATGAACAATTTTATGCTGATAAATTTGAAAGCTTAGAATAAAGGGACAAATGCCTAAAGAAATATAACTTACCAATACTTGCTCAAAAATAAACAGAAAATATGAATCATCCCATATAATTAAGGTAATTAAAGCAATAATTTAAAATCTTCCTATAAATAAAACTACAGATCCAGACAATTTTATAAGGAAGTTTCACCAAATGTTCAAGAAATAAAAAACTTCAATCTTTTGCAAACTACTTGACAATAAAGAAGAAATCTCTCTTCAACTCATTATATTGATTACCAAATACTGACAAAGATAATGGGAGAAAGGAATATAGGCCAATTTTCATCACGTAGAGATTTACATCATGCAAATGAATATTAGCAAATCAAGTTCAGTGATATATGAAAAAGGGTAATTAATTCATCACGCCAATTGGATTTATTTTGGGAAGTAAGATTGGTTTAACATGAAAATTAATGTTATTCACTACATTGAAAGATTAAGAAAAAAAATCGGATGATCATTTCATTAAATGTGCACTGAAGGCAAAGCTTTGAGAAATCTGGATGCCACTCTCAGAGAACAGTAAAAGCAGTATGAAGAAGCTTGGAGTAGTCAAATACTTTTAAGGGTACTACATTGCTTAAAGAAAGAAGGTAAGATACCTAAATCCGAAAAGTCTGGACTCAAGGCCTGGACTGAAACTCAAGTACTTTCTAAGAATGTGCTAAAAGAATGTTACCTCTTAAAGATGCAGAGTTGACATAACTATAGCCTAATAAATAGTTTCAGAAATAATGTATGTATCCTCTATCTCTATCTCTTTCCTTGCTGTGTCATTTACATATTTACACTTTCAACTAACTTCCTGTTTCTTTCCTCTTCTTGTTTTATTTAGGGTGTGATGGTGGCAGGTAATTTTATAATCAGTCCACAGACTGAGGAATCTCAAGACATAAGAACAAACTAAAAAGAAGAATGGATATCACCACTGGACTTAAATCTGGGAACCATAAATTAATAAGACTTTGGAGGCACCTGGGTGGCTCAGTCATTTGGGCATCTCCCTTTGGTCAGGTCATGATCCCGGGGTCCTGGGATTGAGCCCCACATCAGACTCCCTGCTCAATGGGGAGTCTGCTTTTCCCTGTACCCCTGCCCCTCTCCCCATTCATGCATGCACGTACACACACACTCTCTCTCTCTCAAATAAATAAAATCTTTAAATAATAATAATAATAACAAGACTTTGGATTGTCTCCTAAGGTAGAAATGAGTGATTTTACAGTTGTGAGAAGATACACACATTATGTATTTTTAAAATGTAAACATATGGGAAAAAAGTATTGGTAGATGTTGGGCATTTGAAAGAGCAGACTCTGGGGAGGATTCCTAAATATTTTTTTACTGTTAAGCATCAAGACTCTTTCAGTGTTTGAGAATTCTCCAGTTTTATTCTCACTGGGAACCAAAGTCTACCTTCCACCACAGAAGCCAAAAATGCTTCCTGAACTCCTAGCAACTACAGTGTGCTCACATAACACAAAGTTTAGCCAACTGGAGAGGCTCACCTCTGGATTTTAAATCTTGAGCAGGTGTCACAAAAATTCAGGGATAAGAAAAGGATAAGAATAAGGAAGGGATAAAGAAGAATTCATTCTACCCGCCACTGAACAGAGGCCAGGCGTGGCATCCAGTACCTGGTACCAGCAGTGGCTGTCTCTGGACTGTTCTTATGATGTCATTCTGGTGACCTAGCCTCCTTAGGTTGCTGCTTGTTTTCTGACCCTTTAGACTTCCTATCTTTTCCATAAGCTACCCAACATCCTGGACCTTTCCTGCTTTAATTAACCACCATCAATTTCTGTTGCTTGCCACCAAGAACATTGTTTTCACAGTTAAAGTGTTCTGAGGTTCTTGCCTTTCTAGAAGGAGGTTAGAGAAATTCATGAATTTCTACTTCAAAAAAGGTGAGGTCCTACTTGGTTAGAGCCAACAGAGATTATCCTTCTAAAGAGGTAACATCTTGGCTAACAGTCAAAAAAATATGAAGAAACAAGCCATGAGAAGAACCAGAAATTATAAAAAGATGGCCTCCAGTCTGATAACATACCTGATAAGCATGTGGATCAGAGCCAGTGTCGCATTACATTTCAGATTTAAATTCAGTCCATGTTTATGCATACTTGTTATGTGCTGGGACCTTGCTATCTGCTTTAACATACAGAGTTTCATTTAAATCCTGTCAACAACCCTGTGAAATAGGTAGTTTTCCCCTCATTTTTCCAGATGAATAAAACTAAGATTTAGAGAAACTTTAAACTTCTTGCTCAAAAACATGCAGTTCTTAGGTAGTAAAATCCAAATGATAAAACCCAACCTTTCTGACTGTAAGGGCAGTATTCTTTCCACTATACCCTAATACCTCTATTTGAATGAGCAATCTGATTGGCAGTTTGGAACTGGTCTTATTTCTGCTACTTTTTTAGTACTAAAGAATTGTTTTTTCAGATTTTAGCCTGTCTTCTGAATCTGTTAATGAATACTCTTCCTTAAAAGACACTTACACAATTCAGTGGATACCACCACCCCTTACAAATTAATATTAAATTTTATAGCTAGTGCGCTTGAAAGATTAAATAATACCTGGATTTTATGTGCTATTAATAATAAAATCAGTAATAACCCATAAAAATTGGAACTCAAATTAAAAACAGTGAGCCATGCTGTGTTTCTATGGTAACACAATGAATAAACTATTAGATGGCCTAAAAGATATTTAATTCCAATAAGTTAGTTCACGGCTTTAATATCATTTTAGAAAATCCACATATATCTAATCATTATTACCCAAATCCACACATTAATACCATGTATTCCTAAAGGAAGAGTATTAGACCCTTCTTTGTGCAACATTTCAGATCTTCTCAGCCCCACCTCTTATTCCAGCCCCTGCCTCAGGCTCAGATCAGCTTCTCACAGGTATAATCTGACAGCAACTTGCTTCACTATGGCCTACACCAAGTAGCTCTCCCTACTCAGGACACTGCTGCCCGGGACATGGGCAGGAATCAGACGGGACTGATGTGTGTCCACAGGGATGTCCACACTTATGGGCCGCTCTTGACCCATGTGGGATGGGAGCCAATGAGTAAGCCTACTGCCTTGCATTCTCCAAGGGAGGCAGTTCTTAGTTCCTCAAGCTCCTCAGAAAGCCCTGGCATGATCAACAGTAACCAAAGGCAATGACTACATCCTTGAATGGCTTTTCCTCCCTCTCTTTTTTCATTCCCTCATCAATTAACCCTGCTCCCTGAAATTACTTCCTAACTAAACTAACTCTACATAAACCTTTGTCTCAGGATAAACTTTAAGGGGAACCTAGGCTAAGAGACCTACCCTTAAGTATATTTTATATGCCTGTATATCTGGTTCTTACTATGATTCTGTTATAGTTTTTCTTAATAGCCAGCTCTTTCCAAGTTACATATCAAAACTATGGGGGGAAAAAACCTTCTTCTCGTCCTAGAAATTTTGGCAGGTCTCTGTAATATATCTTTCTTGAAATCTAGAATCAAATAAGGCAAATACAAAACACAGCTTTTGCATTTGAAATTCTAAATGATAAAAGATTTGCTTAATGTCAACTCTGCTACATATATTTTTAAATAACTTTTGGAAAATCACTTAACCTATCTAGGCCACAACTATAACCTTTATAAAAATGGAATATAGGGGCATCAGTGTGGATCAGTCAGTTAATCGTCTGCCCTCAGCTTGGGTCATGATCCCAGGGTCCTGAGATTGAGCCTCTACTGGAACCTGAGACCTGCTTAGGGATCTCTACTTAGTGGGGAGGTTGCTTCTCCCTCTCCCTCTGCCCATCCCCTGCTCACACACGGGCACATGCCTGCGCTCTCTCTGTCTCTCAAATAAAGAAATAAAATCTTAAAAAAAAAAGAATATAATTCTTACATCACAGGTTGTTATAAGAATCCAATAAAGTAATATATGTGAAAATGCCCATTACAACCTCTGACAGATAATCAACCTAGCAAGTAATGTTAGCTGCTGTTATCACCATTATTAGTAGATTATTGATTTTATTAATAATAAATTATTGATTTTATTATTGATTTTATGTTTGAAAGTCCACCCTAATGGGCATAAAACATCCATTTCACAGACCTAATATTTCACCAAAAATTTTTCATTGCATTGTATTCCGTAGCCATTAAGCAAATATTTGAATTCATTTCATTCTCAGAATCAAGATAACTTCACAGAATAAACTGAAAAGACTTCTGAACAGATCTTTAAAATGAGACACTTTAAGGCATTATTGCTCTAAAAATACCTTTGCCTCACAACCAACCCTACCCTGTCCTTCCAACTTTCATGAATATACATAGGTCTCATGCAGTCCTTCATCAATTCAACAAGTACAGAGAAATCCCCATATGAAGTGTTAAGTGGAAATGAAGCAATTAGATCATATAAAATGCATGTTTGCATTATTATGAGGTTAATAAAATGACTGGGTTAATAAATTGTCTAGCTCGTCAGGAATTCCAGAGGTCCTATTGCTGGATCCAGATCTATTCCTGTCGTAGCTGTGGTTTAGCGCCACCTGGTGGCACATCAAACTAAAGCTTGGCTACTGATGGCATTTGTTTCATTGCCTTGATTTAAGAATACTTGGCCATAACGTTCAGGTACATGCCCTTGGCTCCCTAAGACAGAACTCCCTGCCATTTAACCTTCTAACCTCACCCCACCATATCCTCCCTTAGAAAGCGAGCACTTTAGCCTCCACCCCATCCTCATACCTCCAATATGCAGAAGAGCTGAACATAGGACAGGAAATAATAGCCAATTCCATTATATGTTAATTCTCATTATTTATGAGGCATAGTATAATGTGGTTTTACAGTATTTACATATCCCAGGCCCTGTCCAAGGCTCTGGTGATATATTAAGCAGCAAAAAATCAAAAGATCTTTTCTCTTATGAAGCATCCAGTTTAGTGGAAAATGCAGAAATGTATCACATGATCCCACAAACAAATGCAGTGGTACGAAGGAGAGTTTAGGTGCTAAAGCAGGACTGTAACAGAACTTAAAATAATTGAAGAGATCTGGAAAGAATTCTCTGAAGAAATGATTCCTCTAAAAAGATGGAAGGTTGACCAGCAATGGAGAGGTAGATAATTTCTGACTCAAGCAAAAGAATGTGTAACTGAGATATTTTGAAACAATTAAAATTATGCATTTTTAATTTCCCTTTATAAATCATATTTTCCTTCAGTTTTTACTCCCTTTTACATAAAGCCATGAGTTTTGTTCTGCAGAAGACAGAACAGGCACCTGGGGAGGGAAAGGGTCGTTCTTTTGCTTTGAGAATGATGGTTACTTCTTTGAGCCGAGCCCATGGCAAGGTCACTTTCTAGTAGCCGGTCTTCAAGAGAGGGAAAAGTTCTACCTACTTTTGTTGTTGTTGTCATTATTGTTTATAGTTTTGTTTGTTTTTAATTCAAGTACCTCCTTTTTAAGTATCAAGAGACAAGTCAGATGGATTCAAACAAAAGGATTCTATTGTTAAGTCATCCCGAAGACAGGTCAGGTTTACATAAATAAGGTTCCAACCCTATCAAGAAGGCTAGGGAAGCTCTTCAAAGAAGAACCCAAGAAGAGAAAGAGAGAGAAGGTGAGGAAGGGCATTTGGAGTGCCCTCACTTTCCCTGACAGGTGCAACTACTGCAATTTAGAAAATGAGTGGTGGGAGAAGGATGGCTGGGGAAAAAGTGTTGATGGGTAGAGGCCAGAAGATGGTCACACAGAACTGCGCATACTCCATGACGGTGGTGAAGGAAGGACAGATTAGAGTTATTATCACGTTCTTGATTGAGTGAGGAAAGGGAGGCACTCTGAGACACCGAGAACACTGGCAAGTCCTCACATTGGAATGAAATGCCCACAGACAAAGGACTACAAGATCAGAAATATGTTCTCCTACATTTTCTTCTAAAACCATTATTGTTTTACCTTTCACATTCCTATCTGCAGTCCATACGGATTTGAATTTTGTACATGGTGGGAGGTAGAGATAGACAGTTAACCCAGCACCGTTTATTGAAAAGGCTAACCTTTCTTTACTGAACTACACAGTGTAGCCTTTGTCATAAATGAGATGATTGAATATGTGTGGGGTTCAATTTCATCGCTTAATTTCTCTATTCTTCCTCCAATGTTATACTACCTTAATTACAATAGATATATAATAGTCATTATATTTGGGAGTATAAATCCTCCAGTTTTTTTCTTTTTTTTTTTTCAGTTTTGTTTTTCTTAAGACTGCCTTGTCTATTCTTGCTTCTTTGCATTTCCAGTAAATTTTAGAACCAGCACCTATATTTCCACAATAAAATCTCCTGGGATTTTGATTGGGATTAGGTTGAAACTGTAGGTTAATTTAGGGAAAACGATATCTTTATGATATCCATTCTTCCAATCCAAGAACATGTCAGATCAAGCAAGGCAGTTAGGGTTCTTTCATTTCTTACAATCATATTTAGTAGCTACTTGTCCACTTTTAGTTATATTCCCAGTTAAATTTATCCCTAAATTTAGTTGACTTTAACCCTTTGATGTCATTGTCAATGGCATCATCTTTCGAATTTCATTTTGTTTTTCCCTGGTATATAGAAAAAAAACCTCTTGTACATCTTATTTCCAAAAATCTTACTAAATTCACTTGTTGATTCTAATAGTTTGTAGAGTCTTTTGAATAGTTTACGTACACAATCATGTCACCTGCAACTAATAAGCTTATTTCTTCCTTTTCAATCCTTATTTCTTTCTCTCACCTTATTGCACTTTCTAAGACCTCTAGAAACTGTTGAGTGGAAGTGTTGGTAGTAGACCTCAGAAGAGGAGTTGTGAATATTTCATCATTTAATATGATGTTTTCTATAGGTTTTTTTTAACAAATATATTTATCAAATTGAGAAAATTCCATTTTATTCCATGTTTACCAAGATTTTTAAAAATCATTAATGGCTCTTAAATTTTCTGAAATGCTTTCTCTGTATTTGTTGCAATGAGCATGATCTTTCCTTTTTTATTTTCTTGATAATGTGTGCTACCTTAATTGAGTGGTGAATACTAAGGTACCATTGTGTCTGTGAAATAAACTCCACTGGTCATGTGGTATTATCTTTTTTACATACAACTGGATTTTTTAAAGGGCTTTATTCAACTAGCAATAATCGCACCTAGGATAAACCTCATTGGCTACGATACTGCCACTGCACAAAGTTTTTTTAAGGGGCTTTATTAAGAATTTTGCATCTACATTCATGAGAAAGATTGACCGATAATTTTCTTTTCTTGTAATTTTCTTGTCAAGTTTAAGAATCAGGGTCATATTGGCCTCATATAAAGTAAGAAGGTATTCTTCTGTCTCTATTTTTTTTTTAAGATTTTATGTATTTATTTGTTGGGGAGGGAGAGAGAGAGAGAGAGAGAGAGAGAGAACAAGCAGGGGGAGCAGCAGGCAGAGGGAGAAGCAGACTCCCCACTGAGTAAGGAGCCCAATGCGGTACTCATGACCTGAGCCAAAGACAGATGCTTAACGGACTGAACCATCCAGGTGTCCCTCTTCTGTCTCCATTTTAAAACAGAATTTGTGAAAGACTTGTTTTGTTTCTTCCACAAATGTTTGTGAGAATTTACTTGTGTATCCACCAAACCTGGGTTTTCATTATGTAAAGTTGTTTATTCATGGACAATCTTTTTAATAAATATTACACTATTGAGGTTTTCTATTTATTCTCTAGCAGCTTTGGTTGGTTGTTATTTTTCAAAAATCTATCCATTTTATCCAAATTTATTGGCTCCAAATTCATAATAGTCTTCAGTGTATATGTGATGTCTACAAAATCCATAGTAATATCACCTTTTTAATAATTGATGCAGGTAATTTGTATTTACCTTTTTGTTACAATGGTGGAAAATAATAGGATAATAGTTAGCATTAAATAGTATTGGATTATTATATAGCATTAAATAATCCAGGATGATATACTCATTTCAAAATCCTAATTCAATTACATCTGGGAAAACTCTTTTTCCAAACGAGGTAACACTCACAGGTTTCAAGGATTATGACATGGATATGTCACTTTGGGCATCACCATCCAGCCCATTACGCCTTGGTTTGCAACAGTGTTACAATGAGGTGCAGTATTCTTTTTGTAGTATTCTTTATATTTATCATGCTTGTAGTGGGCTGAGTTCCTTAATCCGTGGCTTGATTTATTTAAAAAGTTTTGAATATTCTCAGCTATGATTTCTTCAAAAGTTTCTTCCATGCCATTCTATTCTCTCTTTCTGTGTTTCTAACATATTTTAGAGTTTCTGAGTATGCCTCACATGGAAAGTGCAGTACAACTAGCTTGTACCAGCTTGGCAAAGTCGATTGTTAAATATTCAGGGATTTTGTGATATTGCTATTAAATCATTGATCGCTTGAAATCAGCCATGGTGACAGGATTTATACCACAGCAGTAAATTGTATCATTGCAAATCAAGACTTTCTTCAGAGAGCTGGATTACAATACATGCGTGTTACACTGTTTGTTCTTTCCTTTCTTGTGTCTCTCTATGCTTCGACTTGGGGATTTTCTCTTTAATTTGTCTTCCAGTTTATTAATTCTATGTTTAGCTATGTCCCATCTCATAAAACCTATTTATTGAGTTCTTAATTTCAGATATTGTATTTTTTAGTTGTGTATGTCCATTTCACTTTTTTATAGATTACAAATCTCTGGTGAGATTTTTCCATCATTTCATCTCTTTGGCTATGTTTTCCTTTATTTTCCTAAAGATATTAATCATAGTTATTATAAATTCCTTGTCTGCAAACTTCAATATCTAGACTATCTCTGGCTCTACTCAGTTATCTCCTTTTCCCTTAATTATAGGCCTTATTTGTCTTGCCTGATTGTATGCGTAGTAGTTTTTCATGGTATGCCAAACTCTGTGTTTTCCTTTACCAAAAAGGGTTTTTCTCTTGTGTTCTACTAGCATACAGGAGGAGGGGCTGATCGCCTCAATCTAATTAAGTACTGACTGGGTTGGAAGTAAGTTTCAGTTTCAGTAAGACTCAGGTTAACCTCTGGTTTCCCTCTTTTCCTCAAGTTTTCCTGAACTGTTTATTGAGAGCCTGGTGAGTTTGCATCTCTTCAGCTCTAACAAACTGTGAATGATCCACCGCTACCTTTCCAAAGTTCTCAGCCCAGTTCTTCAGTCTCCTGCCTCTACATTTTAAAATCTAGCATATGTCTTGAAGGGGAGACCAGTAGTGCATTTAAGGCATGTCCCCTGGCATGGCATGTCTTTCTTTCCTAAGTATCATGAGACTGCAGGGGATTTCATTCTGCCTTAGAAGCTTTCAGCTTAGCTCTTCAGCCACCTGTACAGAACCAAAACTTGGCTAATGTCCTGTGAGGGAAACCAGAAATGCATTTAATGTGCTTCAGATTTCCTTTTTTCACTCCAGCCCTTCATGACCACTAAAAACTTTATACATTTCTCTTTCTATTAGCAGAGTCTTCTGCCTAGGCCACAACGGATCTGCAGCCCATGCCCAGAGCTGACAGATGACTTCAGAAAGAGAAGTGGCTATTGTTCATCCACCCACCTGAGAACAGTTCTTTCCTCTCTGGAATTTTAGTATCATAAGCTTGCTTTTTACAGCACTCTGATACTTTTAGAAATATATTTTTACTTTGTTTGGCTTTTGCAACAGAAACACTGGCCTGCCACTATCTGCTACATCTTACCTATTAGTAGAAGTCCCAACACCTAGTTTTTTTTTAAAAAACCCTCAGGCAATTCTTTTCTTTTTTTAAAGATTTTATTTATTTATTTGACAGAGAGAGAGAGAGAGATCACAAGTAGGCAGAGAGGCAGGCAGAGAGGCAGGCAGAGGGAGAGGGGGAAGCAGGCTCCCCGCTGAGCAGAGAACCTGATGCCAGGCTCGATCCCAGGACTGTGGGATCATGACCTGAGCTGAAGGCAGAGGCTTAACCCACTGAGCCACCCAGGCTTAACCCACTGAGCCACCCAGGCTTAACCCACTGAGCCACCCAGGCGCCCCTCCTCAAGCAATTCTAATAAGCAGCCAATCTAAAGCAACAATGACCTCATCAAGAAAAGTATTACAAGACTGAGGGTCTGAGCTGAGGTATCTATGAGGTACCTAGCCTTTCCCTTACCTCTACAAGATAAAAAGACCCACATTCATTATGCATTTCATGTTTTTTTATTAATATATAATGTATTATTTGCTCCAGAGGTACAGGTCTGTGAATCATCAGGCTTACACATTTCACAACACTCATGGAAAAAGTCCATAGGACAGCAAAGACATATTAACCATAGGTCACTCACTCTTAAGAAGTATTGCCAGAAGTCCAACCTTAAACTTCCATTTGTACATCATTGAACTGAACTGTATCACTTGCCCATTTCTATTTATAAGGAAGGCAAGGAAGTGTAATATTTGTTAATCTGAATACAATATCCCTCCAAGAAAACTGGGCTTCCTTTACTAAAGAAAAATAAGAGAATAGATATTAGGTGAGCAGCTAGCAATCTCTGCTACAGTTCCATTCTTAACACTTTTAGCTTCTTTCTTATCTAACTAATTCCTCTCTATAATTGCACATGAGAAAAATTATTTTCTGCTCCAAATACCTTATCAAGAGCCCAGAGAGTTTTTCCATTTTGTATTTGCATGCAAGAAGCATGACTTCCATTTCCGCAGTAATCCTTTATCAACGAGACAGGAATAATTTTACTGACATGTTTGTCATTCAGTTCTTTTCTCAAATAAGAACATTTCAAATTAAAAATTAATTTTCAAATGAAGAAAACAATCCCATTCACAATTACATCAAAAAGATTAAAACACTAGAAATAAATTTTTACCTGGGAGGTGAAAGACCTATACTCTGGAAACTATAAGAAATTGATGAAAGAAATTGAAGATGATATAAATAAATGCAAAGATATTCCATGCTCATGGATTGGAAGAACTATAATTTTTTAAATGTCCATATTACCCAAATCAATCTGAAGATCCAATGCGATCCCTATTAAAATCCCAATGGCATTTTTCACAGAACTAGAACAAATAATTCTAAAATTTATATGAAACTATAAAGGACCCTGAATAGCCAAAACAATCTTGAGAAAGACCAAAGCCAGAGATATCACTCCTTAATTTCAAAATATACTACAAACCTATAGTAATCAAAACAATATGGTACTGGAACAAAAACAGACACATAGATAAATGGAACAGAACAGAGAGCCCAGAAATAAACCCATATGCGGTCAATTAATTTTTGACAAAGGAGGCAAAAATGTACAATGGGGAAAGGACAGTCTCTTTAATGAATGATATTGGGAAAACTGGACATCTACATGCAAAAGAATAAAATTGTACCACTATCTCCCACCATATACAAAAAATTAACTCAAAATGGATTAAAATCTTGAATGTAAGACCTGAAACCATAAAACTCCTAGAGGAAAACTTAAGTGGTAAGCTCCTTGACTTTGGTCTTAACAATGTTCCTTTGGATCTGACTCCAAAGGCAAGGGGAACAAAAAGTAAAAATAAACAAATGGAACTATATCAAACTAAAAAGCTTCTGCACAGTGAAGGAAACCAACAAAGCAAAAAAGCAACCTACTGAATGGGAGAATATATTTAAAAATCATATATCTGATAAGACATTAATATCCAAAATATATAAATAACTCATACAACTCATTAACAACAAATAGCAATCTGATTAAAAAATGGGCAGAAGATCTGAATAGACATTTTTCCAAAGAAGACATACAGATGGCCAACAATCACATAAAATGATGCTTAATATCACTAATCATTGAGGAAAAACAAATCAAAACCACAATGAAATATCATCTTATAACGGCCAAAGTGGCTACTATCAAAAAGACAAGAAATAACAAGTGTTGGCAAGGTTGTGGAAAGAAGTAAAACTTTGTATACCCTTGGCGGGAATGTAAATTGTACAGCCCTATGGAAAACAGTATGGAGGTTCCTCAAAAAATTAAAAATAGAATGACCATGTGATTCAGGAATTCCACTACTGGGTATTTATTCAAAGAAAACAAAAACACTAACCTGAACAGATATTTTCATAGCAGCATTATTTACAATAGCCAAGATATGGCAACAACCTAAGTGTCCATCAATGGATGAATGGTTAAAGATGTGGTATGTGTGTTTAATATGATTTTATATACATATGCTGTATATTTATTTTTAAATACATATATATTTATACATATATAAATATATTTCTTTTATAGAACATATATTTATAGATGTTATTATTTTATATATAAATATATTTTTATATATATAATGGAATACTACCCAGCCATAAGAAAGAATGAAATCTTACCATTTGCAACAACATGAATGGACCTTTAGGGTATCATGCTAAGTGAAATAAGTAAGACAATGAAAAATACTGTAGGATTTCACTTATAAAATAACAAAACAAGCAAAACAGAAATAAAAAAAACCCAGACTCTTATACAGAAACTCGATTATAGTGGTTGCCAGAGAGTCAGAGGGCTTGGGGACAGGGGCAAAAATGGATGAAGGGGATCAAGAAACACAAATGTCCAGTTATAAAATAAATAAGTCATGGAAATATAATGTAAGGCATGGGGAATATAGTCGATAATATTGTGTTATCGTTATATGGTGACAGATGATAACTAGCCTTGTGGTAATCATTTTGCAATGTATACAAATGTTGAGTTCCTATGTTACACACCTGAAACGAATATATTATATGTCAATTATAACTCAATAAAAAACATTTTTCATTCAATAACTTCTTTACTGATCTCTGAAGCCCGACCTTTTGTTACAGATCTCTGTCAAACTATTAAGGAATCAGGCTTTCAAAGCAAGCTTTTAAAAATACGTTTTGGGGCACCTGGGTGGCTCAGTAGGTTGAGCAACTGACTCTTGATTTGGCTCAAGCCATGATCCAGAGTTGTGGGATCAAGTCCCCGCCATGGGCTCTGTGCTGGGCATGGAGCCTGCTCAGGATTCTCTCTCTCTGTCTCTCCACCACAGCTCATGCTCTCTTTCTCTCTCTCACTTTCTCGCTAAAGATAAAAAATAAATAAAAAATAATAAATAATAAAAATATGTTTTAATGCTATACATTGTTTCAAAATAGCTTTGTACTGGAGTGCCTGGGTGGCACAGTTGGTTAAAGCATCTGACTCTTGGTTTCAGCTCAGGTCATGATCTCAGGGTCATGGGATTAAGCCCCCCATACCAGGCTCTACGCCCTGCATCAGGCTCTGCGCTGAGTTCAGAGGCTGCTTAAGACTCTCTCCTTCTCCCTCTGCCCCTTGCCTCTGCTCATTCTCTCTCTCTCTCAAAATAAATAAAGAAATCTTTAAAAAATAAACAAGTAAATAAATAAATAATAAAATACCTTTGTACTCTCACATGACAAAAAGTTAATGATCATAAAGAAAAGATCATAACTTGGGATCTTTCTTAATTAGAGAAAACAAAAATATGTTAATAACGATGATTAGCTATTTTCTGTATCTTCGGTAAAAGAGAGAAGACGCTTAAGTCTTAGTAGGTTGGGTTGGTTGTTAACACCACAAAACCTATGAAGGAGTGAGATATATTACCATGGAAATTAACTGAGTCAACTTCAAGCATGTCAAAACAGAGTAGAAAAATTCTTTTTGGATACGATTCTATTTAGAGGATGAAAGAAACACTAAATGACCATTGTAACTCTTTGAGATTTTATGAATAATATGTAAATATAGCTTAAAGACATCTGACAAATATAGACATTGATTATGAAAAGATCTAATTTTAGATTATAATAAAACCCCAGGTACTTTCCATGATATTCTGCAGGCAGCAGTTAGAAGGCAAGTGATATAAAAGTACTAGATATCATTGCTAGTATTTTCATGGTAAGGAGAAAATCAATCACTAACTTCTCCTTTTGGTCAGTTCAGAGTAGATACGTAGGATTAGGGAAACTAGTTGGAGCAAAGGGGGAAAGAGAAGGAAAGAAATCACATATTTGCCACCAATTAAAAAGGTGCTACTTTGTTAACAGTTGCTCCTGTTTAGGGAGGAAATTTTTCACTGCTCTGATTCTGTCGTCATGGCAATGAAAATTGAGGTCTATTTCTTCCCAGCTCTGAAATTCCATACAGCAATGATTCGCTAAAGTACAAGACAACTCTGGAAGGATAGGCACTGTGTAGGAGGAAGTAACAATTGTTGAAACCCTAGGTAACAGGCACTTTGCATCATCTTATTTAATTTTGACATGAATACTGGGAAGTATCTTCAATTTTCAAAGGGGTAAACCAAAGTCCATAAAGCATCACGACCAAGAATATATAAGTAAGTGAAGTTGGAATTCAGGTGTTTCTGACTTTAGAGCTCATGCTCTCTCACAGGTCTTCCAGACCAAAAAAGGCAGAGACTATAGCTTTTAACCCTAGGCTCTCAGCGTGAATTTCAAACGTATTTTTCTTACTCTTTTGAAAATTGAAAGCAAAAATAAATTGATCCCTAATAGAAGGAGCTAACCTCTTTTCCTGAGATTCAGCCTGTAGGATTACTGTATTTATATCCATGCCTGAAATAACATGTTGCAATATTGTTCTAGATATAAAACTGGTACATATTTGGAATACTTAAGGGAAAAAATATAAAGTGATGGGAGATGAACTGGTAAAGCAAGCATACCCAAATAACAACTGGCTTTTTAATTGTCCCACAGTACCTTCCTGGACAGCTAAGAATCATATTGTCTGAAGTATCAGTAGCATCCAAGTATCTATCTTTCTTGGTATAGAGTATAGGTGCCTTTTGGGATGCAGGGCTTGGCTCTTTTCTGCCTTTGTTTCTTTTTGGTTTGGGGGTTTGATTTTTTAATTTTTGCTGAGAGGAGACAGAGAGGTATAGATGCAGCTGTGGAATAAAGACAGGAGGAAACTGGGGACAGTGATGGGAACGCTATGCCCATTTTTCTCCTTTCTCATCAGTACGTGGCTGTACTGATGGATGAGTTCAAGTTCCTCTGAGAGCAGTTGTAGGGCAAAGGCCAAGGAAGTATATTTATGAAAGACTGCAGGAGGCTCTGAACACAACAGAGCCACCTTCTGTCTAGGTGACCAAATGCATACAGAATCAGAGAGACTCCTCTCCCTTTCCCCCAACCCCACCAGGAAACACAGCCTTGGCAGAGAGCAGGTCGAAGGCAGCAGTGCCCAGCAGAGAAGCATCCTCAAACAAAAGCTCTTTGCCAGGGGAAGGTACCTCTCTTGTGGTTTGTAGTCACGGGGTTACACCAGAGGAAAAGAGCGCAGACATAATTATTTATGAGCATATGTGAAACATCAGAATTGTGGAGGCTGCTTGAAACAGCTGGGGGAAACCTTTGAGAGGGAGATGAGGTCTCACAAGAAGAGGAGACTAAGGAACAGGCTGGGCATAAATGTCCCATGGTCACAGTCGTAGTCACAGCTGGGCTAAGCCTTGGATGTCTGGCTTACATGTTTTCCAGACAGAAAATATTTACACTAAGGAGGGGTGCCTGGCTGGCTCAGTCAACGGAGCATTTGGTCTTGATCTCGGGGTTGTGAGTTTGAGCCCCACGTTGAGTGTACAGATTGCTTAAAAATAAAATCTTAAAAAAGATTTTACACTAAGGAAAAAAGTCCTTGAAGGAGATAGGGATACATCATGTATCACAGCAGTTGCAATCTTCACATTATTTGACAAAAGGTGATCCTGCGATGGCTAAAAGAAAAAGACACTCAGGAGGAGGGCTCACGAGTGAGGATACTCATTTGACTGAGGGAGTATGGTATATTCACCGTGTATCTTACCTGTGGGATATTGTAGGTCCTGGAAATTTAAACCCAATTATTTGGCACAACTATCAATGTACAGGTAGTCACGCTGATTTATTTCATTTACTGTTGAAGTTGAGGAATTTGAGTTCTATTTCTAAGGAATGTTATGTCTGATGCCTCCTTTAAGCTCCAAAAATCTCAAAACATGTAAAGATTGGTCACATAAGTCATCACAGCCAGTGCAGGAACCCCCTTCTTTGTCTGTTGATTCCGAGGCAGGAGGAGCCCAAAGTTGATAGGTGACTATGTCAACTTCAAGTTCAATGAAGTAATTGTGTGCCCTTGGTGGAACCTAAAGGTATACGGCCAGGAAACAAAAATTTTGTATGTCACTAAGGGAGATACTGAGAAGAGGCAGTAGCGTTTTCACATCTTGATTCTTGGGCCCATGAATCCTGGCTGTGGAAGGAACAGTAACAAATATTATACACTAAATTTAGAATACATACTGCATCCAGCAGGATGCTGTCTCAGTTCTGCAAAGTATTTCTATGTACCTGGCACCACAGCTGGTTATTCAGAGAGGCATTCACCTATTATCTTAAGCCAGCTTCTTGGAATGATGGAGAACATGAAAAGACCAGGGAATTCCATGGCCATGGGCCCATTGTTATGGGTTCATTGCTGCACTTCATTTGCCATGTAATTACTTTCTTGGTTGGAAGTGATGCTATGTGGAATAACATAACAAATTATAAATCTATGTATGGTAGTTCTGGTGGAAGCATTTGTGTACAGAGAAGGAAAATCCATGTTAAGAATAAGTTTAGGGGTGCCTGGATGGCTCAGTGGTTTAAGGCCTCTGCGTTCGGGTCAGGTCATGATCTCAGGGTCCTGGGATCGAGCCCCGCATTGGGCTCTCTGCTCAGCAGGGAGCCTGCTTCCCCCTCTCTCTCTGCCTGCCTCTCTGCCTACTTGTGATCTCTCTCTCTCTGTCAAATAAATAAATAAAATCTTTAAAAAAAAAAAAAAGAATAAGTTTATAGTTTAGTAAGGACAAAGTGATGCATTTTCCATGATGAAAGCTGCCCAATGTAATCAACCTGCCAATGGGCAATCAACTGATCACCCCAGGAAATGACGCCATAAGGGAGGCCCAATGTTGGTCTCAGCTTCTGGTAGTTTGGTCACTGAGCAGTGCCTATAGCCAGGCTGGCCTTGATGAGTGCTCTTCTATTTTGCCAAGTCCATGCATAACCTCAGTCCCTGCTACCACGGCCACTGGTTCATGAGTCCACTGAGCAATGACAGGAGTGGCTGGGGAAAGAGGCTGACTGGTATCCACAGAACAGGTCATTCTATCCACTGGATTATTAAAATCCTCTTCTGCCAAGATTACCCTCTGGTGAGGATTCCCATAGGACACTAACATCTGCACACTTTTTCCCATTCTCATCCGTCTTCCCCAGACTTCCTTGTTACCACTTTTCTAACCAGGTTCCTCCTCAGTCCCTGACCATCCAGCCGCACCATTGGCCACAGCCCATGAATCAGTATGCAGTCACACATCTGGCCATTTCTCCTTCCAAGCAAAGGAAACAACCAGGTGCACTGCTCATAGTTTAACCCACTTGGAGGATTTCCCTTCACCACTTGCTTTCGGGGATGTCCCAGAGAGGGGCCATATATAGTATGGCAGGTGTCCATTTTGGGTTGGTGCCTGCATATCACACAGAAACATCCATAAAACCAGGCTTGAGTTTTCTCTTGCTCAGTCAACTGGTCATAGAGAACTCCTCACAAGGCTGTAAGAACAGGCTGGGAAAGAGAAGGTAATAAAGCAGGAGAAGAGATCATCGGCATTTGGACCACTTTCTCATGCAATGTACTTGTGCCTTCAGGATCGATTTCATACTTACAGGGCTCAAGCCCAATCTCACATATACCACTAACCTTTGCAGGCAGGAGGGTAAAGGCTGCTTCTACTAACAAACAACAAAAACAACAACAACAAAGCCTCTTAAATTTAGGGGTCCAAGTTCCCTCATCTTCAGTGGAATCTACCATATGTTCTTAATCCCATTCCATTCCAGGAAAGATCTATTTTTAACAGAATAGACACTGCAGGGTTGGAAATTCAATTTGTGTCATAATTTAGCCACTTGCAAAAGGAAACTCGGGGTTTGGTTTTAGAAAGTCTTGGCCTTGCAGCTAAAGGAAATAAGGACTTCTTTCAGGAAAGTTATAGAAGCTTTCAGGTCATTATGTGTAACTTGAACTGGGAATTTGAAGCCCTGAACTCATCATTTTTGTCCCCTACTTTTCCCAGTGCAGTTGAAAACAACCAACCAATCCCATTAAATTCCTTATTTTGACTAAAATGTACTGAGGTTGCTAATATTTGATGACCCAGAGCCCTGCCCTCTATAGTTGATTACGGGTATCTAAATATGATAATTTTATTAACATTATTGCCTCTTCATGCCACTGGAAATAGAGTCTGTCATTAGTGCTTTTAAATCTAATCAGAGAACCAATTCCATAAAATGCAAAAATCAATTCAGAGAACTCATCCTTAAGATTCGGTTCCTCTGGGGGCACCTGGATAGCTCAGTAGGTTAAGCGTCTTACTCTTAATTTGGGCTCGGGTCATGATCTCAGAGTCCTGGGATGGAGCCCCACGTCAGACTGCACTCTCAGCAGGGCAGGAAGCCTGCTTAAGATTCTCTCTTTCCCTCTGCCCCTCCCTCTGCTCAGCTCTCTCTCTCTCTAAAATAAATTAATCTTTAAAAAAAAAAAAAGATTCTGTTCCTCTGGAGCCATAGCTTCTGGTACCAACTTCTATACTGGTCCACCATTCAACTGGAGAACCAGTAGGCTACACACACACACACACACACACACACACACACACACACACAGATCTAGGTCTAGATATAGGTCTATATGTAGATACACATATAGATGTAGACATGGAAGGATTTATTGCATGGAACTGGCTTGCCCCAGAGTCGGGGCTGGCTCAGCAATTCTGAAGTCCACAGGGCCCACACACTGGAAGGGAAGATCATGAGCATGCTGGAGCTTCATGGGCACAAGGTAAAGGTCATCGTTCATAGTTAGGCATCTCTGCACTCAGAGAAGGCCCAACCCTCTTTTAAAGGCCTTCCAATGATTAAGTCAGGCCCACCCAGCATAATCTCCCTGATTAAAGTCAACTAATTAGAGGACTTCAATCATATCTGCCAAATCACTTCTCAGCAGCACCTAACTTAGTGTCTGCTTGAATAACTTGGAAGAGGTGTATGTTGCTACCATCCTCCAACTCTCACATTCTAACTAGAAAAATACTAGAAATGGAATTACAGGGACTTTAGTTCAGCTTAGTCGAGTTGAGATGTCAAAAGTTACTGCAGGAGCTACCAGAGGAATTTAAGCGGGAAAGTAACACATTTGGTTATATTTGTGAAAGAATACTCCAGCAGCAGCATAGAAAATTGATTGGCAATTGGGCAGGAAAACAGGAGTTTCGGCTCGGTACCATCGTAATTCAGGCTAGATTTGAGCAAGGCCTGAAGCAAGGCAATGACAATAGAAAGGAGAGGTCGGGATGGGTCAACAGAGAGACTCTATAGAAATGAATGATTCAATGTGAGAAGTGATAGAGGATTTCCTGGCAACCAAGTCAATGTTGGTACCAATCACAGAGATAAGCAGCATAGAAAAAAGCTCAGACTTGGGGAAAAAATCAATAAATTTGCCTTTATACCTATTTAATGTGCCTACGAGGTACCCAGGTGGAGTAAAGATTTCCGTACAAATCTGTAGTTCAGAGAGGTGACAGCTGCAGAGTGGGAGGCAGGAGTATATGCTTGGACAGAAGTCATGGTGAGAACAAGATTGTCCAGAGCAAGTAGAGGGGATGAGAAGCTGAGGAGAGTGCTTGGCTCACAACCCTGTCATGGCTGAGGTCACAACCCAGTTTTCTATTGATGCTGCACAAATTACCATACTTTTGGTGGCTTAACCAATACAAATTTATTAAATCTATTAACCTACAGTTCTAGAGGTCAGAAGTCCACAATGGATCTAGAATCCAGGTGTTGGCAGGGGGCTTTTCCAGCTTCTAGAGGCTGTCTGCACTCCTTGCTTTGTGACCCTCTGTCTCCAACAGCGGGTTGAGACTTTTCCATGTCTTCATCCCTCTCCTGCCTCCCTCTTCCAATTTTGTGAGGACTCTTGTGACTACACTGGGCCCACAAACATAATCCAGGATGCTCTTCCTATTTTAAGGTCAGCTGATTAGCAAGTTTAATTCCATGGACAACCTTAATTCCCTTTTGGCATGTGACCCAACATATTCACAGGTTCTGAAGACCAGGACTTAGATGTTTTGGGGGCCATTAGTCTGCCTACCACATCTTCCCAGCTCACTCATCACACGTTACTATCTTGGCCATTTCTATTTCTTCTGCTGACTCCTCCTCTGCTCAACTTTAAATGGTAAATATTCTCTTTTCCATCTTCAAGTGATTTTATCCATTCCCATGGCTCTATATGCCATTTAAATGCATTTCTTCTGTTAGAATGTTCTTCTGCTTTTCACACTAATTTTGGTTTCTCCTTCAAGAGGTCTTCCCTATGCACTACATCTATAGTGGGTCCCCCATCATTCACTCTATTTCTTTATGGCGCTAATCATAATTTGAAACTGTTTGTTTGCTTGTTTACCAAAGATTTCCCCAATTAGAATTAAGCTCCAGGAAGGCAAAGGCCTTATCAATGTTATATTCAATTGTACTTATCCCAGTACCTAGTACAGAGCCTAGTGCATAGTAGGCACTCAAAAAACTGTGTAGAATGAAATCAATCAATAAATGAAAGCATAAGCAGATGAGAGAAAGAAGAGCCTTTAAAGGAGGCTATGATACAAAGATCAGAGAACTAGAAAGAAAACCAGGAGAGAAAAATGTCTCAGAAGCCACAGCTGAAGGAGTGAATTGTCAAAAGATTAAATAACATAAAAAGGTTAAGAAAGATCAGGAGAAAAAATCCCATTGAATCCTAGACACTTGAGAAATTCCAATATTAAAGACAAGTCTGATTGCAGTGGACTAAGGAGTATATAGGAAATGAGAAAGTAAAGAAACATAAGCTCTTCTGAAGTGTCTGGGTGGCTCAGTATGTTGGGCGTCTGACTCTTGGCTTGAGCTCAGGTCATGATTTCAGGGGCATGAAATTGAGCCCTGCATCGGGCTCCATGCTTGGCACAGAGTCTTCTTGAGAGATTCTGCCTCTCCCTCCGCCCCTCCCCCCACTCATGTGTGTGCTCTCTCTGTAGAATAAATAAGTAAAAATCTTAAAAAAAAAAAAAAAAGAAAGAAGGAAGGAAAGAAAGAAACATAAGGAAGAAAGGTATAATTTGCAGGTGTTAGAGGAGAAAATTGAGGAGGAACCTGATGTTGATTTTCTCCACTGAAAAAAAAGGACAAGGTCAAAAGGTCAAATTCTTGGAGTAAGAGATGAGATGCTGGGTATGGTTTGAGAAGAGAAGTAAAAATGTATAACAGCTATTGAAGGTATAATGGAAGTGGAACAAACCAACAGTTAAAAGGCTCAAATCAGGATGAAAATGCTTTGCTTTCCTTCAGTGCTGTAATCACAGTAAAGTTCAGCCTTGAGCATAGAGGAAATGCAACAATTCACAATCCCCCTGGGAGAAAATGATACAACGTTTAACTTCTGATCTCTGCAAATCATAGCACTGTAGGAAGGAGGTTAGGCCTAAGTCACAAGGCAAACGGTCAATACTCGTAGTCTTCTGGTAATGCATTTAAACCATGAGGATAATGCCACCACAGAGGCCTAAGAGACCAAGGAAGCACAAAGGACAAATTATCATTACATTGTCAAGAACGTGGAGAGAGTCTGAGAAGTTCCAGAGAGGAGGTAACAATGTGAGCTGGGACTTAAGGAGTCAGTTCCCCAGTCAGGTGAATTTAGATTCCAATTACCATTCGGCAAGAGTCTTCCTTCTTTGTGCCAGGCACAATCTACTCCTCACCACACCTTAGTAAGAAGAATTACATTCATTGCACAAAGGTTAAGTAACATATACAAGGGACACAATTAACCCTTGTAGAAATAGTGAGGAATTGATACAAGTCTGGAATTGATACAATGCTCTTTCCACTCTCCCATACTGCCTATTATAACATGAAAAGGTTATAACACTTGGTCTGAAAGCAGCCTATCAGAAATAAACCATGAATACAACAGATGCAGAAACACTAATACTGCCTATATTTTTCTACTGCATGCTACTAGTCAACTTTGTATATTCTGAGAAATGATGTAGGATTCAGAGATACTTCTGTTTCTGGCCCTGTCAAAGCAGTTGGTGCCCACGTGTCCTGTTCCCTACATCAGTGGAGCCCAGCCACTTCTGAGAAAGACTCAGGAGTCTTTGAGCTGACCAAGGGAGCGACTACCTACTGATGGATACCCTCTCAAAGGAAACATACAAGAAAACATGAAGACTGACTGATAGTTATGGTCAACACAACGCCACAGTCTGAGAAATCTGTTAAGACTGGGGCCATAGATCAACCCTTATCTGAAAAACAAGGCTCACAGGGCAAAAGTTCTATTAGAGACCCAGAGTATCAAATTCAACTACATAAACTGAATGGCTCACCCCCTATCGAAAATTCAAAACTAAGAATACAGAATTTATAAACAAGATGCCGTAGGCTAACATGTCACTTGCCATAGATTCAACTTACCTGCATCAAAGAGTGAAGACAGCTGTAGACAGTCCCCTGTATTAGAGAGGCACGTGGCTTTCCCCTGAGAAAACCTTCTGGTATGAATTTGAACTGAAGTGGGTTGGAGAGACTTGCTCTGGTTCACAGGAAAACCCACAGTACAGGCCTCAGGGTTTGGGGGACACTTGTGGGGCTCATAACCCCTGAGTTTGAATTCATCACCATGTCCTTTCGGAGTTCTCTGGAGAGAACACTGCTCCAGGCACATTAGATGTGGGAAAGGATGATCCTAATAGCTTGCCAAGCCCAAAGATTCTGGAGGATTTTTAAGAGCTCAGAACACAGGCTTACCAGTATGGATCCAAGAGCTCAGTAACAGACCACCGTCAGGCTGCACAAAGTACACTACTTCTCTGGCCTCTCTGGGCGACCCTGCCACAAAAGATTCCAACGGGTGATATATCTAATAATGGTCACTTCAATCTGCCAAGAAGTAAAAGCTAAAACAAAATGGTAAAGGGGAACCTAGTTAGATACTTTCCTTGGTGTTTTACATGTTATCTCATTGAATCCTCCCAATTTTGAGGTATATATACAGTATTTTTATATTAGCGATAACCATCAGTTCCTCTCACACCCCATCTTTGAGAAGCTATGTCCTAGTTTGGAGACTTAGGGGTTACATTCAATCCCTCTCCCCTCCCCCAGTAAGCAACCCAGAGTCACCACAAATCAGAAAATGTAAATCTTTCTAAAAAACAGCCTTATCGAGACATAATTCATCTGTCATATAATTTGCCCGTTTAAAATGTGCAATTAAAAAATAAAGTGTATAATTCGATGGTTTTTAAAAAGTCACAGAGTTGTACAACCACCACCATACATTTTAGAATATTTTCATCCCTCCAAAAGAAACCCCATACTCATTAACAGTCACTCCCATTTCCTGCCCCCAACCCCTACCCATCTCAACCCCTACCCCAACCCCTACCCATCTCAACCACTAATCTACTTTCTCCCTCTGTGTAAATTTTCCTATTCTGGACATTTCATATATATAGAATTGTACCATCTTTTGTGACTGTTTTTTTTCACTTAGTATAGTGTGTATCAGAACTTCATTCCTTTTATGGCTAATAGTATTCCATTATATGGCTGGACCATATTTTGTTTATCCATTCATCAGTTGATGGGCATGTGGCTTGTTTCCACTTTGGGCTATTATGAATAATGCTGCTATGAACATTCGACATAAGTGTTTGTGTGAACACATATTTTCATTTCTTTTTGATATATAGCTGGTAGTAGAAATGCTGAGTCATATAGTAACTTTATATCGAAACTTTAGAGGAAGTGCCAGACTATTTCTAAAGTGGCTGTACCATTTTACACTCTCCCTAACAGTATCTGAAGGTTTCAGTTGTTCCACGTACTAACCAACATTTACTACCTCTCTTTGATTCTAGCTATTCTAGTATGTATGAAGTAGTATTTCATTGCAGTTTTAACTTTCATTTCTGATTCCTAATAATATGGAGCATCTCTTCATGTGCTTATTAGCTATGTGTATATCTTCTTTGGAGAAATGTCTATTTTAATCCTTGGCCCATTTTTAAATTGGGTTGTTTATTTGAGACTTCTCGAGACTTTCTGTCTTGAGTTATAGGAATCCTTTATGTATTCTGGATATTAGACCCTTATCAGATAAATTATTTGCAAATATTTTCTCCCATTCTATGGGTTGTCTTTTCACTCTTTTGATAGTGTCCTTTCATGTCCAAACATTTTTAGTTTTGATGTAATCCAATTTATTTGCTTTTTCTTTACTTGCCTGTGCTTTTAGTATATTTATGAAAGCATTCCCTAATTTGAAGCCATAAAGATTTAGATCTATTTTTCTTTCTGAGAGTTTTATAGTTCTAGTTCTTATGTTTATGTCTTTCATCCATTTTGAATTAATTTTTGTATTTAGTGTGAGGTAAAGCTGCAACTTCATTCTTTAACATATGGATATCCAGTTGTCCCAGCACCATTGTTGAAAAGACTATTCTTTTCACATTGAACGTTCTTGCATCTTTATAAAAAATAAGTTGATCATAGATGTATGGATTATTTCTGGACTCACAATTCTATTCCATTGAATATATAGGTCTGATCTCATGCCAGAACCACACTGTCTTGATTTCTGCATCTTTGTAGTAAATTTTGAAGTCAGGAAGAATGAGCTTTTCCACATTGTTTTTCATGATTGCTTTAGCTATCCTGTGTCTCTGGGATTTCTATATGAATTTTAGGATCAGCTTGTCAATTTCTGGGGAAAAAAAAAATCTCCACATACAGCTGGAATGATGATAGGGACTGTGTAGAATCTCTAGACCAGTTTGGGGAGTATTGCCATCTTAACTATATTAAGTTTTTTGATCTGCAAAAAACAGACGTCCATCTATTTATTTAGGTCCTCTTTAACTTCTTCAGGAAATACAAATCTTGCACAGGAATCATAAATGAGAGACTTCAGGAGAACACGTAGAGAAAAGAAAAAGCTGCCTAAAAACTTTTCAATTTCCATAGGGCTGAACTATAGTTAGTGCATATATATTCCATGAAATTCCTTTGTTTCCTTGTAGCAAATCTTCTATGCTTAATCTGGCTCGAATGGGTTTCTACTCTGGGTAATCAAATGACCCTAGGCTAAGACATTAACTATCAAGATCCGGAAGACTTTGGAAAGTTCAGAAAGGGTCTAAATATTAGAGCACTGGTAAATGGCACAGTTGAAGCTGACTCCAAAATCCATGTTTTTCCCTTTACCATCCTTTGAATCTTTGGATTTAATTGTTTCCCAATGTACCTTTAAGAGTTAGGCCAAAGGGCAGACCTACTAAGCAACTATGTATCAAATTGCACATCTACCTTCTTAAGTAATTTTCCTTAAATGGCACTTCTAATTTTACATTTGGCTAACTATGCTTATTCTTATCTTTCAGCTCTAACCCCTAGAAGTTTCCCTTTTTATGATTTTTCTATGCTCAGTGGTTGAAGCTTTGATTCTTTACACTCTGAGGATTATGGGAGAAATTGCTTTATTCTTGAATATTATGCTTCTATTAATATATCCCAACGTCACGTTGACTTTTAATAATAGCACAATTCCATGGTACCTCTCATCTTGCTCCAAAAAATTATGGACATTTGCAAACTTCAGCTTTATACCAATCAATATGACAGTGTGGAAAAAAGGAAATGCTATCTACACAGTTTCAGCAGACAGATTTTCTTCTCTTCTTTCTTAATAACAGTGGGAAGTCTTCTCCAGTAACAAATAACATGGGAGAGACAAAGCCCAGAGAGGAGGGGCAGAAGCTGGAGATGGTGTATTTTTAGTCATTTGATTAAATTATGGAGATGTGAAGTTGATAATTTATTGAAGGGGTACAGGGAAGTCTATGTAAATGTTTGCAGATGAATAATTAATGTGACTTTCCGACATCACTAGGCCTTTAATTAAAGCCACTGTGAAACAAAGAAAGAACCAAAGAGCATATTATTACAGCAACTAATTGTAACTTTCCTATCCTAAGTAACATTTGAGAGTCCATGCTTAATTTGCATCTTTAAAGGAAGATAGACCATACCTAGGGTGACAGGTTTTTTTTCTTTTAATTTCAGTTTAACTACTTCCCTGTAGACCAAAAATCTATTCATATATTTATGAATTCCCTTCTACTAAAATTTTACCCAGGAAGTTTTCTGTTTTATTTATTGGTTTTGCCTTTTTTAGATGTTCCATTAATTTTCATTTTAAGGCAATATATTGATGCCTCTCAACAACTTAAAAAGTAAAATGAATACTCAATTTTTTTTGAACATTTATCACTAAAATGTTGTTTCACCTGCTATTGACAACATTTGATAGAGCATCTGCTTGCCCACCGGGTGCTCCCTGTCCCTTTCAAGTCTTATTCTTTTTTTAAAAAAGATTTATTTATTTATTTGAGAGAGAAGGAAAGAGCACGAGTAGGAGAGGCAGTGGAAAGGGAGAGAGTCTCAAGCAGACTCCACGCTGAGCCAGATTTGGGGCTTAATCTGTCCACCCTGAGATCACGACCTGAGCCAAAACCAAGAGTAGGAGGCTTAACTGACTGCGCCTCCCATGTGCCCCTCATGTCTTATTCTTTACTGTATCTTTCTCACTCACTTTTTAGCCTCAGTGCCTTTATCTCGGCTGTTTTGATTTTGCTCATTTCGATTCTCTTTTCTCTGTCTCCTTCTCTTCTATCTTTGCCTCTATCTTTCTCATCTGCTTCTATTTCTCCTCATAACCTTCTCCTTTGCTTCTCTCCCCTCTCCTCTTTATTTTTGTTAAAGATTATATTTATTTATTTGAGAGAGGGAGCACAAGTAGGCAGAGCGGCAGGCAGAGGGAGAGGGAGAAGCAGGCTCCCTGCTGAGCAAGGGAGCCTGATGTGGGACTCAATCCCAGGACCCTGAGATCATGGCCTGAGCCAGAGGCAGACACTGAACCGACTGAGCCCCACCCAGGTGCCCCAGCCCCTCTCCTCTTTCTTGCCACTTGTTCTCATGTATTCCTTTTCCTAGACTACCTCTTTGTACCTTACTCAACCTCTATTCTCATTATCATGACAATAATACTTGGAGGAACACTGAATCCCCAAGAGCTGGGGTGTTCCGTGCCAACTCCAAAGAGACACTCCTTTGGTAGAGCATTTTATAAATATTAGGGACACACTAAATATATATAAAGAACTGTACGATGCCCTACAGTTCTTTTAAAAATCTATTTTCTACTGTACACTGGGTTGGAAGTCAGGAGTTCCAGTTCTGGTTTTTAACTTTTACAAACTGTATGCCTCAGGCAAAGCACTTTAACCTTGGGGAGTTTCTATGTCCCCTTTTACAAAGTGAGAGTTCTTTGGGCTCTCTAAAGTCCCTTTCGGCTTTATAATGCTGTTGCTTATCCATACATACTTGTGGAAGGAAGTGGGAAGATCCAATTCTTAGGCCTTCCATAGGCATTTGCTTCGTGGTTCAAATAAATCTGTGTCTGGTGGCATTTTAGGCAGCAAGGGAAGATGTTTGAGGGTAAGAGGCTTCCCCTTATAAGAACACTCTTGGTCTGTGCTGCTGAGGCAAGCTCTGAAAATGGAAGATAGGGAATAAAAAGGAGAGAATTTGAGGTCACAGTCCCAATTAAGATTGAGGGGCTCCAACAAGAGAAATTGTAAAGCATGACCTCTTGCTTCCTCCTACATTATGGGTCATGGAATCACCATCTAGAGTTCAGGGCAACTTCCTGCTTCGTCCAGTCTGCCCATATTTAGCACCAACCCTGGAGCAGCCAAGCTGGCCTGTGAAAATGCCTGCCACTTGTAATTATGTATATGAGCTACTCGTTTTATTTATCTAACCCTCAATTAAATGTTGTCACTTACAAAAAAAAATAAACATATTATAAGGTATAAATAAAAATTAATAAGTAAGAAATAGTGGTAAAGTAAAAGTTAGATGAAGTGTGAGGTTAAGGCAGATAATATATGCAATAATATCCTCCAAATTTACTATGGGTCAGCCATAAATATGGCTCTGAGCTTCTCGGCAGGCAATGCAAAGAGGAACATAATCAGTTTTAAAATACAGAGTCCTTAAAAGGTAAACAAAACAAGAGTTTAGGAGCAGCCTAACTATTCCAGGTACCAAGAACAGAGAGAAATTTCTTCCATGAGTACTCATACAGAATATAATATATAATGTATTAAATCATATCCTCAAAAGCATTTTTACAGTTAACACAATAATATATTTTATGGGGATATGCCTAATCTATCCTTCAACAGATGTATACTTTAATGCCAAAGTTCAAAGCTTACCACTTATCCTTAAATTTTATGAAGCATAATAGTAATCATGTCCATCATTAAATATTTCAGATTAATTGATGTCACTATAGGTGTCATTGATTAAAACACGAAATTCTGTTCATCTACATTTCATTTTCTGAGTTTGTCTGTTTAAATATTTATAGCAATAAAGAACTAAATTTTACTGAAATCCTAAAAAAAGGTTCTGGGAGGCATGATTAACTTTCTCTGAAAACATCAACTTAGCATGCTTCTGTGACTAAAACTACACAGAAAAGCAGAGTTTTCAGAAATAAAACAAATAAACAAACAACCGATCATGTCTCAAAGGGGGTATAAAAAAAGAGAGAAAGAGAGAGGGAAGCAAGCCATAAGGCTCTTAACTATAGAGGGGCACATGGGTGGCTCAGTCAGTGAAGTGTCTGCCTTTGGCTCAGGTCATGATCCCAGGGTCCTAGGATTGAGCCCCACATCAGGCTCCCTGCTCAACAGGGAGTCTGCTTCTCCCTCTCCCTCTGCTGCTCCCCTCTGTTCCTGCTCTCTCGTGCGTGCGTGGTCTCTCTCTCAAATAAATAAAATCTTTAAAAAAAGAGAGAGAGAGAGAGACTCTTAACTATAGAGAACAAACTGAGGGTTGCTGGAGGGGAGGTGAGTGGGGGATGGGCTAGATGGGAGATGGGGATTAAGGAGGGCGCTTGTGATGAGTGCTGGGTATTGTATGCAAGTGACGAATCACTAAATTTTACACCTGAAACCAATTTTACCATATATGTTAACTAACTAGAATTTAAATAAAAACTTGAAATTTAAAAAGAAACAAATTAGGAAAGACTAGTACCAGGTAAGGGTTATACAGCTTCAAAATCAACCGTTAGGGTTATGTTTTTAAGACAAAGCTATAATCAAGCAGCCTAAATTGACAATTTAAATACAAATGTAGCACGATATGCTATGTATTCTTTCATTGATTGCCCCCAGTTAGCTTCATGGACTATTTCCATTTAGTTTATTCCCAATTCCTTGGTCTGTTCAGGTTGCTAAAACAAAATGCCAAAGACTGGGTGGCTTATAAAGAAATTTATTTCTCACAGTTCTGGTGGCCGGGAAGTGTAAGATCGAAGGTCCGGCAGATGAAGTGTCTGGTGAGAGCCCACTTCCTCCTAGACTGCTATCTTCTCACGACGTCCTCGCACGGCGGATGGGGCAAGGGATCTCTCTGGGGCTTCTCTTATATGGCCTTCATGACCTTATCACCTCCCAAAGGCTTCCCTTCCTAACATCATCACCTTTGGGGTTAGGATTTTAACATATGAATTTTGTAGGGGGACAAAAACATGCAATCCATTGCATATATATACACGTTGTACACAGATACACATATATACACATATGTAATATATAATATCACAAAGACAATATTAAAAATGGAAATAACAAAGAATGGTCTATCACACAATTCACACACGAAATGTCTTAATGTTACACAAGAAACAGGATTGCTAAGCTACCTCTACTGCAAAGCTCAGTTATTTCACCTTGAATCATTAGCACTGGACTTTTTTGTATACACTTCCCAGGGATTATACTTCGTCAGTTCCGTGTCAATGGAGTGAACTCAGACAGACCAAACACAGTACTGCGGAGTGCTCCCTGCAGAAGCTGTTGGCTATTCATATATTCGGATTTCTGAAGGCTTCTGTCACCAGACTACTATTTTATTTTATTCTATTTTATTTATTTATTTATTTATTTATTTATTTTTATGTTACGTTAGTCACCATACAGTACATTATTAGTTTTTGATGTAGTGTTCCATGATTCATTGTTTGCATATAACACCCAGTGCTCCATGCAATCCGTGCCCTCCTTAATACCCATGACTGGGCTATCCCATCCCACTACCCCCCTCCCCTCTGAAACCCTCAGTTTGTTTCCCGTAGTCCATAGCTTCTGATGGTTCGTCCCCCCTCTGATTTCCTCCCATTCATTTTTCCCTTCCTTCTCCTTATGTTCTCCATGCTATTTCTTATGTTCCACATATAAGTGAAACCATATGATAACTGTCTTTCTCTGCTTCACTTATTTCACTTAGCATAATCTCCTCCAGTTCCATTTATGTTGATGCAAATGGTGGGTATTCATCCTTTCTGATGGCTGAGTAATATTCCATTGTATATATGGACCACATCTTCTTTATCCATTCATCTTTTGAAGGGTATCTCAATTCCTTCCACAGTTTGGCTATTGTGAACACTGCTGCTATGAACATTGAGGTGCATATGGCCCTTCTTTTCTCCACATCTGTATCTTTGGGGTAAATACCCAGTAGTGCAATTGCTGGGTCATAGGGTAGCTCTATTTTTAACTTTTTGAGGAACCTCCACACTGTTTTCCAAAGTGGCTGTACCAACTTGCATTCCTACCGTAAGTAGGAATGTGTAACAGTGTAAGAGGGTTCCCCTTTCTCCACATCCTCTCCAACATTTGTTGTTTCTTGCCTTGTCAATTTTTGCCATTCTAACTGGTATAAGGTGGTATCTCAATGTGGTTTTGATCTGAATTTCCCTGATGGCTAGTGATGTCACCAGACTATTAAACTTACCCTGGTTGACCCTACTGGTCAGGAAAAACTTCAGTCATTAAATGACTCTGTCTACATTTTTCTAAATATGTCTCCTCAAGCAAAGAAATCAAAAGCAAAAATAAACTATTGGGACTACACCAAAATAAAAGGCTTTTGCACAGTGAAGAAAACTACTTACAAAATGAAAAGGCAGGGACACCTGGGTGGCTCAGTTGGTTAAGCAGTCCACTCTTGATTTTGGCTTAGGTCGTGATCTCAGGGTTGCAGGATCAGATTGGGGCGTGCCTGGCTCCATGCTCAGCATGGAGCCTGCTTGGGATTCTCTCTCTCCCTCTGCCGCTCCCCTATCCATCCATGCCCATGTACACACACACACACTCTCTCTCTCTTAAGAAGAAAAGAAAAGAAAAGAAAAGAAAAGAAAAGGCAACCTACTGAATGAGAGCAGATATTTGCAAATGATATATTTGATAAGGGGCTAATATCCAAAATATGTAAAGAACTTATACAACTCAACACCAAAAAAGCAAATAATCCAATTAAAAATGGGCAAAGGACCTAAAGAGACATTTTCCAAAGAAGACATACAGATGGCCAACAGACACATGAAAAGGTACTCAACATCACTCATCATCAAGGGTTTTTCAAATCAAACACAAAACAAGAAATCACCTTAAGTCTGTCAGAATGGTTAGAGTCAAAACACAGGAAATAACAAGCATTGGGAAGGATGTGGAGAGAAGCGAGCCCTTGCGCACTGTTGGTGGGAACATAAATTGGTGCAGCCACTATGGAAAACAGTATGGAGGTTCCTTGAAAAATTAAAAATAGGAATACAATATGATCTAGGAATTCTACTACTGGGTATTTACCCAAAGAAAATGAAAACATCATTTGAAAAGATACATGCTCCCCCAAGTTTATTGCAGCATTATTTACACTAGCCAAAATATGGAAGCAACCCAAGTGTCTGTCAATAGATGAATGGATAAAGAAGATGTTTATCAATGGAATGTATGTGTGTGTGTGTGTGGGGTCTATACACACACATATATATGTACACACACACACACATATACACACACACATATATATACACACAGTGGAGTATTATTCAGCCATAAAAATGGATGAGATCTTATCATTTTTTACAACACGGATGAACCTAGAGGATATTAGGCTAAGAAATAAAATAAATCAGACAGAGAAAGACAAATACCATACGACTTCACTTATATTTGGAATCTAAGAAAATAAAACAAATGAATAAAATAACAAAAAGCAGAAACAGATACATAAATACAGAGAACAAACTGATGGTTGCCAGAAGGTTGGGGGATAGGAGGATAAGCAAAATGGGTGAAAATGAGTGGGAGGGACAGGGTTCCAGTTATGGAATGAGTAAGTCATGAGGTGAAATATACAGTATAGGGAATATAGTCAATGGTATTGTACTTAGAGTTATATGGTGACAGAGGGTAACTACACTTGTGGTGAGCATAGTACAATGTATAGACTTACAAATCTACTATGTTGTACACCTGAAACTAATGCAACATTGTATATCCACTATATTTCACTTTAAAAAAAGCTAACTGAAAAGTTAAGCTTCTGAACTGAGATGTGCTATAAGTGTAAAATATACACTGGATTTCAAAGACTTAGTATAAAAATGGTAAAATATTTCATTGCTAATTTTTAAATATTGATTGTATGCCACAGTTAAAAATATTTTGGAAATACTGGGTTAAATAGGATATGTTATTAAAATTTTTTAAAAATAAGGAGATCTGTGAAACTAAGGCAAAACAAACAAAAAAAGACTTTTTTGGGGTGCCTGGGTGGCTCAGTGGTTGAGCGTCTGCCTTCGGCTCAGGTCATAATCCCAGTGTCCTGGAATCGAGCCCCACATCATGCGCCCTGCTTGGCAGGAAGCCTGCTTTCTCCCTCTGCCACTCCCCCTGCTTGTGTTCCCTCTCTCGCTGTGTCTCTCTCCGTGAAATAAATAAATAAAATCTTAAAAAAAAAAAAAAAAAAGACTTTTCTGAAACCCACCTTAACTAAAAGTTTAGGAAATCAACAAACACTTCATGTAAAAATGAGCTAAGAAAAAGTATCGAAGTAAACCCCCCCAAAATTATAATTTAAAAATGACAGAAGCTGAATCAATCTCTCTCTCTCTCTCTCTCACACACACACACACACACACACACACACACACACACTCATTTCACATTATGGTTCATGCTCAGGTCTGAGAATAAGTAATCTTTCTTTTAGCTGCTACCCTCTCCTTCACACTAAGAACCATGAACTAGTAAAGATCTACTGCAAAGCAGATACACACACTCACTTTTTCCAAGAATTGAACCCATGGACCGAGTAGATCTATAAAGGTCAGAACCAGCAAGATTGCTAAAGCCTTCACAGCATTAACTTGCCTGACTCCATGTTATCCGACATGGTGTATGTGACCTTCTCATCACATGAAAATCCATGTTCATTCCTCAAGTCTCAGTTTACTTCCCCAACGCAGAATACAGTCAGAAATTGTGAAAGGTCTGGGATTTTACCCTACTTACAAGCTAAGAAGTTAGCTTCCTACATTTCATGGATGCTAGCAGAAGACATGATATTGTTGGATCAGAAACAAAGGACTTTGTTACTTACAGCAAAGTAGAGGCCAAAACTTCCCATCTGCGCCAGTTCCTTGGGTCCTCCAAGTCTCACAAGGGTGGCACAGATGGGGCTAGAACATTGTCTACATATGCGGTGGGTTGTTTTACAGGAGAGAAGCACTTCACTTGGAGATTCACCACTTTTATAGCGAGCAGTAAGCTATTCTTTGGAGAAAACATTACCTTATCCTTGGGGTTGCTTGCTGTAAATCCAACTCTGAGAAATCAACCAAGTAAAGAAAACTTGGGGCCTTTATTCTTGGCATAGCCAGCAGAAACATGCAGGATCCTCAGAGCTCATGGGAACTGCCTCTTATAAAGATCTTTATTTTTCACTTACATCATACTGTGTTTTAAATATTCATTTATATTTCTTTCTTTTCAAGCATATTTGAACTCCTTCAGGACAGGGCAGTTTGGTTTATATATTTTTCATCTCTGGCAACTACACAGCTCATGATTAGTACTTAAGAGGGATTCACCAAATACATAGTGGGTGTACTGAATAAAATCTACTGTGGTTAGCGACTTTTCTTTCAAGTATTCTTCTTGATAGGAGAGTACCTACTGGTGGGCACACCTGTCCTCAAGGCTTTCTTAACTGGCCTACTCTCATGTCCCAGGCTCTGGAACATACATGTGGATATAGGCTAAATAGTTGTGACTCAAATGGAACATACATGTGGCTTTAACGTCTTAAAAGGAAATGTGATCTTTATTGATGACAATAAAGTCCAAAAATTCTAAAGACTCTTTAAATGAAAAAGACAACGAGACTATACTCCCCGCCCCTGAATGAGATTCTTCCTCCTCCTTTGG
>CM052898.1:135198879-135272496 GCA_028534135.1 Potos flavus | reverse complement strand
CTGCCATTTGCAATGATATGGATGGAGCTAGAGTATATTATGCTAAGCGAAATAAGTCAGTCAGAGAAAGAAAAATACCATATGATTTCACTCATATAAGGAATATAAGAAACAAAACAGATGAACACAGGAGAAAGGAAGGTAAAATAAAATAAGATAAAAATAGAGAGAGAGGCAAACCATAAGAGACTCTTAACTATAGAGAACAAAATAAGGGTTACTGGAGGGGAGGTAGGTATGGAGATGGACTAAAATGGGTGACGGGTATTAAGGAGGGCACATATTGTGATGAGCACTGGGTGTTACATGTAAGTGATGAATCGCTAAATTCTGCTTCTAAATTTTGCTTCTAAAACCAAAAATTAATAAATAAATAAACGTATGTATGTATGTATGTTTTGTAGAATTCACCTGTGAAGCCACTTTTGTTTGTTGGGAGTTTTTTGATTACTGATTCAATTTTGTAGCTGGTAACTGGTCTGTTCAAGTTTTTATTTCTTCCTGCTTCGGTTCTGGTAGGTTATATGTTTCTAGGAATTTATTCATTTCTTGTAGGTTCTTCAATTTGTTGGCATATAATTTTTCATAATATTATAATCCTTTTGTATTTCTGTGGCATCAGTTGTTATTTCTTCTCTTTCATTTGTGATTTTATTTATTTGAAGCTTTCTCTCTGAGTCTAGCTAGATGTTTGTCAATTTTGTTGATCTTTTCAAAGAACCAATTCCTGGTTTCATTGATCTGTTCTATTGGGTTTTTTTTTGTTTCTATATCATTTACTTTTGCTCTAATCTTTTTCTTTTTTTTACTTTTGCTCTAATCTTTATTATTTCCTTCCTTCTGCTGATTTTGGGTTTTGTTTGTTCCTCTTTTTCTAGCTCCTTTAGGTGTAACATTAGATTATTTGAAATTTTTCTTGCTTCTTGAGGTAGGCCTGTGTTGCTATAAACTCCCCTCTTAGAACCACTTTATCTGCATCCAAAAGATTTTGGGCCATTGCATTTTTGTTTTCATTTTTCTCCATGTAATTTTTCATTTCTTCTTTGATTTCTTGGATGACCCATTCATTGTTTAGTAGAATGTTACTTAACCTCCATGTATTTATGCTCTTTCCAGACTTTTTTCTTGTGGTTGAATTCTAGTTTCATAGCATTGTGGTCAGAAAAGATGCATGGTGTGACTTCGATCTTTTTGAATTTGTTGAGATTTGTTTGTGGCCTAATATGTGATCTATTCTGGAGAATGTTCTGTGTGCACTTGAAAAGAATGTATGTTCTGCTGCTTTAGGATGGAAAGCTATATACATGTGTTAAAACCATCTGGTCTAGTGTGTCATTCAAAGTTGCTCTTTCCTTGCAGGTTTTCTGTTTGGATCACCTGTCTGTTGACATAGTGGAGTGTTAAAGTCCCCTACTATTATTATATTACTGTTGATTAGTTCCTTTATGTTTTTTATTACCTGTTATATGTATTTGGGTGCTACCACGTTGGGTGCATAAGTATTTATAATTGTTATATTTTCTTATTGGATTGTCCTCTTTATTATTATTATATAGTATCCTCCTTTGTCTCTTGTTACAGCCTTTTTTTTTTTAAATCTACTTTGTCTGCTATAAGTATTGCTATCCCCAGCTTTCTTTTGACATCCATTTGCATAATAAATGTCTCACCATCCCCTCACTTTTAATCTGCAGGGATCTTTAGGTCTGAAATAAGTTTCTTGTAAGCAGCTTAGAGATGGTCTTGTTTTTTATCCATTCCATCACCCTATGTCTTTGATTGGAGCATTTAGTCCATTTACATTCAAAGTAATTATTGATAAATATATTTATTGCCATTTTGTTACTTGTTTTGTAGTTGTTTTTATAGTTCTTCTTTGATTGTTTCTTCACTTGCTCTCTTCTCTTGTGGTTTACTAGCTTTCTTTAGTGATATACTTGGTTCCTTTATCTATTTTTGCATATCTATTACTGGTTTTTGATTTGTAGTTACCATTAGGTTTGTATATGACATCCTCTGCATATCGTGGTCTATAGTAACTTGATGGTCACTTAAGTTTGAGCACATTCTTTACTCTTCACCCCCCTTTTTGGTATACAATATCATACTTTACATCTTTTTATCGTGTGAGTCCTTCAACTGATTTTTACAGATACACTTATTTTTACTGCTTTTGTGCATCCTACTTTTCTTACTCTCATTTATGGTCTTTCCTTTCTACTCAAAGAGTCCTCTTTAATATTTCTTATAGGGTTGGTTTAGTAGTCATGTACTCTTTTAGCTTTTGTTTGTCTAGGAAATGATCTCTCCTTTTATTCTGAATGATAGCTTTGCAGGAAAGAGTATTCTTGGCTGCAGACCTTTTCCTTTCAGCCCTTTGAATATATTAGGCTGCAGACCTTTTCCTTTCAGCACTTTGAATATATTATTCCACTCCCTTCTAGCTTATAAAGTTTCTGCTAAGAAATCTGCTGACAGCCTTATGGGGTTTCTCTTGTACGTAATTGTCTTCTTTTCTCTTGCTGCTTTTAAAATTCTCTCTTTATCACTACTTTTTGCCACTTTAATTACTATGTGTCTTGGTATGGACCTCTTTGGGTTGATTTTGTTGGAGGCCTCTTGTATTTGGATATCTGTTTACCTCCCCAGATTAGGAAGTTTTCAGCTATTATTTCTTCAAATAAATTTTCTGCCACATTTTCCTCTCTCTCCTTCCAGGATCCCTATAATGCAAATGTTATTATGTTTGATGGAGTCACTGAGTTCCCTAACTGTACTCTCATTTTGCATAACTTTTTCTCCAACCTGTTCAGCTTGATTACTTTCCATTAGTCTGTCCTCCAAGTTTCTAAGTAATTCTTCTGCTTCCTCTAGCCTGTTATTTATGCCATCTAGTGTATTTTTAATTTCATTTATTGTGTTCGTCATCTCTGACTGGTTCTTTTTTATGTTTTATATGTCTTTGTTAAGGGTCTCACTGAAATTCTCCACTTTTTTCTCAAATCCAGTGAGTATCTTTATGAGTATTACTTTAAATTCTCTATCAGATGTCTTACTTACATCCATTTCACTTAGGTCTCTTGCTGTGGTTTTTGTTCTGTTCTTTCATTTGGAATATATTCCTCTGTCTCCTCATTGTGTCTAACTCTTTGTGTCTGTTACTGTGTGTTAGGGGTATCAGCTCTGTCTCTTGCTCTCAAAAGTAATGGCCTTATGAAGAAGATGTCCTGCAAAGCCCTGCAGTGCAGTGTTGCCTTGTTCACCAGAATCTGATGCTTCAGGGGTGTCTCCTATGTATGTGGTGTATGCCCAGCTATTGTTTCTTGGCCACTTTTTCCTTCAGTCCAGTCATTTGCAGAGGTTCTCTTTGCCTCTTGTGGACAGTGTTTGGTCCCTTGCCAGTGTGCGGCATGAAGTTTTAACAAGGTGAATTCTGGTATGCTTGCAAAATGAGACCTGCCACCACCACCACCACTGAGACCAAGGCCACATAAAATGCATGCATCAGGAGATGCAGTGTTGGCAAGGTCTGCACTGGTCTTCTGGGGAAGGGACCTGCAGTGCCCAGACTGAGGCAAACATGACCAGAAGGGGTGGATCTGCAGAAGTGTGGGGGGTGGGGGCTCGGTGTAAGCAAGTTAGGTAGTGAATATCAGTGTCCCACTGGTTACACTGTGGAGCGGGGGAGGGATATGACACTTGCCAGTTCCTTTGTTCCTAGAGAATTCCCTCCAGGACATGCTGTGAGATGAGTAAATAATTCTCCCTCCCTTGTGCCCCAGGTGTTTTCACACTGCTGCTTCTACACTGTATCTCCAAGAGCTGTTTGTTGTCCTGTTTCTTTAAGGCCAAGGACTCAACTTCTTGTCACCCTCAGGGCTCTCCCAGAACTGAGCACACTGATTTTTAAGATTCCAGGCTTTAAGCACCATTGGTTATAAGAACTCATGAAATTCAGCCCCTCCAGTTTTCAAGCCAAATGCTATGGGGATTCATCTTCCCAGTGCAGGATCCCGTGTGATAGTATGTTTCGCACCTTTCCCTATGCCCAGGCTCCCTCCCTGCAGCAGATGGCCATATCTCCACCCTTCCTGCTTTTTCAATGTGGTGTCTTCTCTACTTTCGTTGCGGAGTTTGTTCTGCCAGTCTTTGGGTCATTATTTACACCGATTTGAGTATTATCTAGTTATTTACACTAATGTGAGTATTATTTAGCTGCATCCATGGGAACAGGTGAGCTTAGGGTCCTCTTACTCCATTATCTGGGCCCCCCTCTCAACTCTGCATACTCTTGGCATAAAGACCAAACATCTCTCTGATCTGGCCCCTGTCTATCTCTCCTCTCTCATCTATTTTTCTCCAGCTCCATCCTACTCAGTATTACAGCATAATGAATTTCATTTAGTTATTCAAACTCCATGATCTGTTCTGCCTCCAGGCATGCAACATGCTCTTCTCTCTGCCTGAAATATCCTGACATTGCCCACTCCATTTACTTCTTAACTCTTAATAACCCTTCAGAATCATAACACTTTCAGAATCACAATCATGAGTTACATTTTTTTATTGTTTACTACAGCAGTATGCTAAGCACTTTATATTAACTCATTTATTTTCATAGAAAACCAATGAGATTAGTACTATTATTGTCCCTATTTTAAATATGAAAAAACTGAAGGTAGTAAAGATTAAGAAACTTGTCGAAGGTAACAGAGCTAGTAGATGTTGCACCTGCAGCTAGACTCTAGCACTCCAAAGGTCCCACAACAGCAAACTGACTATATACCACACTACTTTTATGTCACTGCTCCTCTCCCCTCAACTTTGATTCAAGTGTCTCGCTTACATGCACCAATACCTGTTTGTACATCTTCTGTCATAGCTCTTAACACATTACTATAGCTGCTTGTTTTCTTATCAGAAATCCTTTCTAGAATATGAGATTCTTCAGGTTAAAAATTGTATCTATCTTGTTTCCTTTTTTATCCCCCTTGCCTGACACATAGAAAGTGTTCAATAAATACATATCAATAAAATTTTTAAAATATTTTTTTCCCAGGATCGAGAAATGGGAGAGTGTAAGAAGAGGTCAGCATTGGAAAAAGCCCTTCTTTCAGCTAGGTCATCAGAGATAATAACTACAAATCATTTTAAAATCTAGTATTAAGTAACTCACCACTATTAGAAAAGTAGTCCCACCAGAGCAAAAGTCCCACCAGAGACATCTCCTCTTCTTACCTGAAAGAGGTGAAGAAGAAAAAAAGATTCTATGTTGTGATAACATTATAATAGACAAATCCCATATTTTAAAATTTAAAAATAATTGCTTTTAATAAGACATCCTTGGATACATGATTTGAATACAAAATATTGGGGTGGGAACCATTTCATTAGACTACTTAGTCACACACACAAAAAAAGACTACTTAGTCACACAGAAACATCAAAAAAAAAAAAAAAAAAGAAAAGGTTTATCTGAAGCTAACCCAGTTTAGATTTACAGGAGATCACCTAATGGGATGGGAGCACCATGCAGGAGTTCTGACCTTGTTTCTCTCCTGTTTTACTCCTTGTAGTAAGTCATTTGCATCAATTTCAACAAGTTATCAGAACAGTAGCATACTCATCCAATCTTTCTTAGTAAATTATGTCTTCTCTGCCATAATGAGTAAGGAATTAAATGTTACAAGCTCTTTGCAGATTAGGAAACCACAGATACACTGAGTCTCTTCACTAAGAAGATGGCAGTTACTGGTTTTCATCAATAGATCTAAATCTTTGAGACCTAGGTTTAGACAATGTTTTCTTAAACATAACAACAAAAGCACAGGCCATAGAAGATCATTAAAATGTAATACTTCTGTATGTCAAAGGATACCATCAAGGAAGTAAAAAGACAGCACACAGCATGGGAGAATATATTTGTAAATCATATATTCCATATGGGATTTATATTTAGAATATATGAAGAATTCTTATAACTCAATAATAAATAGACAAGTAACCCAAATTAAAATGGGCAAAGAATTTGAATAGACAATTTCTCCAAAGCAAAAACACAAATGACCAATAAACACATAAAAAAATGTTCAACATCTGTAGCCATCAGGGAAATGAAACTCAAATCCACAAAGATATACTACTTCATACCCACCAATAAGGCTGAAATAATAAATACATAGTAAGTGTTGAGGAGGATGTGGAGAAATTGGAACACTCATATACTGCTGATGGGAATGTAAAATTGTGCAGCAATTTCGGAAAAGAGTTTTGGTGGTCCTCAAAAGATTACACAGAGAGTTATCGTATGACCCAGTAATTCCACACCAGATATATAGCAAATGGAAATTAAAATATGTGTACACATAAAAACTTGTACATGAATGTTTATAGCTGCATCATTCATAATAGCTAAAAAGTAGAAACAATGTGAATACCCATCAACTGAAGAATGGATAAACAACATGTGGTATATCCAAGTAATAAAAATCATTTGACACTAAAAAGAAAATGAAATACTGATACATGCCACAATGTTGATAAACCTTGAAAACATTATGCTAAGTGAAATAAATAAATAATATTCTAAGTGAAAGACATAGGTTATATTTTATGATTCCATCTTTGTGAAACACCCCAAATAATCAAATCCACAGATACCAAAAATAGAATGGTAATTACCCAGGTTTGGGGTGAAGTAGGGGAGGAATGGGGAATAATTGCTAATGTGTATAGGATTTCTTTTTAGAGTGTTAAAAATACTCTAAAATTAGATTGTGGTGTGGTTGCAAAACTGAATATACAAAACAAAAAACAAAAAAAAACCCACTTAATATACACTGAGTTAATCTTATAGTATGTGAAATACATGTTAACAAAACTATTTTTAAAAAATACGTAATTAACAGGGTGCCTGGGTGGCTCGGTCGTTGAGTGTCTGCCTTCGGCTCAGTTCATGATCCCAGGATCCTGGGATCAAACCCCGCAGCAGGCTCCCTGCTTGGTGGAAGGCCTGCTTCTCCCTCTCCCACTCCCTCTGCCTGTGTTCCCTCTCTCACTGTGTCTCTCTCTGTCAAATAAATAAATAAAATCTTTAAAAAATACATAATTAAGTAGGTTTAAAACACTTAGCCTTGGGGCACCTGGGTGGCCCAGTCAGTTAAGTGTCCAACTCTTAGTTTTGGCTCAGGTTGTGATGATCTCAGGGTTGTGGGATCAAGCCCCACGTCAGGCTGTGTACTCAGCACAGAGTCTGCCTAAGTTTCTCTTTCCCTATCTGCCTCTGCCCTTTCCCCTGCACTTTCTCTCTCTCTCTCTCTCTCTCTCTCTCTCTCAAATAAATAAATAAATAAATCATTAAAAACACTAAGCCTCGTGCTTAAAGAACAAGAAATTCCCAGACACCAACCAAAAGGAACAAAACAAAACAAAAACAAGAAAAAAATTCTTCCCTAGTCCAAACCACAAATTCTTAGCTAGGTTTAAGGATAGGCAAAAATGATACCTTGAACTCAGCTCAAAGTTGTTTTCACTTTGGTTTACTCACAAAGCAGTAAATAAGTAGGCTACAGAATATAAATGAGAAAAGATGCAGGAGGCTCCCCACTAATCCCTTTGTATATCATGAACATACTTTATTGATATTGGTAGTCCATACAGAGTTAGATATTACAAGTCAGAGGATCATGAAACTATAAACTCACTGTCTAGTATATTATAGCCTCAACACCCAAAAACAACACACAATAGACCTGATAAACAAAAGAAATGTTTTTTTTAAATGGCTGTCTAACAGACATTAAAAGAAACATGCCAGGAAGAAAGTGTAACTGAATCTAATCAAGAAAGAATGAGGTCTCAACATTGGAAATTCAAAAGGAAATATAAACATACATGGGAATTGAAATAATATTCTAAGAAAATACATATGCTCGATAAATTTTAAATTCGAAAGGAAATGCAATATTTTTCTAAGTAAAGTTGAATTTTCAAAAAATTTTCAAGTAGAATGAGAAAAATTTAAGTAGACCAATACTATAGAATTGGAAAACCTATAAAAGATCTGTATACAACACAACCATAACACCCACACCCCAAGAAATCAGCTCATGTGATTTTATAGGTGAGTTTTAACAAATCTAGAAGAACAGATAGTTCATATATAAACTGTCCTAGGGCAAAGAAGAAGATAGTAGATTTCCAAAGTCATTTTATAAAGCTAATATAATATTGATACCAAAAGTCGGTAAAACAAGAAAAGGTAACAACAGAGCAATCTCACTTGTTACTAGAATATAAACATCTTAAATGAAGTATTAGTGTAACTGGTCCCAGAATTGTATTAAAAGACAAATACAGGATGGCCAAGTAAGGTCTATTCTAGGAACGGATTACTGACTTAACATTTAAAAATCTATGGATGTAACATGAATAAATTAATGGATACAATCATGTGATTATCTCCATAGATTCTACACATGATTTTATAAATTTCGAAAGCCAATTAACATCTTTCGTAAAATGGAAATAGAAAGAAACTTCCTTACCATAGAAATTATCCTGTGATCTATTCTTATTCATATACCAAAAACCAAAATTAAGCATTGTACTTAATGGGGCATTCCCATTATATTCAGGGATAAAATGACATCTGTAATCCTCATAATTATTAAACATTGTTTGGCAATCCTATTCAATATTAGGAAAAAAGAATTAGAGTATAAATATTATAAACACAGAGGAAAATTATCATTACAATTGTCTATCAAGAAAAATGAAACTATTCTGAAAATCTATTTAATCTAATAAGAAAATTTTAAAAATGGCAAGAAAAAAGAGAAACACAATAATCTTTCCTACCTATTAGCATTAGCTATTTAGAAAATATATTAGGAAAAAATATCCAATTCACAACAACAATAAAATTCATAAATTACATAAGGATAACATTTTTAAACAAATATGCTCAACATATAAGAAAAAAATTCCAAACATTAGCAAGGGACATAAAAAATGACCTTAATAAATTTACATTAAAACTCATAACAACTGTATTTACTTGCTGAATGTTAGGCACTGGGCTGAATTCTTCATAAATATTCTATCATTTACTTATCTCAATAACTCAGTTGAGTAATTATGTTTCTCTTCATTTTATAAATGAAGACACTAAAGATCACAGAGGACAGATCACTTTTCTAAGGACACACAGACTTTAAATGGTGAGGACAACATTCAAATCCAAATTCTGTCTGGCTCAAGACCTAGGCTCACAGTCACTGTACAATACTAAAGAGATTGAAAAGTAAAATGGGTGGAGAAACCAATCAGGTGACTTAAATGATTAAGGAGCAGGAGGGAAAGTGCAGGGAAAATGAAGAATATATGTCCTGCCTGAACTGGGCAAAGGCTACTCACCAGGCAATTGTCGATATATGGAACTGTGGGCTTAATATTTTCCAATTCTTCAAAAGAAGTTAGACATCTGATGTGGATATACAAGTTGGCATTTTCAAAACTTTAAGGGGGAAGGTAGGGAGTGATGTCGTGAAAGTGGCAGAGTAGCTAGCCCCAGGGATTTATCCTTCCATAAAAACAATGAAAGAATGAGCGGAAACTATCAGTCAACTTTTTCAGAATTCCGGAAAATAGACAAAGGTAATAGCTATCAAGTGAATGCTGAATGAAGGAGGCAACTAACAAACAGTAGGAGAGCAGTACAACATTTTTACTTGTCCCAGCTCTCTGCCTCTCAACTCAGCAGCGGTTTTAGAGATAGCAGTCCATGTTCACAGCACGGGATCATAGTCCCTCAATCATAGAAGGGGCAGAGCACACCTTGTTCTCAAAGAATTCTGTTTGTGTCTTGATTTGTCTGAGGGCTACCTGAAGAACTGACATAAGGTGTCCAATGGATCAAATATCTAGACAGAAGATAAATAAGAAAATACTGGACTTGAACAACACTATAAATCAACTAGATCTAAGAGACATATAAAGAATATTCCACCCAACAATAGTAGATATACATTCTTCTCATGGAACATTCTCCAACATTCTCCATACATTAGGACTCAAATCAAGTTTTAATAAATTTTAAAAGATTTAAATCACACAAATAACTTCTCTGAGAACAATGGAATGAAGCTATAAGTCAATAACAGAAGGAAAACTGAAAATTTCACAAATATTAGGAAATTTAATAATTCAAAAAATAGAACGAGGGAGAAAAAATACATAATCATCTCAATTGATATATAAAAATAATTTTTAAATTCCAATACCCTTTTCTGATTAAAAAACTCAGAAAACAAAGAACAGAGGGCACTTCCTCAATCTGATAGAAGGCTTTGGTGAAAAATCCATATCTTACTCAGTAGTGAGAGCCTTCTCCTTATGATCAGAAACAAGACAAGAATGCCCACTTTCATCACTTCTATTCACCATTGTCCTAGAAATTCTAGTAATAATAAGTAAGCAAAAAAAGAAATAAAAGCCATCCAAATTAGAAAGGAAAAATAAAACTATCCCTTTTCACAAATGACATGATCTTGTTATAGAAAATCCTTTAAAACTCAATAAAAAAACTATTAGAAATAAGCAAGTTTAGCAAAGGAGCAGAATAGATAAACTCACAAAAATTTGCTGCATTTCTATATAATACCAATGAACAACTGAAAAAACAAAATTAAGAAAACAATTTCATGTACAATAGCATCCTCCCCCAAAAAAATGAAAAGAAAAGAAAGAATCCAAACCTGATGAAACTTTGATCTTAGACTTCTAGCCTCTAGAACTGTAAGAAAATTAACTTCTGTTGTTTTAAGTCACCCAAGCTGTGGTATTTTGTCATGGCAACCCTAGCAGACTAATATAATGACCAACTGGATAGAAGAAAAAAAAGAAAAAGTATTTTCAACAAATGGTGCTGAGACAATTGAATATCCACATGCAAAAGATTGAAGTTGGACCCCTACCTCATACTACATATAAGAATTAAGTATATCAAACACATAAATATATAAGCTAAGGCTATAAAACTCTCAGAGGAAAACAAAGGTCTAAATCTTCACAACCTTGGATTAGATAATGGTTTCTTAAATGAGACACCAGAAGCACAAACAACAAAAGAAAAAATAAACTGGAGTTCATCAAAATTTAAAACTTAGTGCATTAAAGGACACTACCAAAGTAAAGATAGCATGGAAGAATATATCCACGAATCATATATCTGATAATGGTTTAGCATCCAGAATATATAAAGAACTCTGACAATCTCCAAAAGACAAATGACTCAATTTAAAAATGGGCAAAGGACTTGAATAGACATTTCTTCAAAGAAAATATAAAAATGGCCAACAAGCAAAGAAAAAGATGCTCAATATCCTTAGTCATTAAGGAATCAAAACCATGAAAAGATACCACTTCACATTTAGTATGATGCTTATAATCCAAATATGGAAAAAAACAAGTGTTGGTAAGGGCATGGAGAAATTATATTATTGATGATAATATAAAATGGTGCAACAGCTGGGGAAAACAGTCTAGTAGTTCTTTAAAAGTTAAACATAGAAATGCCATGATTCAGCAATTCATTTCTATGTATATACCCCCCCAAAATTTAAATTTTTTAAAAGATTTTATTTATTTGACAGAGAGAGAACACAAGCAGGCAGAATGGCAGGCAGGAGCAGGCTCCCTGCTGAACAGGGAGCCCGATGTGGAGCTTGATTCCCTGGTATCATGACCTGAGCTGAAGGCAGATGCTTGACTGACTGAACCACCCAGGCGCCCCCTCCCCCCCGAAAGAATTTAAAAACGAGTACTCACATACCTGCACACTAATGTTCATAGATGTACTATTCACAATAGCCAAAAGTTGAAAACAACACAATGTCCATTGACAGAAGAATGGACAAAGAACATGTGATATATACATTACAGTGGAATATTATTCAACCATAAAAAGGAACAAATTATTAAAACATGCTACAATATAGATGAACCTCGAAAAACGTGCTAATTCAAAATCCAATCACCAAATACCATATATTATATGATTTCATTTATTTGAAATATCTAGAAGAGGCAAATCCATAAAACAGAAAGCAGATTTGTGGTTTCAAAGGACTGTGGGGAGGGGATAATGGGGAGGGACTGTTTAATGGGTATGAGGTTTTCTTTGGGGGTGATGAAATGTTTGAAACTTGTCAGAAGTAGTTGCACAACATTGTGAATGTACCAGATGCTATTGAATTGCATACTTTGAAATGATTATTTTTATATTATGTGAATTTCACCTAAAAAAAAAAACATTACTTCATTTGAAATATATTCAACTACTAGATCTCTCTCTCTTCTCCAATAATGTTAAAATAGCAACTAAACATCAAATGTTTAAAAAAAAAATTAAAAAGTTAATGGGAACTGTATTAGTCTTCTAGAACTTCCATAAGAAAATACCCAGACTGGATAATTTTGAACAATAACAATTTATTTTCTCACAGTTCTCACGATGAGAAAAATTTATCTCTCACAGGCTAGAAGTTCAAGATCAAGATGTCAGCAAGTTTGATTTCTCCTGAAGCCTTTCTCCTTGGCTTATAGATGGGTGTCTTCTACCTGTGTCTTCACATAGCTTTTTCTCTGTGTGAGCACCTCTCTTCTGTCCTTTCCTCTTCTTGTAACAGTCAGATTAGATTAGGGACCCACCTCTATGTCTACTCCTAAGCTTAAGGTTAATTACCTCTTTAAAGGCCTTATCCCCAGGGGACTTTGCAAGGGTTAGGGCTTCAACATATGAGTTTTTGGGGAACACAATTCAGTCCATAACAGAGATCAATGAAACAACAACATCAGCAAGTCATCCTCTGCCTAGAAGGTTTTCCTTAAATTAATATTTAAATTTAAACAGTTCCAACAAGTTTTTTGTTGATGTCATTGTTGGAATTGAACGAAATTATGCCAAAGTTACTTGGAAGAGCAAATATATGAAGTAGTCACCAATGTGCAGAAAACAAATGAAAGGGAATTTGCTCTATGGGATATTAATGTATACTACAGTAGTGTATACTACAACAATAAAAACAGTCTGAGAGAAACACCAGAACAGGTCATTTTTTCTTGATAAAACAGGAGGGAAATGTCCAGAAATAGACTCAAGTATGTACTAGAGAGTGTTGTATGGAAAAGCTAGTACTTTAAATCAATGGAGAAATAATTGGTTTTCAAAAAAAAAAAAGGCATTGGAATATCTAGATAACCTTTTACAAATAAGATTAGGTTAGATTTCTATCACAAACCATCTACCAAAATAAAATACAGAAGGCTTAAGGCTTTAAGTGTTTAAAAAATACACACATACCTACAAACACATACATAATACAAGCATGCTACATAAAGTCCTACAAATCAGTAAGACAAATTATCCAACATAAAAATGGTCAAAAGATGGGGCGCCTGGGTGGCTCAGTGGGTTAAAGCCTCTGCCTTCGGCTAAGGTCATGATCTCAGGGTCCTGGGGCTCAGTAGGAAGCCTGCTTCCCCCTCTCTGCCTGCCTCTCTGCCTGCTTGTGATCTCTGTCAAATAAATAAATAAAATCTTTAAAAAAAATAGATCAAAAGATGTGAATAGACACTTTTTAAAAAAGGATATCCAAATGGCCAACGAGTATCTGTAAAAGGGCTCAACATCATTAGTTATAAGGGAAATACAAATGAAAACTCCAATGAGAATCAACAAACAAGAACAGCCAACAGTAAAAGGCAACATGCAAAGTAATTTGAACTCCTTTATGCATTGCTAGTGAAAGTGTAAATTGGTTCTACCCTTTTGGGAAACTGTCCGGCAGTATTTACTAAAGCCAAATAGAGTCTATCCTGTGACCCAGGAACCCTATACTCTGGTATGTTACAGAGAGATAAGCACTCATGTCCACCAAAAGACACATACAAAAAAGTTCTTCATAGTTCCAAGCTGTAAACGATCCAATGTCAATCAACATCAGAATTGATCAATAGTTTGTGGTATACTTATACAATGGAATACTGCTCAGCAATCATAAATAATATTTACTACTACATGTAAGAATATAGTTGAGTGTCCCAGACAAAGTGATGAATAAGAGGCCAGAACAAGAGTCATATTGTCGGGGGCGCCTCGGTGGCTCAGTCGTTAAGTGTCTGCCTTTGGCTCAGGTCATGATCCCAGCATCCTGGGATCGAGCCCCGCATCGGGCTCCCGCGGGGAAACCTGCTTCTCCCTCTCCCTCTCCCACTCCCTATGCTTGTGTTCCTTCTCTCGCTGTGTCTCTCTCTGTCAGATAAATAAAATAAAGTCTCTAAAAAAAAAAAAAAAAAAAGAGTCATATTGTCGGATGTTCAAAAGCCAGAAAAACTAAGCAATGGAAGCAAAGACCAGAACAGTACTTAACCTTGAGAAGGGTATTCACTGGGTGGGGACATGGGGAAACTTACTAGAGTACTGGAAACGGTCTATCTCTTGATCTGGGTGCTGTATGTGTGGATGGATACATAAAAAATTCATTAACCTTCACACTTTAGTTTTGAGCACTTAACTCTACGTAAGAAAAAGGGAAATACACACATGCTGAAAAGTACTAAAAGAAAATATAGATGGAGAACAGTCATGTAATCTTAAGAGATAGGGAAGGTCTTTGTAAGCATGACCCCAAAATAAAAACTAGAAAGAGAAAAATGAATTTAATTTCATAAAAATAAAAAAAAATAAAACTTCTACATGGCAAATAAAGCTAGGAAACTTTTTTTGCAATTATATAACAAAGTATTAAAAATTTTAGGGGTGCCTGGGCGGCTCATTCATTAAGCATCTGCCTTCCACTTGGGTCATGGTCCCGGGGTTCTGGGACTGAGCCCCGTATCAGGTTCCCTGCTTGGTGGGAAGCCTGATTCTCCCTCTCCCACTCCCCCTGCTTGTGTTCCCTCTCTTGCTGTGTCTCTCTCTGTCAAATAGATGAATAAAATCTTTAAAAAAAATTTTTTTTAATATGTAGGAAGAATTTAAAATTTTAATATATAGGAAGCTCTCACAAATCAATAATGAAAAGACAAGGGCGTGGCAAAGACATTTACCAAAAACAAAAATAAATAGCCATTAAACATAAAAAGAATACAGATTAAAACGAGATACCATTCTTCACTTATCAGACAGACAAAAATAAAAATATATTCAGAATTGGTGTTGGTATAGGGAAATAGCTCTCTCATATATTACTTGTGGAGCCATAGACTGGCAACCTTTCTGAAGGGCATTTTATAGTACTTTCCAAAGACCAGAATGAGCACATTTCCTTAGCCAAACAATTCCACAACTAAAAATTCATCTTAAGGAAAAAAAAAACATGACAAGCTTGTAAAATTTCTGTACAATCATGGTCAATGAAGCAATGCTAAAAGCAACAAAGTAAATTCGTATAATAGATCACATATAAATTCTAAAATAACCACTCTTTATGAAGCACATATGAACTAATTACATGTATTATCTCATTTGGTTGTCACAAGAACTCTGAGAGCTATTATACTATTCCCATTTTCATCTGAAGATGAGAAAATTGAGGTTCAGAGAAATAATGAGATTTGCCCAAGCTCAACAATCTAGTGAATGACAGATATAGAATTAGAACAAACTTGGTCTGACTCCAAAAGCCAGTGTTCTTTAATTTAGATTACATCTATTGACAAGGAAGAACATTTATACCACAGTGTTAAATGAAAATGCAGTTTATAGAACAATTGCACGGTTTGATTCTATTTTGTAAAATATACACATAACTATAGCTATCAGATGTACAGATGTGAGTGGGGAAATTCTAGAAGGATATACATTAAAATGTTAATAAATGTTCTCCCTTAGGTGTTTGGGAAATTTTTTTTTTTTTCTTTATGTCTGTTTTTCTTACTTTTCTACAGTGATTAAATTCAATTTATAAATAGAAAAACAAGTCTATAAAACTAATGCCTCTTTGAAATTGTAAACCATAGCCTGTCACCTATTTTACCACAAATCCAAAGTCTATTTGCTCCGCACACTTTTAAATAAGTAAATAAATAAATAAATAAATAAGGATCCTTCATATATTTATACTCAACAAACACATCTGGAGCACATACTACGTTCTGGGAACTATTACATAAATGATTTTACTTCAGTGAACCTAGATTCTCCTATTTGCTTCTAAGTATGGCATCTAGGGTAGCCACCCTCCCTCTCATATCTTGATCACAACTATCTGCACTTGGATTTTAAGTGTTATCTCTAATTATTGAATGCAATTAAACCCATACTAAAGGCATATCTGGTATTATACTACCAGTGGTTGGCCTGCCTCAGTGATTTTAGGCTTTGAAGAGTCAGACAAATAAATGTCTCATCAATCACCACCTCTGTACTGCCCCATTCCCAAAAGTAGGGGGCATGCTGGCCTGAAGTGGATTCTTAAAGTTTATTTCAAAACTTTATGTGGAGGGCCACATCTCAAAACCCAGACCACAGTGGCCACCACCATCAAGTGCAAATTCCCCACTTGTTAAATAGTCCTTCTCCTATTTTCCTCCCACCTTTCTTACACCCTTTCTTTCCGGAACCCTGGGTCCTAACCCTAACCCTCCCTTCTGCTATAAGCCCACCAAATGGGGTGATTTTAGAACCCATTTTCACTGGATCTCCTCTCTTCCCTTTAGACCTCCATGTATGTCTAATTCAGAAAACAAAACAAAACAAAACAAAACAAAGCAACCTCTCCCCCCCCCCCCACACACACACCGTGGGACTTTCATAGCCCCAAGTTTTCACAGCCAAGACACCACTTCCCAAAGGGGAGGAAAACAGTTGGTCACTTGAGACAGAGAAGGGGATGATTCCGCAGCAGTGAACGCCCAGGGGTCCGTGGCAGTGAGGGTGGGAAAAAGAGCAAATCTCTCCTCTCTACACTCTTATTGTGAGGAAGGCTCCATCTGGTTTTGCTAACATGAGTGTTAGGAGGACTAAACTCTTCCTGCTACCACTGAAAACAGCACGGGCACTGTTTGTACAGGCAGTATGTTTCAAATGGTTTTTCAAAAGTAAAAGAAAAAAATCCCACAGGATTTGGCCACATCACTACAATACCGATGAGAGTCTAAAGCAGACGCGCAGTTTAGCAGGAGCATTCACTAGCACGGTGCCCAGCAAACACCGCACTCGGGCACAACTGTGAGGGGGCAGGAGTCGGTGGGACGGAGCGTGGATCTGATTGGATGGCAACAGTAAGCGCCGAGCGTGTGTGCTGCCCCCCAGTGGTCCCCCGCAGCATCCTCGGCTAACACTTCGGCGGCGATTAGAGTTGAGGTACCTGAGCGATCCCGGTTCACACACCCGCTGTGAACCTGCACAAGAAAAGGCGGCGGGTACAGCTCTGGCGCGCGGATTCACAGAGCCCGGAGCCTAGTGGCTGGGCGGCGGCGACCGCGTGTGGTCATCACCTTCTCTCACGGACAAGGGCGCCCGCCCTGCGCTCGCGTCCACAATGAGCGTCAGCGGACTGGGCGCCCCTGGCGGCACACGGAGCCCGAGGCAGCCCTAACCCGGGCAGGGGTGGCGCTGGAGCACCCGGAAGAGCCGGCGCACTGAGGCTCGAACAAAGCGTGTGGGCGACGACGTGGCCCACCCTGTGAAGGTCACCTAGGAGACCAGGCTGGCCCCACCCACGGCGTCTGGCAACCTAGACCAGGCGGAGCAGAAAATGGAAGAGCCTCCCGAAGAGGCTCCCGCAGAATCCTTGGCACCTGAAAGCACAGACAAGTCCCCAGATGCCAGCCACACAAATGGCCAGGAAGACAACTGGCAGGACCAGGATGAAGAAGAAGTAGAGGACCAGACTGATCCCAGAACGGCTGAGCAGGCTGCCCAAAGAATGTCCGGACAGACTGACCACAAAGGATCTGAACCCACTGGGCGCCAAGCATCTGATCAGGCTGATCTCAGGGTATCCGACCACGCTAATGTTGCTCAGGATCAGGATGACCAAAGAATGTATGAACCGACAGACAGAAGGACATCTAGCCAAACCAATAGTGTACAGGTGGAAGAGACTGTCAGCCAGATGTTTCTTCCACGTGAACAAAGAACTTCTGAGCAGACTGAACGCAGGAGGTCCAGCCAGGCTGAAGGCAGAGATTACGGGCGGATTGACCGCAGAATGTCCAGCCAGACTGAGTCAAGAGCTTATGAGCAGAGTAACCGTAGATTGTCTGTCTCATCTGAACAACGAGCCTCTGAACAGATTGGCCACAGAATGCCCGGCCAGGCTGACTACAGAACTTCTGAACAGATCGGCAGCAGGTTGTCTGGCCTGGTTGAACGAAGAACTTCTGAAAAGATTGGTCATAGACCGTCTTACCAAGCTGATCCCGTAACATCTCTAAAGACTCACCAAGAAGGGTATGAGGAAGCTGCTGACCAAGCTGAGCACAGTGCCGATCACCTTCCCATTGACAATACTGACTACAGTGACCAGACGGACCACTTAATGGCTGAAGAGAATTACAAGGACTACCTAGTTGACTATGGAGCACCTGGCCAGTATGATGAAAGTGTATTTGCCCAGTTTGGTGACATTAAGAGGTACAAAGAGGCTGAGCCCAGAATAGAACCCTGTGAATTTGAGACCAGAGAAACCACCGGTGACAATTCCCCAGTTTCAGTTGAAACTGACACTGAAAGTACGAGCGATCTGCCAGCCTTTGACTCGTTTGGTGCCAGATTCACCAATAATTTGCAAGCAAAAGACCATGTCTATTCCCAAAGATTCCCCTATATCTCATCCAAGTTGGACTATATCATCAGTCGAGAAAAAACTGAAGCCATAGAAACCAAGCCTGTAGGTTAAAGGGGCACTTGATAACCACCTGGGGGATTGGAGGCCAAGCCAAGGGCCTGTTGTGGTGGTATGGGGGCAGGGAGAGCGCACGTGTTGAATCAAAGATGAGGAATAAACCTACCTGTTACAGTTGATTCGGGAAGGGCAGGAGATTCTGGAAAGGCCGGAAAAGGGTGGGAAATAGATTTGTTGTCCTCTCTGCTACAGGAAGGCCATTCAGGAAGGATCCATGAGCCAGGATTCAGGAGACCTGGGTTTCAAGTCCTAGTTCTGCTGCCTACTCTGGGGCACTAAGTCATTTCCCCTCTCTGGGATTCCTCCAAAGGAAAGGCATTTGGAATCGGAGATCCCTGTGAAGGGGAAACTATATGAAGCAGATTGGAGATGCATAAGGTACCTCCCGGGACTTGAGGTTGCCAGGAGGATCAGTCAGGTGTGTCATCAGAATGTGTCTTTTCTCCAACTCCTTGTGTTCAGGTCCCATCAACACCAGATTCCACTGATAATAACAACAATAACAACAAAACTTCTTGGAGCTTTTCAATTTATTTATTTATTTTTTGTTTGTTTTGTTTTTTTGGGTTTTATTTTTGGCTTTTCAGTTTATTAAGGACTTTCTGTTGGGGGGCTATTTCTATTTCAGGATGATATTCCAGAACTCCAAGAAGGAAGGAAATCTTTTGGATACAATCAAACTTATAGGAGGCAGTTCCCTCCTATTGTCTATGAAGATCCTTATCAAGTTTCACTACGATACATGGAGAAGCACCACATTCTGCAAATATTCCAGGTAAACCTCTCAACCCCGTTCTTTAAGAGTGAGTTTTACAGTGATTACAATGTAAAAGACAAACTTGGACCTGGGTTTTAGAGGTACAAGAATGGGCCTTTGTTATAAAAAGGTTATAATCTCATTGAGAACTCAGTAAGTGCACTGAGATGTATTAACCAAAAGTAGTAAATGAGAAACACCTGGGTTTTAGAGGTACAAGAATGGGCCTTTGTTATAAAAAGGTTATAATCTCATTGAGAACTCAGTAAGTGCACTGAGATGTATTAACCAAAAGTAGTAAATGAGAAACACCAAAGAATGGGGGTGCCTGGGGCGCTCAGTCACCAGTTGAGGGTGTGCCTTAGGCTCAGGTCATGATATCAGGGTCGTGGGATCAAGCCCCACATCAGGCTCCTTGTTCAGCGAGGAGTCTGCTTCTCCCTCTGCTCCTCCCCCACCTCATGCTCTCTCTTTCAAACAAACAAACAAACAAATAAATAAAATTAAAAAAAAAAAAAAACACCAAAGAATGTTACTCACTGTGGTATAAAGCCCTTCGGAGGGATTAGAGATCCGGCAAGTTAGTTGATAGGGAGAAAGTTGGCCAACGGTTAAAGCTTGAGTCAGACTGGGAAGGAAAGACAAAATATTGGCAATTGAAAAGGAGAGAAAAAAGCTTTTTCAGGCAAGAATACTTTCAAAGTGACTACCTAAAAACTTGCATTATTTAGGGAGAAAGAGAGGTAGTTGAAAGTTGCTTTTAATTCTTGAAGTTACAAATCTCATTGACCTCAGGATATGGGGCTGGAGCCTCCTTGAAAGTGTGACATTTCCTTGGTCAGTAGAGAATTAGAAGAGATTATCACATTTATACAATTTTTTGTTGTTTGGTGGGTTGGTTTTGTTTTTGTTTGCCCGATATATTTATTTTTATGTTAATGTTATTACCCAGCAAGGCACAACTATGTATATTATAATGTGTCCATGTAGTAACGTTGTGGTTAGAAAGGTGTAAAATAAAAATGGCCCATCTCAAATGTAAAAATGCAAACTGGGAAAAAAAACATTTAAACTGGGAAAGTTTAAGTTTTAAGAAGTAGGGTATAGAGGCAAGAGCGCAAATTATGCAATCTGTTAGCCCGATGCTCCAACCTAACTCTGCCAATTCTCATGTTTGTGATTTGAAGAAAATTAACTTCAGCGAATCTTAGTTTCCTCATATAAAAAAGTGATTTTACTCCCTTAACCCTGCTCTATGCATTTTTTTTTAAAGATTTTATTTATTTATTTGACAGAGAGAGAGATCACAAGTAGGCAGAGAGGCAGGCAGAGAGAGAGGGGGAAGCAGGCTCCCTGCTGAGCAGAGAGCCCGATGCTGGGCTCGATCCCAGGACCCTGAGATCATGCATGACTTGAGCCGAAGGCAGAGGCTTCAACCCACTGAGCCACCCAGACACCTCTATGCCTTCTCTTTCTTAAAATGTCCTTTTGTGGGAGAGTGCTAATGGCCGGGTTTTCTGGCTTTAATCAGAAAACTACTAATTATTAAACTGAAGGATAAAAGCTATTGAAGAAAGTAGAAATCAAATCATTTTATAAATAATTTTCTTCATCTGTCAAGGAAAAACAATACTTGAGAATACGTTATTGTAAGAAAAATTAGTTATCAAATATGTGCTCAATAGAAACATATATGAAATATGTAATTGGCATGGGTGCATTAAACGGATATTAAATATTTTATACCTGAAACTTGCCCCATTGTTCTTCCCTGCAAATGAGAATTCTGCTTACTTTATTATAATGTTTTGAGTTATTAAACAACAACAAAGCAAGGAAGTGAATTTCGAAGTTTTGTATATGCTTTCTCATTTATTATTATAAACACTAAACATCTTTTTTCATCTTTTAGAATCAAATGCCTCACAAGGAAGCTTCTATGAAAAGACATATCATGTTTTTAATTTACTCAAAAGACTTTTCTTTTCAATAAAGATAAAGTGATTAATTCATTAATTTCTCAGTCTAGCAAAATCACAGTTCTCAAAACAAAAGCTTTGTCCAAAATTTTCTCACTACCTGTTTGATCTTGGAAGCTAGAAAAAATCTCCATTGCTATTTATTATGAAATTTTTATGCCTCTAAATTTAACCTTAATTTGCCTCATTTTATCAGTAGTCAGAAAGTAATTTGTCACTTTGTAGAGATACATAAATTTCTTTAAAAGACTATGGTGCTAGGTTAGTGCAAAACATGGCTTCATCTAAAACCTGACCAATAACTTCAGCTCAGAACCATAACGCAATGCCTTATGCTCTCTCTCAGCAGATCACTGAGAACTTAGTCTATGAAAAGCCAGAGGACCCCCTCAGTTTTATGCTGTGCCAGGTATGGAATAGGAGAAAGAGAACACGCTTTTAATTCTGTTTATTGTAAACTACGGCGCGCATACATACACTCGAAACAAAACACGTCCAACTCCATGGGTTATCATGAAGTGAGCACTTATAAAATGTTGAACGCTAAGGTCTTTTTAGCATTAGCCATATTCATGGGTAAATAGTAACGTCTGCAGTGTCCATCTGTTTTTTCCTGATTACTAAGGCAGCTGTATAGCTTTTAACTTGTTTATTGGACATTTGGAAGTACTTCTTTTTCTATTGTATTGCTTGTCTTTTTCTTACTCATTTGTCACAGTTTTATATGTATTTTAGGTTATGAGCCCTTCGTTGTGTTTCTTGCAGGTTTCTTCTCCTGCTCTCTGCCTTCCCTTTTCATCTCTTAAAGATATCTTTTGATGAACAGAAATTCTTAATTTTGATACAGTCACATTTAACAACCTTTTGAATTCATGATTAGTACCTCTGCTGTCCTCTTTTGGAAGTCTACTTAGTCCAAACTCCTGACATAGCCCCTTATATTATCTCATAGAAGTTTGTGGATTTTTTTTATTTTGGGGGGGCAGGGGGACTTAAATTTAGTTTATTTTGCCTTTGACATTGATATCCAGTCACTTTGGAATTGATTTTGTGTAGGGTATGAGGTGGGATCAAGTTACATTTTTTTTTCCAAGCAGACATCCAGTTAACTAAGCACCTTTTAGTAAAAAGACGGTACCTCCCATACTGCTTTTTAGTTGATTTTGATGGTATATTTATTTATCCTTGCTCCATACAAGACTGTCTTAATTAGTATGCCTTAAAATAAGCCTTAATGTCAATAAGAGCAAGTCATCACATCTTACTTTTCTTTAAAAATATCTTGTTTATTCTTAGGCCTGTGCATTCCCATATCAATATTTGGAGTTATTTATCAAGTCACACACACACACACACACACAATCAGAAACACACACTGGTGAGATTTTTACTAGGATTGCGCTGAATCTGTAGATCAATTTGGGAAGAAGGGATGGCTTGAAAGTATTTCTAATCCTAATCCTCTGCATTTACTTAGATCTTTAATTTCTCTCAGTAGTTTTTATTTGCACAAAGATTTTACATATTTTTGATAGACTTATTCATAGGTATTTTATAATTTTGATGCTTTTGTAAATAGAAATTTTTGAAATTTCAGGTTCTATTTGTTGGCATATAGAAATACAGCTAATTTTTTTGTTGATCTTACATCCAGCAACCTTACTGAATTCAAATTATTAATTCTAAACATGCATTTGTAGGTACTGTGGGTATTTCTACATATACAATCATATCATTTGCAAATAGTGACAGTTTTATTTGATCTTTCTGATCCTTATCCTTTTTTTCCACTTGAGTTACTGCATTTATTATGTATCTTCGGTTTGCCTCTTTAGATCCACCTTTTCCTCTTTTCTACTCTACAAAGTAGCGAATACATTTGGACTAAATCAATAGGCTCTCATTCCTTCGGACTCCTGGTTGGGTTAAACCAATGGGAAACCCTGGAGGAAGATTGGGAGGAGGAAAGAGAGTGAGATCGGGTTTATTTCCCTGGTCTTTCCCCTTATGATCTGTCTTGAGTTGCTGGAGGTCGCTGCTCCTCTCAAGACAACGTTTTAGGGGCACCTGGGTGGCTCAGTCATTAAGCGTCTGCCTTCAGCTCAGGTCATGATCCCAGGGTCCTGGGATGGAGCCCTGCATCAGGCTCCCTGCTCAGCATAGAGCCTGCTTCTCCCTCTCACTCTGTCTGCTGCTCTGTCTACTTGTGCTCTCTCTCTCTCTGTCAAATAAATAAAATCTTAAAAAAAAAAAGACATCTTTTTACATGACTCTTTGCTTCTGAATTCCAGTAATGTCCCCTCCTCTTGACCTTTAAGGTTAAGAGGTTAGCTCTGCTTTTACTGGCTTTGGATTATTGTGTTATCTTCTGTGACTCCCCTATGCCTAATTCTTTTAAATGAACCCTTTCTGAATGAACCTTCATTGAATTCTTCTATTTTGAATGTGCCATTGATTTTCTGTTGGGACACTGACTGATACAGTACACTAGTTAGGGATCTCCAGTAGAATTAATATTGAATAGAAGTAGCTACAGTGGTTCACTTTGCTTGCTCTTGACCTTTAAAAAAAAAAAGTTTTCCCTATTTAACCGTTAAGTACGATGTTTACGCTGTTCTACAGATACTATTAACCATATTAAGGAAGTTGTTGTCTTATCGGTTTTTAAGAGTTCTTCATCATGAATCATTAACTTTATCAAATTATTTTTCTATATCTATTGAGATGATTGCATGATTTTTCTCCATTATTCTGGTAATGTAGCAAAATATGTCTATTTTCATTTTCAAAACTTTTCAAGTATACATACAGGAAATTACACAAATCAAAACTGTACAACTTGACTAATTATCGCTAATTTAATAGACCCATGAAACCACCCTCTAAGTCAAGAGATAGAATGTTACCAGCTCCTCAAATCCCATATGGTGCCTGTTTCCAATCACTACCCTTTCTCTTCCACAAAGTAACCATTATTCTGACTTCTAGATTATTTCGGGTTTTTTAGATTTTTATATAAATGAAATCAAATATTATGTACCATTTGAGGGCTGGCTTCTTTTGATCAACTGAATATTTATGAGATTCATTCATCTTACGCATATTCATTCCTTTTCATTTCTGTATCCTCTGTTCTGAGTTAGACTTTTGGTTGTTCTGAATAATGCTGCAGTGGACATTTGTGTACTTAACCTCTTCGTGCACGTGTACATGCATTTCTATTGGGTTCAAACCTAGAAAGAGAATTGCTAAGTCATAGGGTATTGACATAAGTTCAGCTTTAAAAGATGGCTGCCCAAAAGTTTTCCAAAGTACTTCGATCAGTTTATACTCTCACTTCAAGTGGCATTGCTCTAGTTTACTTCATGTTTCTTGTCTTGTGGTGCTTTGAACTTCTAGGAACTGTGGGCTCATGATCTTCATCATATTTAGAAAGTTGTCAGCCACTACATTTTTCTGTCCCAGCCTCCTCCTCTAGGACTCAATTACACATATAATGGGCCCCTTGAAGTTGTCTCACAGCTCACTTGATTCTCTTTATTAAATGTTTTTCCTCTCTCTATATCATTTTGGATACCTTCTATCACTATGTCTTCAAGTTTACTAATCTTGTCTTCTGCAGTGTCTAAATTACCATTAATAATAAAGTATGTTTCTCACTGCATACATTATAATTCTGTAGTTTCATCCCTAGGAGTTTAGTTTGTGTCTTTTCTAGATTGACGATATCTCTACTTTACTTTTCACACATAGAGAATACAGTTATAATAACTCCATGTTTTAATTTTTAAGTTTTAATTTTCCTGCTTCTTTATATGCCTGGTAACTTTTTTTACTGAGCTATAATTGACACATAACATTGTATTAGTTGTAGGTATATGCCTGGCAATTTTTAATTGGTGTAAGATATTATGAATTTTGCCTTGGTGGGTGCTGGAATTTTTTGTATTCTTGTAAATATTCTTGGACTTTATTTTGGGGCCCAGCTGATTTACTTGGAAACAGCTTGATCTTTTCAGATTTTGGTTTTAAGATTTTTTAGAGGAGCAGAAGAGTTTTCAGTCTAGGGCTAATTATTCCCCAATACTGAGGCAAGACCCTTTTGAGTATTCTACCCAATGCCCATGAATCATGAGGTTTTCGAGTTTGACTGGTGGTAATAGGCACTATTCCTGTAGATCAATTTGCCGTGGCCTCTGCTAGTTTTCTCACACACATGCACTGATCGATATTCACAGGATAACTTGAAGGGGACTTTCTGCAGCTTTCCAGAGTGCTTTCTGTGCCATTCTCTTATCTCTGGCACTCTTCCCTGTGAACTATAACTGTCTTGGTTTCCCCAAGATCTCAGCTTCATCTTCTCAACTCAAGGATCTGCCGAGTTCCTCTTGGGTTCTCTTTCCCTACACTAACGCCAGGATGTTTTCTGAAAACAGCAAGGTACATGCACATTTATGATTATTATGTCTTTCTGATTAATTGACTCTTTTATCATTATGAAATGTCCAGCTTTCTCCTTGGTAATATTCTTTGCCTTGAAGTCTATTTTCTCTGATATTAATATAGCCACTCCAGCCTTCATATCTTACAGTTTACTTGGCATATTTTTTTTCATCCAATTATTTTCAACCTATCTATGCTTTATATTTAAATTGTGGGTCTGTATTATCTGTTCTGATATTATCTGCTTTTTAACTGAACCATTTAGAACAAGGGTAGGCAAACTATGGACCACCTGGTTTTAAATAGCCCTCAAGGTTAGAAAGAATTTTCCCTTTTAAAGTGGTTGAAGAGGAAGGAGGAGAAGGAGAAGAGAAGGGGGAGGAAGAAGGAAAAGAAGAGAAATAAATTCAAGAAAGGAAAGGGGGAAGGGGATTCAGTAGCAGCAACAAATAGTTTGTGTCCTGCAATGCCTAAAAAATGTACTATCCAGCTCTTTTCAGAAGAAGTTTGCTAACCCCTGGTTTAGACCATTAGCATTTAACCTAATTATCAATATGGTTGAATTTAGAGCTCTCTTTTTATTATTTTTCTTTTTGTCTCTTCATTCTTCTCTTCCTCTTTTATTGCCTTCTCTTGGATTATTTGAATAATTTCAGTATTCTACTTTAATTTGTGTACTGGCTTTTATAATATTATTATATTACCTCTTATTATTTTTTAGTGATTGCTCTAGGGATTGCAATATATATCCCTAACCTTCCACAGTATAAAAGTAATACTTGTATCACTGCACATGAAAAGGAAACTTTATTATCATACAGAGTCCTTTACTCCCATCTATTCTTTTATGTTAAACTTGTCATATCTATCACTTTCTACATAAGTGAAAACTCCCACAAGACAATAATTTTGGCTTTAAATAGTCATATGTATTTTAAGGAACTAAAGAGAAAAAAAGTCATCTTTTACATTTATCTACATAGTTTCTGTTTCTAATGTTCTTTCTTCCTTTGTGAGTTTTCATATTTCTCTCTGAAGTTAAGTCCTTTCAACCTGAAAAACTTCTTCCAGCATTTTTTGTACTGCAGCACTGATGGCAAAGAAGACTCTTAGTTTTTCTTTTACCTGAAAATCTCTGACACATTCCTTCTTGTAGAACATTTTTGCTGGCTATAGAACTCTGAATTGACTTGTCCAGTTCTTTAAAAAGTGGTTTCACTCATTCCTTGCCTTCATAGTGTCAGATGAGAAATCCACAGTCATCCAAATTGTTGTTCCCCTCTATGTAATGGGCCATTTTTCTCTGACTGCCTTCATAATATTCTCATTTTCTTTAGTTTCCAGAGGTTTTACCATGGTGTTCATTGGAATTTATGATTTTGGGAGTTAGCTGAGCCACTTAAATCTTATAAATTTATATCTTTCACCAAATTTTGGAAGCTGTCTGCCAGTTTCTTCAGCTTTTTTCTACCCCGTTCTTTCTCTCTCCCTCTTTTCTTTTTGATACTCAAATTAACCTTATATTAAACCTTTTGATATTATCCCACAGATGCCCTAAAGTTCTCTTCATTTCTTTCAAGTTTTCTTGCTCTCCAGGTCGTATAACTCCTTGGCTCTATTTTCAAGCTCACTGACTCTTCCTTCTGTCATCTATATTCTCTATTAAGCTCACCCGGTGATTTTTTTTTTTTAATTTTTCAGTTCTAAAATTTCTGTTTGGTCCTTTTCTTTATTTTCTATTTATCTTCTGGGATAGTTTATATTTTCTTTGATTTCCAGTATATTTTCCTTGACTTCATTGAACATAGTTATAATAACTGCTTTAAAATGCCTATCTGATAATCTCAAATTGGATCATCTTGGAGTTGGCATCTGTTGATTGTCTTTCCCATTTATTTTTAACATTTTATTGTGGTAAGAACATTTAACATGAGATCTACCTTCTTAACAAATTATTAAGTGTACCTTACATTATTATTGACTATAGGTACAATGTTGTATAGTAGATCTCTAGACCTGATTCATCTTGCTTAACTGAGACTTTCTGCCCATTAATTAGTAACTCCCCATTTCCCCCTCTCCCAAACCATTGGCAACCATCATTCCATTCCTTGAGTCTATGAATTTGCACTTTAGATACCTCATGTAAATGGGATACAGTGTTTGTCTTTCTGTGACTGGGCTATTTTACTTAGCATAATGTCTTTATTCATCCATATTGTCACATATTTCAGAACTTTGTTCTTTTTTGAGACTGAATAGTATTTCATTATGTGTATATACCACATGGTCTTTATCCATTTATCTCTTGATTGACATTTAGATTGTTTCCACATCTTGGCTACTATGAATAGTGTTGCAATGAACATACCTCTTCAAGATCCTGATTTCAATTCTTTTGGATAAATAGAGCAATCCCAGAAGTTGAATTGCTGGATCATATGAAGTTCTATTTTTTAATTTTTTGAGGATTCTCCATACTGTTTTCCATTGTGGCCACACTATGTTTGCATTCCCACCAATAGCAGGCAAAGGTTCCAGTTTCCCCACATCCTTGCCTACAAATTGATGTCTTTGTTGTTTTGGTAATAGTTACCCCAACTGGTATGAGATGATGTCTTTTGGTGGTTTTGATTTGCATTTCTCTCATGATTAGTGACATTGAACATTTTTTCATATATCTGTTGGTCACTTGTATGTCTTCTTTGAAGAAATGCCTATTCAAGTCCTTAGTCCATTTTTAAATTAGGTTATTAGGGGTTTTTTTTATTATTGAGTTGTAGGTGTTACAATATGTATTTTGGAGATTAACCCCTTATCAAATATATGGTTTGCAAATATTTTCTCCCATTCTGTAGGTGGCATGTTAACTCTCTTGATTGTTTCTGTTGCTATGTGGAAGATTTTTAGTTTGGTGTAGTCCCACTTATTTAGTTTTGTTGCATGTACTCTGGGTATCATATTTATGAAATAATTGCCAAGACCAATGCCATGAAGCTTTCCCTCTACATTATTTTCTAGGAATTTTACAGTTTCAGGTCTTATGTTTAAGTATTTAATCCATTTTGATTATTTTTATTAAGGGTCCAATTTCATTCTTTTGTGTGTAAACAGTTTTCCCAGCACCACTTGTTGAAAAGAGCTTCCTTTCCTTCTGTGTATCTTTGGCACTCTGTTGAAGATCGGTTGACTATGTACATGTGGATTTATTTCTGGGCTCTCTCTTCTGTTCTATTGGTCTGTATATCTGTCTTTATACTAGTACCATATTGTTTTTATTACTGTAGCCTTGTAATATATAGAATAAAGAAGTGTGATGCCTCTATCTTTGTTTTTCTTTCTCCAGCTTAATTTGGCTCTTCAAGTTCTTTTGTGGTTCTATAAGAATTTTAGAATTTTTTTTTTCTATTTCAACATTCACCAGAGGAATATGACAGAACTCAGTCTACACAACATACTATTCACAATATTCAGACTATGATCTAAAATTATGCTACTTACAAAAAACCTAGAGAATACAATCCATTTTTAAGTAGAAAAGATTATTTTACTTCTTCCTTTTTGGTTTGGATATCTTTTATTTCTTTTCCTTGCCTAATTGCTCTGGCTTAGAGAACTACCAGTAGTATATTCAAGTGGCAAGAGTGGGTATTTTTGTCTTGTTCCTGAACTTAGAGGAAGAGCTTTCAGGTTTTCATCACTGAGTATAATGTTAGCTGTGGGCTTTTCATAAATGGCCTTTCTTATGTTGAGGTAACTTCCTTCTAGTCCTTCTTTTTTGAGAGTTTTTATCATGAGAGTGTGCTAAATTTTGTGAAAAATTTTTTTGATCTATTAAGACAATCATGTGATTTTTATTCTTCATTTTACGAATGTGGTGTATCACATCAGTTGATTTTTGTTCATAGTATACAGGTGCTATTTGCAGGATTCATTTCGTAAGTGCTTATTCTTGCATATAGGAAGCAGTTCTTACATTTTTGTATAAAACACACACATTTAATGTTTTATCACATAAGTCTATGTGATATTTTCACTTATTTAGTTCAAAATAGTTTCTAATTTTCATTATGTTTCTTCTTCAACTCATGGGTTTGGGGACATTATTTATATAAATTACAAATACTGGATTTTCTAATTGCCCTTTGGTTAATGATTTCTAAGTCAGTTGCCCTTTACTCATAAAACAAGATTTCAAATATTTGAAATGCATCGACTTGCTTTATGATGCAACATATGGTTAACTGTGAATGAATTAATTGGGCTTGAAAAAATGTATTCTGCATTTATTAGAATATACCCATTAGAGCAAGTGTTCTAAATATATTCATTAGACCAAGTTTGCAAAATATGTTGTTCAAGTCTTCCAATATGATTGTGAATGTTCCTGTCTCCTTTAGTTCTGTTAATTTATGCTGTATGTGTGTAAAGGTTATGTTATTAGGCATGTATGAATTAGAATTCTTATATTTTTCTGGTAACTTGAACTTATCATTAAGAGGCATATCATGAACTCTACTGACTATTCAGTATTATTATAGCTATATCAGATTTATTTTAGTCAATGTTTAAATGACATAATATGCTTATTACTTTTAACTTTACTCTGCCTTTAAGTTTTAGATGGCTTTCTTATAAATAGCATGGAATTCTTTATCATTATTCAAATCCGACACGCTTTTAATTTTAACCCATTTATATTTGACGTTATTAAAGACATATTTGGGTTTACATCTATTGTCCAACTATATGCTATATGCTATTTGTTCTACCTGTTTCTTTTTCTCTACTTTTTGCCTTTTTTATCATTCCGTTTTTCTATTCGTTTAGAAGTTATACACTCCGAATTTTTTTTGTTGTTGGTTTCCCATTAGGGTGATTTCAAAAGACTTTATATTTTTAGAGTAGTTTTTAGGTTTACAGAAGAACTAAGCAGAAAGTACAGTGAGTTCTCATTTTCTTCCTTCTCCTTTCCCCATTTTCCACCCCTAGTTTCCCCTGTTATTGACACCGTGAATAGGTGTGGTACATCTAATGTGGTACATTAGAGTGATGAGCCAATATTGATATATTATTATTAACTAAAGTCCATGGTTTACGTTAGAATTCTGTGTTGTGAATTCTATAGGTTTTGACAAATGTATATGATATGTATCTGTAATTACAGTATCACACAGAATAGAGTCACTGCTCTAATAATTACTTTTAATATTTTTTAATGGAGGTACCTGGGTGGCATAGTCGGTTAAGCATCCGACTCTTGGTTTTGGCTCAGGCCGCGACCTCAGGGTCGCGAGATGGAGCCCTGTGTGCGGCTCTGCAGTCAGTGCAGAGTCTGCTTGACACTCTCTCCTTCTACCCATCCCCACCCCTGCTCTCTCTGTCTCTCAAATAAACAAATCTTTAAAATATATATATATATATATATATATATATATATATATATTTTTTTTTTTTTTTTTCTTTTAATGGCTCCCCTGAAATTAAAACAGGTATTCTGGTCTTATCAAAGTCTAAATTATTTGTACTAGGTCAGTACAAGGACTTTTGTATTTTAAATTTCTATGTGTTTTAACCCCACAAGATATGGTAATTCCAAGTTGACCAAAATTGCAAGTGGAAAAAAATTCTTTTTCATTCTCTTCAGGTACAGGAAATGATAGAAAACAGAGACAAAAGTGAAACCTACAAAGAATGAATTTCTCCTCAACATTGTTTACAACCCTCAGTGTCAACACTATGTTCTGTCTCTCACTCTGAAAAATGATTTTTGAATGGTCATTGGTAGTGACTCTGCCTAAATATGTTCTTAATTTTTAAGTAAAAATCTATAGGGTATCTACTTCAGAAATTCACATAATAGTTACAGATACCTCTAGCTAATCATACAAAATATATACATGTTATACTTATCCGTGCATTGGTATTTCAGACTCATTCCTCCAAAGCACCGCACAATAGCCAGTTTACAAATCTCAAGGAGGATCAAGAAAAGAATATGAGCAATTTATATGTAGTTCTCATGAAGCATACAAATCTATCATGTCTCCAAGCTGTTTATAAAATGTTCAATCAGAAAATATGTGGAAAATAATTTTTAACAGCTCTTTTTCCCTCTCTCTTAATGGAAGGTGATTGTTGTAATCTTTTTTCTTGTCTTTTAATACCTCCTACATATTTTTACTATTTTCCTCTTTGACTCAGCCTGTTGTATTCTGTCATTGATAGATGGGATTTAATCTAATCCTAGGGATAGCTCTCCTCTGATTTTTAACCTACAGCAAAATTCAAACATATTATACTACTATGTACACACCTGTGGGAGAGGCAGAATCACACTTCCTCATTACCTTTATCCCCTGAAGAGTATCGACATTGTACGAACTGTGTAACCAGTGGAACTGGTATTTAAAAGCAAAAAGCCTTAACATGGTCTGTCTGGTATGAGAGTATCTGCCCAGCAGTCATAGCTGAGATGATCATCTAATACTATTTTTGTAAGCCGAACCTGTTGTTTAACTTCTATTGGAACATTAAAGCAGACTTCATTCTTTACACTGCTGACTTGGTGTGATACGTGGTTGCATTACAATGAATTAAGTTTCTGTTTGAACGGTCAAGCACAAATCCTACTACTTTTATGCCTGAATTTCATCTCTAATAATTATACCAAAGAAAATCTCGTGCTGATAACTTCAGAGTTTATTTAGTTCCTTCAATTGTCCACAAAATGTGCATGTGCTCAGTCTCAGTAAATGTTCTCCACTCAGAGAGGCAGCTTCTCTCTTGATTGTGGGCTAGCAAAACCAGATGAAAGCTGGATAATTTAAGAGAAAAGTTGGAGTGACATGACTAAGGTTATAGTCAGTTGGTTGAACAAAATAACTCAAAGCTTATTAGTGTTCGAAAACTTGGATGTTATCAGTAACATCTGAAATTAAGTATTAAATTTAGTTCACTGGTTTTCAGCCCTAAACCAGACAGCTTTAATATACTTCTCAAAGCAGAACACTTCAGACCAGACCACCCCAGTCATTTCAGCCCTTCTCACTGGCTTCATTTCACAACTGTCATTTTGACCTGTTGCCAACAAGGCAGTGGACCAGAGGGGATGAGCCTGGTGTGGCCCCATAATCCTATATGGACGCATATAACTGAAAGGAGAAGGAAGATGAGAGATTAAGACTCATCTTCAGTGACTCAGGCTCTCTACTAAAAGAACTGTCTAGTGTAGAAGATCAATCAGCTAAAAGTATATTCAGTTCTTAGTTCCTAAGTGGTAAGAAGTAATCCCAGGCCCGGAGTAAACACTAAAGGTGAGAATCTAGGTGGAACAAGTTGTCGGCTAGAAGGGGAAGTAGAGTCTCAGAAAAGGCCTTTTCTGAGTAGAGCTAACAGAGGACACGCATGGCCATGTGGAAGAAAAATGTCATGGGGAGTAAAAGTTTCAGTGTCAGAACAACCAGAGGTCAAAAGATAGGATCTCCCTTGAAGGAATCCTCCAAGGATTCTTCTGAAGGAGTTATTCCGATAGCTATGAGGTGTGAGTGTGCCAAGTCTTAAATGAGATAACATGTAAAAGCACTTAGAACAGTGCCTGGCACTGTTAGCTATTATTTTAGTGCTATTATTATCCACAATATTAATATTCCATTTTACCTGAGTAATCCTAATGACCCTCCCTCACTGCATTCCCCGCCAGCCCGAGCTCACTATAACAGAATGTAAAGCTACTAGACCAGTTTTCCTGGGCCTTTTCCCTCCTCTTTCCATTTAAAGAATAAATGTGAGACATCATTTATCATTAGGGAAATGGAAATCAAAACCAAGATGAGATACTACTTCACACCCACGAGGATGGCTTTATAATCAAAAAGACTAACCATAACAAGTGTTGACAGGGATGTGGAAAAATTAGAACACTATACACTGTTGGTGGGAATGTAAAATGAGACAGCCGCTTTGAGAAATAGTCTAGCAATTCTTCAAAAAGTTAAATGTCATATTATCATATGACTCAGCAATTCCACACCTGGGTATATACCCAAGACAACTGAAAATATATGGCCCTACAAACTCTTGTACACATATGTTCCTAACAGCATGCATAAGAACCAAAAAGTGGAAACAATGCAAATCTCCAGCAAGTGATGAATGGATTTTAAAAATGTGATAATCAATAGATGAATGGAGAAACAAACTATCATAAATACATACGAAGGAATAGTATTCAGCCTTAAAAAGGAAGGCAATTCTGTCACAGGCTACAGTCCAGGTGAACCTTAAGTAAACCATGTTTACATAAGCGAGAGTAACTGGAGTGGAGAGGGCAGGCCACTCTGGGAAGAGCCATCAAGAAAAGCTCATCAGAGGAAGTGAGAGCAGAGCGGCACCTTAGGAAGGACAAGGAGGCAGCCCAGCACCACCAGGGGAAATGGATTTCCACTCACCGGAATGGCAAGTGTGCAAGCCGTGTGTTTGAAGCACACATAGGATGAAAGTTATGCTCAGTGAAGTTGATGAATACATGAGCAACTTATAAGCCACAGTGAGGAGCTTGGATCCTACTCTTGAGCACAAAAGGAAGCCAACTGAACTGTTTTCAGGAGGGGAACTACAAAGTCTGATTTATGTTCTTAAACATCCTCGGGACACTTCTGATTAAAAGTATAGCTTTACACTGCATCACAGAATTTTCTGCCACCAATATCTAATAAAATAAATAAAAACTTTACAAAATCAGAGGTATATATACTTATTAAATCAAATTAAGAGAGGCCACAACCTAATTCATTGTTCTTCAAGAGCTCGTGGCCAAGGAGAGAAAAAGAAGGTTCCAGGAGAAAAGCAGAGAAACACCCCTGTACTTGTAAGAAGACAAAGGCCTGGAATTCTTATTATTTTCCTTAAATCTAGACAATGTGGCTTTATCCTGTTGAACCTTGTAACCAGGAAGTAGTGGGAATGATTGAAAGGTGAGGAGGGAGGGACTGAGTCCTGATGATGGTTTCAGAGCCAGATTCAGAATCGGGAGCTGGATCCAGTTCTTGAGTTTTCTAATGCAATTGGTCAGGCCCAAGAGGAGACAGCAATGGGGACTGCGAAGGAGCAAGCAGAGAACTAGGGGAAGCATGAAAGAATGTGGTATCATGGAAGCCAGAAGAGGAGAGCAGTATGAGAAGAATGGAGTCATCAGCTCTACCAGTTGCTGCTAAGTGACCAAGTAAAAGAAAGACAAAGAAGTGTGTACTGGAATTGGCAAAATAGAGGTTGTTTGTAACTTGACAAGCAGTTTCAATGGAAGAATGATAACAATGGGGGCGAGATTGAATTTGATTGAAGATTTACAGTGTTCAGTAGTTTACAATAGTTTAAAAATAGTTTAAAAAAACAAACTAGTTGATTAGGAAAAATGCAATCATCCCAGATGCTGAGACAAAATGGAATATTTAGACCTCTGAGACCCAACATGGATGATTGTGTACAACATCCTCAACAATATCTCTGCAGTAAAAACAACACGTTTCATAGACTTGCCCCTTCACATTGGCTATTAGATATGTTACTGAGGCATTTCTTCATTGGGTGAAAAATTGGGCTAACTGGTTATTTTATTAGAATATGGTTATTCCAATAAACATAATAATTCCATATAATAACCATAACTGGTTATTGAAATGGGCTAATGTCCTGTCCAATTATAACAGTCTATTAATAAAGGCATGTCCTTTTCCTGGGACAGGGCTAGATTTGCTTTAAGAAGTCATCTGGTGGTGGCCGTAATCTAAAATATGAGCTGAGTTAAGCATTTATCATCTACAGGAGTTGAAGAGAATATAAGAATGTCAATTAATGTTGAGCAAGAGGAAGGCTGAGTCAGAGAGAGGACCCATTAAAGGTCGAAGAGCCTGAATTCATATATTTCAGTAAAATTTGCAGAGAGAGTCAAGACCTATTGGAAAAAAAAGCAGTCTTCAGAAGTGCTAGAGAATTGGCGGATCTGGGCACTTTGGGCACATAGTCTGCAGGTTTGGCTCCGTTATTTCCAATACAGAAGCTGAGCTCTGATTAGTGAGCTCCACTCCCCAAGGAGCCTGCGTGCTCTGGTGAATTTACTTGTGAGCCAGTTTTATAGACAATTGCTTCTCATATATCCCATGAACAATATTCTACTCTCTATTCACCTCATTAACTTGTTAATAGAAAAAAATCACATTAATAATTTAAGATTTTAATGTCACTTTCAAAGGTACACCAATTGTCTAACTATATCAAACAGTATAGCCTAGTAGTTTTCTAGTAGTTAAGAGTGCAATCTATGAGGACAGACCAAGGGGAGTCTTCACCCCTCAATAGCTCTGGAACCCTGGGCAAGTTAACCTCCTCAAACCCCCACTTCCCTCATCTATAAGATGGGGGGTCGTAATAGTATATATTTCACAGGGCCCCTGTGAATGGTAAGTCTTACAGTGCCTGAGACTTGTAGAAGAACTGAAAATATGGCAGCCAAAGTCATGCTTTGAGAAAGAAAACTTTTCCCATGAAACTGGTGAGTAGAACAAAAGCCTTTAAGTAACTCAAATTCCTCACTCAAAACTTCCAGAGGGGGCCATTGCTTTCCCACCCAGGTGATACCGCAACTCCTTCCCTCCCCCAAAACAAAGTGAGGGGTCCATTTAAGGAGTACAGTGATTCTGAAGAGAACTATTCCAGTGGTCCCCTGTCCCAATGATGAAAGAAAGAAGCCCCATGGCAGAAAGTTTGAGGGAGCGTAGAGGACCGACATCATGTAGCTCAGGAGACATCACATTAGTCACCAGGTTTGTTCACTTGCCTTGGAAAGACCACAGAAAAGGAAAAAGCATTGGAGGGTGACGGGATGGGGGGGGGGAGGGCAGGCATACTCCTCTTTACTTCCAGATGCCCGAGAGGTACTGATGGTGGATGAGTGGCAATTATTGTCTGAAAAGTAATCTTCCTTTTCCTAGTTAGTCTTTCGTTTCTTGTTACAGGCTTTTGTGTTCACATTATCTATTTTGAGAAGATTTATGTTTATTCTCTCCCCACATAATCCTAGTAATAGAACATAAAATGCCTAGGATATGAATGGAAACATATGTCCTTGTTTGCTTCCTTGATGCTTTATCACAGAGATTTCCAAAAGAGCACACTTATAATAATTTATGTTTCTCTCTATAGATAATTGTAATAGAGATCCTTTAGAGGCATAGAAACTATGAAAAAAAAGAAGAAAATAAAAGCCATGCATATCACATCATCCAGATACAACCCTGTTGATATTTACTTTACATTCTTCCTAACTTTTTAATTCATATATATATATATATATATGAATGTGTATATATATGTGTGTGTGCATATATATATGCACACATATACATATGTCAAATTGTACAAACTATTTATAACCTTCTCTTCTTATTGTTAGCACTTAGAAGAGTGCCTGTCACATCATGAGTTCTCAATAAATATTTGTTGAATAAATGAGTGAACATATTTCCACATCATTAAAATTTTTTCTATGGCATCATTTTTCACAGTTGCGTAGAATTGCACTGTGTGAATGATTGTGCCGTATCTAACTAGGCCCTGGAAAGCTGAGGAGGAATGAGGCGTGTGAGGGATGCACCGATGCCTGGTGCAGGCCCCCTCAGCAAGGGGGAGTGTGCTGCCCAGCTGCTGGGAGTACTGGCAACCCCAGCCCCCTTCAGGGATAGCCTCAGCTACTGAAAGCCACCTTCCCAGGGCGACCTATACCTAAGGACTGATCACAGAGGGGCCCAATGTGGAACAACTGGGCAGGCCATCTTCTTCTGGAGCTTTCTGGCTGAAGGGAGGGAGGTGCCTGAGACTTCCCACCTGCGTGGCAGCTTGTCTTCTCTGTCTGCCCAATCCTTTTTCTTCCCTCTCCCTCCAAGGGCATTAACCGCAAGGGCATTCTCTAATAAACATATTGCACACAAACCTGGTCTCAGAGTCTGCTTCCTGAAGAACATAACCTGTTACAGAGATGATCCAGACCCAAGGGAACTCCTGAGTCTCTTGATGAAAGCACTCAACAAATTCTAACATTACAGCCATCACCCATCCCTAACCACAGGCTAAATAAACTACTGTGTGCCTATACCATGATATATTATGCAGACATTAACAGAAATGTTGTTAGTGCTGGGTATGACACACGGTGGCTCCAGAGGAAGGGGAGGGAAGGGGAGGGGAGGGGAGGGAAAGGGAGGAAAGGGGCAACATCAGTCTTATTAGTCTTTAGACTACCTACAGTGTGTTAATTGGACAATCACTCTCCCCCTAAATGTAGCAAATGCAAGTTGTAAAAACTAAAACTAGACATGACCTTGGACAGACAGACATGCACTAGCATGACTATGAGCAGTCAGGACAATAGATAGGCCTTTGAAGGCACAGAAGTAGAAATAAGGATCAAATAGTAAAAAAAAAAAAAAAAAAAATCAAAACAAAACAAAAAGCCATGAGTAGTGTGTGCTCCAGGAAAGCCGAGACCTAGGAGAAACCCAGAGGAGCGATAAGCTAAGCCCTGTCAAGGTGCTTCCATCTGTCAGAATAACACATTCCAAAGTAGCAGAAATCTACGGTCCAAAAACTTCCTGTTACTTCCGGCCTCAGAGAGGCAAGCTCAGGCAGCATCAGGCTCAGCCCATGTGAGATGCCTCCTCCCAATCACAGACCACTGTTCCCTGGTCCAGGAGGTTCAAAGAATTGGTGCTGGATAGAAAAGCACCTCAGGCCAGAGCAGCTTGCAGAGTGGGCCGGCACAGCACAAGAAAGAGGAGGAGGAGGAGAGGGCAAGGTGAGTAGACTGATCTCACTCTGCCGGGAAGCCAACCGCACTCTCAATGGTTGGGCTGCCTTCCTGGGAGGCGAGCTGGGGTCTGAAAGGGCAAGGGGAAGAAGATAATTTCCTCATGAATAGATCTGTCATTTTTTGTAACTTAGACTATTATAACAATTTTGTTCTCTTTTACTTTAAATGGTACAAATTGCTTTCTTAAACCATTTGACATTGTCCAGTTCTCAGAACTGAGATTAAAATTCTGGGAGTATTATTCACCTACCCTGATTTCAACCTCCAATTTCCTGACAGAAAGACCAAGACAAATCCAAGAACCCTGGGAAAAACTTTATCTCCTGATTAAAATTTCAGACAGACCCCTATGGACCCCAATTTCCTGGTGAAGTCAGAGAAGCAAAAAGAAAATTTAAGGAAATGGGCCATGTTCTTTCTTAATAATGTTGTAGGGAGAAAGTTCCCTGGTCATCTTGTCAGAAATCATTTGATCCTGCCTACTCATAATGGGATTTGTGAGGCAATTTACTCATCTTTCTTCTCTGCAAATAGTTCTGTTTAACAAATGTGTCAGTTGAAATAAGTCAACAAATTAGCTTTATCTATGCAATGTTATTTTTACATAATTTATTTTTACTCTTCACCAATTAGTTGATCTACAGGATCCACAGGTCCTAAATATATTTCCCGTTCTAACAACATTTGTACACGTAATATGAATTAAGTTTCAAATAATGCTAGTATTCTTTTATGTAAGTTTAAAACCCCACTTATAACTAGCTTCAAAGATTTTGAACACATTTTGAATTTCATTAATTTCGATGTCTTTTTTAAATTAAAGACAATGTTGGTTGACCGTTTCTTGATATATATATGTATTTTTATATATTTAAGTAGTTTTCAAATCTTGTAAAGAAATGGTTTTCCTTTTGATTAGACTGGTAATATAGACTTATAAATCCAAAGGGGAATTTACACACCATTTAGTCAAGAAAAACATGAAATGTCAGAATTTCTTTTTGACCTCTCCTGCTTGCATTCTTGCTAAGAGTAAACACTGACCAGCCCATGCAGGCTGCCCACACCCTTGATGTTCCCTAACTGGGGCAAAGACCAAATTCATGAAGAGGTGCCCTAATCTTACCTCCCCCAGGGGGTCTCCATAGCATTCTTGCCTTGGGGGTTGGGCATCCTGCTGTCATGGAGCATACCTAAGGTCCTCACTTGGTTGAGAATGCTTGAGCCATTGATTCTTGGTCCTGACTTCAGGTGGTTGAATGACTCCAAGGTCAGCATGACAAGCATCAGGTGTCTAGAGGAGGGCTACCCAATAGAACTCTCTGTGATGAGGGAAATTCTATACAATAGTCACTAACTACATGTGGCTGTTGAGCACTTAAAATGGGGCTAGTGCAACTAAAGAATTAAATTTTAATTTTATTTAATTGAGCTAGTTTGAATGAAAATAGCTACATGTGGCTTCCAGTTACATTAGTGAGAGCAGATTTAGAGCTTTAATGCAAGAAAAACCAATGGATAATGTGAGCCGTGGGTGTCATGCCCATGAGAACAAGCACTGCTTTTCATCATTCCCAGGGACTCATCTTACCCTAAACTTAAGCAGACCAGCAATTGTTCTGATCTAAAATCCCCACACCCATCTTCTCCCCTCTAAGTCATACAACTGTCTACTCTTGTCCTGGGTTTCAAGGTCAGGGCTAAGGCAACAGCACGGCGTGTTTCTTGTTTCTTCCTCTCCTATTTCTCTTTTTCTTTTTCTTTTGCTAATCCAAATTTCTCTAGCGTGCGCTAGAGCTTGAGGTGTGGTTTGCGTGTTCTCTGGTCCAACAAACTTGAGTGAGGAAAAGAGGTAATGAACTTGAAAAAATGATCTCATGCTTGGTAGGAGAGTCTCACTTCTTTTTCTTCTGCTTTGAAATTGGTTTGTTTAGTGAGTAATGGTTTTTAGACCTATTCAATGTGTCTGGAAACATCAACACTATGGATATGAGTAATTTTACAAGAAAACAAACTGAAGGAAGGCACACAAAAAAAAAGAAATAAAACTCTAGCCTTTTTAAACGTTTGCATTCCTCAGAGCAAAGCAGCTCCTGGGACATTGAGCAATTTGAGTATATCATCATGGTGCCAGGCCACTGGGCAGTTTTCCACAGGGTGGGGCTCACAGAGGCTATTCTTGAATGTGGAAAACATTTTGAGGCAAGCCACATACTTTCAGTCAGGGGCGATAACATTTCTGAAGTGGACAGCCACTACTCGGCTCTCTGCCCTCTGCCCTCTACCAGTCCCACCTTTTAAAATTCGCCTCACCCCATTTGCTTTTTTGCTATCCCTGCCAAGTTAAAAAAAGAAACCTAACACCTCTGAGGGAAGTGCTACTTTGGAATAACACGGGAAAGTTTCCATAGACCCCATATTTGAAATAGTGGATACATGCTGGAGGCTACAAGAGAAGGTAGGAGGGAAAGCACATCATATCGTCAGGACTCAGTCTCTGTCCACGGAAGACAGACCTAAGACCCCAGATCATGAGTTAGGTTAGTCCACTGGGGCTCTCTACACTCCTTGGGTCTCTTTCTCTCTCATGCATCTTTCTTCTCCCTTTGGAAATACAAGGAAGGGATTTGATAAAATCATTCACGATGAGGCGTTGACATTGATGACTCATAAGATTCACTGTGCCTCTTTTATATGGACTTGCATTCCGATCAGGAGCAAAGGAGTGATTCTCTTGTGGGATTTCAGAAATTAGGGTAAAGAGCGAGGAGGACTGAATAGAGGGCAAAGACAGAAGGCTGTCTTCTTGCCAGCTTTGTCTATATGGCTCCCTTCAAGGCTTAATCTGTAAGAGAAAAGAGCAGGGCAGGGCATTGGACTGTCTCTCAACTTTAAAGAAACGTAAAGGGAGGTGGTGTCTACCTACCTTAAAAAAGAAGAATGATTAGTGACAAACTCAATAAAAGTCTGTTAAGAGTCAGGAGATCGAGACTTGTCTTGACTCCGGAAACAACACATCCATGATCTTGAACAAGTCACTTCCCTCCAGGAGCCTCAGTTTCCTCATTTGCACAACGAGAGGACTGACTACAAAGCCTCTACATCTTCGGCCAAATAAAGAGATAATTGTTTGAAGGAAATGTCTCACGCGGTTCCAGGGGTTCGCAAGCCCGAAATCTGTAGGGCAGCCGCAAATTCAGGAAAGTAGTTGATGCTGCAATCTTGAGTCTGAAATCCGCAGGCGAGTTTCTGTTTTGCAGTTTGGGGGCAGAATTGCTTCTTCCTCAGGAAATCGCTTTTTGCTCTTAAGGCCCTCACTGATTGGAAGAGGCCCATCCATGTTGTAGAGAGTAATCTGCTTTCCTCAAAGCCTATTGATTTAGATGTCAATCATGTCTGTAAAAATATCTTCACAGCCATATCTAGAGTGGTATTTGACCAAACAACTGGGCACCGTATTCTAGTCAAGGCCCTAGAGAACACCCCAGTTTATATTCTGTAGGTAGACTGGTGCCATCTGTCTCTCCTTTTGTTCTCTCTCTGAGCCTGTCCTCTCTGGGCAGGGCAATACATTCATAATCTCTCTCTCTTTTTTTTTTTAACAGCCATCGGCGTGAAAATTTGTCAAAGCTTTTCTTGCTTTTAACTTAAATAAATTAGTCTGCCCTGGTGCAGAGGCATTCAGAGCCTTCAAAGAACTCTGAAAGATGATCCTAGGCCTGATGGTTTTCTTTCATAGCAGTCATGTTGCCTTCGCTCCAAGTATGCCAAAAACCCCTTCACAGACGCTCCTCCAGCTATCTACTACAGAAGTCACTTGTTTTCCAGGAAACTTTCCTAGAAGTGTTCCACTCAACACAGGTCATTTTGACACAGAAACGATGTAATACCATCATTCTGATTTTGACCAGGGTTTTCCAACTTCACTCTTGAGTGTCTCCTAACTCCCTGGGAACTAACTGCCTTCTAGCTCAGTACTTTTCCTACATCTTTCATTCCTGTTAGTTCTAGAAGTTTGGTTTGCAGCCACCCCGGGGCTCATCATGAGGCTCAGGAATTCAGAGTTGATGAGGGAAAGCTCTCCACTTTGCTTCAGCCAAACTTTGATCTAGTTTTATATATTAGCATCCCATATTAAAATCACATATCTTTTGAAATGTGGCTCTGTGTTTTAAAACAAAATTAAATTGCTAGTGTTAGGTGCTTCCCCCATTCAAGTCTGTTGGCTTAGTCTATCTACTTAAAGAAATTGAGATAAAGGTAAAGAAAATGAATATTGGTTGGGTAACTAATATTGTGTTAGTATTCACCTATATTCTCACTGAATTTTCACAGTAACCTTTTGAGTTAGTTATTGGGATACTCATTTAGAGACAAAGCTCAACAAGATTAAGAAACTACTTGAGCTCATGAAACTGCTAAGCAGCAGGGATGCCTGGGTGGCTCAGTGAGTTAAGTGTCTGCCTTCAGCTCAGGTCATGATCTCAGGGTCCTGGGATCAAGTCTCACATTGGGCTCCTTGCTCAGTGGGGAGCCTGCTCCCCCTGCTTGTGCTTTCTCTCTCTCTCTGACAGATAAATAAATAAAATCTTTAAAAAACAAAAACTGCTAAGTAGCAGAGCAGAGATTCAAACCCAGGTCTGTCTAAAGCCCCTGCTCTTCCCACTTCACTGTACTTTCTAGCCTGTTCTGCAATAGAGGTCTCGGCAAACAAGTCATTCATATATTCATTCATTCATTCAAATACACATTCTAAAATCTACTTTATTGGCCTTTTGTTTAGCAAAATAACTTACTGAGTGCCTACTATGTGTCAAGCACTGTGCCACCTTGGACCTAGAAAAACAAATGAGACAGGGTCCCAGCACCTTCTCCTGCTTCAGAGACTCTTGCAATGAGGTGCAGGAAACTCTTTGTGCATTGATACCAGGAGAAAAGAATGCACAAGGGGAGCAAAACAGAATGCTCCCTAAGTAAATTCTGCAGCCCGTGCACAGCGGAGAATCTCGAGTGTCAGCTGACATCATCTCACAGCCCGGAGCAGAGGCGCTAGAGCAGACCAAAGCCTGGGGATGGAGCCCAGTGTCTGGGTGTTAACTGTTCAGGAATGTGGATGGAATGCAGAGAGGATCCCTCCCATACAGACGTGCTGCTTGGTACCTGACTCTGGCCACACCCCAAGCACAACTGGGAAGATTTTTTCTTGTCCCAAAGAGATGATGAATCCTTTGATGATGATTCATTCCCCCATGAATCCTTCCATGGAAAATAAGAAGAAGCACACATGAGTAAAGCCTATAGATCTCTACAGCACAGCACACCCTAGGCAGAGGACAGAGGGAAGATAGAGGGGCTGCTTCCCCTCCACCTGGAAGATTTTACCTCCTGGCTAGGTCCCGGTGTCACTGGTACATAAAGCAAAGCCACAGCCCAATTTCCTGCCCTACCTAAATATGCCCCTGGTTATTAACCATAATTTCTTAGGTGTATAAACAAACAGTATTTGCCAACCCTTCCCCTATCTTTTATCTCAGGGATCACAAAGACCTCATCAAACACATTGTGTTTTACCCGTTTTATAAATGAGGAAGCAGACGGTGAGTGGCATTGCCCAGGGGTACACAGAAAGGCTGGGCAAGAGTGGGATTGGAAGCTTGGCATTCTGATACCACGTCCAGTGCCCTCACAGTTAGGCCACAGCCACTAGGCCACAGCATGAGCCACTAGAAGCCTACACTCGGCTTTCTTTCTTTTTTTTTTTTTTTTTATACTCAGCTTTCTAACTGCCATCTCTCCTGACATTTGTGACTGTTTGGCAGATGCAAGAAATATTTTAGGTCCCCCAGACCCTGACCTAGAATAAAATACAGGTGACCAAGGAGAGGCTACGAAATGTTGACTCTCAAGTTAACCTACACATGCACACCTTTTCCTTCTAAGAATTTTGGTCCCTAGGAGTGGGTGAGAGAACTGCAGGTTTGGGGTACAGCTAAACAAATTTTCTGGGAAAACATGCAGGCGCAGCATCGGGTTAGGGGCAAATGTACAAATACGAGTGCAACGTCGAGGAGCCAAGGAGACAAGAACCTGGAGAACTGAGTGAAGAGAGGCCCAGTGATTCTGACCTTGGCAAAGGCAGATCATCTGAGCAGCAAAACGGACCTGTTCTCTCTGCTTGAGTATGGGCGAGGAAATGAGGCAGGTATTGCTTTTGAGATTAGCTCTGTGACAGGACTTTATACACTGCACAGTGTTAAGGAAATGATCCGAAGCCGGGCACACCTGGGTTTGAATCTCAGCTAAGATTGATTGATTATTTATTTATTTATTTATTTACTTGAGAGAGATACAGAGAGAGATAGCAAGAGAGAGGGAGGGAGGGAGCGCATGAGTGGAGAGAGGGGGCAAAGGGAGAGGGAGATGGAAACTCCTCACTGAGCAGGGAGCCCAATGTAGGGCTCGATCCTGGGACCCTAGGATCATGACCTGAGCCACAGACAGCGGCTTAACTGACTGAGCCACACAGGCGCCCCCGAATCTGAGGTTTTGCATTTTCTGGCAGTGTGGCCTTGGGCAAAGTAAGCAATCTCTCAAGCCTCCCTTTCTTCATCTGTGAAATGGCAAGAAAACAGATTCTCCCCTAGATGTTCCAGGAGGACGGCTCTACTGACACCTTGATTTTAACCCAGTGAGACTCCTTTCACACTCTGACCTCCACTTCAGATGTTACATTTGCGTTGTTTTAAGCCATTAAGTTTGTGGTAACTTGTTACAGCAGCAGTAGGAAATTAATACAGATTTCGGCAAAAACAAAACAAAACAAAACAAAACAAAAAAACAAAAAAAAAAATCTCTTGGATCTGTTGAGAGATGAACATAAGTGCCTAATATGAGCTGAGGGCATCATAAGTGCTCATTAAACGATGGCTTTCATCATCGCTTTGTTATTTTGGAAGACGGGAGTGACTTCCTAAGTTATTATGTGCCACTGATCCCAGAGGCCTGAAGGAGAGGAGAATGCGCAGGGCAAAAGGAGAAAAATCTAGCTGTCAGCGACTGGAGCAGGTAGTGCCCATGGCCATATCCCCGCCCTTCCTTAAATCAGCCTGCCCTCAGGCTGCCTCCCCAGCACTTCCTACCACACGCCCGGCTAGATTTCTTCCCTTCGCTCTTCTTTTTGCTCAAAGCAACCCCTCATCTGCTTCCTCCTTCTTTCCTCCCACTCTTGTCTGCATGGTTCCCGCCCCCCCCATCCCTACAGACCACCCTCCCACAGAGTATTCCTTTGTCTCTTTCCCCTTTATAAAACTCAGTGTGGCCGGTCATCTTTGGAAAAGTGTGTTATGAGGTTTGAGTCACCAGGACCAAATCCCATGTTCTGAGTCTCTTCAGCTCCTTTCTGGATCAATAAAGCCCCTTTGGTGGCCCGCCTCCTCTCTTCCTTAAATCCCTAGTCCTCTCTCCCCCTTTATTCGACCGCATTCAGTCATTTTTGCTTGAATCCATGTTGCTATAATCACACTTTAAATTCCTTAAAGAACAAATTGCTTTCTTTCTGTTCTTTAAACCCAATGAATCAACACAAAAAGCTGTCACCCAGCAAATGGGTGCCTAATCCATACTGGTCAAAATGGCGCTGCACTTGGCTTCTCTGGAGTTTTGCCCTTTACTCACTATACTTGTGTTGTCTGAACTTTTGCCTTTCGCTGTCTATTTATTTTTGTCTCTAGATGGTAACTCAACTGGTCAGGAGCAATGTCTGCGCATACCGGTCATGAACTTTACACTGTGACTGGTCCGGTCACAGGAGTAAAGATCTCCCTTGATGGAGTTTGTGCATTAACCCTTTCAGGGCGCTGAGGCTCCGCTCAGTCTGGCTTGTGACAGTTGCTGCAACCATTGCAAGAAAGAATGAATGCCACCTCTAAGCAGAAACTACACAGGAAGGTCTTGTAACAATGGCCCGGTTTCTTTTAGTCACTCAGCAAACATTGATGGAGGCCCCACGATGCACCTAATTCTGGGCGCAAAACACTCATGGATTTTAATTCTTTCAATTCCCACAGCTGCCCAGGTGAACGAGTAAGGGAAAATAGCGAAGTTGAGATGGTGTGGAAGGCTGTTAATGCTTAGAGTAGAGTGTAACAATGAAGTTAAATTTTAGCAAGATCTGAGTCAAGTAGAAGGCTTGCCCCCCACTGATCCCCTATACAAACTGGGATTTTAGCCAAACTGCCTCAGCTGCTACCTCGCGGTCACCTTGCTCTTCTGGGTCTCTGCTCCCTGACTTTTCCTTTCCCTGGAATGTTGGTGACCTCCACCTTCCTCTCACACTGCCCTACATCTCTAGTCTACTTACCAAAACCGTACACATTCTGCAAGGCTTACATCTTCCCTACTCAGAACTCCTGCAGCACTTAGGGTCTTACTAGATGTAGTGAAGTTATTTAGGAACTATCTTAGCTTCCCTACTAGAGCTTAAAATCCCAGACTACAGCAATCTACTTTATGTACCTTTGATTTAGCACACGAATGCAGGAAGTGATTATTACTTAAATCAATACCACAGTAAGAAATCGGGATGGCTTTTCTGAAAGTATTTGAAGTGCAAAAGCTAAAATAATTGACCCAAACCCAAACACTTACCTTCATGTTCCTTTCAGAGACTCCTCAGGGAGAGAGAGGCTCACTTATTTTTAGTACCATACAAAGCACTAAACCTCATAAATAATTTCTGGGAGCTAGTGTGGGCTGGGGGACGAGCTTGGGCTCCAGAGTCACTCAGACCAAGGTCTCCAGCCTAGTTTTTCCACTTACTGGTTGCATGACCCCACGGATCTTAATTAGCTAAATTAAAGCTTTAGTTTCCTCACCTGCAAAATGAGGCTCCTCACCTTTTTTCTTTTTCTACCTAATTGGGCTGTGAGAGTGAGATGTGTGTGTGAGAAGCACCGAGGAGCATGGCACAGGGAAGGATCTATATGTCAGCCCCTCTTCTCCCACTCCCTGCCTTGTGCAACAGGGTACTTTTTATTTTCACTTACTTATTTTTTTCCTAAGTTTTTATTTAAATTCAGGTTATTGAACGTATAGTGTAGTATCGGTTTCAGGAGCAGAATTTAGTGATTCCTCACTTACATATAACACCCAGTGCTCATCTCAGCAAGTGCCCTCCTTAATGCACATCACACAATTACCCCATTCCCCCACCAATATCCTCTCCAGCAACCCTCACTTTGTTCTCTATAATTAAGAGTCTCTTATAGTTTGCCTCCCTCTCTGTTTTTTATCTTATTTTATTTTCCCTTCCGTTCCTCTATGCTCCTCTGTTTTGTTTCTTAAATTCCACCTATCAGTAAGATCATATGATAATTGTCTTTCTCTGATTGACTTATTTCACTTAGCATAATACCCTCTAGGTCTATCCACCTTATTGCAAATGGCCAAGATTTCATTTATTTTTGTATATATGTATATATATTTATATATATTTGTATATATACATATTTAGATATCACATACCACATTTTCCTTATCCATTCATCAGTCAGTGGACATCTGGCTCTTTCCATAGTTTGGCTCTTGTTGATAATGCTGCTGTAAACATCAGCGTGCAGGTGCCCCTTCAAATCTGTATTTTTGTATCCTTTGGATAAATAAGCAGGGTACTTTTTAAATTGCCAACTTTTTTTGAAGGTAAAAAATAGTCTGATAATAATGGTTTTTAACAGCTGCCTGTAGTCCATATGGGCCCCATCTGTCAACTCTGGCCACAGGTTTACGTTTTGGGTTTCCGTTCGCTGTGACCAAGGGCAGGAAGAGCCATGCTAGGACCACTGCCCAGTCCTCAGCACCCCATGTCTGCCCTTGTCGATGCACAGGACCTCAGTTCATCACGCAGACATGTGCAATCTGTATATTCCACAACTTAAAGGACCACTGAAAGTCACCGATCAGACTCTTGCAAGCTTTCCTTTTTTTACTTCTCTGTAAAATTACAGTTAAAAAAAAAAATTGCAGTGAGTACCGAACCTAGTAACCAAATTCCCACCCTTGCTAAATGATTCTGACTGGTTTGGACACTTCGGAACACAAGAAGGCAATCCATGATGGTGTGAGGTAGGCATGTCGTGGAACGAGCGTCACTTGTCACCTGGTCCTATTCAGTTGTACTGTTCTCCACTGTGTCTCCAGCTTGTGCCAAATCCTGACGATGGCCAAAGATGACTCCACTGTTCGTTGCTTCCAGGGCCTGCTGATTTTTGGAAATGTGATTGTTGGTGTAAGTATTTTTCAGGAAACTCTGTTCCTTCTGTAATCACAGTTTTTGGATTAATCAAAAGTGAGAGTTTAAAGGAAAATAATGATATGATTACTGGCTTCCTCTCTCTTTTCTTCATTCCAGGAAATGTGCTAGTAAAATATGTTAGCTAGAACTTATGTAAATAATCATATTTAACTATGTAATATGTTGAAAGACCATGGTCCAAAAAAAAAAGGGGGGGGGATATTTCCCTCCCAAGTTTAAAACACAAAAATCTGAAAGAAGCCATGTCCACCTTGGTCGGTGTCCAAACATTCCCACCACACGCACACTTGGTGTTTCTTTCCTACTTCGCCTTGGTTTGGTTTCCATGGAACCGTTCTCTTAAGGCTGCTGGGGACAGCTGTTTGCATTTACATGTCCTTATCACGCAGAGGCCAGTACCAGGATGTGACAGTGGCTTGGAGTCCTGGCTGTGTGGGCTCAGTGTGGTGATAGAGCACTGGAGAGTCAGGATCACTGGCTCTAAGCCCTGCCTCCAACTCCATGGGACTCTGGACAAGTCATCGGCTTTCAAGGCCAAGAGCCCTCATCACTAAAAGGCAGGGTGTGGGAAAGACAACCACCAAGGTTCCTTGGATCTCTGGCACTGATGAGTATGAACAGGACTAGTTTCAATATTATAATCCAGGAATTTGGGCAAAGGGCAGTGGAAGAGGGGCTGGGAGGTTATCTCTATACAAGAAAATATTGTTGAGTAGTTCATGGCCCAGGGACTCTAGATGGTCTAAAATTGCCCAGGTCTTTTCCCAAATAGCAATAAGACAGAGTGACATGTGGGAGGAAGCATACAACTTACTAATAGGATGGAAGGAGCTGTTTGATTTCCTGGCAATGAGTTTAAGTCCATGGCTTTGCGCCTATGAAGGGACAGAGTGAGTCTCTCTTATAACCCCTTCCCCACACTTCCGCATCCCTTTCCCAATGCTGCTCTCCTGACCACCGGCCTGATAGAACGCCCTCTGCCCCCAGATGTGCGGCATCGCCCTGACCGCAGAGTGCATCTTCTTCGTATCCGACCAGCACAGCCTCTACCCGCTGCTTGAAGCTACCGACAACGATGACATCTATGGGGCAGCCTGGATTGGCATGTTTGTCGGCATCTGCCTCTTCTGCCTGTCTGTTCTAGGCATTGTAGGCATCATGAAGTCCAACAGGAAAATTCTTCTGGCGGTGAGACCTTAAAACTCTCTACAGTTGCCTCCTGGATCAGTTTTGGACTGTTTCTTCTTCCCTGAGCACAGTGACTTGGCTTATAGTGGGGAAGGTGGGAGCAGAGAGAGCCAGGTAAGGAGTGAGAAGGAGGTTAAGACTTGCCCTGCAGTGAAGCTTGTCCATGTGGGGGCAAGGATGTCCTCCACTCTTGCAAGTCCAGAAGATTCCAGCACAGAGAACGCACAGGGGAGCAACCTGGAGGTGACTCTGTTGAGTATTTCCCAGATCCGTGCTTCTCTACATGGTGTCTGCATGCCTCCAGCAGGTACAGCCAGGAGCTATCTAGGCCAAGGGAGAGACAGAGTGAGAACATAATCGTTAGATTTGTTCTCTTGACAATAAGTAGTGTAAAGTATTATTTTAATATTAATTAGTCATTGACATTTTAGGATATAAAATACAAAATATGCATGAATTTTTAAGAGAAAGCATGAGCTTTTTCAGACATTTTTGAGCTCAAAGCTGATGATTTTGTATAATGACCTGCATTTCCCATACTTTGCATTCACTCTACTTTTTAGGAACCCTAGAAAACCTTGATGCACAGCACTACAGAGTACAACTTCAGCTCGTAACACTGTGCCCCACAGAGAGGCTTCTGCCCTAAGCCATAGATACCAAGGTCATGCCCTGCTTTGTAGATGGAAGCAAATTTGCAACTAGCAGAGCTAAGAACCCTTGGTATTGGGTCTAGACCTCTATTCTCTGCCCTCAACTCAGGACAATGGTTTCTCACACTGTGATGAGGTCGCACCCCGACTCCCCACTCTGAAATAACTCTCCTACCCAAATGCTGCAGGACCTGAGTTACATCTTTATGGATCAAGCCCAACAACTTAAGATGCTTATTGGTTTACTTTTCCTGTGATCTAAACATTGTCCTGGCACCCAGGGAATGCGGAACATTTACATTCTCTGATTCCTTTAGCATGAGTTATTTCCAGGGCAAAAGCACCCACTTTTTCAGGCGGGGAAAAGAATGCAGGGAAAGGGAAAGGAGGGGCAGGTGTCCCCAGAGACAAGTTTCACCTGCATCCGGGTCTCACTTTGGGCCCCCCTTGTATGCCGGACACAGCCAGGAGGGAACGTCTTCACCGTGCCCTGCAAAGAGAAGGAGCAAGGCACCTTCCCAGGGGCTGATGGAGAAAACCCCTGCACCCCAGGCCTCCTTTCTGGAGTGTCTCTGAGGGGTTTCCAGGCCCCTTTAAGAAGAACCATCAAAGCTCTTTTTTTTTTTTCTTTTAAGGATTTTATTTTTAAGTAATTTCTACACCCAATGTGGGGCTTCAACTCACAACCCTAAGATCAAGAGTCAAAAGCTCTAGGGACTGAGCCAGCCAGGTGCCCCCAGTCACGAAAACTCTTGACAAAAAACAAAGCAGCAAATGTTATGAGGCCTCTGCCGGTGCTCCTGGGGCTAACTCCCCAGCCATAACCTTTCTGTGAGTAGTAGCTGAGTCGTTAGGGCAGCCCAGGGCCCTGCTCAGAGAGCCGTCCCTGCCCAGGGAGAGAGCACCGTTTTCCTTGCCCTCCCCCACCTACGCTGACTGCAGCGCCCTTCCCTAGGAGAACCCAGGGACCCAAAGCGAATATGCAAGGCTGAGGAAAGCAAAGACAGACCCTTGCAAAGAGTTCCCATCCCAGATTCAGAGGCAATTTGCGGTCGAGATATTTTTCAGTCAAAAATAGAGGCAGTGTGGCGGGGAGGCATCATGCGAAAGTGTATGTGTCCATGTGCGAGTGTGGACACACAGACACACGACGGCAACACACAGCGAGGTGTGTTCCGCTCGCCTGACTCACACCTGGAAAGCTGGGGCTGAGAGAAGAGAGCCGGCGAAGGGCTGCGTACCTGGGGGCTGCCCGCTCCTTTCTGGTGAGACTGGACGCCTGGCAGGAGGGATGATGGATGTTAGACACGATCTGGTTCATCTTTTTCTGACCTCTGTAATTCTAAAGTTTCAGTAAAGCAAAAGGAAAATTCTCTCACTGAGAGGGAATTTATGAAGCTCTATGGAGTGTCTGATCCACCAAGACTCTCTTGCCAGGCAGCGAATGAACACGTGCATGCGCACATCAGTTCCTTGGCTCGTGTTTGTTTTTCTCAGTTAAAATAGAAATGTAGAATAGAAATTTCTCACTGGGCTGAGAAAGCTCTGTATTCAATAGTCATTTGTTCTCTGGGCATAAGGAGGGAATTGAGCTGATTAGCACCTGGTACCAAGTCTTGCCCCAAACAGCTGATCCACTAGGGTTTGTTGAATAATTTCATTAATGATTAGATGGTTTGACTTAGATGAATATGCTGAAAGATATGACAATTATTTTTTTTTAATTCTCTCCTTGGAAATAAATGTAATTCCTTTTTTTCCCCATTTATTTCCCTTCCAGTATTTCATTCTGATGTTTATAGTATATGGCTTTGAAGTGGCGTCTTGTATCACAGCAGCAACACAACGAGACTTCGTGAGTATGATCACAAAAAGCACGGAGTGGAAATGATCATAGGAGTCGTCATTGTCATAACAATATAATAGCTGACCTGTATTAAGCCCTTACTCTGTACCAGGCACGCTAACATGTGCATTAATATTAAATAGACAAGTTTCCTTAATCCTCATAATAACTCTATGAACTAGGTATTATCACAATGGTCACTTTATAGATAAAGAAATGAGACTTAAAAAGGCGAGGTAACTTGTCCAAGGTTACACAGCTGGTAAGTGAAAGAGGAGAATCTTGAGTCCAGGCAGAGCAACTCCCGGGGCCCAAGCTTATGCTGCTGTGCTCTTCCTACTCTGCCGTGGCCATCGGCCCTCCAGTAGCATCATCAACAATCCACCACATCTAAGACTTCCTCAATTCAGCGTCCTGCTTTATCTTCTTTTCTCCATTTCCTAGCCTAAGCCACCGTAAAATGCCTGCCCACCCTGGTCTTACTGGGATTTGTTTGAAGATAGGGTGAGGGGTTAGGAACTTCAGCCGTCCAGAGCCTCACACCCACCCCACACCTTCTTAGGGCCTCTGCGGACAGTTTTACTCTGGGAGATAATGATCAGTGCCCCTAGCAACAGGCTGAGCAAATAATTTTGCTTCCTTGGGGATGAGCGTGCTAACTCTCCTTTTGTTGTCTCCTCCCACCATAGTTCACACCCAACCTCTTCCTGAAGCAGATGCTAGAGAGGTACCAAAACAATAGCCCTCCAAACAATGATGACCAATGGAAAAATAATGGAGTTACCAAGACTTGGGACAGACTCATGCTCCAGGTAATGCCTGCAGTCTTGGGGAGATAGCATTCTGTACCTCAACCAGTATCCAGGAGTGAAGGTATAGATGGCAGTGAAGTGAAAGAATTGGGACCATTGCCTCTAGGGTGATTTCGTTCAAAAAGTGACTGGACTGGGGCACCTGCATGGCTCAGTCGGTCAAGCGTCTGACTTGATTTCAGCTCAGATTGTGATCTCAGGGTCGTGGGATAGAGTCCTGTGTTGGGCTGAGCATGGAGCCTGCTTAGGATTCTCTCTCTCCCTCTCCCTCTGCTACTCTCCTCCTGCTCACACGGGCTCTCTCTCTCTCTCTCTCAAAAAGAAAGAAAAAAGGAAAAAAGAAAAGAAAAAGAGACTGGACATAGACAAGTTCGTTTATTCTTCTTTATTTTCCACACATACCTCTTGTGCGCACATCACTCAGTGGGACCATTAATCTACATTTTATTTTCGAGCCGTGATGTTGATTAACTTCCATTTAGGGATAATGACATTGTTAAGAAATTTAGATAAATCATGCACACTGCCTCTTAGAACTCAAGCATCATTTACACTAAAAGAACAAGTTTGCTTTCTCCACATAACAGTGAACTCAAGGGACAATTATTGCCTATTTTGCTTATTTAGTACCGATGGACTAGTCCTGCCAATGACCATGGGCTACGACCTGACTTGATTGACCACTTTTCTGTAACCGGCCATCATACCTTATATACAAGTTACCTTAAATATTGTCAAAATTCCAAGTCTTTCAGAATATCCACTGTTACCCCTGCCTTGCTTTATGTATATGAATGTCTATCCCTACCTAAGCCCTGATCTGACCCAACTCTCACACTGTCCCCTGCCTCCCCTCCCACTCCACTGGCTCACAGTGCATCATCAGCAAACTCCCCTAAAGCCTCTGCCTCCTCTTTGATGTCTCTTTACCCCCTATCCTCTATCACTTCCTTCATTTATCTGAATATTCCCGTTCCAATAATTCTTTTTACCCCATTAGGACCTCCAATACACTGGCCAATTTTTTACTTTCTATCTACTCTTCTGACTATAGGTCATGTATTTTTTCCACTCTGTTAGCAAGAACTAAGCTCTTCAAGTGAAAATGCAAACACCCACATACCTGAAAAGTCTTCTTACCAACTTATAAAAACCCAGTCTGAACTTAACCATTTTCCCCCCAAAAGGCTCAGATCAAAATACAAGAAAATTATTTTTCTTGGCAAGGTATTTTCCATAATCCAGGGGCAAAATAGGATCTACTTTAAACACAGCTGATTTTGGAGCACCTGGGTGGCTCAGTCCGTTAAGCATCTGTCTTCAGCTCAGGTCATGATCCCAGGGTCCCAGGATTGAGCCCTGTGTTGGGCTCCCTCCTCAGCAGGGAGTCTGCTTCTCCCTCTGCCCCTCACTCTGCTTGTGTTCTCTCTCTCTCTCTCTCAAATAAATAAAAATAAATAAATAAATAAAGACAACTGATTTACCATCAAGTTTGTTTGAAAGTAATTCATTATGAAAGTTGAGAGGGGCCTGTAATTTTAATTTCTTCCCTTGAAACATTATAGCAGAATTTCTACAAAGGAAGGAAAGTGATATGAAGTATGTTTTATCCTCTATCCTCAACTTTATCCAGAATGTGAGGATATTAGCTGTGCGTTCCTTGATCTTCCTCTCCCGTGTGCCGCCAGGTTTGGGTTATTTTTTTCCAGTTTATTTTCTCCCATAATACAAGTAGTACACAATTACTCTAGAAAATGTTAAAAGTACAGAAATGTAGGGCGCCTGGGTGGCTCAGTTGGTTAAGCGACTGCCTTTGGCTCAGGTCATGATCCCGGAGTCCCGGGATCGAGTCCCGCGTCGGACTCCCAGCTCCATGGGGAGTCTGCTTCTCCCTCTGACCTTCTCCCCTCTCATGTTCTCTCTCACTCTTTCTCTCTCTCAAATAACTAAAGAAATAAATATCTTTAAAAAAAAAGTACAGAAATGTAAAACAACAAGAATTACTCATCACTTCTTTACCACTAAAAATTTTAATTTTCTGACTCTCAATTTCTCATATGTCATATGAGAATAATCATACCTCCCTCACATTGCTGTATCAAGATATTAGTATTACTAATTAATGAATTATTATTAATACTAACTAGTAGTGATTGAATAATTAATGAGTATTAATGATTGAACCTTAATAATTAAGGGTTTACTATGGGCCAGGCACTATACTAGACAAGTCAGGCACATTAGCTAATTTAATCCTCACAGGAACTCTGAGGACCATGGACTGTGTGAAGGAAACAAGGTCATGCTTTACAGTGAAGGAAAATGGGGCACAGTAGGGAGTTGAACTCATCAGAGGCCATAGATCTCCTTAGTGGCTAGCAGAGTAACAAATGTTGAAGTATTTTGTAAGCTCTAAAATGTAGGTTATCGATACCCTCAGCTCTCCTTTGGGGAATTCTAGGAAACGTAAGATATGGTACACTCTCCATATCTTCTTTCTCCGTGAAATCTCAGCTGTTACACCAATGGCTGTAGCAAGCAGCATGGAAGAGAATTTTGCATCTCTGCTCTGCTGACAGGACCACTGCTGTGGTGTGAATGGCCCATCAGACTGGCAGAGATACACGTCTGCCTTCCGGACTGCGAATAATGATGCGGACTATCCCTGGCCTCGTCAGTGCTGTGTGATGAACAGTCTTAAAGAACCTCTCAACGTGGAGGCCTGCAAGCTAGGAGTGCCTGGTTACTATCACAAGCAGGTGAGTCCCCTCTGCCCAACACCTGCCAGAAGGTTTTCCGCTTTTTATGAGGGAAATACTGCTGAATTATAGGTCATAATCTCTCATGAAGAATTCTGCAGCCTTTCTCCCTAAACCTCATGTCACCTCTTTCCTTCTCTGTCAGTGAAATATGGATGCTAATCTAGGGCTGTTCTGGGAAAATCTACATTTTAATAAGAGAACAGGAGAACTGCAATAGCTAAATCCAACTTTGTTTAAATGCAAACTGTTTATACAATGGACTATAGACTTGGTACTTCAAAAACTATTTCCACTAAATAAAGATTGGTTGTCTTTTTGCAAAAATGTGAATTGGAAGGGGTGTATACAAAAAGAATGTTTTGCCAGTGCCAAAGCAGTGGCAATTGCTGATTGTAAATGCAGTAATTATATAACCACCTTCATTATTCAGTGGTAATAGAGGATGGTCTTAATAGAATATTAAGTTGATGATTTGGGTAGAAGGCAGTTTACATACAGATGGTTTTTGAGAAGGTGTTTCCAGCCTGATGAGAATGATATAACGATCCTGAAAACTAACATTTATTGAGCACTTACTAAAGCCAGACACCGTTCCAAGTGCCATACATATATTAACTCACTTAAGGCTCAAAGGTAGGGGTCAGTATGATTCTTATTTTATGGACAAGGAACTGAGACATAGAGGTATAAGAAGTACCTTGCCTGGGGCACCTGGGTGGCTCAGTGGGTTAAGCCTCTGCCTTTGGCTCAGGTCAAGATCTCAGGGTCCTGGGATCAAGCCCTGAATCGGGCTCTCTGCTCAGCGGGGAGCCTGCTTCCCCCTCTCTCTCTGCCTGCCTCTCTGCCTACTTGTGATCTCTCTTCTCTCTGTCAAATAAATTTTAAAAATCTTAAAAAAAAAAAAAAAAAAGAAGTACCTTGCCCAAGGTCACTCAGCTAGTAAATGGTTGAGTCAGGATTCAAACCCAAGTAGTCTGGCTCGGGAGCCCAGACTAAGCCAAGAAAGAACTTGGAAATATTCCCAAAAAACCTGAGGAGAATTCTCCTATACTTGGAATCGGCCTCCGAAATGCTTCTACTGCTTTGCGAGTTACCACATTGAGGGAAGCTGGCTGTGTGCCAGTTCATTAAATATTGAGAAATGTCAGACTCCTTAGTCTGGGAGTAAATACTACAAAGGGCACTTTAGAGTGAAGGACACCGAACAGCTTATCGTCAAGCTGTACCTGGGAGAGTGCCTGGACTAGGATCAGTTGTGTTCATCCAGAAAAGGACATGGGTGTGATGCAGATTATTTTGCAGAGTCCTTCAAAGCTATTCTTATTTAGCTTTCCAGCAACTGTTGTTTAATCAGTTACACTCAGACTGCTATAACAATTAAATGTATTCATTATAATCACAGTATGAAGTATAATGATCACTCTCAGGAGAAATAAATGCTTTCAGTATTTCAACCTTGGCATGGGCCCACACAAATGTATCTTGATTGGATTGGATTGCGTAGAGACTGTATCATTCCTGTGAAAGGGCAGAAAAGGGTATTTGCCCTGAGATAACCAGCTGATCTCCCTAGACATGTAATGTTCTAGCAGCGAGGAAACTCCCCATGAGTTCTGACAACCCTTCCCACCTTCTTGGCCTCACCTGTGCTTAACATTTCTACTTCATCTACCTACTAGCTACATAACTACAAACTTACCATCACACAGCCCTACTCCCCTGCCAAAGTCCTACACCTGAAATCTCTCTCTCTGTCCCCAGCTCCCTGTGCTCCTACTCTCTCAATCTCACTCATTCTTCCCCCTTGACACCTTTCCACCTCTCCCTCTCCTGGTCCCCCAGATTTCCACACACCACCGTTCTCTCTGAGTCATAGGTCCTGCTATTTCTCCTATAGCAATCCCTTTCCACCAAGTAAGATATGGTGCCCAGTACTTCCTATACTTTACTTCTGTCATTGCAGTTGATGCCTTGAGCCATATTGTAAGTATTTGCTCACAAGACTATTTTTTCTGAGTCTCCTCCTCGAGGACTGTGCATTACTCAATTCTGCATCTTCAGTACTTCACATACTGCCCGGCCCAGAGCAGGCACTGAGACCTGTTTGGTGGGTGGGTGATGGAAGAGGGGAGTGACTCTCTTTTTCATATCTGTATTGTAGTTTTCAAAATCTACATTGCATAAATGAAGGCTAACAAAATTAGAGATGTCCTCATAGGTGTAGGGAAAATAGAAACTAACCAGAAATTCACATAGCATGTCAGATGCAGATATATGTGTTCTAACTCATTGGCCACCTGCCCCAGAAATACTGTGTGCGATTTCTGATCATTGTACCTCAGGAACATTATCACAGATCTAAGGGAGATCAAGGGAAGCAGCACAATGATAAAAAACAAAACAAAACAATGCACCCTGAGCAGGAACTAAATTAGAAGAGGTGAAAAAACTGGGGCTTTTGTCTGTGAGTTCCATAAGAACAATACCCCATGTCTGTCTTGTCACCACTGAATGCCCAGCCCGGCACCTGGCACCTGACATAAGTGGGTTCTATGGGTACCATTAGGACAAACGACCCCCTCCCGGGATTATCAGGAGGACCCGTGAGTAATGGATGGATATAGGAGTGTTCATGAACTACTGTGTCACAAATGATACTGTTGGAATCATTACTTCATATCGGGCTCCATTTATTCTGTCGTTAATAGGTGCCTACTTTGTGCCACGCACTTGTGCTGGGTGCTAGAGATTCAGCCACGAGCACAATAAGATCCCTGCCCTCCTACTTGCACTGTAGTATGGTAGAGAGACACCAAACAAGTTACCAAACAAATACATGATAAATTCCAGGTAGTGATAAATGCCATGAGCAGAAGTAAAGCAGGGTGAGTATATAAGGAATGACAGGAGAAAGAGTGTTTTTCCCTAGGGTGGTCAAGAAAGGCTTTTTTGGGAAATACTTGCACAGAGTTCTGAATTAAATGGGGAAATGAGACACTTAAAGAAGATTGGGGAAGAGAGTTCTAAGCAAAGGAAGCAGCAGGTGCAAAGGCCCTGAAGTGAGAGAATTCTTAGCTTTTTACAGGAACATCAAGGACATCAGCAGGGCAAGGCCAGAGTGAGTAAAGGAAGAGTAGAAGGCAAGGATGCGTTAGAATTTGTAGGGCTGGAATCTGTATGGAAGAATCCCCTTCCTTAGGAAAAACGATTAAAAATATGCATACAAAATTAGGTACAGGGCCTTGAAACAGTCTTATAAATAAGCAGCCCTGAAGCTTAAGCTCATTACAGGAAAACAGCCTCTGGAAGAGGCCACTGGACTCATAGAGAGGGGCAGAGACAGGTCAGACAGGGCCCCATAGGCCATTGTGAGGACTTGGAATTTCATTTTAAGGGTGGTGGGAAGCCATTTCTTTTGAGCAGGGATTTGAAGTGATCCGATTTCTGTTTTACAAGCATCCCTCTGGCGCTGTATAAAGATAAGTAGAGTGCCAACAGTGGACTCAAGCTCCAGAGAGACCAGTGAAGAGGCTGTTGTAGTAATTCTGGAGTGAGACCATAGTGGACCAAGGTGGAGGCTGGAAGTAATAAGTGTTTGGATTTGAGATGTATTTTTAAAGTAGACCCAAAAGGTTTTGCTTAAGTATTTGATGTTGTATAAGAGAAGAACAGTTAAAGATAATTCCAAAATTTTTTACTGGAGAGAGTAGGTGAATGGAGGTGCCTGTAACATAGAGAAGAAGGGGGGGAAAGTAAAATGGGGGGGAAATAAAGGCTTAGCAAAGTCAGAGGGCATAAGTGGGTTAACAAGGGCATGGAACAGGGTCAGAAAGATGGAACCTCACGTGGTCACCTGTAGCCTCTGGGAGGGGCCTAAACTTCAAGGTCAGCCTTTTGAGGACATTTCCCTCTGGACCTAAGTGGCCCATGGAACCACTTGGCTGCTGCATTCACTAGACTTCTCCCAGAGCTTTAGCACAGGTCACTCAGAGGGCAGCTCTAACATGTGTGTGTTTTACTCCAGCACTTTTCGTGGTGACTGGAACAGAGTCTGCCACATATAAAAACTCACTGGATTATGGCATGCATGCATGAATGATTTGATTAATACAAAATGAATTGCTTGCATGCACACCGTGCCTTCTCAAGGTCTCACAAGAATCCAATAAAGATATGCTGGAATATGATAGCAAATGAGAATTTGACAGCATGAAACAGGGATTCCTTTAATGGTTAAAAAAAAATCCTTTGATTCTTCTAAATCAGAAGCACTTTCATTTAAGAACAAACAAATCAAAGGTACCTTTGCCCTCAAAAAGAAAAAAAGAAAAAAAATCACCCAAAAAGTCTGTAGGGAGAGAATAAATACTCAAATTTTATTAAGAATACTTTATATTGTACTTTCTACTACAATTTAAAAAAAAAAAAAGAATACCTTGTCCACATATTCAATATGAAAAAACATTAGCCTAAAATAGGAACACCTTTGTTAGACTGAATGATAAATATACAAAATAATGCGATCTAGAGTAGTTGTTGAACAGGACTGTTTCGGTTCCCTCCGCAAAGCCCTGTTGATACCCGCTGTCCACGGGGATGTGCAAATAGCCTGGTTCTGTTCAACTAGACTTTGGAATGGTATTGATCCAAGTAGAAATCTGCCTTCCCGCCCATCCTTTACATCTTCTTCTCTGGTTCCTCTCACGCCCACGCGGAACCACGTGCTCCTCTAGGGGTGCTATGAACTCATCTCTGGACCCGTGAACCGACACGCCTGGGGGGTTGCCTGGTTTGGATTTGCCATTCTCTGCTGGACTGTGAGTATTTCCCTGCACTTGAGAAGGAGAGAACTTGAGATGGCCCCTGGTTAACCCAACCACACTAGACAGTCCGGAAACAAAACCTCAGACCTGAGGGCGAGGCAGGAAGCTGTTGGCACCAGGCCAAGGACGGTGGATTCCGTGGGCAGGTGGGGCATTTAGATCCCCTCCAGGGGAAAGGATGTGCCCTCCTAGCCAGGTCCACTAGCTGATGGGGGCGCACTTGCCTGCCTCCAGCTCTCTGGATCTCATTAATTCATTAATTCATTATACTGAGAAACCACTTCCTGGGGAAGCTTGGAGAAAAGAAAATATACCTGGGCCCCAGTCTCTGAGATTCTGATTCATTGGCTCCAGGGGCGGGACCCAAGCATTAAGAAACCTTTTCTTTCCGTATGATTCTAATTTGCTATCAGGATTAAGAGGTGTTACATTTGGGAAGCAGTTCTAAACTTTTGATTTAGGAACCCCTTTACACTCTCCAAAATTACTGAGGACTTCAACAAGCTTTTATTTATGGGGGCTATATCTATTTATATTTACCCTATTGGAAATGAACCCAGAATTTAAAAAAATAATAATTCATTTAAAATAACAATAATAAACTAATTACATGTTAACATTAACAATGTCTTTTTATGGAAGACGTGACTAATTTCCAAAACAAAAAGCAGAAAAGTAGCATTGTTTTACATTTTTAGAAGTATCTTCAGTGTCTGGTTTTAATAGAAGACGGCTGGGTCCTCATATTTGCTTCTTCACTTATGTTCACTCTGTTCACTTCACTTCTGTTATAGTGTGTTGCTCAGGCTGAAGGATTTGAAGAAAATCCACTCTCACACTGATAGGTAGCTGGAAAAAACCAGGAATGTTTTGATAGCCTTATGTAAAAGTAATTGTGAATATTCTTCTTCGGTGGTACACAAAACTTGACAACTAGCAGGTTCTTAAGGGTTAGTTGAGATGTGGAATCTAAAACCATGTCAACAAACGTTTCAGACTCTATCATATTAAAATACATTTACATCGGTTTGTTTTACAATTTGCATAAATCGTTCACCCATTCATGATTCTATAACATCATGCATTGGTCATTTGGGAAAATATTGGTTCACTGCGTTATGCTGATCTTCTAAAGGTTGGCTGAATTCTTTATGCAATACCAAGAAATCTATTGCCATGTTGGAAAGAACCCTTAACACGGGGATGTTATCAACCCATCATGACAGAAACAAGTGGCCTGATTTTTGCTTGAGCGCCCAAATTTATCACTGGCAAGAAATACTGTCAGTTGTTTTCCTTGAGGAGACAGACTCGCTTTGTAAATTTTTTTTTTTTTTTAAGATTCTATCCATTTATTTGACAGAGAGAGAGATCACAAGCAGGCAGAGAGGCAGGCAGAGAAAGAGAAAGAAGCAGGCTCCCCACCGAACAGAGAGCCCGACGTGGGGCTCGATCCCAGGACCCTGAGATCATGACCTGGGCCGAAGGCAGAGGCTTTAACCCACTGAGCCACCCAGGCGCCCCTCACTTTGTAAATTTTTGAGAAAATGTCTCCCAAACATTCACTCTGAGTAACTGTAGCTTGTCTATTAGTCATTTTTTCAAGTAAAAATCATGTTGCATGAAAAAATGGCTAGTTCAGGGGTACCCAGGTGGCTCACTCGTTAAGCGTCTGCCTTCCGCTCAGGTCATGATCCCAGGGTCATGGGGTGGAGCCCCATGTCGACGGACTCACTACTCAGCAGGGTGTCTGCTTCTCCCTTTCCCTCTGACCCTCCTCTTCCCCCTCTCCCAGCTGGTGCTCTCTCTCTCTCAAATAAATAAATAAAATCTTTAAAAAAAATGGCTAGTTCAGTATACAGTCAAACAATCACACAAGTGCTTTTCTTTAAGACAACCATTAGATTTCAGTATACAACAAAACTGCTTTATGTATACTTTCCGTTGCAAGAATATTAAAAAGATGTATATTCAGGGGCACCTGGGTGGCTTAGTTGGTTAAGTGCCCAACTCTTGATTTCTGCTCAGGTCATGTGATCTTAGGGTCTTGAGATCGAGCCCCCCATGTTGGGCTCCCCTTGTCTTCTTCCACTCTTCCCTCCCCCCCCCCCGCACGCCCTCTCCCCCTCCCACCCCCCCTCCCCCTCTCACCCCACTCCAGCGCAGGAATGTACCTGCACTGTCTCTCAAATAAATAAAATCTTTTAAAAAGAAGATTTTATTTATTTATTTGAGAGAAGAACAAGAGAGCACAAGGTGGGAGAGGGGCAGAGGGAGAAGCAGACTCCCTTCCGAGCAGGGAGTCTGACATGGATCTCGATCCCAGGACTCCAGGATCATGACCTGAGCCAAAGGTAGACGCTTGACTGACTGAGCCACCCAGGCGCCCCAATAAATACAGTTTTTTAAAAAAAAGATGTATGTTCAAAGGTGAGCATTTAATAAAATTAGTATTTCTTACTGCTTCATCAAAAACAATCTCAAAATTCTAAACTTCTAAATCTCTTAAACTGCCTTTTTTTTTTTACTGCAAGTTCATAGCAGTGAAGAATACACTGACCACTAACAGTTTTGTGCCTCTACCTCGAATCCTGCTAAGATGCCAGCAGTTTTACCTTCCCCTGCTTTTGCACTGTCAGTGCAAACGTGGAAAACAGTGAAAAGGGGGGAAAAGGTCTTAATATTATTATGCAAATGACCTTGACATCAGGCACACCCACAAGGGTCCCTTGGGTGTTTATGCACCACACTTTAGGAAATGCTGGGTTCGGTGTGAGAAGCTGAGTGAGGCAGGAAGGGAAAGTGATCTCCTTTGAGAGGTCTGTGGTCCCTCACCTACCCTCAGGAAGCCCCGCGACACCCCCCCACACACACACCGCTGTCATGTGGCAGTCACTCCGCTACGATGTATTTGTCTGCTAAAAGCCTGGGAGCCAGCTGCCCTCTGTATCCCCAGGGCCTAGCTGAGCATGTAGCAGGTGCTTGATAGTTTGTTGAGTGAATGGAAAATGGTAACAAGTTTCGATGACTTGAATGGTAACACCTTCCATGAAGTTTCTACTCATACCATGCTAGCAGGAACTGTGGAATAATGTTTAAAGGTTCTAAAGGATCTTAGAACTCCAGACCAGTCAAAACTCTTAACATTTCCCCAAGCGTCAAATGGACTCTGAATCTAGTAAGTCCTCCCGAAATTCAAAAGAGAGAGGCAAAAGGAACTAAATGTATTGAAGATCTGCTATGCTCAAGGCATCCCGTCCAATACTTTTAGCATTAAATCCCCACAACAGTAGCAAGATAGCAAGCCAATCTCCTTGGGCAAGCTCTTTACCTTCTCTGTGCCTCGGTCTCTTCGTAGGGTTCTGGAAGCATTCAGTGGAGTTGTATGTGTAGCCCTCAGAACAGTGCCTGATGTATAGTAAGTTGTCAGTAAACATCAGGCATTAGTGGTAATAGTATTTCTGTCTCATTCTGTCCTCTAACCCTGGGGCAGGTGAAGGACATTATTGTTACTTTCCAGATGCAGGGAGGGAGTGGCAGAGCTGTGACAGAACCTGGGTATTCTAACTGCTCGCCAGAGTCAAAAACCTTGAGTTCTGTGGCATTCTTTAGGGACAGCCGTTCCAGGTCACAAGCATTTTTGGGAAAAGAGGGGGTTCGTGGGAGGAGAGGTTCAATACTAGAAAGCAAGAAACTTGTACCTCCCAATGGAAGGTAACAAACTTGTACCTTCCACTCGAAGGTCATTAGCCCTGAAGAATTTGCCCAGGGGGCTAGTTTAGCACAGACCTGAGGGGAGCAAACCCGCAGACAGGAAATCTAGGGCACACTGGCTCAGGAAAGTGGGGCACGGAGAAGCCATCTCTGAGCGGCAGAATAGTTACCTCTGCCCCATGAGGTTTCTTAAGGCGAGATCACTCTTTAAAATGCAGCATCATCTAAGCCTGAGTGAACCTAACATCCTTTTTTCCCCCAAGTCTGAGTTGTTTCTAAAACAATTCCTTTTTTTTTTTTCCTTTGTATTCTAGTTTTGGGTTCTCCTGGGTACCATGTTCTACTGGAGCAGAATTGAATATTAAGAACAAAGTGTCACCACCACACCACCTTTCTCCGGTGACTCTGGGCCCAGCGCTGCCAGCAAGCTCTCCTAGTAGAGCCCACATCCGCGCCCCTCGGGGGCCCTGTGCCTTCTTCCTCCAACTGCCAAGCCGGTTGTTGGTGGTGTTCCCCTGGGCTCTCAGCCTCTCAAAACTCTCACTAGCGTTTTCAGCCTGGTCTAGGTTCTCCAACATTTTTATAGCCAGTAGGAAAGAGAGACATTAGAAAGTTGATAACTACTTCTTCCATCCCTGCTTATGTTTAATTTGAGGGCAAACAGACTTCCACAAGAACTTGTGTTATCCCAGCAAGCCAAGTCTGTCATTTGGACAGCAAGGTTGCATGCATTTCTCCCTGCTTTCTAAAAGAGACTTGCAAAGGCTTTCATTCTTCTCAGTCTTGCCCAGGGGAGAGAATTAAGGAAAAGGTTGCTGAGAGGGATCTTTGGCCTTTGTTCTATGGTGGCTCCTATCTACACAGACTCAAGTGATTCCCTTAATGCCACCTTAGGACCCTTTTATTCTCTAGGACAACGCCCAACCTTGAGTTAATAGTGGTTGAAACTTCCTCTCAGACACGGCAGGGTGACCTGTGTGTTTTAAGCTCAGTTCTCCCATTAATTCCTTTTACCGTCAAAATATTTCTCTTCTGGGGGTGTCTGGGTGGCTCAGTGGGTTAAAGCCTCTGCCTTCGGCTCAGGTCATGATCTCAGGTCCTGGGATCGAGCCCCGCATCAGGCTCTCTGCTCGGCGGGGAGCCTGCTTCCCCCTCTCTCTTTGCCTGCCTCTCTGCCTACTTGTGATCTCTCTCGTCTCTGTCAAATAAATAAATAAATAAATCTTTAAAAAAAAAAAAATTTCTCTTCTGAACTATGTTTCCATTTGTGGTCCTGAAAGAAATTCTTAAAATTCGATTATTTGTCTTGTCGTATAAATAAAGAGGGCTTTCAAATATGTTCATTTTCTTTTGTTTTTATCAGTGGCGTAATTGGTCACATACAAGTGTAACAAAATGAGTGTTCCAATGGAAGAGTCTTTTAGGTTCATGGGAATTAACGTTCAGGTGATGGAAAGTGCAATCGGGCGAGGTCTCCTGCTGGATGCCCTGCTGGATGCCCTGTAACTTTGCTGTACAGTTTTGATGGTTGGAACTTCTAGACTGACTTTTACTTTTCGCTCCTGCTGCACTTAGCCCAGTAGTGGTGATGGAGCTCCAGCTCCTCAATTCTTTTCCTTATGCAGTGGAAGCATCTCTAACTTGCAGCTGTGAACTATGTCCCCTATGAAGGAAGTGTAGGTTTTCTTCAGGGTCCTACTCACAGCCAACTCAGTCACAAGGAGAGCCCCTATCCCACACCCTGGCTTCTGGTGAGTTAGGCTGAGCCCCGGGGTAGGGAGAGACAAGGGAGGAGTGGGGTGGGGACATACCTCTGCCATGCACCTGCTGGAAAAGCTGGGACAGCAGCCTGATCCCTAATTCCCAGGATAGGGGGCCAAAGGCTCCTGTCCTGAGACCCAACCAAGCTTGCCCCTCCCCCGCCTCACCTTGTCTCTCCAGGAGAGTGCTTCTGGTGTCAGGATAAATGACGACACCTGCACTTAGCTAAGAAGATTCTCTCCACAGTCTTTTAGCAGAGAGGAGAGGGAAGGCGCTTCCTCTGGGCCAAGCTTTGAAATGCCTCCCATGTGTTCTGATGCCTTTTTCTTCCACCGCTAACCAGGTTTTCCAGTGGCTCATGCTCTCTGCCGGCTGAGGAAAGTCTGCCCCAAGCCCACTTCTGACTTCCCCTTCAGGGCTTCATGCATGCTCCAAAACTATCTACCCACAAAATCCCATTCTCCTTGTGATTTGATCTCAGCCAGGTTAAGGGAAAGGCTTTGTGCAGATGAATTCATACTAAAGGGTGAGTGACAACTAGTTCCCACTCTCTTCATCTTCTCTGTGGATTTTTCATTGATAACCGAAAATTGACCTCTGGTTAGTGGAATCCAAGGCAGCAGTGGGAGCAGGAATAGCTATTGTGGGGCAAGATGGCCCTCCTGCTGCTCTCTAAATCTTACTTCTGCCTTCTCTACCAAGAAGTACCTAGAAAGAACACGGGCCTTTAGTCAGTGCCCCTTGTCCCCTCTCCAGCTATATTCCTAGTGGAGCCTCAGCCTCATCTTCAGAGAAGGTGCAAATTCCACTGTAAATGTGGACAGGTTTTTGTTGCCCCCAAAATCAAGTAAGTGTCTGTACTCAGGTATCCACTATGTGCAGGCCACCAACACTTGGAGAGGACATACCTTTCAGCTGAGACAGACCTGGGCTCGAGGATCTGCAGAGTCCAGCCATTCAGGACTCCTGTGCTTTCTGCTCCAGGGTCTTCAGTTTAACTGCAGAGCAATTTCAGCTCTGCCTACTGCTTCCATCTCTCTCCACCTTCCAGGGCACCCCAGCCTTCCTGTTCTTCCTTCTGGCTTCTAGGACTGGAAGTGGGACTCACAGTGAGACTCGAACCACCATTCAGGGTGAGGCCCAGGTCCAGCCTCACCAAAGTCACCTCCTGCCCACTAGACCAGGGAGTGGAAGGAGAGCAGGAGGGCGTGGCTCTGGGGAGCCAGACGGTTGTTGGGTTCAAGACCCACCCAGACAAAAGCATCTTGAGAAAATGCCACTTCTCCAACAGACCGTGGGCCTGCTTATCAGGTGCACAAAGGACAATTATTGCCTAACACCAAAAATGGGTCAGGCTAACTCTGGGGTAGGTGTTACTTGGTGGCAATGCCAGAGGGGTCATCATGGTCTCTTGGTTGGCTGATTCCTTCCAGGTGGCCACTCAGGCTCCTGGTGGGCTGTGTATGGGGAATGTCAGAAAGCCTACTGCTCAGGGGCACCTGGGTGGCTCAGTTAGGGGACCAGCTCTTGGTTTTGCTCCAGCGGTGATCTTGGGGTCTTGGGAGTGAGCCCCCCTGGGCTTAGCGGGGGAGGGGGAGTCTGTTTGGGATTCTCTCTCTCCCTCTCCCTCCCATCCCTAAAAATAAATACATAAATCTAGAAAGAAAGAAAGAAAGAAAAGAAAGAAAGAAAGAAAGAAAGAAAGGAAAGGAGGGAGGGAAGGAGGGAAGGAAGGAAGGAAGGAAGGAAGGAAGGAAGGAAGGAAGGAGAGAAAGAAAGAGAGAGAAAGAGAGAAAGAAAAGAAAAGAAAGAAAAAGAAAGCCTACTGTTCAGGTTTGCAAGCCCTAGAACTTATTTCCTACATGAGCTGGAATACACAGAAACACTCCGATTCTAACCACCAGATTGGGTACTTCCTGGCTACTGATGAAGAAGAGCAAGAACAAATAATGGTCACGTGAGTATGAAAATCCAATCGCCTCTCAAACCTCCACCGCACCCCCACCCCCACCCATCTCTGACAAGCCTGATAGGGCTGAGGAACTGGAAACTCAGCGGCTTTCTTATCTCTATTGATGGAACAAGTGTTTCTCCTTCTGTATCTAATATTTCCTTTCCTTTGTCTTTCTGCTCCACCACACCCAGATCCTTATCACCTTCTATGCTGGAGGCTGAATCAAAAAAGAAACCCAGCGGAAGGCTAGTTGCAAGCTAGGGAGTTTGCTTTCACGTGTGACATTTTTAAAAGGCTTGAATGGCCCCATCTAATGAGGAGATGTACCAACATCTTGGGAAAAGGCAGCATTGCTGAGAAGTGCATAGTTCCCAGACCCTCCTTCAAGCAACCCTCCCCACAGTCCCCAGCCAACTTCCAACCCACACACACAACACATAGACTGACCTTTGACAGAGACAAACAGCCAAATCCTGGGTTACAGAGAAAGGGTGCCATCATACCCAACTTTCTCGTGGCCTCTACCCAGAGTTCCTGCTAAAAAAGAAAACGAGAGCAGCCCCTGACATTCAGAAACTGGCTGCCCTCGCCCCTAGGCCATTAGATGTAAACAATCCTATGGAATGAGAACAATCTCACAGAATACCGACCTCAGGTAAGGTCACACAAAATGAGGCAAAGTGAGCCCACCTCCTGATTTTGTCCAAGCACAAGTACAGGGTCACCGTGCCACCTGCAAAATACCAAACCTACCCTCCTTTGGCTAAAATAAGTGACTGCTGTGAGTTTACCAATTACAGCTCTATTCTCCTGCTAGTCCCGATGAATAAAATGTACTCACACTCAGAATTGTCCCCACTTTCCGACAATGTTCAATGTAGAGAACATCCTGCTTGCTTAGGCCCTCCCCAAATGACCCAACTGAAACCCAAATGCTAGAATAGGTTCTAACTCCCTTTTCCTAAGACACCTCATGGTTCCCTATGGTGTGTTCTCCCTCACTGGGAGTCATAATCCCAACTTATTTAACTGCAGATGTGTTCCTGGGGGCGTGTGTGTGTGTGTGTGTGTGTGTGTGTGTGTGTGTGTCTTTGAACGGCGCAGCCCCTCTCCAAATAACTGCCCATCCCTATTTCCTCTCTTGGTTTATTTGTTGGTTGGTTAAGAACATGGGCTCTGGAGTCAGGTATCTGGCTCCAAATCTTAGCTCTGCAGGACTTCGGCAATTTACTTAGCCTCTTGGAACCTGCTTCAGGAAAACAGGTCTATCCTCACAGGGGACGGGGAGGGTTCCGTAAGATATGTCAAGTGCATCGGAATGACAACAGGCTATGAGACCCCAATAAGAAGTTATAATGTAAGTCTGGACTGAAAGCCTCTGCTTGGCCCATAATCCTTGGAAACACACCAACTAATGTCATGTTGCTGCAATTTATTACAGTAGGCTTGATGACCAAATTCACTCGTCTAGATTGGCCCTCCAACAATAGCTGAGTAATAGCTTTTCAGCAAAACTCCTACTCCATAGAAGAATGTACTAGGGTCATCAAGATAAGACATTTTAATGGACGTATCTCATGTTCTGTGTATTATTTCTACAGTCCTCACTACAAATGAGATCTCTGCCCTTGCTGGTCTCAAGAGAAATCTCATCATCTCCTGACAAGGTGATATTCAAGGTTGAGGGGGACAGAAGGTACTGGAGAGAGACTTGAGTTCGAGACTTATCTCTTCCTCTTACCAACTTTGGTAAGTTACTTAAGTTGATCTGTTTTTGTCTTGGCAGTACATACATGCCTACAGGGCCACTGGAAAGTTAAACATATACATACACAGGTAACTTGGCTAATGCAGAGCAAACACTCAATTATTGTTATGACACATCCTTCACCAACCTCTCTTCCAAGGCCCGAAATCACACACACACACACACACACACACACACACACGCACATACACAAGGTTCAGTTTTGAGTTTTCAGCTTCAACAGCCGTCGATAGAATAATGGAGCCTTGCCTGTACAGTCTTGTTCCCTGTGGGACCTCTCAGCCACTCCTTTGTGAGTACCTCTGAGACCTATCGGACCCTCTCAGCATGTGTCAGGTGGTCTTCAGTGTGCTTATCACCAGTGAGGGTGGCAACAGCTTAAATATCTAAGGTACAAAGGAATAGACTTAAAGTTTGGAATATGACTGGCAAAAAAGTACTTATGAAATAGAACTGAATATGCTCCATCTAGGAGGACGTGTGAACGGCTTCGCACAGGAACTGTATGTATGAACCACACTTGGAGCAAGTGGAGGTTTTGAGTCCAGCAGAAAATATCTTTTATTTCTCCCGAGCCCCTTCACAGAGCATTTGGGGCCCCTCCGGACACCTGTCCAGTAGTGGCTTGAGTGAAAGTCAGGGGGCTAGGGGCAGAAAAACCAGGGAGGGAGTCTGGAAAAAAGTTTGAAGACCAGATGAGAATGGAACATACCTTTTAGATCTCAGAAGATACCAAACTTCTCTAGGAGCTAGGACAGGGATGTACATCCAGGAAAAAAACTACCTTTAAAAGTGAAAGAAGCCCCTCACATCAAAAAAAAAATAAAAATAAAAATAAATTAAAAATTAAAAAATGAGAGAAGCCACGATGGGAATATGATGTCATGGTCTTGAAGTCAGAGGACCTGAGTCTGTGCCCCAACTCCGCCATTTACTAGCCGTGAGATTTCTGGCAAGTCCCCCACTGTTTGAAACCTCTACTTCCTCATCTACGCTACTAATCTCAAGAGTCAACAGGATCAATAAAGTGTATGTAAAAAATCACAAACCATACAGCACGATAAAACTGAGTGGCAGGGTGAGAAAAAATCGATAAAAACATGTAAAGCAGCACGTTGTTCACGGATTTGTGACGTCCAAACAGACCACGCTCATACAATCCTTAGCAATTACAGGAGGCCTGTCTATAAAGCTCAAAAAGTTTGGCCTCTTTGTAGCAGTTGACAATGAAAACACACAGGGCAGGAACTGGGGAAACTTCCTTCCTTAGAGGCCAAACTCCTCTCCCCGGCTGTGAAGGGAAGCAGGAGAATGACAGCAATAAGCAAAGGTCTTAAAAATTTCTCTTCCAACCTGGGAAGTTTCTTGATGAAGCATCTTGGTTGAAAGAATAACCTGGGGGCGCCTCGGTGGCTCAGTCGGTTAAACGTCTGCCTTCAGCTCAGGTCATGATCTCAGGGTCCTGGGATTGAGCCCCACATTGGGCTCCCTGCTCAACATGGAGTCTGCTTCTCTCTCTCCCTCTGCCCCTCCTCCCACTCATGCACTCTCTCTTATGCTCTCTCTCTCTCAAATAAATAAATGAAATCTTAAAAAAAAAAAAAAAAAAAGAATAACCCGAAGAACAGTAATTGGCATAGAGCAGTGGTTTCTAAAACATTTCTCAAAATATGCAGATGCCTGTTAGTAGCTGAAAACATGCATGGAATTTCCACATGGTAGGAGCTGTATTTTGTTTCCGTTTACTGAGAAACCGAATTCTCAAATATGGATCCTCAAATTCCTTGCACACAGTATATTCTCTTCCTTTACCCTCCCAACCATGACCAGGGACCCACAGCCCTGAACTGGGGATCCCTGGCATGGGCTGTTGGCAATCACAACCGTTCAGTTGGTGTATGATTATAATTAAGAGAATTTAGGGCAGAATGCCCAAGATTCTGCCGAAAAGAGAGAAAAGGGAGAGGGGGAAAAGCTGAAAACCATCAGTATTTCTTTGCAAGATGAAAAAAAAAAAAAACAAAACAGCCAAAAACCAGCTTTTACTTGTCCTTACTGAGTTAAAGGTGAACCAGGCCAGCCTCAGGTAAACCTATCCTATCTATAAAATGTACTTTCCTTTCAAATTCTCCTTCCCCACTTGGGAGGTGACTGCTGCCTTTCTTGGGAGCCCCAAACCCTCCTTCCTCTCTCTCGCCCGGTTTGGGAAGGACATTATTTACACTCACCGGCTGGCACTCATTCATGTTCAAGTTGAACAATTAAAGTGTCATATAGTAATGATGGATCGGGAGAGCCTGGGGCACAGAGCCACAGGGCTTGCTGAAGAACGTCCACACCTACATTATTTATGTGTCCGTTCACCCATGCAAACACAATATTAGTTCTGTATCCGAGTATCCATCTCTGAATATTTCTGTATTCCAGTGCCCACCTCCTATTACCTTCCTGAGATGATGCTCCCATGTCCCTGTCCCCCACCCCAGGAAGCTCAGCAGTACTGGCCGCTTCTCTTCCAAATCACTGCCACGGCCCCAGTCAGCGCCATGGCCCCATGATTCCCCCAAATCAAAGGGTTCCAAGCCCTGGCCTCCACCCCTTCCTATCCTACACCCAACCAGGTGTGGCCCCCAGAGGCCAACCCTGACGCAGCCGGCATCGATGGGTGGAAAGGAGCAGGCACAAGAGGATGAAGAGGACAAAAGCACGACATGGCCCAGGAAATGAGATGCAGACACACCCGCCGCAGGCCTGGAGCTGGTTATACAAAGGGGCTGCACACAGGAAGAACAGGAGAAAGGAAGAGAAGGATAAAGAAGAGAGGGAGTGTGGGGGGGAGGGGGTCAGTCCAATTTGTGTGTTTCTAAACCGCTGAGGATTAAGGACACTGAAATGAACACGTCTATGGGCCTCAAACAACAGTAAAAAACCGAGATGGAGCACCCAAAGCTTTTTAAAAATATTTTACTACGGAGGTATGTTCGATCTATGACTAGTTAATAGGTAATTTGTAAACTGCTAATTCATATCCTGCATGTACAAAATCATTTTACAAAAATATTTTAAAAACTC
>CM052898.1:135079856-135198379 GCA_028534135.1 Potos flavus | reverse complement strand
GCCTGGCCATGGCTGCTTAGACGAGGCGCCAGGGTCCGTGCAGCGGTTCAAAGGCCCAGCCTAGCAGCACCGAGGGGAAATCACTGCTTCCAGCCGCCAAGCGAGACTAACTGGCCCGTAAGGAAAGGCCTTTCCTGAAGGTGTGAGGAATAGAGCTGGCAGGCAGCGATGTCCGAAAAGCCACCAGTAGGAAAATGCGTTGTGGGAAAGGCAAGCTACTAGAGCTGCTGGGAGGGGATGGTGTGGCTGTTGAGAAGGCTTCCCATGCGGCCCGTGAACAATGCCACCATCTGAGTGAACCTAAGCCTCTATTCTTGGCCCCTGAAAAAGCCCCCTGCTACAGGTCTGATACAAACTAGTCCCCTTGTTCACTTTCTCCTTGTCTTAACTTTGTAGGTACCCAAACCTTCTGTAGGGCCTGCTTCCGCTCCCTCTATCAGTCTCCCCGCCCCGCCCATGGCATCTTCTCAAATTCTGTCCCTTCTTGGCCCATCTTAATTCATCACTATAGTCACCCTCTCAATCCAGGTACTTCCTCAGTACTGGGTCATTGCCCATCTCTTTTTATGAATACTTTTATTGCTTACATATGTTGTGAGAATTTTGAACAAGGAAGATAACACAGTCAGATCTGCCTTTCAACAACTCATTCTCCCACCTGAACTTGTATCACTTGTGAGCAGAATAATTTTCCTCACAACATGATCAGGACCACATGATCAGAAGTAATATTTTGGCTTTTCCACGACGGAGTTAAAGAGAAGCAGTATGCCAAGAGGAACACAGTACAAGACTGTGATTCAATTAGGAAAGAGGGTCTGCAGATGTTGGTTCAGCTAAGAGCAAGAAGCCAGCCCACAGAGGGCTGCTTTACTGTATGGACTTTTCTGGGAGAGAAGTAATCTAAATCGGATTTTTGATGAACAAACAGGAATCCACCAAGCAGACATAGGTCGAGGAAAGGCATTCTGGAAAGAGGAAACAATTTAAGGCTCAGAGGAGTATCTGGAGAACTACATGCACTTTGACGGTCTGGAGAATCGGAGGCCTGACAGAATCTCTGTGGGTTACTTCTAATATCGCTGTGGAGTTTTCCCTCTCTAATCAACGTGCTCCACAAAATCAACTTGCTGTTAATTTAAATAGAAAAACAAGACATCCAAGGGGAATCAGAACATTACTAAAGAAATAAAGAAAGAAACACTAAAGACAACCATGAAAAACCCACTCGGTCTTGTCCCTGGACTCTATACTTTTGGCCATGGGAATGCTAACAGATGTGACAGGAGTGGATCTCTCTACCTGTGCTCCGTGGATGCCACGAGGACAGACCCAGGCTAGCTCATTGGTCCCAGGAGGAGAATGTGAGACCCATGGAGCAGAGCTACCAGCCTAGATCAACGGACCCCCAGTCCATCTGGCAGACTTGTAAACTAAATACACTCCCATTGACATGTGGGTCTGAGGCTCCAGTGGCTTGGTAATAAAGCCGGGCATATTCATATAATGGAAGACAGCCTGCACACAGCACTATGGATATACCTCACACACATGATGCTAAAAGACAGAAGCCAGACACAGGAGAGACCCCAGTGCAGGTTTCTAATTATGGAAAATTTAAAAAACAGGAAAAATCTAATGCCTACTGTTGGAATCTTGAAGTAAGGGTCATGGCTGAAAGAAGCATGAGAATTTCCGGGGTTCTAGAGGATTCCATTTCTTAATTTACATACCGATCCCACACATATGTTCATTTTGTGAAACTTCAAGATGCACACTTCTGATTTTTGTGCTTTTCTGTACATATGTTATCTTTAACTAAAAAGTCTACACAACGCTTGTGAAAAAGAAAACACAAAAAGCCTTACTGAGGTACGGAGACACAGAAGGGCAGTCGTCCAGGTCTGCTTTTTTCACAGAGTCATCCTTAGTCAGACTTTCTTCCTTCCCCCAAACAAGGATCTTGTTGAAATTAGCCATGAAGTCCTTTGCTTTAGGAATGTCTTGAATAGCCCCCACAAAGTAGTTACTGGTGGCCCACCCAACCACCGTCAGGCATAGGAGAAAAAGCAACAGTAACCGGACTTTGTAGGAGAGGTGGAAAGTCAGTAGGTAGCCCATGTCTGTTATTCTGTGACCAATATGTATCTCTCCGCTTCACGGCAGGCAGGAAGCTCCAAGCTCCACTTCTCCAAGCTGATGGCAAACTTGGCGACAACTAGGGACAGGACGCCTGCTTTTGCTCAGTGGTTCTGCTCCAGCAGCCTCTGAAAGGCAATCACAGAGACATGTTGTTTCACTTGGAAATCCTATCCTGAATGAGTCACGCCAGCAGAGACTGAAAACCTATCCCCAGTGGGTCTGGACTAACAATAATTGGAATGCGCCAAGGGGGGCGTGGAGGTTGGAGATTTCGGGGGTATCTCTTGGAGCAGAACTACTCCAATCTCTCTTGGAGCAGAGATTTCGGGGGTAGAGGGTTCCGACCATCTACACATCACAAGAATTCTCTCCGGGTTACCACCCAAGCTGTCTGTCACCCAAGAAGAAAGGCATTTCCAGATGTTGCACGGGAGGTGAAGGTAAAGAAGAGACCGTGAATGCCTCCTCAGCTCTGAGGTGGGCACAGCCCAAAATACATCCCCACCCAATTTTTTTCTTTAATGTCCCCTTTCTAGTACAACTTTAAGATAAGGTTTACAGGGACGTTTGGGTGGCTCAGTCAGTTAAGCCTCTGCCTTCGCCTCAGGTCATGATCCCAGGGTGCTGGGATCCAGCCCTGCATTGGGCTCTCTGCTCAGCAGAAAACCTGATTCTCCGTCTCCCTCCGCCATTCCCCTTGCTTGTGCTCTCTCTTTCACTCTCTCTCTCTCTGATAAATAAATAAAATCTTAAAAAAAGAAAAGAGATAAGGTTAACAACATGTAAAATCTTGTATTTTGACCCAAAGAGAAAATAAGGAAAAAGACAAAAGCTCTTCTATGTGACAGCTAGAAAAACTTGTTCCTCAACAACAGGCAATAAAAATCAAGGCTGCTTCAGCTACAAATGTTACATTCACAATGAGGCACTAGCAGAGGGCACATCCCAACAGGTAGGGGATGAGGGCAAGAAACATAAGAGGATGTCAACGCAGAGACTCAGTAATCCATATGACTAATAGGCAGACTACAGTGCAGTGTTTATGATCAGGGGTTTGGATTTAGACAGAAACGATAGCTCCACCACATATCAGCCATGACACCTCAAGCTCGTCACTTAACTGAGCCTCAGTCTCCTCACCTGTAAAATGGGGATAAAAACAGTACCTCCCTGGAGAGGTTACTGTGGGACCGAATGACCTAATGTATTAACATGTGTCAGCCCACCTCCTGATGCATTGTGAGCACCAACTAAGTGGTGACCATCAATCACTGTTGTTGGCATATTACGTCCATTAAGTGACTTAGACCAAGGATGGCCAGCAGGTGGACATATCGGGTGGCTGCCACAAGCACCATGCTATTGTACTATTTCTCACTGTCACCTGATGAATTCCCATTCTGATTTCATACTGTGCAAGTGTGTGGTGAGACAGTATGAATTCACCTCTGAGAGGTGGCTATGTTCTTAATTATTGGCAAAAATCCAGTTTTGGAGGCCACAATGCAGAGGGCCCACCCTGGACCACACTGAATGCATGAAGGCGATGAAGGCTACTTGGCAAGGCCCCCGTGGGGACAGCCAGTAATTCCCCCCACATCCTCCCTGTGTTGCCAAAACCACCTCTCTTCTCAAATTCTAGGCGTGTTATCACAAGGGTGCAGAAAATGCTAAATAAAGCCAGGGCAGTAACCATCTTCGTAGCCAAACATATCCTTAGTTAAATGGATAGAATGGAGACCAAAATATTTTCTATGCCAAGTAATGGCACGAAAACAGGTATGATTAAATCCTACGTAACAAGAAGGAAAACAGAAATAAATGCTGTATGTGTACATGACTACCACTAAACTACAGAAATAAGAAAACTCTAGAAAGAAATATAGCCCAAAGCTAACAATAATTGTATTAGGAGTATGGGATTAGCCAACAGTACTTTTTTCTCTTTTATTTTTGGAATTTTGTACGATATACTTCAGTCCTTTCATAATGAAAACAAAGTTGTTAAACTGGATTTTTTTTTTTTTTAAGATTTTATTTATTTGAAAGAGAGAGATGAGAGAGAGAGAGAGGGCACAGAGCACATGCCAGGAGGAGAGGGAGAAGCAGGCTCCCCACTGAGCAGGCAGCACAACATGGGGCTCAATCCCAGGACCCCAGGATCATGACCTGAGCCAAAGGCAGATGCTTAACCAACTGAGCCACCCAGGCGCCCCGTGTTTGCTTTTTTAAATTAGACACAGGGATGTGGTAATTCACTGTGAAAAACAAAAACAAAACAAGCTTAGCACCTCTCAAGATAGTCCCCTACTTACTGAAGGGTAGTATTCCAAAAATTTAGCTCTAGGTTAGTTTGAAGGATACCTAGAGAGCATTTCTCTCTAGATTCAATGTTATAAATGGGGGTTAGGTCCCTGGGTCAAGCCACATAAGAAAAGATTTGACTCGGGAAGCAATTAAACAGTATGGCCTGTGTTTAGGGTCTTGCAAAAGTATCACAAGAAACTGATGCTGAAGGCAGTAATAACAGCTAATAAGAGTGATTTATTTGTGCATTTACTCTGTGGCATGCACTGGGGTTAAATCACTTGTATTAATTGACCTAATTCTCACTTTCAACCTTGCAAGGTAAGAATCATTAGTCTCTTCATTTTATAGGGGAGAAAAATGAAGGTTTAGAGAGATCAAGGAACTTGCCCTTGACCACACAACTAGTAAGTGGTGGATCTGGGGTCTGAGCTTACAAGGCCAGGCCCAAAGCCTGCTTCTGCCATTACCCTTCGCATGGGCATTCCAATTTCTTTCCTCACCTAGGTCCCGGGCACACCCAATACTAACTCTTGAAATATGCAGAGTTCTCTCTGGCAGCCTTCTCTCTCTCCCATATCCTCCTGTCCCTTTCCTTGGGACTGTGTTCATGGGGCTTCCTGCATCCATTCTCTTCCCTCCAGGAAGTCTGCAGGTTCCTGGGGCCAATCAGACAACCTCTTGGGGAGTTAACTGCTGGAGGCTTAACTGCAGGAATCAGCAATAGTGTTTTTCTTCTTTATTTAAATTCCAGTAGAGTTAACATACAGTGTAATATTAGTTTCGGGTATACAGTACAGTGATTCAACACTTCCATATCATTCTTGGAAAATCGAGACTGAGAACATTGTTTTTCTAAGAGCTGCTTATAGAGGAATAGTCCCCTGGCTGAAGAGACTTTCGACCACAGAGGTACTATAGTGTTAGAAGCAGAAAGGACCAGAACGCACACGAGTCCAGCACCCTGTCCTGCGACAGTGGGAGGAAGAATGGCTTAGAGAGATTTAACATCCACCCAACCAGGAGCAAGCTGGGAAAAATCACACACAAATATTGCTAAACCACAGCCCATGGAATTAGGCCAAAGATAAGAAATTTATTATAAAAGCGAGGAGCCATTCTTAAGGATTACTTAATAATTAGCCCTTCACTGCTAACGCAGCTCCTTGAGACGTGGATCTACTTAAAAATAATCACGTCCCGTTTTTTCTAAGCCTTAATGCCATCCTCAAAACTGACTGTCCAGGGAGCCGCATGAAGGAAGCTCAAGCGTGAGGTCTTCCTGGTTCCTGGGAGTAAACATGTGAGGTGTGAAGGGTCTGTAACATCTGTCCAACAGTCTTTCAAGAGAGAGCTCCCACCCAGCCTGCTTACGGGCCAAGTGACTAAAGGCAATCCCTCTCACCATGTTTGTCAAGTTATCAAACATAAATAAATATACACACATTTATCTTAAAATGTTGCCATAAGAGGGGTGCCCGCGTGGCTCAGTCAGCTAAGCGTCTGCCTTTGGCTCAGGTCATGATCCTGGGGTCCTGGGATCGAGCCCTGCATCAGGCTCCTCACTCAATGGGGAGCCTGCTTTTCCCTCTCCCTCTGCCTGCTACTCCCCCTGCTTGTGCGTGCGCTCTCTCTCTCTCTCTGTCAAATAAATAAATAAAATCTCGAAAAAAAAAAAAAAAAGAATTTAATGAAACAATACACCCAAACACACCTGGTACATTTCCAGGAACATTGTAATCATTCAGTCTGTTTACCAATGTGATTCATGCTCAAACTTTACCAGACTGCTAACCATGATAATATTATCTTGGGAATTACATATTGACACACAGCTAATTTTTATTTTCCATTTCTCTGTTATTTCCTATTTCTCTTTTAATGGGTTTCTATTACCTTTACAATTGAAAAAATAAGGATTTCCAAAAGAAAGTTCTTTCGAAGGCAGATAACTAGTTCTTGGTTAATGTTTGGGAAAATGTCACTAGATGGGACTTATTTCTAATAACATATAAGTAATTGAGGGACCTTGAACCTCCCCTTGAAAAGAGTTTTCTTTTTCAGTGAAAAAAGTGACCGGAAAATTCTGACCATAGACAATAAATTCAGGTAATGTGAAAGAAGTTATTTTAGGGCAAGACTTATTTTCTAGAAGTTAGCATTGTATTTTAACCCACAGAAAAAAATGAATATCCATGAATCCATACTGATACAAATGATCAAATAAATAAAAGGGAGGAAAAGGGCAGTTCTTCCAGGAAACTCTCAATTAATTAGGAAGCTGGCGATGGAAAAAAAAAAATCACCAGTAGGCAAACACTACTGTTAGAATTGTTGCAGACAAGATCCGTCAATGGGTATTAAAATGAGTAGGTGAAAATCTGAGGATAAACAGAGTTTGTATAGTCTCAAAGTATGTCGCCTAAGATAATTACTAGTTGCAAAGGGAAAGACAATAACTTTATAGTGGAGAAACACATATTTCACCCTCACTAAGTGAAAATGTTTAGTATTACCAGTGATACAACCTATCAACCTCATAAATCAATATTTTAAATTCCACAAAATAACTAATCAGCACTCTTCAAAATGATCAAAATAATGAAAGACAAGTAAAAACTGAAGAACTGTCTCAGATGGAAGAGACTAAGGAGAAATACCTAAATGCAATGTAGGATTCTGGATAGAATATGGGAAAAACAACAAAAAATTATTAGCAGGCAAATTAATGAAATTCAAATAAAATCTGGAGCTTAGTGAATAGTATTGATAATTGAACCATGGTTATGTAACAGTCTACTACTAGGGGAAGTTGAGTGATTTCTCTGTACCATGTTTGCAACTTTTCTCTAGATCTAAACTTAATTAAAAGTTAAAATCTTAAAAGTCAGAGACTGAGTATAACCCAAGTCAACATAGGACAGTAAAATTAACTTCATTCTCAAAGAGAATCACTGTTTTTTTGTATTGCTGGACCTCAAGCTGACCTGACACATAGCAGGTGCTGAATTTGTAAATAGCCAATGACTATCTATAGAGTATACTAGTTGAAATACATAAGGACTCACCATTATCCCAGGCAACTACTAGAAACTGATGAGGCAGGGGGGTAGGAGAAGGAAAAATAGACATTAATAAAGAAGGGAGTCTGGATGGCTCAGTCGGTTAAGCAGCTGGCTTTGGCTCAGGTCATGATGTCGGGGTCCTGGGATCCAGCCCCACACACTGGGCTCTGCTCAGCAGGGCGCCTGCTTCTCTCTCTTCCTCTGCCTGCCTCTCTCCCTGCTTGTGCGCTCCCTCCCTCTCTGTCAAATAAATAAATAAAATCTTTAAAAAAATAAAAAAGAAAGGAAAAAATTAAATGGGTCTAAAATTCCATTTTGGGAACATTTAAAAACTGAAAAAAAACTGAAAAAGGCTCACCTCCACACTAGCTCCCTTGTGTTTAGTAACACCATCACTTTTCTAAGGGTAAAGAGCCCCCTCTCTAATAAATGGCACTTTCTCTTGGTCATGCCCACCACTTTCTGCTGAATATTCAAAAGCAGTGCTTATCTCTCCTCATTCTGAAAGGAATTACTGCTTCGACTGTCTCTCCCATCTTGAAGCCACTGGGCACATTGGAGCAGAGTCCCCGACTGCAGGCACGAGCTGCGCCGGATGGCCCCGCATGACGCATTTTACAGCAGTAAGAATGGTGCAAAACGGTGAGGAAACTCAAAGTAAATGTAACTAGCAAAAGACTGAAATTGTCTTATATAGCATATGTTATGCAGCATAACAGAATTCAAAAGAATTTCTGATGGGGAGCTTTAATGGAGATTCATGGTATACTTGGGAGTCAAGTTCAGGTACCCTAGAGAGCCCTGCAGGGGAGTCAGAGTTCCCTTCCTGCAGTCATTAGGGGCACACCAATGAGAAGGCTTGAGAAGGCCTAAGGAAAGGGGAAAAACAAGGCTCTGAAGTCACAAAGAGCTCAGTTCAAACCTTGTTACCAGATGCATGAATGGCTTTGGGCAAGTGACCAAAATTTCTGAGTCTGTTTTGCCATTTATTTAATTTTTTAAAAAGATTTTATTTATTTATTTGACAGAGAAAGAGAGCGCAAGCAGAGGGAACAGCAGGCAGAGGGAGAAGGAGAAGCAGATTCCCCAATGAGTGGAGAGCCTGACGTGGGGCTCGATCCTAGGACCCTGGGATCATGACCTGAGCCGAAGGCAGCTGCTTATCCGACTGAGCCACCCAGGGGCCCCTGGCATTTATTTAAAAAGCATGTTTAATATGTGGTTCCAAGTATACCTCTAACAAATACAGTGAGAAATCTGTTAAAATTGCAGATTCCTGGGCCCTAGTTCAGAGCTAATGGGTCAGAACACCTAGGTGTGGGACTCAAGAAAATGAATTTTTAAAAAGCTCCCCAGGTGATTCTTCTACCCATTAAAATTTGAGAACCACTGAAATGAGAGAATTGGCCTAGAATGCAAGAGATCCTTCAGAAATGTTCATTTTCCTTCTAGGGAGGATAAGCAGTAAGAAGATCTGTGAGGGGGACCTGGCTGGCTCAGCCAGTAGAGCATGTGACTCTTGATCTCAGGGTTGTGAGTTCAAGCCCCATGTGCGTATAGAGATTACTTAAAAACAAAATTGTTAAAATGCATTTCAATAGCTTTTGATTCCATCATTTAGTAATTTATTCTAGGGAAATAATCAGAAAGGCAGACCATAATATTCAATCCAACATTACAAAAATAACCAAAAATTGAAAAGAATCAGAATGTTAACAATACGGAGCTGATTTAATTAATTACAGTACCTCCATATACTGGAACATATGCTTTTATTTAAAAAGTGTTTTAAAAACTTAACTACATGGGGGGCACCTGGGTGGCTCAGTCTGTTGAGCATCTGCCTTCCGCTCACGTCATGACCTCAGGGTCGTGGTATTGAGCCCCAAATAGGGCTCCCTACTCAGTGGGGAGTCTGCTTCTCTCTCTCCCTGCCCCCTCACCATTCATGCACATACTCTTCTCTCTCAAATAAATAAAATCTTTAAAAATAAAAAAAACCAAAAACCAAAAACTTAACTACATAGGAAAGTGCTCATGATAGCAAAGTGGAAAAAAAAAACCCAGAATATAAAAACATACATATACAGTTCCAATTATTCTCTACATGTACGGTGTGCATGACTTTATATATAAAATGCCAAAAAGAGTGATTGGTGATTGTTTGTTAATTATAAGATTAAGGAAATTGTGGTTTTTTTTTCCTGTATGTTCTAATTGTTCTAAAGTGGGGTTTTCGTGATCATAAACAATGTTGTTTTTTTCTGATAAAATGACTATATAGATTTCCTTCAAAATATATTACAATTTAGAGATGACACAATAGACAGGATTATAACTTTCAGTTACATAAGTCTGGCAGCAAGTCATTCACATAATTTTTAAGGAGATCTGTTTTAAAGAGGCACCCCAACAAGCCCAAATACCAAAACAAAACAAAACCCAAAAAACAAAACAAAAAAACCCACAAAACCAAAAGAACCCTCAGAGGCTGTTAATAATTTTCTATGCCAGAGAATACTGCAGTCTCGGTTTGAAATTCCTATTCCTAGGTTCTACTACCAGAGATTTTTATTTCAAGGGTCTGAGGTGATGTCAGGGAATCGTATTTTCAACAGGAACCTAGGTATGTTTGAGAAACCACCGTCCCTTGATGGCTTAAGAAAAAGAGAGAATAAAACCACCACTGGCTTCCTTTTGATGTTCCCACTCTGAATAAAAGATCTTGGAAGAGATGGTTAGCTCTCAAATTATTTGTATGCATCTTGGGAAAAAGTACCCATTATTATCAGCTCGGTTTAAAATAGATACTGAATACTTATTCTATCAAGTGGTATATAAAATACAATAACAGAGCTCGTTTTATTGCCCCTCCCAAAACTACGTGGTCAAACAATTCAGTACTTCTAACAGATGTTTCCAATCTGATCAAGGCGCACAGACAGGAACCTGAAAATGTTTGCAATTTTGTGGGCTTTAAAGGCTAATCTTGCTCTAGAAGATAAAATTCCAAAAAGATAAACTATGGTCCAATCGAGCATTATCTACTCCCTTAGAGACACATTCCAGCACTCCGGCCCAGCCCTCCTGCCTAGGATAGCACTCCACTCCTCTTTTTAAGCCCCGTATCTCAGCCTGGGCCCTGAATAATATACATTCCTATCCAAGATTCCTTGACTTTCTTGCATCTCCAACATGTTATTGTCCTTTCTTAAAAAACTTAGAAATTAAATAATTAAAACACACACACACACACACTCCCCGCCCTCGTCAATCCTCAAATTACTATTTTCTTGCTACTCCTTTTCATCACCAAAGGGCTGCAGAACTCTCCCTGCGCCCTGAGCGCCTCCACGTCCTCAACCCTCTCCCATGCTTGATCACTTTGCAACCCAACGCACGCCCACGTTGTTGATAAGTGCTCTCCTAAAGCTAGCAATCCAAAGGCCTTTTCTCAGTCCCAGTCTTCCTGGACTTTTCTATTCTTTTCAAACTAGAGTTAGCCCTTATCCAAAGGAAGACCGATCCACAGACACCGACAGAAAGACCGGGGCTGGACTGAGAGGCCGACTCCGGGCAGGTGTCTCTGAAGTACTTTAAAATCCAGGTGACTCTGACAACTCGCCGGCCACAGCAGGCCCCAGACTGGGATCAGTTGATCCGTGTCCTAGGAGAAACCCTGGGAGAAAGGGCTCCACGGAGGAAGGGGCTTTTTCACATTGATGCGGCCGCGGCGAAAGAGGTGCTGGAGGACGACCCCAGATTCGTGAGACGACCCCTGAATCTCTCCCGACTTGGCAGCAGCTCGCCCGACACCCCCCGCCCCCCGCGCCGACAGCAGAGGGAGCTCCGCGGTGGCGCGGGCACCTGAGCCGGTGCCTCCCGCCAGGCACGGCCTCCGCAGGCCCCCCAGTCCGGCCCCACCGCTGGGGCTGAGGCAGGACGGCCCCACCGAGCCGGGCCGCACCGGACCCCGCGCGCCCAGCTCCATTGCGGGACCCCGCCCGGTGCGCCCCACGGCGGTGCCCACGCCGCGCCCGCCACTGCATCCCGCCCGCTCCGCCCCGGATTGCGCGTCCCAGGCGCCCGCAGAGCCCAGGCCCCGTGTACTCACCACCGACGCGGGGAGCACCTCCCGGAGAAAGGCGAGGAGGCGAGAGGGGCCATGGAGACCGCCCCCGCCGCCCGGGAGGAGGTTCCCGAGTGCGGGCTCCGCCCCCTGCCCTCCCCGAGAGTCGCGTCGGCCAGGCCTTGGGGGCGGGTCTACCAGTGTCTCTGCAAGCGTGGCGCTCCTCCCCCAGCCAGAAGGACCCCACCCGGGCGATGGAAGAACTAGGAGGGAGAAAGAGGGGTGGACATCTTGTCTTTTGAGAGATCTTAAAGCCTTGTGCTAATAATACTGAGCTAGGTGCTGGGTGCTTCGCATATTCATCCCCGTAAAGGCTCACAGAGCATCGGTTTAGTTCAAAGAGATAGTTTGTTCTGGTTTTACAGACTAGGAAACTGAGGCTTCAGAGATTAATAAACTTACCTTACATCACCCTGACAGCTTTCAGTTTTCTCAACTACATAATGTACCAAATTACCTGCCTTTTCCATTTCGCAGGACGATTATGAATATTAACTGAATAAATTGTGAGAAATCCTAACTTCTTCAAAGATACCATAACATAAAGATAAGACAGAATCATATTTATAACTAAAGATTTAAGCGAAAAATCATGGTGGGTTTTTCTGCTTAGGCGGGCAGGATAGCAGGCCAGATTCTCCAGGGCACCCTACTACGCATAGGAAAGTAAGAGATTCTCCAAGAATTACCCCAACCCAGAGGGAACGAACCACGGGAAGAACAAGAACTGGGTCATCCTAAGCAGGAGAACTGAGCCTTTAAAGAATTACCAAGTCTCCTGTGCTCTAAGCAGAAGCAATAGAAACCCACTCTGAAGAAACCACTTGATTCAGTCTCATAAGATTCATGCAAATGCAAGTTAACAGCAACAACAAAATCTCCACGCATAGGAGGTAACACATAAGTGACGGTCACCAGAACTGATATACAACAGATTAAGGGATTCTCTAACACAGAACACAGGACTTTTTTTTTTTTCCAGAAAAATTTAAAGGAAAAGAAAATAAAAGGAAGTTCCTAGAGATTACTTACCAATTAAGATGGAAATAGAGTACCAGTACTTTGGAGACATCTGGCAGGTACCACCTTAATCAAGTACTCAAAGTTAAGTTCACCAGTAGTACAAATTGGCATCACACATGAGGTGGTACTCTAAGGACCTGACATCACCTTTATTGTATTCCTGCCAAAAATACAGAATTGGAATTTAATCATGAGGAAACAGATAAGCCCAAATTAAGGGACATTCTATGAAACAACTGGCCTGCACACCTCAAAAATTTCTATGTAATAAAAGACAAAGAAAAATAAAAAACTGTTTCAGAATAAAAGAGACTAAAGAGATTTGACATCTGAATTTCTGGATTGAAAAAAAGTTGCTGCAAAGTATATTACTGAGACAATAGGAAGTGAACATATACAGTGTGATAGATTAAAAATAGCCTGGAATTCTTTGACATTCCTCTGGCTGAGAAATGGGTACATATTTCCCCTCCTTTTAAATCTGGATTAGCCTATGACTGCTTTGACAAATGAAATAGAATGGAAGTGAAGGAGTGCCAATTCTGAACCCAACCTTTATTTTTATTATTATTATTTTTTTCTGAGCCCAACCTTTAAAAGGCAATTTCTGGGGGTGCCTAGGTGGCTCAGTAAGTTAAGCATCTGCCTCTTAATTTTGGCTCAGGTCATGATCTCAAGGTCATGAGATCGAGCCCTGCATTAGGCTCCATGCTCAGGGTGGAGTCTGCTTGAGATTCTCTCCCTCTTCCTTTGCCCCTCTTCCTGCTCTCTCTCTCTCTCAAAATAAATACATACATAAATAAAATCTTTAAAATAAAAGGCAATTTCTGCTTCTTCCACTATGCTTTATTTCTTGAATTTGATCATTGTATTATGGTTATATAGGAAAGTGACTTTATTCTTAAGAATTATTTAATGATTATCATGATGCCTGCAATTTCTCTCAAATGATTCAGTTAAAGTCTGTGTGTCAGAGAGTGAGAGAGAGAGCATGCATAAATGTGGCAAAATGTTAACAATTGATGAATCTAGATGAAGTGTATACAGGTGTTCCTTGAATAATTTTTACAACTTTTCTAAGTCTTGACATTTTACTCTCAAAAAAGTGAAAATAAAAGAGAAAAGATTAAATCTCAAAAGAGGAAAAAAGCAATGACCTGACTTCCCCTTTCGACCAAGAAGAACTAATAAGGACAAGATGTACCATCCCAAGTAAAGTATCTAAAACAAAACAAAAAAAAAACAGACAAAATATCTACAACAGTTTTCAAGATACTCTATAACTTAAGTATCTCCTAGAACAAAGCAAAAGATTTATGGAGCTATAAAAATAATCAACACTGAACGAGGTAAAATTCACAATGTCTAGCATCCAAACAAAGATTATCAATTATACAAAGAGTCGAGAAAATACAACCAATAGGAGGAAGAATAATTAATGAAAAGCAGCCCAGAACTGACACAAATGTTAGAATTAACAGAAAAGAACATTAAGACAATTATTATAACTGTGTTGCATACATTCAAAAAGTTAGAGACACAGAAAATATAAAGACTCAAATTAAACTTGTAGAAATGAAAAATAAAATACATGACATCATATAGGCCAGAAAGGGATAAATGAAAGTATATATTATAAGCTTCTTATATTATGTGTGAAATAGCATAAGATCACTTTAAGATATGCTATGATAGCATATGATATGCTATGATAGATAAATATATATACTATAAACCCTTAAGCAACCACTAACATAATAAAATAAAGAATTATAACTAATAAAGCAACAAAGGACATAAAATCAAATCAAAAAGACACTTGATTAATCCAAAAGAAAGTAGGAAACCAGGAAAGTGAGAATAACAGGCAGGACAAATAGAAAACAAACAGCAAATCTAACTACCTTAATCTCAAATTAAATGTAAATGGTGTAAACAGCATACTGAGGATGAATAAAAAAGCAAGCCCCAACTATATGCTGCCTATAAAAAGTGCACTTTAAATATAAAGATAATATGTTGGGGCGCCTGGGTGGCTCAGGTGGTTCGGCGACTGCCTTCGGCTTGGGTCATGATCCTGGGGTTCTGGGGTCGAGTCCCACGTTGGGCTCCCCCTGCTCTGCGGGGATCCTGCTTCTCCCTCTGCTTCTGCTTATTCTCTCTCTCTCTGTCTAATAAATGAATAGAAATGAATAAAATCTTTAAAAAAAAGATAATGTAATAAATAGGTTAAAAGTGGAAGGATGGAAAGAGTCAAACTATGCTAACAGTAGCCAAAGGAAAATGAGATTAACTACTTTAAAATCAAACAAAATAAATTTCAGACCAAAGAATATTAACCAGGGATCAAGAAGGTCATTTTATAAAGGGGACAATTCATCAAGAGGAAATAACGGTCTGAAACATTTATGAATCTAATACTAGTGCTTCAAAATACACGAAGTTAAAACTGATAGAACTGCACAAAGAAAGAGATGAATCCAGAATTATAGTCAGAAATTTTAACACTCCTCTCTCAATAATTGCTAGACCATGTATGCAGGAAATCAGTATGGATATGGAAAATTTAAATAACACTATTAATTACTTGACATGACTGACATTTATAGAACACCCAACAATAGCAGAACACACATTCTTCTCAAGTGCACAGAGAACTCTTTTGGGCCATAGACTTGATAAAATTCAATAGGATTCAAGTCATACAACCTATGTTCTCTGACCACAAAATAATTAAATTAGAAATCAATAACTAAAAGATCCTTGGAATCTAAAGATTCCAATCTAAAAGATCCAAGTATTTGGAAACTACAACACCCCTCCATATAACTGGCAGATTAGGGGTGCCAGATTAGGGGTGGCTCAGTTGGTTAAGCATCCACTTTCGGCTCAGGTCATGATCCCAGGTCCTGGAATTAAGTCCTGCATCGAGCTCCTTGCTCAGCGGGGAGCCTGCTTTCCCCTCCTCCTGCTTGTGTGCTCTCTCTCTCTCTCAGACAAACAAATACATAAAATCTTTAAAAAAAATTGGCAGATTTAAGAAGAAATCAAAAGAGAAATTGAAAAGTATTTTGAACTGAATGAAAATGAAAACAACATATCAGAATTTGTAGATGCCATTAATGCAGTACTTAAAGGAAAACTTAGAGCACTAAATGTCTATATTAGAAAAAAAAGGTCTCATATCAGTGATCCCAGCTTTTACCTTACAAACCTAGAAAAGAAAGGGCAAAGCAAACATAAAGTAGAATAAAGGAAGTAATAAAGACCAAGGCAGGAACCAATGAAATAGAAAAGAAGAAAACAATAGAGAGAATCAAATAAAGCAAAGGCTGGTTCTTTCAGAAAATCAATAGAATGGACTAAGCTTTAGCTATATTAATCAGGAAAAAAAGAGAAAAGACAAATTATCAATATCAGAAATACAGAGTTGACATCACCACATACTCTACAGGTATTAAGGATAAAAGTAGGTCTTTCTATAGTTCATAAGTGTGATGATTGAGTATTCACACTGTTTTGTGACATGCGCCTCCTTCAAACCTTGTTACGACTATAACATATTACCCATCTGATGTGAAAAAAAGAAAAAAGGATAAAAATAGATTATTATGAACAATAATAACGTCATGTCAATAAATTCCATAACATAGATAAAATGAACAAACTCCCTGAAAGACATAAGTTACCACAGCTCACACAAGAGTAGATAACCTAAAAAGCCCAATATCTATTAAAAAAGCTGAAATTGTACTTAAAAACCTTCCCACACAAAAATTCCAGGCCTACATATCTAAAACAAATAATACTAACTCTCTAGAAATTATTATTTGTACTAATTTTATAGATGGAAGGAATAATACTAATTCTACACAAAATTTTCTCCCAAAATTGAAGAAGACAGAGTACTTCCAAACTCCTTATGAGGCCAGCATTATGCTAACTCCAAACCCAGACAAAGATATTACCAGAAACAAAACTACATCCTAATATCTCTCGTGTATATAGAAGCAAAAAAATCTAAACGAAACTTCGGCAAACTGAATTCAATGGCATAAAAAAGGATAACACAACATGACCAAGTAGGATGGGTTCATCCCAAAATTGCAGAATTGGTTTAATGTTCAAAAATCAAAGAGTAGGGGCGCCTGGGTGGCTCAGTTGTTAAGGGTCTGCCTTCAGCTCAGCTCATGATCCCAGAGTCCTGGGATAGAGCCCCACATCAGGCTCCCTGCTTGGCAGGAGGCTTACTTCTCCCTCTTCCACTCCCCCTGCTTGTGTTCCCTCTCTTGCTGTGTCTCTCTCTGTCAAATAAATAAATAAAATCTTTACCAAAAAAAACAAAAAAAATCAAACAGTAATTTACCATATTAGCAAACCAAAGGAGAAAAACCATATAATCATCTCAATAGATGCAAACGCTGCATTCAACAAAATCTAATATTTATTCCTAATAAAAATTTTTGGCAAGCTAGGAATATGAGGGAACTTCTTCAATCTGATAAAAGATATTTACAAAACACTGACAGCTAACATCACATTCAGTGGTGAAAGACAGAATGCTTTCCCAGTAAAATCAGGAACAAGATAGGGGGATGTCTTCTGTCACCACTTCTATTCAACATTATTTATCAGTACAAAAATTCTAAACATAATTTCAACAAATTAAACAATATATAAAAAGGATACTACAACACGACCAAATGGGATTCATCCCAAGAGGGATTCAACCCTTCAAAAATCAACCAATGTAATTCAAAATATTAGTCAACTAAAAAGAAAAACCAGATGAAATCGTATTTCTAAAAAAGAAATAAAAGGAGTCCAGATTGGAAAGCGAGAAGAAAAGCTGTCTTTTTCATAAATAACATGATTGTCTCTGTAGAAATTCCAGTGTAATATACAAAAAATGCTACAAAAACTAATGAGTTTGGGGAGATATAAGATACAACATCAATATACAAAACAGAGTTGAATTTCTATGTACTGGCAATGAAAAATCGGAAATTGACATTTTAAGATAGCATCAAAAAATATGAAAGATAAATGTGACAAAAGATGTGAAAAGTCTTATCCTGAAAATGACAAAACATCGCTGAGAGAAATTCAAGAAATCTAAAAGAATAGAATTGTAAGCTTTGTTCATGGGTCAGAATATTCAATATTATCGAGATGTCAACTCTCCCCAAATTGATCAGTGTGTTCAATGCATTTCTAACAAAAATCTCAGCAGGTTTTTCTTTTCCCCAGAAACTGACAAACTGAAAATCATAATGAAATGCAAAGGACCTAGAATTCCTAAAAACAACTTTGGAAAAGAATACTACATGATGTTGAGAATTACCGTAAGGCTACCATAATAAAAACAGTGCATTATAAGCATAAAGATGGATAGATTAATGGAATATAATTGAGATTCCAAAAATAGGGGCACCTGGCTGGCTCAGTCCATAGGACATGTGACTCTTCATCTCAGGGTCATGAGTTTGAGGAGAGTTTACTTAATAAAAAAATTTTGTTAAAGATTCCAAAGATAAAGTCATATAAATATGACTTTTGACAAAGGCACAAATGCAATCGAGCAGAGAAAGGATAGTCTTTTCAATAAATAGTTCTTGAACAACTAGATAGTCCTTCGAAAAAAAAAAGAACCTTGTCTTAACATGTACAAAACTTAACTCAAAATGAATGACAAACCTAACTGTAAAACTTAAATCTATAAAATGTCTAAAAGAAAATATAGAAGGAAATCTTTTAAATTGGACTTCAAAAATTAAAACTGCTCTTAGAAAACCACTGTTTGGAAAATGGAAAAGCACTAAAACCAGATAAAGTCACGACAAAAAAATGTGAATTATAGGCCAATATCTTTCATGAATATAGATGCAAAAATCTCAACAAAATATTAGCAAATTGAATCCAACAATAAATTTTAAAAAAACCATATACCACAGTCAAGTGGGATTTATTCCCAGGATGCAAGTATGGTTCACTATCCACAAAACAATGTGATACCTCACATCAGTAAGAGAAAGGATAAAAAACATGATCATTTCAACAGGTGCAGAAAAAGCATTTGACAAAGTACAACATCCATTCATGATAAAACCCTCTGCAAAGTAGGTCTAGAGGGAACACACCTCAACACAATAAAGGCTTTGTATGAAAAAAAAACAGCCAAACTCATACTCAATCAGGAGCAACTGAGAGCTTTTCCTCTATGGTCAGGAAAAAAGACAACGATGTTCACTCTCACCACATTTATTTAACATGGTACTGGAAGTCCTAGGCACAGCAATTAGAAAACATAAAGAAATAAAAAGCATCCAAATGGGTCAGGAACAAGCACTTTCACAAATTTGCAGATGACATAATACTGTATATAGAAAACCCTAAAGACTTCACCAAAAAACTTCTAGAACTGATAAATGAATTCAGTAAAGCTGCAGGATACAAAATCCAAGTACAGAAATCAGTTGCATTCCTATATGCTACTAATGAAGCAGGAAAAAGTGAAATTAAGAAAATAATCCCATCTATAATTGTACCCAAAACAATAAGATAGCAGGAATAAACTTAACCAAAGAGGAGACAGACCTGCACTCTGAAAACTATAAAAAACTGGGGCGCCTGGGTGGCTCAGTGGGTTAAAGCCTCTGCCTTCGGCTCAGGTCATGATCTCAGGGTCCTGGGATCGAGCCCCACATCGGGCTCTCTGCTCAGTGAGGAGCCTGCTTCCCCCTCTCTCTCTGCCTGCCTCTCTGCTTACTTGAGATCTGTCTCTCTCTCTGTCAAATAAATAAACAAATAAAATCTTGAAAACTATAAAAAACTGAAAAAAATTCAAGATGATGCTAAGAAATGGCAAGACATTTCTTCAAGACATTCCAATCCGCTCATGGATTGGAAGAACAAATATTGTTAAAATGTCTATACTACCCAAAGCAATCTACAGATTTCATGCAATTCCTATCAAAATAAAAAGAGCATTTTCACAGAACTAGAACAAACGATCGTAGGGTGCCTGGCATGCTCAGTTGGTAGAGCAAGGGACTCTTGATCTCAGGGTGGTGAGTTTGAGCCCCACGTTGCGTGTAGAGATTACTTAAAAAAAAAAAAAAAGGAGTAGAATAAACAATCCTAAAATTTGTATGGAACTACAAAAGACCTTTTGTACGTAGCCAAAGCAATCTTGAAAAAGAAAATTGGGGATATTGCAATTCCAGATTTCATATATTGCAAAGTAGTAATTAAAATAGTATAGTACTGGTATAAAAACACTCAGATCAATGAGATAGAACAGAAAACCCAGAAATAAGCCCACAATTCTATGATCAATTAATTTTCAACAAAGGAGGAATGAATACACAATGGGAAAAAGACAGTCTCTTTGACAAACGGTGTTGGGAAAAATGTTCAGTTATGTGCAAAAGAATGAAACTGAACCACTTTCTCCCACCATATGCAATAATAAACTCAAAATTGATTAAAGACTTAAATGTGAGACCTAAAACCATAAAAATCCTTGAAGAGAGCCCAGGCAGTAATCAGTCTGACATTGGCTATAGCAACGTTTTTCTAGATATGTCTCCTGAGCAGGAGAAACAGAAGCAAAAATAAACTATTGAAACTACGTCAAAACAAAAAGCTTCTGCATAGTGAATTAAATAATCAACAAAACTAAAAGACAGCCTACAGGATAGCAGAAGACATTTGCAAATGACATGTCCAATACAGGGTTAGTATCCAAAATATATAAAGAACTTATACAACTCAATACCCAAAGAACAATCCAATTAAAAAATGGGCAGAAGAATGAACAAACATTTCTCCAAAGAAGACATCCAGATGGCCAACAAACAGATGAAAAAAGGCTCAGCATCACTCCTCATTGGGGAAATGCAAATCAAAACCACAGTAAGATATCACCCCATACCTGTCAGAATGGCTAAGATAAAAAACTCACGAAACAACAAGTGTTGGTTGGTAAGGTTGTAGAAAAAAAGGAACTTTCATGCACTGTTGGTGCAGCCACTGTGGAAAACAGTATGGAGATTTCTTAAAAAATTAATAGAACCATCCTATGACCATGTGTATACATATCCCAAAACTTATCAAATCATGCATAGCACTATGGAAATACATAGGAGAATGTTGTTATAATCTATAAGTGGAGGGTGCCTTTATAAATGATCAATACTCACAAATTACAAAAGAATACATGGATACATTTAAAATATTTTTTTAATTGCATGGCAAAAGCATAAAAAAGTCAAAAGACAAACTTGGGGAAAGTATAAGTAATATTACAGATAAAAGATTAACTTTTTTAATGTAAAAAGACTTTTACAAGTCAGTGAGAAAGTTCAACAAACCAATAGTAAAACAGGAAAAATATATGAAGTAACAACTTGTAGTTAAGAAAATGTAAAGGCAGAGTGCCTGGGTAGCTCAGTGGGTTAAAGCCTCTGCCTTTGGCTCAGTCATGATCTCAGGGTCCTGGGATTGAGGCCCGCATCGGGCTCTCTGCTCAGCGGGGATCCTGCTTCCTCCTCTCTCTATGCCTGCCTCTCTACCTACTTGTGATCTCTCTGTCAAATAAGAAATAAAAAAAAGAAAATGTAAAGGCATCATTATTTTATAAGAAGTTCCTCATTCTTACTTAAAAAATAAATGAAAGTCAAAAGCCAATTAAAACTACACTGGGAGAATTAGTGGCACAGACTTTTAATAATTGCATTGATGTGAGTGTGGGGTAACAGGCAATCTTTTCCTTAGCTAGTAACTAAGAATGTAAATTAGTATGATTTCCATTGAGGACAATTTGGCAATATTATCAAACCTTAAAAATGCACATTGCCTCTGATCCAACAATTCCTCTCTAGAGATTTATTCTACAGATATTCCAGCATATGTGTCCACAAGGATATTCAATAAAGTATCATTTGTCATAGCCAAATCAGAAACTAATTGCCATTGATAAGACCCAAATATACTTGTATGTTTATAAATGCATAAAATATCTCAAAGATAATACATAAAAACTAATAAGAGTAGTTACTTCTGGAAAGAAGAACTGAATTGCTGAGGGACAAGTGTGAAAAGAAGACTAACTTTTCACTATATATTATTTCCTTTTAAACTATGTAGTATGTACATTTATTACCTCTCCACAAACAAAATAAAAAGTCATATAATTAAAATCTGGAAGTTCTTAGCTATGTTAATGAGAAAAGCATATTTAAAAAGAATTTAAAATTTAAAAAGATTTAATTTAAAATTTAAAAAGAGAGTCAATTGCTAACTCTAAGTAAAACAAAAAAGTTTTTAAAAAAACATAGCATGAAATATGAGGCAAACTATGTGATATGATTTGAGCAAGTTATGCAGTATAGGAAAGAAGAATCCAGTTGTCCTTGATGTTTGTTTCATTCTCTTTTGAATAACTCAAGCCTAGAGATGTGGAAGTAGGTTATCTTCTGAGAAAATCACCCTGTATTCTGTAGGGAATATATTTGCGTGAGCATAAACTATACATCATAAACTAATTTATTGATCTCAATTCTTAGAATCAATCAAGAGATAAAATGCAGAAAAATTATACTAACAGGAAAAAAATACAAATGCTATAAACCCTAACATTATAAATATAAAGGTAGAGAAGAGAGAAATAGGGTGGTGGCTAGAGGCATTGGGTGGCAGTGAGGGGGTAAAGACTAGTTTGAGGGTGCTATTTTTCTCATACTACTTCATAGTGAATCAAGAGTTACAACCTAGGGGCTCCTGGGTGGCCCAGTCATTAAGCGTCTGCCTTCAGCGCAGGTCATGATCCCAGGGTCCTGGGATCGAGCCCCACATCAGGCCCCCTGCTTGGAGGGAAACCTGCTTCTCCCTCTCCCACTCCCCCTGCTTGTATTCCCTCTCTCGCTGTCTCTCTCTCTCTGTCAAATAAATAAAAAGTAAAATCTTAAAAAAAAAAGTTACATATATTGATCGAACAAGAATTCAAAGGTTAAAGCACGGTATTTAAATTTACAATGATAGGGCACCTGGCTGGCTCAGTCCGTAGGGCATGAGACTTGATCCCAGGGTTGTGAGTTCAAGCTTCACGTTGGGTGTGGAGTCTACTTAAAAAAAGATTATAATGATAAACAATAGAAGAATGGGAAATAATATAATTAAGAAAGCACATGGAGGGAGAGAGCAACAGAGTATCTCAATGAGGTGTATTTCTCATCATTCATAACATGGGGTTAACAAACACCGAATAAAGTAAATAAATCAAGAAAGTGCTGGAGCACCCAAGGGGCTCAGTCAACTAAGCATCTGCCTTTGGCTCAGGTCATGATCCCGGGAGTCCCAGGATCGACTTCCAGGATTGAGTCCCAGGATCCACTCCCAGGATCAAGTCGGCTTGATCCCTGCTCGGCAGGGAGTCTGCTTCTCCCACCCACCTTCCCCCCTCTCGTGCTTTCTCTTTCTCACTCTCTCTCTCTTTCTCAAATAAGCAAATAAAATCTTAAAAAAAAAAAAGAGCATAGAGTTCACAATTATAATACTAACTACCGAAAGAATTAAAAGCAAACCCTTGTAAGACATGGGTGTGAAGGAGAAGTTTGGGGAATGAAAAGGAAACTTTTACTTTTTGTTCATTTAATACCATTCTGAACCTTTCGAATTTGTTAACCAAATGCATGTATTACTTTTATAATAAATATTCCTTATACAATTTTTTCACTTTAGTTTTGTTTGATTTTAGGTTTCAGGCACATAAGGAAAATATAACGTATCTATTTTAAAGTTTTATGATCTGACCATGTATGTTTTCCAGATAAAGCTAAGCCACTTCACAGCCTGCCACACAGTGGTATTTTCCAAAGAAATACTAACCCGCATCCAAAAATAACAGTAAAGCAATTTAAATCTTTACAGCACTGTCACGAAAACATCAAAAGGGGATTCCACTCATAATACATAACAAAACCTCTTAAAATTTGGTTTCTCTGACCCTCTCTCAATATTTCACACCATATGGTAGCCACTCCCAAATCTCTTATCTTCTTTCTCTTGAACCTTCCACAAAACACTGCTCACCCTGCTCCCAGTCTCCTTTACTCACCACTTTTCCCCCTTTCCTTTGTGGGCCTGTTCTCTTCTAAATATCTGTCCATTCAAATATAAATCAAGCTTCGCTTGTATCCACTTCAGACCTTGCCACAAGGGTCTTTCTTCTTAGTCTGGGGAAACTAGCATCATTGTAATGTTATTCCTAAAAGAGGGGTGACTGGGTGGCTCAGTGGGTTAAAGCCTCTGCCTTCGGCTCAGGTCATGATCCCAGGCTCAGGTCATGATCCCAGGGTCCTGGGATCGAGCCCCACATCGGGCTCTCTGCTCAGCAGGGAGCCTGCTTTCCCCTCTCTCTCTGCCTGCCTCTCTGCCTACTTGTGATCTCTCTCTCTCTGTCAAATAAATAAATAAAATCTTAAAAAAAAAAAAAGTTATTCCTAAAAGAAGATCAAATTCTAATTTTCAAAAGATCTGCTCCGAACAAACATTTGAGACATACTCTGCTGGAATTTTGTCATGAAGCTGTAAGTTTCTCTCCTGTAGGCACCCTAAAGATAGGAGCTGAGTCTTATTCATTTTTGTATTTGGGTTGACAATGACATGCTTCTCACATAGTAACACTTCACCCACCAAATGCATTTTAACTTGGAATTGAGCTTTTATGGGAGAGAGAGGGGAAGAAGAAGAGGAAGGAAGTTAATGTTTATTGAATATCTACCAGGGAGCAGGCGCTAAGCCTTTATGGTCACGATATATCTTTCTATCTTCTGCATCAGTAATTCTCAAATTGGAACAAGAAAAAGCCAAGTGGAGGAATACGTGTAGTTTGAAAGAACTCTCCATGTCATGCTATTATTCCTGACTGTGCTTATAAGCACACACATAATGAAACATTCACATGACCTGACAGATATAAACTAAGACACTTCTATAAACAGTAATGTGTCCAAAATACTGTTTGACCTTAAGTGTTGAGGCTGGGGGAGTAAGAGGAAGAACCATAGACGGAAACTCTGTGTTTGTGTATATATGTTCTAAGTGTGTGTATGTAATGCGTACGCACTCAAAGATGCCCACTAGATGGCAAACCCACATTTCAAATGCTAACGATCACTGTGATGCCCCTTCTCGGCATTTTAATAATTCAAGCCAAATTCCTATAAGGCCAAGATATTATATACAGGTTAAGAAGTATACAAGTTAACTTTGTGGTGATGGTCTTAGAAATACTTTTTAGAAATAGAGTCTGAATTTATAGGTCCACAGTTTCTAAAATCTGACTTAGTTTCCAGCCAAAATACAGTATTAGTGCAGATAAATTAAAATCCCTTATTAGATTATCTGATTTCTTAATTAGGCTGCAATATGAATTAATTGCAGGACAAAGCAAGTGGCAAGGCCAGGATTTGACCCCGAGTAGTTTAACTCCAGAAGCTAGGCATTAACTGGGATGCATCTCCACCCTTCTCTAGGATGAAAGGGAAGAAGCCGAAGAGGAATGCTAGTGCCCTTCCCCCTAGTTTTGCCACCTCCCTCTGTTCCTCCCTTGACCCCCACATCACTTCCAGCCTTAGCTGACACTGCCCTGCTCAAAATTCTCCAGTGGCCACCCCTTACCGGATCAACTCTGAGCTAGCACAAGCTAGATACGCCACCAATCTCTCCCACACCCAACCACTCTAATTTGCTTCCATTCCCTGAACAAATTCTGGGCTCACTCACCTCCAGCTCTCTAGAAACGCTATCCTCGCTATCCTGAAAATCCTCATCCCTATTATCTGCAGGAACAAGTAGTCAGCCTTCAGGTCTCCCCCACGATCACCTCATCTAAGGTACCCACTCGGAATTTGCCAAGAATAGGGCCCTCCCATTTCAATGCTCCCATCATGGCCATTTATCTCATGATTTGGCAATTGCCAATGTACCTGGCTCTCCCTGCCACCAGAGTGAGCACTCCATGGTTGGTGTCTTTCCAGCCTTGTGTCCTCAGCACCAAACTCTGTGTCTGACATATAGAGGACACACAGTAAATTTGACTGCTTGAATAAATGAATAAATGCTGAGCGTAAACAGTCGGACTTCAGACTGTCTTAAAAATTCCAGCCTTTGGGTCACGGGATATTGAAAGGAGGTACTCCTACAGAGTTATCTTGCAGAGGTGCGGATGGGGATGGAGTAACAAGGGGCCAGAGCCAGAGAGGCCCACTTGGGGAGGACGCCGTGCTGTTACAGGGGGCCCACAGAGCTCCCTTTCTCTGGCGTCCCAAGAATGGTTCTTCAAAAACATTAAAATACACGGGAAGGAGTCCGCCCACAACCTTCTATTATTCCACCATCCTCTACAAGCAGGTGAATTCCTGGCTATTTTTGTAACTATTCTCCTTGACCTCTTTTGGAACTCACCTTGACCTCCTTTGACATGAGCCTTCATTGCTTAATATGAATGCTAGCTAGGGATTCAGATATTTTCTGAGGGTTCCACCAAGAGATACCTCTGAGATTACTTGGCCCTGAGAGGAACAGGTTTCAAGGCAGGACTTGGGCGCCAGCTCTGCTCATCAACTATGTCGGCTACATTAGTCAGCTAGGGCTGCCGTAACAAAGTACCACCACAAACTTGGTGGGTTAAACAAGAGACATTTATTATCTCAGGGTCCTGGAGGCTAGAAGTCAACATCAAGGTGTTGGCAGGGTTGGTTCTTTGGAAGGGGTGTGAGGCAGAATCTGTTCCATGACTCTCCCCTTGTTTCTGGTGGTTCCCTGGCAATCCTTGGCATTCCTTAGCATCACTCCAATTGCTGCCCTGTCTTCATGTGGCATTCTCCCTGTGTGCATGTCTGTGACCACATTTCTGCCTTTTATGTAGAAGACACCACTCATATTGGATCAGGGACCCATCCTACCCCAGTTTGTCCACATCTTAACTTAATTGGTTATATCACAACCACCCTATTTCCAAAGAAAGGTCACCTTCTGAGGTCCTGGGAGTTAGAAGCTCAACCTATGACTTTTGAGGGGACACTATCCAACTCAGAACATTGGTCATATTTTCCAAAGGAAAAAGTAGGACCCCTCATTTAGCATATCGTTTGACATTGGGACAGAATACTTGAAATCAGGACTATCTGGGAAATGTGGGGGTTTAGGGAGCATCGTTTTTAAAAGTAAATCCAGGCAAGTGCATAGTAATCTGAAGGGTTTTAAAACATCCCTAAATAGATACTCATCTGAGGAAGTTCTGCTAAATACCTAGAATTAGAGCAGACTGTAAATAATGTGACTGCTGTAAATAATCAAGTCCCAATGGAATCAGAGAGGACTTCCCATGAAATCAAATCAACATGAAATGGATAGATGATAGGTAGATAGACACACACACACATGCACACATACACACACATCTTTGAAAGAGTGCACAAGTGAGATTTGTGTACATTTTACTAGCTTCTTTTAAGATCAGTATGGAGAATTAACTACTTGTGTATTGAGGATTGAACAAAGCAGAATGTTCCCTGAAAGAGAGGGAAGATTTTTCAAACGTGATTTTTATTACAAACTGCTATCATTTCCCCACCAACAACAACCTCTACTACTTAATATATATATATTATATATATAGTATAATAAAAAACAAATATAAATATATTATCCAATTTCCAAATGTTCACAATTTTAGAGGTAGAATTATATACTGAGGATACTTTATATCTGTAACCTATTATAACTCCTCTCCTCAAACTAATTTTTGCATACCGTGTTCCCAAGATAGAAATAAAAACAGGTCTGGGGACACCAGAGAGGCAAGAAAAGTGTGTTAAAAAAAAAAAACAAAAACCTCACAGGGCCATAATGGAGCTCCGTATGTTAAGGCCCCAGGTCAGCAAACCAAGACTTAATACCTAAGCTAACTGCAGTTCCAACCCCCCAGGAATGCAACCTTTAACCAGTTAACATGGGAACTTCCTGGTCAGCACTAGGAAATGTACTGATAGACCACCTCCATTCCCCTTAGGAGGGGCAACCCTAATGGCTTCTTGGCTAATCACTTCCTTTTTTTCTGCTCCCTCTCTAGCTTTAAAAACCTTTCCTTTTCGGCAGCTTGAAGGAACTCCTTTCTATTTGGTAGATGGGAATGCTGCCTGATTCATGAATCATTTAATAAAGTCCATTAGATCTTTACATTTTACTATTTGAATTTTTGTGACTTAACCGATTTGGTGGCAGCAACAGGATCCAGAGCGAACTCACCTGGCAGCATTCGGGAGCAAGAAACTTGGGTGTGGCCCCCTGTGGATACTTTTGAGTTCGCTGTCTTTCTTGCAGGCTCCAAGTACTTGGTGAGTTCCCCTTGGTTGAGTTCTGCCCTATTTGCCTTTGTGCTTCAGATCTAATTGGCTTTCCTTTACAGGGTTGAGCAGCTCGAGCTGGCAGATGGCTCTGCCTGGAGCCCAGATGAGCTGGCAGAAGTGTCAGCCAGAAGCCAAGCCCCCAGACATTCAGACCCCAATTCCCCAAGTAGGAAACCCCAAGACCTTAGCTCTGTCCCTGGATCCCATGCTGGGAACTGTTGGGGGCAGCTGCAGTCCTCAAGCCTTGGGGTTTGCTGGATCCATCCCTTCTGCAGTCCAACATGCCATGGGAATCGGTGGTGGTATGCAGGGGCCTTCCTGTGGGCAGGGTGCTCTAACATCTCCTGGTTACTGCAGATATATTAAGGTGCATGTTTGCCCGTCTTGTTTTGCGTAAATAAAAGGTATTGCTAAGAGAATCTCAGAAACCAGAAAGGGACAAAAATTGGTGGGCCCAGGTCAAGCATTTAAAGGCTGTTAGAGTGCTTACTACCTCAAAAAGACTCCCATGAAAGGATAATTTGGCCAGAAAACAGGTAGGGTTGCCAGCTTCAAGAAAAACTCATGCAATGAGGTACACTATAAAACATTCCACATTTCCCAACCTACAGCTTGCTGCTCTTCTAGGTATTAGTTTGGGCTCTGAGAAATCCAAAAGTCTAGGTAAAATAAATGGGATCCTTTACATCCAAAGAACTGATCCTGTCCCTTTCCAGCACACCTGCTTATGTTATGTCCAAGAACTAAAGTCCTGGAAGTTGCAGATTGTCTGCAAAAATGACAAAATCCTACTAAAAGCAACCCAAAATTACAATGACCATTATGGGGAATGTTGCAATTAGATAAGAACATGTAAGAAGGGCATTAAAAGCAAGGGTTCCCAAAGAAGGCAGAATGAAATACCTGCTTTAATCAGCAAACAGAAGCTTCCAAAAGGTTTTGAAATTCCAAAATGGCTTCATTGAAAGTTTTGCTGCAAAAAGCTGATGAAAAAAATGTAAAAGACACAAGAGACTCGCTTCTCAGCCTTTGGGCTGAGATCAAGTGCAAAAGACACAAGCGGTACCAAGTACAAAAAGCTGTAAAACGAATATAATTCTTAGTGCTTCCCTTTTTGTGCTCCTTTATTTGAATACTCATTCTAAGTTGTCCTCTGAATTGACTTTACATGACCATAAAGGCCAAAGTTCACCTATCCTTTACCAATCCTCAAATTTCCCCTATTTATCCCAAACATCTTGTAGATTATTGGCCTTAAGAAACCAAAGTCCTTCTTGGAGAAATTTATGTTCTGTCTCAATCTCTCTCTCTCTCTTTTTAAAGATTTTAATTATTTACTTGTCAGAGAAAGAGAGCACAAGCAGGGGGAGTGGCAGGCAGAGGGAGAGGGAGAAGCAGACTCCCCTCCGAGCGAGGAGCCTGATGAGGGACCCGATCCCAGGAAACTGAGATCATGACCTGAGCAGAAGGCAGCTACTTAACTGACTGAGCCCCCCAGGCATCCCTTTTTCTTGGTCTCTTAAAGTTATATATCTTATCATGTCTTTGAAATGTAAACGCAGCCCACAATTATCTGAGACAAAAGGGAAAAAAATAGGAAAAGAGGCCTTTTTAAAATACAAACTGCTAAAAGGGCTCTTGTGTCTGAACTCTACCACAACCTCTTAACATTAATTCCAGGGACAAATACAGATCTTAAAAATCTATTTGTGTGTGTGTGTGTGTGTGCACATGCATGTTACAATGTATGTATGTTATAAAGGTGAGATATTTTTCTACCTCTGGGTGGTATTGATAAAATTAATTTGTAAAACAGCCCTTTGCAGTTGGTTTGAAGGCAAGCACTTGCAGGTTTGGGCATTCTAAAAATTTCAGAAAGATCTAAACTAATCCAAATGTTTTTCAGGTTCACATGATCTGGAAAAATATTCAGTATTAAAGCAAATTTAAGGTTGTTGGTTTGACTACAATAGACATGTCTTTAGAGTTATCAGCTTTAAATATAAGACGTTTATTTTGCCTGGATTTACTGAAAGTCAAAAAAAGTTCATATTATTTACGTTGCAAAATTTTCCAGAAAAAATAACTTAGAATAATGGCTGATTTTGTCTAGTGTGTCATGAAATTTTTGTGAGCAACCTAAACATAAGAACAAGTAAATTAAATAGATGTAAATAAGATAAAAAGGTTTTAGATAAACTTTCTAAATAGGTTCCCCCAAAGCTTTTTGGTAACCTGAAATCTAAAAGTTTCATTAAGGGATGAGTTAAGTTCATTAAATATCTAAATTATTTCCAAATAAGACAATATAGTGAAAATATTGATTATTGAACATTAGCTTATTTACTTTTGATTTCCTTATTATAAAGAAACTAAAGATAAATCTTGATCTGTTGATAAACATGTTTTGTGCTTTATTCAGAGATATACAATGAAGAAGCACATTTCTAGAAATTATAAAATATATTCATAAATTTATCTCAAGAATACTGGCATAATAGTTCACAATTACTTCTTAGCTTCCACTAGAAATTAGTTTCTAAGGGTTAAGAATTCTGATTAATATATGTGGTTAAAGCTATTAGAAATAAGAGAAAATCTCTGTATGCAAGAAAAGTAGGATGTGTGTTTTCAGTAAAAGAAGGTATGAGAAGTGGAAATGAATTTTTGTTGAGGGAAATGAAAGTAATTTTGTCCTAAAGTGAGGCTGGTTGAAGAGGGAAAACTTAGACAAAATCTGAATGTAAAAAGAAAGTTGTAGATTTATGAAAAAGCAATCTTTGGAAAGAAATTTTATGTATGGTCAGTACTGGCTAAGATTAAACTAAATTTCGTTAGGTAAATGAGTTTTAATATCAAAAGTACACTGATGCAAAATTAAAATTTTGTTTTCTCTTTGGTAAGAGGAAAAATTTTCTTGAACTATTGGTCTGCTCTTTTTTTTTTTTAAAGATTTTATTTATTTATTTGACAGAGAGAGAGATCACAAGTAGGCAGAGAGAGGGGGGGAAGCAGGCTCCCTGCTGAGCAGAGAGCCCAATGTGGGGCTTGATCCCAGGACCCTGAGATCGTGACCTGAGCCGAAGGCAGAGGCTTAATCCACTGAGCCACCCAGGCGCCCCAAAATCAAACCAACATCCAACACGGTCTGCTTTTAATAAGAAATTGTAAACAATAGTTTTTCTTTACCTTTAAAGTTATCTGCTTAGAAAACAAGGATCCTTTCCTTTGCCAAAATAATTTCTTATGTTTATCAGGTCTTTGATTACTTAAGAAAATTAAGTCTTAATATTAAGAGTTAAACTTTATTCACAAATATATAACATTCTGCATTTGCCTTTAAAATATTTTATTGTCACTTAGATTAAATGGATAATTAGGTATTGTTTCATAATGATCTGTATTGTATTTAATCAAATGTTCAGATCTTTTGCTATTTTTGATGTACTTCCAAAAATCAAATTCTAAAACAAAGTCTTTTGACCATAGTCTAACTGAGGAGATCCAGAAGGCCCCTGGAACATTTCAAGGTTTTGTTTTCATCATAAATGAGAGATAGTAAGCTAAATAGGCTTATTTAGTATGCTAAATTACATGGGAAACGTTGCCAAAAAGATGATGCTAAACCTTCTTTGTCTATATTTCTGTAGGTACATGTCGTTAAAATAAGTGTTCTAGAAATTGTATGAAACCCTAGAAACCTGATATTTCCTAATATGCTATTAACTTAAAATGTTGTATGTCATAGAAATAACCAAATTTCCTCATCAATTTCATTAGCATGAACTCTTAACAGATCTTTAGCCATGGCCACTTTTAAGTCCCTTACCATTTACAATTATTATTTTACTCCGAAATGCTTTTGCAAATGTGTCTTTTCAGTGAGATTCATGGAAAGGAATCTGACAAGTACTCTAGAATACAGATTTCTGATAACCTTCAGCTCATACAATGAACTGGCGTTTAGAAAACCTCAAACAAAGACTGCCCTGGAATCTCCTTGGAAGGGACTCTTCCAGGTCCTCTTCACCAATATATGGCAGCCCAACCTCAGGGACTTCGCCTTGCCCATACACCTCACAGCTGAAGAAGGCTCCCCCTGACTTCTGCTAGTACACAAGATTTGAAAACCTCCAAATCGAACTGACTAGGAAGAGAAGTAGTTGACGTCAAGGTGGACTGCTTCTGCCCCAGATGCTGAATTGACTTCATACTAACTAAACATGAAACCCTTCCTTCCCCTTCTTTCCCTTACTCTGACCTTGCCCTGGAAAGATAATGCCATCACCCGCATTTTCCAGGCTATTGCTAAAGGGGGTGATCTTTGCCTTTCAGACTGCTGGATTTGTCATCAAAAACTTCGATCCGTCCATTAACAGGGCCACGTTAGTGAAGGTGCCCCGACAGGGTTTTGTCTGTGTCTGTGCTGGTTATCATTGCCCCTGGGCCTCTGAAGTCCCCATTGCTGGTGGCCAGGCCCAGCAGTGATTCCGCCATTGTGCCCTTCACTTTTCACAGGCATACTAAGACATCTCATGGGTCAACTCCGCTGGATTTACATTGTCTTGTTAAAAAAAAAAAAAAAAGACTTACTAGGACAGATTCATGCCTCAGGATTTGCTCCCTTTGGCAGGGCCCTATTTCCCTGGTTAGGGGTAAATATAAATGAGAATAGGTTCCAGTAACTTCTCGTTCGCACTTACAGATATTACAGAATCCATTGCTAAGACACCAGCTGCCCAACAAAGAGCCTTAGATTTTTGTGGTCAGAGTTGTTCTTGATATTGGAGAGCACCTGATTATCCTTTAGGTGAGCAAGGAAGTGTCGGTGCTCTGGCCAGCATCACCGGCTGCACCTGCATGAACACTTCTGGGGAAGTTCAAACACAATTACATAAGATAGCAGAGCAAGCCACTGGACCTAAAAAGGAGACTCCAGCAGGGTCTTTCTTTTACTTCTTTGATTTTGATTGGTTTGGGTCTTGGAGGCCATGGCTTCAAAATATACTCCAGACATTGGGAATTACCCTGCTTTAGTAATCATGCTAATCTCCCTGGTGCACTGTATTCTCTCAAAGGATTTAAATGCATGTTTGCAGCCGCTAACATCCAAGCAAATGGTTTCCCTAAGATGGGACCATCAGAAGAGGAATGGAGAGGGTGATGGACTTAAACACTGCAAGCTAGAAGTCATAACCTGTCAATATCACAGAGACGGAGCAAAGATGTCATGACCTGTGAGGGATGTGCGCACGCGCGCGCACACACACACACAAAACAGCAAAAGCTGGAAGAACTCTGGAGCAGTAACTGAGGGTAGCGTTAATGGCTTAAATTTTGATCATATTTCAAATAGGCTGAGAACCTGATCAAAAAGGAGAAATTATTAAAAAGAAAACCACAGGGCCATAATGGAGCTCCGTATGTTAAAGCCTAGGTCAGCAAACCAAGACTTCATACCTAAGCTAACTGCAGTTCCAACTCCCCAGGAATGCAACCTTTAACCAGTTAACATGAGAATTTCCTGGTCAGCACTAGGAAATGTACTGATAGACCCCTTCCATTCCCCTTAGGAGGGCAACCCTGCCTAAAACAATGGCTTCCTTGCTAATCACTTCCTTTTTTTCTGCTCCCTCTCTAACTTTAAAAACCTTTCCTTTTCGGCAGCTTGAAAGAACTCCTTTCTATTTGCTAGATGGGGATGCTGCCAGAGTCATGAATCATTTAATAAAACCAGTTAGATCTTTAAAATTTATTTGTTTGAAACTTTGTTAACAGTGTGAGCCACCATCAGAACTGCTTCCCCAAGAGCCCACAAACCACAATGTACCTTCCCTGTTAGAAAAATTGTTTGACAAGAGACAATTTTACCATTTCTGAGAATTTTTCCAATTTCCTAACAAATGTAAATTCTCTCAAATCATGTTGGAACTAGGAAAGATAAAATAAATTATAAAATAAAATAAACTCGGGGCGCCTAGGTGGCTCAGTGGGTTAAGCCTCTGCCTTCTGCTCAGGTCATGGTCTCAGGGTCCTGGGATCGAACCCCGCATCGGGCTCTCTGCTCAGCAGGGAGCCTGCTTCCCCCTCTCCCTCCGCCTGCCTCTGCCTACTTGTGACCTCTCTCTGTGTCAAATAAATAAAATCTTTAAAAAAATAAAATAAAATAAAATAAACTCAAAGTCTTAAAAATGTGTTTTTAATCCTTGTAATAGGAAATAGGAAAAGACCCCGAAAAATTGGATAATGATGAAGGAGAGGGAAGAATTGCTGAGTAAGATAATAATAATCACTGTTTATTTATGAGCACTGACCAACGTCCAGGCAAAGCGGTAGGCTCTTTCCTGATTTAATCCTCTCAACAACCCTACCAGGTAGCTAGCCTCACCTCCGTTTAACAGATGGGGCAACTGAGCCTCAGAGTGGTTACGTGATTTGCCCAACCAAGGCCATGGGGTAAAGAAGTGGCAGAAGCAGGCACGGAGTCAGCCTGAACCCACAGCCCATGTGCCCAGCGCTGGTGAGGGGCCTGCGGGGAGCTGAGGCTCTCGTTAAGCACCTCCACAGCATCTCCCTCTCAGAGAGAATGGAGTAGCAACACCGGGCATGTGGAGGAAAGTTGGAACAGACTGGGAGGAGAGAGGAGGTAGATTAAGGGGCATGGAGGCTTCACAACAACTGTGTATTGGGAAAACAATTTTGTTCAAGAGGGCTATTTATAGGGATGTTTTTCCTCAGCACTCCCTTCCCCCATCTCCTCCCTTTTGTGTTAAAAGGCGCCTGGCAGATTGGTAGAGGGTTACAGGCAATGCACAGGAAACTCTGGAACACAATGAACGGGGCGGGGACAGATCCCCACCCACCTCAGAACATCACTAGCTCCAGTATTCAGAGACCCTGCGGGGGGACAGCTGGAGCTCACGGCCAGGTCTTTGCTCCTTTTATCGTCTTTCTCCCCGCCGGAGAGAAGGCATCATGCCCAAAGGGGTGCGGAACAGAGTAAAATTAGGAAGCAGAGGCCCAATAAGAGGCAACAGAACAAAACAAACACCAACATAATTGAAATCTGTCAACTAGCCAAGTCATCCCCTATCTGGAGGACTCCCGAATTCTCTGAGGAGTCCAGGGTTTTCCACCCAAGTCTCTGTTTAGCTTTCAAACTCCAAAGACACGGAGTGTGGGGTGGGAGAAGTGATCCCAAACCCAGCTGCTGAGAAGGACTCCAGAACCTCCTGTGAGACCCTCAAGACAGACCCAGCGGGGCCTGTGGGGGCTGCTGCTTACAGGAACAGCCTCTCACATCCTTCCCTCTGGGCCACCAGACAGGGGCCCCCAGCCAAAGAGATCCACTTTCAGTCTCAGAGGTTAAGGACAGACCCTGGGCACATTCTAATGTCTGTCTACTAGTGATTCAACCCACGGCACTTGGCTCTCCCTCTGGCCTTGTGAAATCTCTCCACAGGAGACTACGCAGGATGCTTCCGCTGCTGTCTGGCAGTGTCCCGTGCCCTTGGTGGAGCGGGACAAGGCGGTCTTGTGCTGCCTGGTTTACTCATCGTGTCTGAAATACTAAAGACTCATGCAGCACTACGCTGTACATCATGGCTCAAAATGTCCTTACAGTTTTCAAAACACTCAGCGGAACACAGAAGATTCCCAAACCTCTTGTGTTTGAACAACATTCAATGCAAAGAAATTAGAGTCTAACTAAAATACCGGTAGGAAAGGACTTCTTTCTCAAATCATTTCAAACAGTGTGTGCAGAGGTCTCATCTCATTTCTAGGCCTAACCTCTTCACTCTTACCCGGTCCTGCATTTCACACAAAGGGCATTGCCTCCTGAAGTTTCTGGTAGTGTCGCTGGCTGGACCCCGAGACCTGACCTTTACTGCCTACCTGCTTGGACTCACTGACTTTTGTCCAGCATTTTTTCTTAAGCTCTTCTTTCCAGCTTATCTCTTAACTCAGGCAAAAGACCCAATGGGCATAACATCCTGTGATGGAAACCGAAACTTCTCCTCAAGCAATAAAGACTGCTCAGACAAAGAGCTCCTGCTGGCCCAGACTACCCAGACCAGTACGAATTTAACCCCGACTCACACCTGCCCAGATGGACCCAGTGACTGACGGCTACCTTTACCTCATTCTAATAGTAAAATCTCCGCCCAGGGAGGAGCACAAGCCTTGCTTACATAACATACAATTTATGTAAAGGCATGATTCCTTCGGGTTCATGTGCCACCTTATGCCCTTCTCTACATATGATGACAAGGCTCCCCTATCTGAATATTCATCCTAATCCTAAATAAAAGGAACCCATTCACCCTCGCTGGGGAGTCGTGGCTTTGGAATTTATTCCCCATTATCTCCCTATTTCCTGCAAATAAAGTTTCCTTTGTGGAACAACTCATCTGCTGTAGTTTGTTTGTCTGTCTTTCTTTCTTTCGAGAGAAAGAGAGAGCATGCAAGTACGCAAGCAGGGTGGGTGAAAGGGCAGAGGGGGTGGGAAAGAGAGAAAGAATCTTAAGCAGCCTCCACACCTAGCACAGAGCCGACTAGGGGCGATCCTGTGGCCCTGAGATCATGACCTGAGCTGAAATCCAGAGTCAGATGTTTAACCAACTGAGCCACTCAGGCACCCCGACATAGTTTCTATCTGCGACTCACCACAGAATGAACTCACCTTAGTTTGGTTAAATAGGGCCCTTGACATATAAAGAAGTTTTATCTTTCTGCAAAAAATGATTTTTACCCTCACCAGCCCCAATTTTTAAAGACTTTATTCATCTCTTTAATTATTTAGAGAGAGGGAGAGAGAAAATGCATGCACAAGCACGGGGAGAGGCAGAGGGAGAGAGAGGATTCCAAGCAGACTCCTTGCTGAGTGCAGAGCCCGATGCTGGGCTTGATCTCACAGCCCTGAGATCACGACTTGGGGGGAAACCAAGAGTCAGATGCTCAGCTGACTGAGCCACCCAGATGCCCCACCAGCCTCCAATTTTATAAACTTGGGGTCATCTTAGACTCTACTCTCTCCTACATTTACTCTTTTAAATAAAAGTCTGAGGTTCCTAGTCAGTAGGTAGGGGTACCGATCAATGCAATTGTTTTTATTTAAATTCAATTAGCCAACTTATAGTACATCATTAGTTTCAGATGTAGTGTTCAATGATTCATCAGTTGCATTTAACACCCAGTGCTCATCCCATCAGGTGCCCGTCTTAATGCCCATCACCCAGTTACCCCACTCCCCCACCCATGGATCAATGCAATTTTATTATAAATCTTTTAAGATTTTATTTATTTATTTGACAGAGAGATAGAGAGCACAAGCAAGCAGAGCAGCAGGCAGAGGGAGAGAGAGAAGCAGGCTCTTTGCTGAGCAGGGAGCCCAATGCAGAGCTCGATCTAGGACCTGGGATCATGACCTGAGCCAAAGGCAGCCGCTTAACCAACTGAGCCACCCAGGCGCCCCAATGTAATTTTATTATAATAAGGTAGTAAGCCTTTATTTGTATTATAATTGAATCTTTTTCTTTTTCACTATTCCCTCCTTTCTTCCCTTTCTATCCCGAAATGCCTGGTGGATGGTGAAGCCACTGAACCACATTCTCTGCTGGGGAACTATGGCTGAGAAGCAGGGTTTCCCCATGCTTTTTTCTCCACCTGAGTGATGCAGTTGCGCAGTTCTAGGAACTGAAAGGGAACTAAAATAGACAATGCTTCAGAGAGAGAGGGAGAGAGAGAGAATATCACGAGTAATAATAATTATGTCTGCTCTTCAACTTTTGATCTAGGAGTAGAACCACGTAAGGTCCCCCTCCTCCGTTCTTCTCACTGCAATGGCTTGCTCTTGGAAGCCCACTTAGAAGCAAAACCGACTTTCCTGGGCATAGAGGTGGTGGAGCAAAGGGAACTCAGCTGGCATGATTCAGGATGTGCTGCTAGCAGGCTGCCCCTGCTTCTAGCACTGAGAAACTGATTCCGGCTCCTGATCCTTCTCTCCCATCAGGTGGGCCTCTCTTCCACTCTGCTCAGTTTTGATTCGAGTCTGGTAATGTGGACCCCTTCCAACCCCACTAGGGGTGCTTATTCTATCTCATTTGACCACTTAGAGGCCACAATTTGCAGCATAACCTAAATCTGGGAACTCATGGCACAGAGAAATGCAGTAATAGAACTTGAGATATATAACTTTCTAGAAGTCCTTTTGCGCTGGCCATCCTCATCCTCTACTAGATTCAGACCCTCAGGGCGCTGGCATCCAGTCCCAGGGTAGGCACAAGGCCTGTCTCATAGAAGAGCCTCAGCTAATATATTAGTCTGCTAGGGCTGCCATACTGAATACCACAGCCTGGGGGGCTGAAACAGCAGATGTTTATTTTCTCACAGTTTTGGAGGCTGGAAGTCCACGACTAAGGTGTCATACGTTTGGTTTCTCCAGAGGCTTCTCTCCTTGCCTTGTAGATGGCCACCCTCTCACGCTGTCCTTACACGGTCTTTTCTCTACGGTTCACATCCCCGGTGTCTCTCTGCATTTTCATCTCCCCTTCTCCCAAGGACACTAGTCAGACTGGATTAAGACCTACTCTAAAAGCCTCATTTTAACTTAATCACCTCTTTAAAGGCCGTATCTCCAAATAAAAATCGGATTCTGAAGTACTGGAGGTTAGGGCTTTAATATATGAACCTGGCAGGGGAGCCACAATTCAGCTCCTAACACCCAGCCACCGGAGATAACACCAGCATCTTTAAGCTGGGAACAGAAAGGGGGAAAGGAGAAGAGAAAATTAGGAAATTTGTACTGATACCATAACATTAACTCTTGATGTCCGCTCAGGTCTTCATCTCAGGGTCCTGGGATTGAGCCTTGGGTCCTCATCGGGCTCAGCAGAAAGTCAGCTTGAGGATTTCTCCCCCTTTCCTTGTGCCCCTCCCCCTACTCGTGTGCACACGCGCACGGGCGCGCTCTCTCTCTCTCTGAAATAAATAAATAAATCATGAAAAAAATAAAATAAAATTGCTGATTGCCAATTCTAATTTTATGGCCAAGTAAAACAAAAGGCTACCTCACACATGACACTAAAATCTCCCAATACTCCCTCTCTGTCTTCTGTATCTAATTTATTTACGGCAGAGAAAATTACTACCATAATCGGTGAGTGAAGGAAGCAGATGGCACACTTTGATAGGCACCAGTCTTAGTTGCAGATAAGATAAATCATACGCAACAACAAAATTCTATGGTGGGAGCTCCATGTGAGTGAAGGGCTTTTTGTCCCATGATAATCTCTGAAGGGATCATTTATGTTACCACCAAACAGCTTAATTCGTCCTCCTATTAACATTCCTACATAATCTCCATATAATCCTACTTTCTAGGAAATCCCTAGCCCAACGGATAAACCCTTTGAAACCCAAATCTGATTTTCTTCAGCAGACCCAGAAAAAGGTACACATCTTTGGGTAAGCAAGAAAAGAGAAAGAAAATGAGAAGAGGAAGAGATAAGGAGAGGAAGGAAAGAAAAATAGTGTCCAAAACAAGGGCTAGCTTCAAGTTTGGCATCTATCACAGGGCATACACAGCAATGAAAGGGGACAGGGACAAATGACGAGGGGGACAGTTTTCCAGCTTCCTGAGTCTTGCTGTCACTATGTGGCTTTATTATCTGGCTTGATAAATTGTGAGTTCTTCCAACCATAAGTGTAGATAATTGGGAATTACCAAATAAAGACAAAGAACCACCATGAACATATATCAAATATTTGTTCAATCAGCCCAGGCATAATGGACACCTTGCCCGGTGCTCAGTACTACCTCAACCCTGAATGCTAAACAACTTGAACCTAACTCAACATGACTTATCATGAATCAGGGACCAAAAGGTCTCAGGCTGTTCTAGGATGAAACATCTAGGATTGTGGTATCCCCCTGGGGAAACCTCAGGAAAGCACAGAAGAATTTTAGGACTGTGTCAAGGTCACCAGCTTTCCTGGTTCACCTAGGCAGCTCTGTTTTTGACAACCTACACTTCTGTGTTTGTTGGTGATTAAGGGGATCTGATACACAGCTAATGTTATACTGTGAAGTGTATGAGAATTATTTATAAACTACTGGTGGACTTCATTGTGAGAAAGATTATATTTAACAAAAATTACGTGTAATTAAAAATTAATTGATTTGAATAAGGACTGTTGATTAGTTAATATTATGGTATCAATATAAATTTCCTAATTTTGATAATTGTGCTCTGATTATAACAGATATTAATACTTGGGAAGGCAGAGTGAAGGGTAAATGGGAATTCTTTGACTACTTTTTGTGAATTTTTTATAAGCTGAAGTTACTTCAAAATGAAAAATTAAAAGACCGTTTTCAAAGATTTAAAGAGGTAATTCAAGAACTTGACAATTTATCCATATTTTGTCTTCCAGGGGCCTAGACCCAGGAAAAAAGCACCCTTTCAGCCTCTCTCCTTTGCTGCCAAAGTGATGAAGTCCACTGTAGGGTAGATGAAATGAACGAATATGAAAGTGCTCACTAAAGTTAAACCCCTGAACAAATGTTAATAGTAATAATTATTGTCTCATATGGAGCTGCTTCTCTATAAATAAAGGGAGGAAAAAGCCATCACACTGAATACCCTACCAGAGATTCTCTAATGCTTAGAGATTGCTGTCCTGGCACTAGAAAGCAGACAGTCATTGACTAGTTTTGAACAAAGCAGGCACATAACAACAATACTTCGGGAAGGTTCATCAAGCCTGTAGTATATACGATGGATGAAGTGGGCAGAGACTGGACTCAGCAAATCCCACTATGAGGTTTTCTAATAACTGAGGAGTGAACAATCCTTATTGAATGGGCGTGGAAAAGAAGAAACCCAGAGGAGAGGCATTTTGAAGGATTCATCAGTCCAGGCAGGACTAGCCTGGAGGTGGGGGTGGGAGGAAAGAAATGAGTCAGTGGTTACTCGAAGATGTCTAGCCAAGATGACTGTGGCTATGCTAGTGTCACTGAGAGACGGATGGAAAATGGAAGGAGACCCCATCACAGAGCTTGCTTTGGGAACTCCAGTGGCTCCAGAAGCCAGGCAGGTGCAAAAGAGGGGGGTGACGGGGGGGGGGGGGGCTGTCACAGTGGGGAGTCAGCAGTCCTTGCCATGTCAGATTGCACTTTCTGTGTTACCAGATCTCCCATTTTTGCAAGAGAAGCTAGAAACTCAGATCTCTTAAGTGAAATCTCTTAACCCTTTAAAGTTGGCATGTAATTTTTAAAAAATTTAAAGCATTGTGTGTGCCAAACCAAACACATCTGTGGGCCAGATTCAGAAGGCAGGCTGTCACTTGTGACCTCTGGCAAAGACAGAAGGTTAAGGGTCAAAGTTCACTGTCACTGTGATACATAGGGAATTAAGGACTGTAAAGGGATTCAGTAACTAAAATACTATAAAGTTTCTGTCAGCAATCTGAGCTGTATGAATGTCCCTACCCTTCAAGTCTATATATGGATTTGAATTTATACAGGAAGTTTAATCTTCAAATGGTTAAATCACAAGAATTTGAGTGCTTACTGTGTGCTGAGTACACAGAAGTCAAGGAATTTCAGATCTAACCAGAGAAGAAAAAAATCACGTCCTCCTGAAAACTGGAGACAAATTATGAAACAGTCTGGGAGACTTCTTTCTCCACATTATGCTCAAATATCAGTCACCTCAAATCCTGGATACCCCGCAAATCACTTCCACTTGGCAAACTTGAAATAATGCGTGCGGTGGGGGGGGGGGGGGTGTGCGTGCGTGCGTGTGTGCGTGTGTGTGTGTGTGTGTGTAAATCTGTAACCAGAAATCTGATTTCCTGGGCAGTAGTTACAAGGCGGCAGCCTCCAGTCTTCCCTCAGCGTAGGAGGTGAGCTAACGGGGTTGGGGGTACCTGGGCGCTGGAGAGGAGGATGGGAGTGGCTGGCAGAAAACCGCTGGCCGTCAGGTTTCCCCGCTGGACTCCTTGTCTTTGTCTCTGTCACGACTTCTAGTGTTAGTGTAGGAGAAGGCAGGCACCAAAATAGAAAGTGTCAAAGAGATGGTGACAACGAGGATAAAAACAAGGCAGGACTTTTTTTCAGTTCCACCTAGCACCCTGCGCCCCGAAGGCCACCGCGCCTCCTCCCGCCGCCCTCCAAGAGCCGCGGTGGGGCAGGAAGCGGGCGGCCGGGGCTGCGGGTCCTCCTGGGAGCGCGGCGGTTTCCTCCCGAGCTGCCCAGTTATCTCCAGAGCCGCCGACCAGCTCTCGGCAGAGCGCGTCCTCCCCCCCACCCCGCACTCCTCAACCCACCCACCTACTTCCTCCGGCCCCATACACACGCAGCACGGAGCTGCCAAAAATTTCCACCCTCCGCCCCCCTCCCTAGCTAACTTCCTTCCAGCGTTTCCTGAGCTGGATGATCCTAGGATTTGTAAGACAGGAAAAAAAGGAAGGCGTGAGGGCGGGCGAGAGAGACAGGATGCTTGTTTTTCGCGTTCCCAAAGCCGTCTGAAGGCACGACAGCGGGCGCAGGGAAGAGGAGCCACGCAGCCCCCGGGCTGTCTGCTCGCCCCCCGCGTGCTGCCCGCTTCGCGCGCTCTCGTCCTCTTCCTGGGCATCTGCAGAGGCGGAGAGGAGAGCTCGCCCTCCCTCCGAGGCGGAGGAAAACACCCGAAGACACCGCAGGAGCCCGTGAAAGTCCCCGGGACTCCGAGTGAGGAAGTGACACTCCCGCCGGCCGGCCCGCGGCCGCCAGCCCCGCCCGGCCTCCCGCCCCGCGGCCCTGGAGGAGCGCGCCGTGGACTGCAGGCTCCGCGGCCGCGCCGGGCTCAGCGCCCCGCGGGGTCCATGCGCGCTGCCCCGGGCCGCACTCGGTCCGCGCGCCCATGCGGCCCCCCAGCGCCGCGCCGCAGCCCGTGATCTGACCCCGGAGACCAGCCTAGGCGCGGTGCCAAGCACAGGGCAGGGGGAGACGGAGGGGCAACCTCTTTGGGACTAACTCATGAAGAACAAGGGTGCCAAGCAGAAGCTGAAACGAAAGGGAGCCGCCAGTGCCTTTGGCTGTGACCTGACCGAGTATCTGGAAAGCTCAGGACAGGATGGTAAAGTGCCTTCGCCCCCCCCCCCCTTTCTTTTTGTTTGAGGGCGAGATGGACTCTGCTGGGGTGTGTTTGGGTTCACAAGTTAATGTAGTCTAGGCCTGTGGGCGCAGTGTACTTTTTTTTTTTCTTTTGAAAGAGCACGTATGATTCCTAAGGTGCACGGCGCTGCCGCCCCGACGTGCAGAGGTTGTGGCGGTCCTTCCGTTGGTCGCACACCAGCCGTTAATAGGCGGTGCTGCTTCAAGTTTAACCCGCTACCTCTGCGGGCTGGGGGTGGGAGCTCCAGAGGTGCTGATCGCAAAATGTGGATGATGTCGGAGGGGAGGTATGCGGGCTGGACTTGTGGGATGGTGATCAGTGGGCTTCTCCGGGTACATAATTACGACCGCCTTGGGTGTCCTTCCCGGGCTCTCCAATTTCATCTGCTCGTATCTTTTTTTATTGATGTGCTGGAAGGCAGGGGGTGCGGTGGATCCTGGCTGGGGGAGTGGTTGCACAAACATTTTCTGAATTTCTGAACTGATGCCAGATATATAGTACCTCCCTCCCTCCCCTTCCCAACCCCCCAGACCCTTTACCTCCTCTTGGCTTTCAGATTAGCATTTGGTGGTGTCAGACAAGAAGAGTGTTGTAAAAAAAAGTCAGAGGGCCTGGATTTTAAAATAGTTTAGGGAATATAAAAGAAAAGGAGAGTCAGCGTCTCCGTTTTCAAGGTCAGATTGGATTTTAAAAAAAAGGGGGGAATCCTGTAGATTAGAGACAATTTAAACATTTGTTGGGGGAGAGGGAAAGAAAACAATCTAGAATACAATAACAGCATTTGAAGTTAGAAGTTTTTAATCATAGGAAAGTTGGGGAAATTGAGCAGAAAATTACTCCTTTTGTAAGGTTCACTGGTCTTGTGCATACCGTGACAAAAAGGCCTTGTGTTCGGAACCTTAAGTGAGAGAGAAAATAGTCCACTATATAGGCCTTGTATTTACACATAGATAGCTATAACAAAGGAGGAGAGTGGAGGGCTGTTTAACTGTGGAGAATAATTCTGCCTCCAGGAAAATCATCTCAAAAGAGATTTGATTAGCTCATATCAAATGCGCATCTCGAAAACAGAGCAATGATTTTGTTTCAGTTCCTTTTTTTTTTTTAAGACTCAGTGCCACCTAGTACTTTGCAGTGGTGAGATATTCCTGCGGTATTCTAGACGTCAGGGTGTGCTGTGTCATTAGGACAAATGGCTTAGGATCTTAGAGCTTGGGGGACCACAGATTTCAAAACTTCCTCTTTTATAAACCAAGGTATAACAGTCAACTCATTTCATCCTCTCCAATAATCTGGGAGAGGGCAATTTGAATTAAAATTGGACTGAACTTTTTTGAATGTGATAGAACTCCAAGGGTGCATCTTAACCACTACCCTCAGAAGTTCAGAAGGAAATGTTTCCCTCCACCTGTTTTCCCGAGGAACTTCAAGTCCAGGTTCACTACAAATGCTCCTGGGATGCCCCCGCCCACCATGTGGGTGTTATTCTGGGCCCCTCTTCAAGCATGACAGTTGCATGGGGGTGCTTGCCGGTCCCACCCCATTCTTACAATGTCATAAATCATAAGATGAGCCAGGAATCCAGGCATTTTGTGAAGACACCTCAAAGGCAGCCTTTGGCAGCTCTTCCTTCGCCTGCTTTATATTTTGGGCTTCCATACAGGTGTCATTTGGGAAAAAAAAAAAAAGGAAGGGGGCTACTACTTAGAGAAAAAAATTGAAAACCAGTACCCAGTGTTCCCAGCCTTGGGGAGCATGGGGGGCAGGGGAAGCAAGGAAGCCCAGAAGAGTAAATTGACCTGCCTAAGGTCATACAGCAAATCAAGGAGGGTGCCGAGGGATCTGGCCTGCCAGGCTCCTCTCCCTTCCCTGGTGTTCTCATCTAGGCCAACATTCTCCTCTAATGATTTTTTTTCCCCCTAAATTGAAAGCAGACAGCCCTGTCACAGGATCAGCAAACTTTCAAGTCTGACATACCTGAATACAGTTTAGCTTTGAAACAAAAGGAAACTGACCCACTTAATGATCTAGACACCATTCTTGTGCCACATGAGAATTAGGCATGCATAATAAGCAGCTTATATAAAAGAGTGATTAGGATTTCTTTTTTGCCACATTTAAAACTAGTTATGTAGTTGCCTCTTATTTTTCCTGCAGTGTAGCATCAGTAAGCAAAATACTAATGTTTTTTTCTCAGACAGTGTGTTTTCCTCACAGACTTTCTGAAACATGTATTGGTTAGTAGATAAGGCCTGGACTCTGCTCCCAGGGAGGAAAAGCTGACCTGGGCACTGCCCCTTTGCCCCCCACCCTGGAAGTTCAACCCAGAATCCCGAGGGTGACAAGTCAGCGTGGTAAAGAAACCAGAAGGCTGGGGAGGGCCTCACAAGACCGACATGATGATTATTGAAGTCTGGAGTCAAGGGTAAGGTAATGATCCTGCGTAGAGACAGAGAGAAATGGATCCGGGTTTGGGAGCACAAGGGCAGAAGAGAAGGACAGAGATGTAGGGAAGCCAGGAGAGCCCTTGTGCTTGGCCAGGGAGGGAAGCTGGGGTGGAAGACAAAGCTGGTGACAATTCGCTGTGCTCAGGCCATCTGAAAATGGGGAAGCTACACCCTGAGGCTGAGCGTAAAGGATGAATGGCATCCACTTCAGTCATTTGCTCTGGCCAGCCCTGCTACCTTCAGCTGGATAAATCTGCCAGGGGAGGGTGTGTGAGTGACGAATAGGTGTCCAGCTCAGAGCAGAAGCTGCCCAGGGCCAAGTGTCATCCTTAATCTTTAGAAAGCTGATGAAAACCAGAAGCCCTTTGTCATAGAAACACATGCACACACGCACACACACACACACAAATCATGTATACGGTTTCTCTGGGCATCCACACAGATGCCAAGTTCAGACCCTGCTGTTGATCATCCCAGCTGCACACAGGTCTGATGTGAAGGGTCAGTTTCTCCCTTTTGCTTCTTTGACCACTTTCCTGCTGCCTGGTGAGAACACTCAAGAATGGCACAAAGTTGCTCATGGCCAACTTGGCCGGCGCAGTGACTGCCACCCCAATCCTCAGCTCTCCCCTGGGAACCAGATAATGTTATCTTCCTGGCCGGAGTAGAGAGAGAAGAGCATCCCTCCTTCACTGGTATGCTTAAAATAGTACAGTTATGGGGGTCTTCTTTTTGACCACTGAACGCGAAGGCCATTGCTTGCAGCTGTGTAATGAAAACCCCATCATTTTGTCACCAGTGGTTAGAAGGCTGCCGGTGAGGCCCTGTGAGGCCGAAGCACATCCACCAGCATTCCTTACCTCTCCATCCTCAGCCTAGCGCCCCGATTCTTCCCATAGGGCTTGGAAATGCTGGGGCCGGGAAACCAGGGACCAGTAGAAGCATGTTATTGGAAAAGCTGTCTTCTGCCTCCATTTGCGTCAGCTGTCTCCACTGTGAAGGCTGAGAATGAGCAAATCTGTCATTTTATTTGATCCCCGGGAAAAGGTGATATTGTCTGACCCAGTGGTTTCCCATGATAGTGGCACATTAGAAGCACCTGAGGAGCTTTAAAAAAAAAAAAAAGGCAATGCAAGGGGTTGCCCAGGTCCCATCTCGGAAGAATTAATGTCAGAATGTCTTGGTGCACAGGCAGGCATGGGTATGTTTTAAAAGCTTCCTAGATGATTCTGTTGTGCAGGCAGAGTTGGGAACAACTGCTGGCAGTGTAGGGTTTTCCGGCCCTTTTCTCCCTGGATAAGGAATCTTGACCATTCAGAATGCATCCTCTGAATGTTTGATAAGAACGGTGAGCCTTTTTATGACTGAGGCTTTTTTTCTAGTTCTTATCAGATTGAAAAGGAAGAAAAAACTTATATATATAATTTCTGAGGCTAAATAATTCTCTCAGTTTGTTTATTGGTTTATTTAACAAATAGAGACTGAGGCCCGGGGGAGGTACCGTGGGAGAGAAAGAAACATGCACCCCAGACTCAAGAAATTTACAGTCTAGGGGATGTGAACAAACTTTCAGAAACCAGTGGCTTAGTGAAGCTCTGAAATTAGCTGTCATAACTAAGGAAGGAGGAGCTGTAAAAGCTACTATCTACAATCAAATAGATAAGATGCCCAAACGTAAATGGGAACAAAGTCTTTCTGTTCAAGGCAGGATTTAAAGATTTTATTTATTTATTTGACAGAGAGAAAGAGATCACAAGTAGACAGAGAGAGGGGGGGGAAGCAGGCTCCCCACTGAGCAGAGAGCCTGACGTGGGGCTCGATCCCAGGACCCTGAGATCATGACCTGAGCCGAAGGCAGAGGCTTTAACCCACTGAGCCAGCCAGGCGCCTCTCAAGGCAGGATTTAATACTGCCTGGAAAACCACGGCAGGTACGCTCTTTGGCTTAGCCTTTTCCTTCCCAGCATCTCACCAGGCACATCCTTATCACACTCTCCCTACCTCATTCTTCATTCTTAAGTCCCAGCTCCTTCTGGAAACCTTCCCTGACCTCCCAAATCAGGTGCCCCTGCTGGGGACTCCCATTAGGAGTTCTGGAAGCTTACTGTCTGGCATTGAATTCCAGCTTTGCTTGGTCCCGACCCTGGTGTAAGCTACTTACCCCCCTGGGCCTCAGTTTCCTCATTTGTGAAATGGTGAGAAGAGGACCGATATGAGGATAAATGAGTTCATACAGGCAAAGCACTTGGCAAAGGACATGCATATGGAAAGCTCTGAATGTAGCTATTATTATCATTAAATCCTGGACTTGCCCTAGTATAATCACATACCATCTGTGACTGAATGAGCGGGGGCTCCAGTGAGACGTAAATGATATGGTCAGATGGGTTCATCGGTCACAAAGGGGGATGGGAGGCAGATTGATTGCCCCACTGAATGAAGAGGCCATTTCCTGCAGGGATTTCCCAGAGCCGCCAGGGAGTGGACCCTCAGGGCATAGTGTGGAAAAGCAAACCGTCAACCTGAGTCGAAAGGGCCCTCAGAAAGCCCTGAGAAAGATACCCAGCCGCTCCTGAAACCAAAGGGAACCGAAAGAGAAATCAGGTTCTGGAGGTAGAGATTCTGGGGACTGAACAGCAACCTCAGAGGCTTGAGTTTCAAGGGGCATCCCCATATCTGGGTCCCAGAATTGAACAGGAGGAACCCAAGGAGGGGAATTAAGGCCTTAAGCCTGAAGCAAACTGACTGATAACACGCAGTCTGACTGTCACTTACTGTGTATCGTCTGGACATGGCAAACAACCCTCACAGAGAATAGAAACAGCTACTTCCATCTACCCACAGCCCTCCCTCCTGCCACTCTCCAGACCTATGCCAACAGCCCCTTGACCACAGGCACGGCCTCACCCTTCCACTTCTCCTACCCACCTCCACTGGCGGCCCCACTCAGATGCCTTCCAGCCTCAGGAGGCTTGGGCATTGGCCCTGCTGAGGAAGCCCACTCTCCTGTCACCCCAGACATTCCCTGGAGCAGAGTGAACCATCTGCTGTGGGGTAGGAGGGAGCTGGAGGCCTGGCCTCGTGCTGATGAAAGCGGGAGCACACTTTTCCATAGCCGATGCTGTAAGTGGGGGAGAAGCTCCCCGTGCCATTGGAGCTGTAGATTTTGCTGCATCCTTTTTACCCCCCCACCCCCACCCCCACTCCATCAGGCATCTGTAGACTAGCTGGAAAACTTCTCTGTGGGAGTGGGGAAGAGGGGAGAACGCATTCTGAATTCCAGAAGCTGATTGACCTAGGCCATCCTGAAACACTTGCTGGGGACTGTTTGTTCCTGGGAATCACCTCCCTGGAGAGTTTCCTGGGATTTTGTGGCAGCGTGGGTGGCCGTGGGTGGGAGAAGCAGGTGGGCTGAAAGATCCAGGACTTAGTCTGAGGGTAAGAAATGTGCCCCCTCCTTTTCCATTAGATATTGTAGCTGAATATTTTTGGAACAAAGTAGTGACAGACCCTTGTAATTGGGGCGACCTGGTGCTCATTTCCTCCAGAACGGACTGGTGAGGGTGAGCTGTCCGCCCCCACTGGCCTTGGGGGTTCAGAACTCCACTGTTCCCTCTGTGGTGCCTTCACACCGGTTTCGAGGCCCAGGAACATGGAGCTACTTATTATTGTTTTGTTTTTCACTCATGACTTGTCTTGAATTTAAGCCAATGTAGCTTTTTCCCACTTATCCCTACCCTTCAAATGACTTTTCTTTTTGCTTATGGGTGCACGTCCCACCCAATTTTCTGAGCTATTTCTGTGCCCTGGTACAAATGCCACGCTTGGGGGCGCCTGGGTGGCTCAGTGGGTTAAAGCCTCTGCCTTCGGCTCAGGTCATGATCTCGAGGTCCTGGGATCAAGCCCTGCATCAGGCTCTCCGCTCAGCGGGGAGCCTGCTTCCCTCTCTCTCTGCCTGCCTCTCTGCCTACTTGTGATCTCTCTCTCTGTCAAATAAATAAATAAAATCTTTAAAAAACAAAACAAAACAAAAAACAAATGCCACGCTCGAGTTTAAGTGGTCTTAATGCTGCTCCCTCGAAGGGCTGGCCTCAAGTCTTTATTGCGGTGGGGCTGCTAAAGCTTCAGGAGTCTAGAGCCTGTCCCTCTAACCGTCCCCCCCAGGATGCAGTCTTAGGTAAGGTTTTGAATAAAGAGCGCCTAGAGGAAAGATGCTGACTGCGATTCACAGAAGCACAGATACTGGTATTAGATTTTTCCTAAGAGCAACTTTTAATGGAGAAAGATGAGAGCACGATGCTGCTGGATAGCTAAAGGAAGAAGGAGGAAAAGAAGGTCTCTTGGAAAGAGAGAAGGGACGCAGAAATGAAGGCTGAGCCCCAACTCGGGCTTGCTTGTTATTTTTATTAGTAGTTAGAGTTACTGTCCGCATTGATTTCTTACTATGTGCCGGTCCCTTCATACATACAAAGTAATATTTTTGACATCTGTAAGAATCAGGCATTTTTTTTATCCCCATTTTATAGGGGAGGAAACTTGATGAAAGAGGTTAAATATCTTACAAAGATTATAGAGATAGGAAAGGCAGGATTTAAATCCAGATCTACCAGACTCCCAAGGCCACAGTCCTAGGCACAAACATAATCTCCCAGAGCAGCACAGTTTACAATTTGGCATTTACATTACAGTTTTGTCAAAACAAAACAAAACAACAAAAAACCCAATCCCATAACCCTGCAAAAAAAATAGCTTTTTCTCTCTTTGTTTTGTTCTTCCCCTAGCCATTAGATCATTAATAATGATAACAAAGGACATTTTCATGGCACTTTCCCCTCTACAAGGCGCTTTTCACACACATCTATTCTAAACCTACCAGCTTTCAAGACCAACCAGACCCCACCTTTTCCTCCCAGGCCCCTCCCTGCCCACAGCAGCCACAGTCCTCTTCCCTCTTGGAACGCCCATTGCGTTAGAGTCCGAGACACCCAATTCAATCTTCATTCCCCTTATTGTTCTATTTTCTAACTGGCACGTCAGTGGTGAGCGCTGCTGAAGGCAGGTGGCAGTCAGCAGCTCAGGCAGATTTGGTTGTGCAGGGCGCCTCTCGGGGCGAGCCCTGTGGCCAACACACAGCACTTGATTGATTGACCCTATTTCCTCCTCAGGAAGTCAGTGTTCAAGCCCTTCTAGGAAGCTCAGGACCGGAGACACTGCTGATGGGCTGCTGCAGCATCAGGAATCCAAGATTGTTTAAGGTTCCCCATGGGGGCTTCTAGCTAATCCAAGATAGAAACTGACCCAGACTTTGCACAGGACGCCCCAGAAACACTGCCTTTTCCTAGTGCCTCGCCAGTCACTCCTTGGTATGAACCACATTCTTGGCGGGGCCCCAGAACCAACTGAGTTTCTGGGATGGAGTCTCAGGCACTCTTTGTTCTAGTTCAAGCTTGGCTGATGCATACCAGGCCCTAGTACCACACCCATGGCCTGATGCTGCCCCAGAATGCCTTTGGGGGCCCCCTCCCCACCTCCCCCAGAGAGAGAGGGATGAATGTCACCCCCCTCTCCCAAAGCAACATATCCCAGCTCTTACTGTTACAGACACCAGAAAACAATTTGACATATAAAGTAGGATTCTGGCAAACTATAAATAAATCTATAGCTTTCGTGACAGGCAACGGAGCTAATTTGTGCAATTATGCATATTTCTTTCCCTGGCTCTTTTCATGTTTTTATTCAGAAACCATCTTGTGTGGGGTTGTTTTTTTTTTTTTTTTTTTTTTTCATTTCAACGCAGCAAGTATTTAGCTAATGTGCAAGACACTCAGATATACAAAGATGCTGTCAAGTTGCTTTCAGCCCGGTGGGGTCGTGGGAGGGGAAGATAGCTACAAGAAGTACCAAGAATGAAATGAGGGCTCCATGATAAATATCATCTGACCATGAGGAATGGCAGAGATGGGGGGAGATGGGATGCTTGGTGTCTACAGACAGGAAACGACATGGTCTTGCCTGATACTTGTAATTGGTCACGCCTTCTTGCACCCTGAGGGAGAAGATGCTGAAATTCTCAGAAAGGGAGTTGAGAGTGACTTCTAGTGGCCAGGCTTGGGGCTGTCTTCAGTGGCAGGAGAGTGAAGCTACCCTCAGGAGAAGACAGAGTAGCTGGGTGTCTGGGTGGCTCAGTTGGTTGGGCGGCTGCCTTCAGATCAGGTCATGATTCTGGAGTCCTGGGATCGAGTCCCACATCAGGCTCCCAGCTCTGCGAGGAGTCTGCTTCTCCCCTGACCTTCTCTCCTCTCATGCTCTCTCTCATTTTCTCTCTCTCTCAAATAAATAAATAAAATTAAAAAAAAAAAAAAAAAAAAAAAGAACAGTAGCTGATCGTACCAAGAGGGGTGACTGGTTTAGCTGTGGTTGGTGCCCTGCCTAAGGGCGGGACGACAAGGGGGTCTGGTAAAAGAGAAAAATTTTTAATGATGTTAAGTGACCATCCTAATAATGTGACTTGATTCAATCTAGCAGTATGGCATTGGTGGGCAACCCCATTTTTTATATCAAGACCAACTCAGGTTAAGTAACGTGCCTAACGTCACCCAGCCAGGAGGCAGAGGATCTAGGACCGAAAGCCTGTCTGTCCCGTATGAAATTCCCATTCCACAGCTTTGTGTCCCCTGGACCCAAACAGGTCAGCTGGCAGTAAATCAGGCTCTGCGATGCAGAGCTGCATTTTACCACGCATTGCCAAGGTGATAAGTTCAGCAGGATTTAGCTAGACTTTTAATAAAACTTTTGGCAATGGAGCTCTCATCCCCAGTTTTTCAAAGTAAGACATTTAGGTTCCAAATGGCAGGCTTCTAAACAGAGAGCATACCCTGTTACCATAAGTAGTCCCTTCCACCACTTCTTTCCCATCTGTTTCCTGCATGCAGAGCATTATTGGGAAACAATGATGTCAGCTCTTCCATATAAATCTACACCTCCCTGCTTGCCCCTCCCCTAGAATGCATATTTTTGTTCCTCTTTCTGGCTTTTGTCTTGCCGTTCTGTTCCTTCAGGACTCACGCTTTTGGCGTCGATTGTTGGCTTTCTTTTTTTAATATGTTTTAGCTATTTAAGCTTCTTGTGGCCTTCAAAGTGCACATGCTTTTTTGGGTCCATATTTGGAAAATCTTTTGTTTGGCTAATAGCTAGAACATGGGCCTGATGTTAATGGGGAGGGGCCATTTTGCTTTATGGAAAAGCAAAGCTAGATGCAGGGCTCTGAATGGGCTCAGAACTGAGGACAGGGCCCCTGGGTGGCTCAGTCAGTCAGGCGTCTGCCTACGGCTTGGGTCATGATCCCAGGGTCCTGGAATTGAGCCCCGCGTCAGGGGTCCCTGGTCAGCAGAGAGCTTGCTTCTCCTTCTGCCTCTGCCCCCCATTCATGCTTGCTTGCTCTCTCTCTCTCTCTCCCAAATAAGTAAATTCTTTAAAAAGAAAAAAGAACTGAGGACACAAACGCTGCTTGGGGGCCCTTAGGGGGTGCATTAAAGCTGTTGGGACCCTGGGCACAGAACCTGTAGCTGAAGGTCAGGAAAATATACTCATGGAGTAATCTGTTTTTTCTCACCCCAAGCCTGACTTTCAAATGGGACATGGTTTCCTCAGTTCCCCTTTCTCTACTGCCCCTAACGACAATTTGGTTTCAGAAAGGAAAGGCGGGTGGAAGGGGGGTGGTTAGGCTTTAGGGGCTAGGGGGTGGGTCACATGAGTTTTGAATTCTGGGTCTTAGAATTCTGGCCCTCTCTTTTTAAGCCTCGGGCAGTGACACTCAAACTCTGCTGGGCATAAGAATGACTAAAATTGCAGCTTTTACTTTTAAAATTGAATTTAAAATTGAAATTTCACAATGTAAAAAAGTATTAGTTAAATATGGTATGCTTTAGTACACTGTAAGGAGTATTAGAAATACTCCTTAAATGCCATTTCTGACTCCTCGAAACAAAATGGACATCTAGTAAGAATTTCCAATAGGCACTTGCCTAGGTCCTCTAGTATCTGGGTCTGTGGAGAGCATGAGACTTCACTGAATGAGTTCTACCCTCTCTAGGGCTGTGAGCTGTAAAGTGCCACTGCATAGCAACATTCTGAGGTCAGTCCCTCAGAGACTCTGCTTCTGTAGGTCTGAGATGGGGTCTCGGAATCCACATTTTTCAAGATGAGCTCCAGGTGATCCTGATATCTTTCGTCTACTGATCTCATTTTCAGAAACATTGACTTAGCCCACAGAAAGAAGCCGCTGAGTGAAACCACCTGATTTTTACTTTCTTCATTATATCTTACATATTGCTCAAATCTTCAACAGTAAACATGTATTTTTACTACTTAAATTGGGGGGGGGGAATCTTTAAAAATTATGATGGGAATGGGATTGTCCTGATTCATTCGACTTTTCATAAAGCCTTTTTGTTTTAATCCTTACGAAAAAAATCTTCATAAGTCCTGTTCGTTTGCTTTCCTGACTTCATGGGTGCAGTTTAGTGAAATCAATTAACTTCTTCTCTGAGAAGCAGTGTGACGAGGTGGTTAGCATGTGGCTTTTTTGCTGATAATTTGCCTTGGTTCAGATTTCAGCTCTCCCACATGCTAGCTCTGTGACCTTGGACGAGCTACCAGATCTCTCTGTGCTTCTGTTTCCTCATCTGTGAAATGGGGATTATGATATTATTGTGCAGGGTTATCATGAGGACCAAATGAACTATTGCATGGCCTGGAATTTAGTAAACCTTCTGTAAGTGTTAACTATGGCTAGTATTTCCGTGGTGATTGGAAGTCTTTCCCTGTTTCAGCCTCATTACTCGGAATGTGGTTCCTGAGTAATGCTACAGATATGGAAAGTTAAGGGAGCTGAGAACAAATACTGTTCTGAGGCTCCCATATATCTCTAGGGGCTTCCTCTTTTTAAAAAAAAATTCTTTAATATACATCCAATTATTTATTTTCTTTGGTTGAATGCATAAAAATGCCGAGTCTTCAGACTTTTATTTGTTGATAAATATTTCTGCGGTGGGACCGTGGCAAACTTTCTAAATTTTACATTTCTTTAGTAATCAGAAAAAGTAACCTAAAAACGAAATCAAAAGGGGGGAAAATGAGAGTTAGGGTACAAGGCTATAATCATAGTGACAGCCATCCAATCTTCTAGTTTCCATTTGTATTTCAGGAGGGCTATAAATCTGGAAAATGAGCCTGTTTTCATCACTGCTGGAGCCACGGAAGGCCTGGGTTTTAGCTGGCCCAGATGCTATTTCCCGTCTGCCTATTTCTTTGCTCTACAGCTGCAGTTTGACAGTTGAATGAATGTAGTAGGTCTGGCTCAATCTCAGGCTGTACCTACAAACAGAATCTCAGGTTGTAAAACGTACAAATCCCTCCTGCGCTCCTCGTGGGTTCAATCGAATATGGAGTCTGTGTTCATATCTCAGTGCTGTTATCTGAAGACGGAAGCTTGGCCACAGAATATATTTAGGAAGGTGATCAGGGTGGTGAAGTGTAAACCTTCATTACTTTGCACTTTCCATGGCCACTTGTCCTAGTTTCCTAAATTGTCTCCTCCCCTGCTCCTTGAAGACTGGGACCATGCCCTGTTTATCTGTGTGTTCGATGTCTACAGGGCTGGTTCTTTTCTGGAAGCTCAGGGAGAATCCATTTTCTTGCCTTTTCCAGCTTCTAAAGGCTGTTCTCATTCCTCAGTTTGTGGCCCCTCATCACATCTCTCTGATTTCCTGCCTCTTTCTTATAAAGACTCTGTGGTTCCATCAGATAATTCAAGGTAATCTCCTCATCTTGAGATCCTTAGCTTGACCACATCTGCAAAAAATCCTTCTAGACATATGAGGCAACATTCACAGGTTCCAGAATAAGGACATGGACTTCTTTGGGGTGACATTACTCAACCTACCACAATCTGTTTTCCCCACAGCACATTGGCTCAACAGATATTAATAATGTGAATGAAGGGAATAGGGCGGTGATTATGTGAGGGGAGGGAGAGATGGACATCAGCATTTTAAGCACTTACCATAAACCAGGCCCTGGGTTAGCTGGGACACAGGGATGAACACGCATTGTCTGTCCCTGTGGGATCTCACAGTCTCATGCAGGAGAGGAACACATTCTCAACTGACTCTCACACAAACCACAATAGGAGGGGGATGACATTGATTCTGACTCAGAGGAGCTGGGTCCTCTAAGATGAGTGGAATCTGAGATGTCTCTGCCTGAAAGGAAGATGTTCCAGACAGAGGGAAGAATCTAAGCCAAGGCATTGGGTGTAAAACAATATGGCAGGATCAACATTCTCAGAAGAAGAACAAAGACAACAACGGTGAAGCGTGAGCCACCCACCTGCCTGGACTAGGTTTGTAAGAACAAATGGCTTATGAAATGACCATTATAATTCTTCCACAGAAAAAAAGAACGATTGACATAAATGTGCCAGTTTAAATTCCAATTCGATAAATGAAGAATCTTGAGCCACCTTTAAGCTTCTGTGTCCTTTTTGCTATTTCTGTTGTTGCTAGTAAGAAAAAAATTGGACCCCAGTCTAGGAATAAACTTCCTCCAGGGGGAGGAAAAATGCAGTGCCCCAAGCAGTTATAACCCAGAGTTCAGTTTATTCCATCTATTTATAATCTTAGGAAATTTCACTTTTCTCTGTCTTGTGGATGAGAACCAGAGAGATGTTTAATATTTCAAATCCAAGTTTTATTTGAGTTGAAAATTTCATAATGTCCCTTCCCACCTACCCCCTGGCCACACTTCTACTCCATCCCATCTCTTTTTCTTCGCGGAGGTTCTCTTCACCTCCTCTTTGTCATTCCTCCAGTTTAAGAAACCATGGAGTAGTTATCAGATCCATTGTTCTGGTCAGTTTTACTCCCAGGTGCCATTTTGAGCTTGGCCCAGTATGCTCCCACTCCGCTGTGGGATGGCCATCCCCGCCTCAGAGCAGTGTCCTCCCCACCCTGAGAGGTCGCCATCTCTGAGGAGACCTCGGGGTCCCTTGGAGGTGGGCCCCCCTGTCCAGGGCCCGCCTCGCCTCTGCCAGATTCCACAACTCCAAGAGCTAAAAATACTTCACCCTCTGCCTTTCCCTCTGGCAGGCGCTCAAACTGGTTTTGTCCCTTGTGACTGAAAAGCAGAGGACCAGAAGGAAGCAAGACTAGCTCGATGGTCAGCCACTGCCCGAGGGGCTCCCTCCCAGAGATGCATTCGCTCCCATTCCGGATGGCGGTGGTCTCCATTACCCCCTCACCAGAATAGCCCCTCTGGCTGTGCTCTGCTCTCCCTTGACTCCTAAGTGGAACTGGCAGGAGTCATGAAAAAATACAGGATGTGATTTTAATGAGGCATAAACACCTGCCACAGTTGCGAGCCATAGTCTTCTCTTGTAAAATTATAAAAGTAATTGTAAAAAAAAAAAGGAAATTCAAACAATATGGAGATTTACAAAGTACAGAGTCCCTTCTCACACCCTTGCAGCCCCACGTGTGAGTCAGGGCTGGATTCAACCAGACCAGTTCTTTATGGTGAAATTTTCTGAGGGAAATGGGCTCTGTCTGCATTGTCCGATTTGGCAACCCTGGCCACATGTGGCTGGTAGCTCCCAAATATAGCTAGTGCTACTGAGGAACTGAACTTTACATTTTAGTTAATTTAAATTTACATAGCCATATGTGGCCAATGGCTACTGGATTGACCGGCACAGAGAACTTTCTCTGTGTAAATGCTAAAAAACATATGCATAGAATGTGTTTCTTTGTTTCTCTTTCTCCACGAAGTTAAACATATATATGTTTTGAGATAAGCTGTTTTAAATAACAGAAGATCTTGGAGAACTACCCATTTTTGTAATTATATACAGCTCAATCTCTCTCTTTTTTTATCACTGCATGGGATTCTGCTGAATGGATGGGTTGTTAAGTTTAATTTTGTTTTTTTAAATCGGGTGTCACATTCCTATGTTTCCAAATGTAAAAGACTCTAACGAGCATAGTAAAAAAAATATCCCTCCCATCCCCATCCTCAGCCTTCCTGTTCTTCATCCCAGAAGGAAGTAGTGTTAATTTTTTGGAAATCTTTCCGTAGATATCCTGTGCATATATACAAGCAAATACATACATACTTTTTTATAAAAGATCATAATTTATTTAACCGTTTCTTTCCCTTTAACAAGTTCCTACAAGGCTTCTCTTATTGTCTAAATATTGATCAATTGATTTAGTATTTACTGAATATGGTGTATGAGCCATCATCATTTTCATTGATAATTGTTATTATCTATAACTTATTGAATATTAATACTGCTTCCCTTTGCTTATAATGAGGGTAGAATTTGCTAGTCCACATGCTTCTTTTTTTTTTTTTAAGATTTTATTTATTTATTTGACAGAGAGAGAGCGATCACAAGCAGGCAGAGAGGCAGGCAGGGAGAGGGGGAAGCAGGCTCCCTGCTGAGCAGAGAGCCCGATGCGGGGCTCGATCCCAGGACCCCGAGATCATGACCTGAGCTGAAGGCAGAGGCTCTAACCCCCGAACCACCCAGGCGCCCCAGTCCACATGCTTCTAGTTATACTTTAAACTTGTGTTCCAATAATCCTTAGGGATGTTGGCTGGTTAATCCATATTCTGTCAGCTGGAGTCCAGGCCCTGGGTTAAGGCTGAGGCTGGGGGCAGGGAATAGTAGGAAGCTATTTGGCCCCCATGCTGGCATATCACAGTGCTCTGGTCATCTGAGCCACGTCAGCACAGGCCACAGAGACCCAGGGAGTGGCAACAACAGTGAAACAGGTGGCAGCCTAAATAGGAATGCATCCTGAAGTTGAGCGTCCATATTTTTGCAAAAACTATAGCCAGAGTATATCTTATAGTAGGATTGGAAAAGAGAATGTCTGATAAGGACTTTTCACCAGTACTACTCTCTGCACCCTTGAATGGCTTCCCATTACCCTTAAGACAAACATTGGCTCCATAAATACCCATAAGGTTTACCAGTTGTCATCCACAGAGACCTGCCTATCTCCTATCTCTCTTTACCCTATCTCCTATCTCTCTTTAGCTCCACCAGAGGTCTTGCCAACTCCAACCCATCATTTGGGTCTCAGTGTGCATGTCTCATCCTCCAGGATGCCTTCCCTGATCCCACTGAGGAGGGGTCGGGTGCTCCCATGCTCCCCTGTACTGCCCACTGCTGCTCTTATCACACTGAATGTCCCATCCTCACATCCACCCTATCCTGCCTCATTCTAGACTCTTGATGACTCTGGGTTGACTCTGAGATCAGGAGCCACGTCTCCTGGCTCATCACTTTATCACTGGTGCCTAGCATAATGCTGATAAATATGTGTTAAATGCGTAGATGGAGCCAGGGAAGGGCAATGCTTGCTGTCTTGGGTCCTAGTAGTGGTGGGGCAGGGATGGAGGAGTGTGTCTGTGTGAGTATTTTGCCCATCTGTGTGCATCTGTAATGGGACTATGTATCCAACATGGAGAGTATGGAGGTGGAGGAGGAATCCACTGGTGGAGCGTGGGATGGAATCCTGTGCCAAGGCAACACGGAGATCAATGAGCTAGAAGCAAATGTGTCATTTTAGAGCTGAAGGAATCTCAGAAAATTGTTGCCCAAACTTCTGGTTTCATATGCGGAGAAACCTGGGGCCCTGGACAGGACAGTAATTTGCCTGAGAAAATGCAGCTTGCCAGTGGTGTTTTCTGGTTGCCAGTTGATGTTAGCTAGGAAGAACAGGTCAGTGCATTTCTCAGAACCATCTAGCGTCAGGAATCCCTGAAAGAGGGGCGCCTGGGTGGCTCAGTGAGTTAAAGCCTCTGCCATCGGCTCAGGTCATGATCTCAGGGTCCTGGGATCGAGCCCCGTATCGGGCTCTCTGCTCAGCAGGGAACCTGCTTCCCCCCTCTCTCTCTGCCTGCCTCTCTGCCTACTTGTGATGTCTCTCTCTCTGTCAAATAAATAAATAAAATCTTAAAAGAAAAAAAAAAAAGGAATCCCTGAAAGAGGAGAAGAGGCTCAGATGATAACGATCTTTAAAAGAGAAGGAGGACTCAGAAGACTACCTAACAGCCTGAGAAAAAATATCCTGTGTTACATGTCTGGTTAAAAGGAGGACATGTATTTGCTGTCATGGAAAGATGTCCAATAATATCTATAGATATTTGATATCTAATATCAAAAAACATATACCGTATAATTCTGTTTTGGTAACTATATACATAAGAAAAAGTCTGGGGGAATACACTCAAAACATTAACAATACCTTTTATCTGGATGGATGCTTTTTTCTTTCTTCTGCATACTTTGCTGTGTTGCTGGGTTTTTTGAATGATTTTGGGTTTTTGAATAATGTGTATGTGTAATATGTATACTTTGGAAAAACAATAGGGCATTTTCATTTTGTAAAAGCATGAAGATTCCCTAAATTATTCCAACTTTCTTTACTCTGATTTTGTTTTTATCAACAACTTTTATCATCTGCACTTACCCTCCTGAGGGAGTAGCCCATCTATACAGAGGCTAGACCCAATGGTGAATTCTTATTAAAAAACAAAAATAAAAAAAGACGAAATTGCCATTAGATGTCACAAAGTCATCGCCACAGAACTTGGTTGCAGAGAATGAATCACTCTCAGTTGAACTTGCCCAATTCAGATTCTTATTCTGCTTGAGGAGAAGACAGAGAACCTGGCCTGCAATGACTCCACGAAGGCCCAGCTTCCCCCATGCACACACCCCCTGAGGCCCTCCTTAACACACCCGCTGGACTCACAGTCCTTATGGCCACTGCTTGGGGTTCAGGGTAGAGCACTCTTAAACCCTTTGGCAGCGCATCCTTGACTCTCCAACATAGGCAGTGAGAGCTTCAGTTTGAGGTTATGCAAAAATATGGCTGGCTGACCGCTCTGGTCACCTGCCGAATTTTGCAAGAGACTTTTGCACCATACTGTCGGACGGTGTGAGACAGATATTTTTGGGTTTAAAAGTAAAGTCCAAGTTAATAGAAGGACAGAGAACATGCCAAGGTTGCAGGGGTGGGGAGAGTAACGAACCCTTAGATGGTGCCTTACCAAATGTTTTTACCAAATCTTCTCCTTTGTCCTTCCTAATTCTGTGAGTGAGATGAAACCGGTTATTATTACAAACCTGCTGTGTAATGAGGACATTGATGGTCCCCAAGGACACAGAACTGGTAACACCAAATCCATGGCCTTTACTTGCTACTTACTAGGACACAAGATTTATGTAGCTAGCATGCATGCATAAAGCTCTGGATTAGGAATCAGAAGACCTATGTATTTGTCATGTGACCTTGTGAGAGTCCCTTCATTTTTCTGAGCCTTAGTTTCCTCATCTGTAGAATGGGGATAATAATATCTGTCCAGCTTGCTTTACGGGATGGAGATCTGACAAGAAATTGGACACAAAAACAGTGTGCTCCAAACACAGTGAATTGCTAAAGGAGTAAAAAATGTATGACAATTTCCTAGGGCAGGACTGAGGGAATGTGTGTTTGAGAATAACTTTCTCTAAACGAAACTGTTATTTTAGAACTGAATAAACTTAATGCAACCCCCAACAATCCAACAACCCCCAGCGAGTTCCCTAGGAAGGCAAACCGTCTATTCTCATCCTTCCTATCCTGCTTCAGGGAGAATCTCAGTTTTGAAGATAAGTAATAGAGTTTCCAGGAAAAAGAAGCATCCCCTTTTCTCTGAAACCCCCCAGGGCTGGAGTGGGCTTGCGTTAGGGACTCCTCCTGAAATACTTGCTTGGGATTCCATAACTTTAATACTAAGAAATTGGTGTTGCTTACTTATTTTGAGGGATATTTATTTATTTATTTATTTATTTAATTTTATTTATTTATTTTTAAAAGATTTTTATTTATTTATTTGACAGACAGAGAGAGATCTCAAGTTGGCAGAGAGGCAGGAAGAGAGAGAGGGGGAAACAGGCTCCCCGCTGAGCAGAGAGCCCGATCCTAGGACCCTGAGGCTCGATCCTAGGACCCTGAGATCATGACCCAAGCCGAAGGCAGAGGCTCTAACCCACTGAGCCACCCAGGCGCCCCGAGGGATATTTAAATATAAATAAACTTATATTTGTGGGGCGCCTGGGCGGCTCAGTCGGCCAAGTATCTGACTCTTGATTTTGGCTGGGGTCATGATCTCAGGGTTGTGGGACTGAGCCCCACATCAGGCTCTGTGCTGGGCATGGAACCTGCTTGGGGTTCGTGCTCTCCCTCTGCCCTCCCCACCCCCCCAAATAAATAAATAAATAAGTTTAAGTTTGTGCTATGCTTTTCCCATAGGAGGGACCACTATAGAGGCCTGGAGTGAGGGCTCTCGGGTGCCCCCCACTTAAGCAGAGCACTCTTGCTTTCTTCAGTCCTATTTGTTTTATGCTTTGTGGTGAACTGTATCTGAACAAAACACTTTATGTTTAAAAAATTAAGTTTGAAAACCACTGCTGCTTAAACCTGCAAATCAGCAAAACTTTTTTTTTTTTCTGTCTGAGGGTCATCCACCCAGCCAACCGTTTATCTCCTGTGCCCCCTCCTGACCTCACTAGTACCTCCTTTCTGAGATCTGTTGCCTGAGGTTTGCCCTGGAACCTTTCCTCTGGGCAGTCCAGGTGTCATGTGTGTTTTGTTTTGTTTGGTGACATTTCACAAAGGGCCTGCAGAATACAGTTCTTTGGCAAAAAATGTCCAGCACCCACATGTAATGTGCTGTTTTCTGTTTATAGGATAGTGAAGTTTCCATTTTCCATGGGAACGGTATAGAAATAAGGCAGAGAAAGGGCACCTGGGTGGTTCAGTCAGTTAAGCGTCTGACTTTGGCTCAGGTCATGAACCTGGGTCCCAGAATCCAGTCCCAGGTGGGGCTTCCTGCTCAGCGGGCCATCTGCTTGTCCCTCTTCCCCTTCCCCTGCTCTTACTCTCTCTCTCTTTCTCTCAAATAAATAAATAAAATCTAAGAAAGGAAAGAAAGGAAAGGAAAGGAAAGGAAAGGAAGGAAGGAAGGAAGGGAGGAAGGAAGGAAGGAAGGAAAGAAGAAAGAAAGAAAAAGAAAGAAAGAAAGAAAGAAAGAAAGAAAGAAAGAAAGAAAGAAAGAAAGAAAGAAAGAAAGAAAAAGAAAGCAAGCAGGGAGAGAGGACTGGCATTCATGCCACTTCTCTAGATTTCTATGAATAATTCTTAGCCTTCTTGCCATTGTGGGTATAGTTTCTTATGTGAACACTAGCAACATTGAACGATTTCTGGCACTAAAGGGGCATCTCCATTAATATGGGAGGAAGGGGAAGAAAGAAGAAACAAGAGGGGAAAAGAAGAGAGATCCGAAGGAAGAATGGAATTGGAAGGTGGTACAGAAGAGCAGCTTTAGAATTTTGGAAATGGCCAGCCTAAGTGGAAGACTAGCCTTTGCTCATGATGTTCTGTGTGATGGGGAGAAAGGAGCTTCAGTGTCCTTATCTGCAATAAGAGGGTGAAAATATTTACCTTATAGACTCACAGGGACGCTGTGAGGATCAGCTGAAAAAGTGAATAGGAAAGGGACTTTCAGATCTCGGTTAAGAGGTCATTGTTCCCCCAGCTGAAGACTCTGTCATCATTTTTTTCACTGCTCTTTGAACAGATGGTTTGAGGGATTAGGATCTTTCCCTCTTTCAATTTAATTTTGGAGCTCTGAAACTAAACCCAGCTGTTTCTACAAAGTTTTCAGATGCTGGGCCTCTGTGGTTTTTTACTGGGTAAAACTCAGAATCTTTATAAATGATCTCTGCTGGAAGTCTCGAATAATACTCTTGTAAAAACAATAATTTAAAGATAGCACTAATGACAGAGAAGTTACGGTCTGAAATCTTTTTTTTAAATATCATATAATAATTTGAATTTTGCCTTAAATGTAACTTTTCCATTCTGCAAATGCGGGCCTGCTTGATTTTTCTGAACCTCCCATATTTAGAAAAATGAAAAGATATTTTTCTTACTGATCAACTAATTTAATCTGGTTTCACTGAGCCCGAGAAATAATAGTTCCTTCTTTTCTTGGTTAACGTGGCTGTTTTCCAAATGATATAGATTATTTACATATTTTACTTAGATTTCTTAAGACAACTAGATTTTTTTATTCTTGCAAGTCCTATTTGGATACTGTAGAATCTGTCTCTCACTTCTGATTATTTGTATTTTAAGTTAAACATTCAGATTTCTGTCTAAAAAATAAAAAAACTAAGCTTAGTTAGTGTGGAATGTAGTAATAATTCAATGAACAAATATTTCTGGGAAGAAAATTCGAGAAGTGGTGAAAACAAGCTAAACTGCATTCCAGTATTGGATGGACATCCATCTCTTGCCCCAGTGACCTGCCCCTCCTTTTTTGAACATACAGGTCACATTACTCAAAAAAAAAAAAAAGCCTTTTCAAAAATAAGCAGTGCCTCTAACCTAGTCTATCTTGGGACTCATTGTTAAAAATTCGTCCCTTCTGCTCTCTTCTTTTGGGCAATACTAAACAAACATTACCAACTGTGGAACAGATGTTCTTATGGCAGAAGATTCCAAAGCTGGGCTCAAATGCATCCCCAACCAGAACAAGACACTGACCACAGAGATTAATCTTCTGGTATGGGTGTTAGGAGATAAAAGCACCTTCTGAATTTCATCACGTCTTTTTATAAAACACTCTCTAGAGGGTTGTGGGTTTTGTTGTTGTTGTTGTTTTGGTTATTTTTAGAGCAAGGTCAGAAAATTCTTCCCATTTTGTGACCCAAGTGTCATCCAAATGCTTACATTCAGTCTTTGGTAGTTTAGGCAAAGTAAACCAAAATGCTTTCTGTTCCTCTATTATAATTTTTAAATAACGTGATTTCTCTGCCACCTTCTTTGATTTTGATGGGAAGATTAAGAATTCACTGCACATGGTAGCATATGACACTTAAAGAGGGTAACATTTCACTGTGTTCCGCCAGTTACAGGATATCTTACAGGATATCGAGCAGGATGAGCTCCCACCTTCCATCTAGGCACTGATACAAAGTTATATCCAACTACACATTATGCTCTTTATTTCTTCATTCAACCAATAAGTATTTGTAAAAATCCTGACATTGTGTCAGTGCTGAAAACATCCCATCTCCTGGCTCTAGTAGCCTTTAATTTTAAAAGGTGGTTCCTCTTGCCCTCCTGTAACTTACTTCAGTGATTGGAAAATGAAGTGATGAATGATGAAACTGGGAAGATTGGAGGGTGATAGTGTTGGGTCCTCAATCTAACATGTCCTTCCACCTCATCCCCAGTTGCACAACTTTCAACAGACAGGGGAGAAAAAGTGAGATCAGCACCAGAGGTGACATCAGTAAGGAATCTCCCTTGTCAGGGAAAGAAATCAAGGGAAGGGAAATGGAAATACACAAGATGTCCTTAAGCCCAAACAGGGAGCTTTTTTTATGTGGTTTGTTGACCATCCAGAGAATCTTAGATTTCAATCCCAGAACAAGAATTTTGCCTTCTACCATAACATAGGATCTCAACATAGTTTATATTCCATCTGTGATTTTCATACCATATCTAGTATTAGATAACTTGAGGGATATTGCCGTATTCTTCATTCTACTAGGTCCTTACACAAGACTGGAAGTTGTTAAACCAAGGAAACCTGCTTTTATTAATTAGTGCATATTTTCCTGCTGCTACATAAGGATCTCCAGGCTTTCTTTATTTTCTCCCCTTCCCTTCTCATAGAAAAGTTATGGGCCCCAAATAAGGGGCATTTCATTGTTAGGCATTTTCTAACTGAAAATGAGCATAATTATCATCTATGTGGGTTGAGATACAAAATACCTTACTGGTATCAACAATCTCAGGCCAAACATAAACGTTAAGTTCATTCTGCATATCTAATCTTCATGATTAGAAAATATTCCTCTGATAAATACATTTATTATAAATAAGCTTTTCATGATGTCATTACCTTATTTTAGTCCTTTACTTCCTTTCTTAAGTAATCATGTTTAGGAATGTATTCTTGCCTTTGCCATTAAGAGTTCTATCCAACTTGGTCCCTTCTGCCCATGAATCAGCATGTCCTTGCCAATCAGGAATCAGTTGCGATCTCATCATTTCCTTTTTACGGATTCTAAAGCTCAGATTTTGGCCCCTGCTTTGGCCCAGAGAGGCATCCTCTTCCCTTTCGTTAATGTCTTGGATGTATATAAATTGCCCCATCCCCTCTAACTTCCACATATCTTTTAAATTATGGAAAATCCTTCAATTGATGGAAAAATCGCTCAAGTATATCTTATCTTCTTTCACCCAGGCCTAGTGACTTCCTGTTCATTAGTGATTTCATATTTTATAGATGTGTGTGTGTGTGTATGATATGGAAAGTTTCTGAAATAAATATTTTAATATTTTAATTAATAATACATGTTTATCCACATCGTAGAGAAATTGGAAAATATATAAACATTTTAGGAAAAAAGATGTAATTTATTTCCGGGGTTTTTTCTATGAATATTTTCCATATGGTTGTGATTACATTGTGTGTGCGTATGTATATTTATACATATATGCCTCTTATGTATTTCTTTAGAATAGATTCCCAGAGGGGCGCCTGGGTGGCTCCGTCAGTTTAGCCTTGGACTCTTAGTTTCAGTTCAGGTCATGATCTCAGGGTCTTGAGATCGAGTCTTGCCTTGGGCTCCCTGCTCAGCAGGGAGTCTGCTTGAAGATTCTTTCCCTCTGCCCCTCTCCATTGCTCTCTCTCTCTCTCTCTAAAATACATAAATACACCTTAAAAAAAAAAAAAAAAAGATTCCCAGAAGTAAAGTGACTGGATTAAAAGGTGTATTATTAGGACTTTTTTGGTTGGGAGTGAAGGAACTCAAAACTACATAAGAATAAAAAGGGAGTAGGGGTCCTGGGGGGCTCAGTTGATTAAGCGATTAAGTGTCTGCCTTCAGCTCAGGTCCTGATCTTAGGGTCCTGGGATGAGCCCCATGTTGGGCTCGAGGCTCTTCAGGGAGCCTGCTTCTCCCTCTCCCTCTGTCCTTGCGCTTGCTTGTACACGGGCAGGCACGCACTTTCTCTCTCTAATAAAATAAAAAAAATCTTAAAAAAAAAAGAATAAAAGGGAGTGGTGGTGATTTATTCATAATATAAGTAGACCTTGGCACAGGGGATTGAGGGGGACTGGCTTTAGGGAGCTGGGACCTGAGACTGAAATTTTAACTTTCTGATTTTTCCCTTATCTCTGGAATGGGATAATAGCATTTATCTTACAAAGATAAATGAAAACAAAGATTATGCATTTAAAGTGCCTAACTCACAGAGACAACCTTGCACCACCTTATATCTTTTTTTAGAACCAAGATTTTGTTTCTGACCTTATCTGACCTGGAGATTGAGCTTTTCACTCCATTACCCCTCATGGCACCTTCTCTCATTTCGGCCAGCTTGTGTTCCAAATAGGTTTGTCTGGATGTCTCCCTTGTGCCCTCCTGCAGCTACCCCAGTGGGTAGCTCCCCGACCTCACACCGCAATCTTTGTTTCCAATGCCCCAGCTCTGTCCAACCTTCTTCCTCCCCAGCCTCCCACCATAGGGCTGAAAGGCCAACGTTGAAAACAAAGGAATCTCTGATGGAGAACCGGCTGGTCTGGAAAGGACAGGCTGGGAGGGGAGGTGGGCGGGGGTTCTTCAGGGAGCCCTCACTTTTGCACTTCCCTCAAAGCCCCCTTGGCCCTGGGTCCCGGCCTTCCTCTGCCTGCTCCTCTGTCATTTGCTTGCTGACCTGAGTCTACGTCAGACCCTGCGCCTAGCTCCGTATGGGGCGCCGGGGAGAACAGGACCCAGGCGGCGGGGTCCCCCGACACCTTGCCACTTCCCGCCGCCCACTCCTCCGCCCCTTGCCCCGCCCTGCCCCCACCTCCCAGCGGGGGGGCCTGGGATCCTCCCAAACGGGCCCGGGGCCCCGCGTGCGCACTGCCCGCGCGCAGTCCCCTGGGGGCGACGTCTAAGGCTTTCATATGGTCAAGGCCACGTTCCCTCCGATCTCTCTCAAAAGGAACAGCGACGCTTGCTTCTGCTCCGTGCGGCTCGGCTTCCTCCCGGGCCACTCCGCCCACGGGTTTCTGATCCCCATTTCGGCGTCGGGAACCTGACACCCTGCGGCTGCGGGGAAAGCCCTGCGCCCCCGCGCGCCTCCCGCGGCTTCCCGGAACGCGTCTGCGGGTCTGAGTCACCCGGGGCCCGGCGGCGCCCCACCGTGCCTGCTCCCGCAGTTGTCCCAGGCTTGGGGAACCCCCAGGGGCCACCGAGGCTCTGGCTCCCGCAGCAGCTCGGGTTGCGAGGCACCCAGGGTAGGGTGGCATCCACACCCCCCTGGGCCAAGGGGCAGACTCGGCCCGCTCTGAGCGAGAACGCGCGGAGGAGGGGCGCTCTGGACTGCCAGCAGGGGGTTTGTTTGTCTTTTAACCACATCCTGGAAGAAGGGCAACCCGACTGATAACAGGAAAAGAAGAGAGAGAGGATACATCAAAACTTTAGGAAATTGTTTTAACTGCCTCACATGATGTACTACTGTGGAGAGCGGGAAGCCATGGAAACACCCGTGGGGGCTGGTGCAAGCTGGCTTTGCCATCTGGGGCTGGGTGGTCTTGGGCAGATCCCGTGAGCTTCAGGTTCTCGGGCAAGATGAGCTCATCTTTAACAGAAAACGTTCACATCATTTCTGTGGCTCATATCCTTACTTTCAAAGGGAGGGATTCCTTTCATTGTGAAAGTTTTCAGCTTCAATGAGCGAGTTCCTTTTCTTCTTCCTTCCTTGCATCTTAGTTATATTCCAGCTTATGCTTCCAGTTGTTAACACTGTTTTCACATTTCCTTTCCTTCATCCTTGCTCTTTCCTCCAGGGAATGGAGAGGTGGCTCCCCAGGGAGACTCGTGAATGAAAAAGAAAAGTTAGCCCCAGGGACCCTCTGCCACTGTGCACTTGCTTTCTTCAGGTTCATAGGTGGGGCTCCTGCTTTATAACCAGGGGAAGCGGTTCCCTTCAGGTCCAACATGGTTGGGCTCTGTTGTCGCTCGCTGCACATGATCCTAGGTCAAGTCACTGGTATAGAGAGTTCCTCTCTTCTCTCTTTCCCCCTTTTTAGGGGAAAAGATGGTACCTTTTTAGGTACCATCTTCTTTAGCCCCCACCCATCTCCAGGACACTCAGCATTCTCAATTCACTTCACATCCGCCCAGCTGTCTAGGATGGCAGCTCACAAATGGAGAGCATGGAAAAAGTGGGAGGGATCGTGTATTGTGTTTGTACATAATCATCACAGTTTTAAGAGTACAATTGTCCTGTCTTGAAAAGATCAGTACTGGGGCACCTGGGTGGCTCAACTGGTTAAGCATCTGACTCTTGGTTCTGGCTCAGGTCATGAGCTTGGGGTTGTAAGATTGAGCCCCGCGTAGGGTTCCATGCTCAGTGCAGAGCCTGCTTGAGATTCTCTCCCTTGCCCTCTTCCCCCACCCTGTTCGTGCTGTCTCTCTCTCTGACATAAATAAAATCTAAAAAAAAAAAGAAAGAAAATTCTCTCTCCCTTTAAAAATAAAGAACAGTGCTTTATTCTGAGATTATGTTCTCCCTACTTTCTTTATTTTGAACTGTCCATTCTGTTATGAAATGATGATAGTTTACTTGTTAGTTGATGTCTTCTCTCAGAAAAATTAAAAAATCGATAATCCCATGTGAGTCCCCCAAAATCTTTTAAAAATTGAATTACAGGCCCTCTGGCTGGTTCAGTCAGTAGCGCCTGTGACTCTTGATCTCGGGGTCGTGAGTTTGAGCCCCACCTTGAGTGTGGAGATTACTTAAAAAACAACAACAAAAAAAATGATTTCCAAAATCCCGAAATCCTTGGTACCATTGCTCTATTCTGCATCTGATTCACACCATAGTGCTAGGGCCTTCTTGTTGCCGTTCCCAAGGGCATTTGTATCCATTCAAAGAAACTGCCACAAAGAGAACCTCAAAGAATTTCTAGAGAGATGTGGGGAAAATATATTTGGGCAGAGAGGCCTTTCTGTACTCACTCAACATCTCGCACTTGCTCTAGATAAAGGTAGTACAGTTGTATCTGGTTTTAATTTCTGGCATTTAGCTTTTACCATGACTTTTAAGGGACCGTTCCTTTTAGTAAAACAAAGAACCTATTTTGAATAAGCCAGGTTTTCTTGGTCTTTCAGTTTGCAGATCAGCAGAACAGCTAAATGAAGGTGCCATACTTTTCCTTAAAAGGTGAAAATTAGGTCCTGGGGGTAAGAGATAAGTAGCACTCCTTACTTCAGTAGCGGCATAGTGTGGTCTTACCATGGTACCATCTTTGATTAGGCCTCCCTGGTTAATATTTATTGAACGCTCCCAGGATGTTTGGTGCTAATCAACATATCCTCAAGTCACAGGATCACTTCCTTCTGGTGACCAGCGGTGCAGCCAAGTATAACTTGAATCACCTGCCCACGTCCGTACAGATATTACACAGGCATAGTGTCTCCCTTTTGGATGCTAAGATAAAATTTCACTTAACAGGCTTGCTTAGATTTGAGAACTAGGGGAAAGACAGGTTTTTAAAATTGGAAATGAGTATCCTAGGACTACTGGATAGGAAGCCGTGGCAGCTTTCATGTATATTATAGTCTACTATTTTAAAAGCACTTTCACAGATGACTTCTGTGGATCTTCCCCAAGCCCCTGTGTCTCCACGAGGCATCCTGGAGAGATACTGTTGTTCCCGGTATTTAAGAGTCTGGCCCAAGACGCCTACCATAAGGCCACGCTGTTGGGAGCGGGGGCGGGGGAGGGGGGAACTTCGCTTTCTTTCTCCCACTGACCTGCTAACTCCTTCCTGCTTTCAGTCTCCACACCTATGAAGGAATCGGTGAGGCCAAGCCCAGAGCCGACCCCCAACCCCCCGCCCGAATCAGGAGACAAAGGGTGGAGGGAAGCTTCTTCTAGTTCTTACTTCTAGGAAAAAATGACCAGGCTGGAGGGCAGGCCGTTTGCCAATTAGGGAAAAAATGGTGGGGAGAGGAATTCGAAATGAAAGAGAAGCTAGCAGTGATTCTCAAACTTTGCCGCATATTAGAATCATCTGGGAAGTTTTCAAAACTCTCAATATCCCGCACTCACCCCAGGCTGATTAAATCAGATTCTCTGAAGGTGGAACTAGCCATCGGTATTTTTTAAAAACTCCCCGGGGTTTCACAGTGTGCAGCCACCTTGGAAGATGAGTGGCCTAGGGCTCCTTAAACTTTAGTGGGCCCGTAGATCACCTGTGGATCTTGTTAAGATGTGAGTTCTGATGCAGTAGGTTGAGAGGGAGACATGCTAGTGTTTGAATTCAGACAAATGGGTGCCAGTCAGGAAGAGCCCCGGGAAGGAGGACATGTTTGGGCATGGCTTGGAAGGTGGCATAAGATCTAATGCGGGGGCGCCTGGATGGGTCAGTCCGGTCAGTGTCGGACTGGATTTCAGCTTAGGTCATAATCTCAGGGTCCTGGGATTCAGCCCTGGGTTGGACTCTGCCCTCAGTGCTGAAGTCTGCTTGAGATTCTCTCCCTCCCTTTCTCTCTGCACTTCCCCCTGCTTCTGAGTGTTCTCAATAAATAAATAAATAAATAAAATCTTTAAAAAATAAAAGAGAGAGATTTAATGCAGAAGTATGGGTAGAGCATTCTGGCCTTGTGGCCAGTCCTAGGCCTATAGGTGGGAACATGCAGGGTGTATTCTGGGGGACAATGGTTGGTCCAGTATAACTAAAGAGAAAATTTTCAATGATCTGATCTATGCTATTTAGCACGTGGCCGTTGACTGCCTGCTGTTTTGAGTACAGATGTGTTCCTTTTCCCTCAAGATCCTGTGTGCACAGACTTGTGTTTTACTTCTTTTTGTCGTACATGATGCTAAACACTCAGCTGATTTTGCACTTTTGACTGACGTTTTGCCTTTGCACTTGATACCCCCTCTGCCTGGAATGTTCTTCTGATAGACACTTATTTTGCTCACTCACTTCCTTTGAGATTTTAAGTTTAACCGTTACCTTCTTAGTGGGGCTCCCATCATTTAAAAAATGTAAAGGGACTTGACCACCCTGTTTAAATGGAAATATCCTCTTTCTTTCCCCCACCCTCCCACACACTTCTCCCTGCTTTCTTCTTCTCTTTAGTAAGGGTCACCATCTAGTATATATTTTGTTTATCTTGTATATATTTACTTTCTTATCTTGCTTACTGACTGCACCATTAAAAGCTCCTCAGGAGCAGAGAATTTTGTTTGTGTTACTCACTGCTGTTTCCCCAGTGCCTAGAACAATATTGGACACTCCACAAATGTTTACTGAATGAATGAATTAATGAAGTGAATTGAATGCATACACAATACTATTGCCAATGCAAGTAAATTCATCATTCAGGGGTATGAGAAACCAAAGGAATTCCTCTTGCTACTGTTCCATTTGGGAAAGGAAATGATGGCCGTATTTGGTCACTAGGTAGGAAAATTTGGAATAATGTGTTCATAAAAATAAATTTTCCTTCCCGATGGATAAGAGATTTGCTTAAATATCCCATATTAGAAATCTAGGACAGGGACGCCTGGGTGGCTCAGTTGGTTAAGCGGATGCCTTCGGCTCAGGTCATGATCCCAGGGTCCTGGGATCGAGTCCCACATCGGGCTCCTTGCTCGGCAGGGAGCCTGCTTCTCCCTCTGCCTCTGCCTGCCTCTCTGCCTACTTGTGATCTCTCTCTCACTCTCTCTCTGACAAATAAATAAATAAATTCTTTAAAAAAAAAAAAAAGTAAGTTGAAAAAAAAAAAGAAATCTAGGACAAATGTTTGGCTAATCAGAAAGATCAAGTGTCTAAAAATTTCCTCAAGGAAATCACATAAAGCCATCAATGATTAACTTAATATTGAAATATTTTAAGATATCATTGATTCCAGTGAAGGGAAAATGTAAAGTTCACCAAGCATAACAGATTAAATGCAAATGAGATATTAGGAGGAAGAAATACAGAATCTGAGAGGACATTTAAGATGGTGAATTTATTGACGAATTGTGGGATTTGGGGTCATAAGGGACTTTAAAGTTCACGGAGTCTTAATGCTTGACTGTCCTCTATCTCCCGGTGATGGGAAACCCACTACCTCACAAAGCAGACTGATCTGTGAACAGTTTCCACATACTGGAAAGCTTTTCTTTCTGTTGACAGTTAGCAACATCCTTATGCTAGTTTTATGAGTGAATAGAGCTATTCATTATCACATTGGAGAACTGCATTCTTCCTCCAGACAGCATTTCAAACTTTGGAGATACCCACTGTATCCCTTCTCCTCCCCACACACCCCAACTCCTACATGGCACCAGAAATTCCAACTCTTCTCCAAGCCAAATAACCCCAGTTTCTCAGTTTTTCTACAAAGGACATTGTTTAGGTGCACCTGCTTTCAAGGTCAGACTCTTCTGAATGTGGCTGGGTCTGCCTGTGCCCCTTTTAAACTGTGTTTCCAAGGATGGAACATTTTGTTCCAGGTGTCGACTAAGGCTTGATTGTAGAGTGGTGTTCTCCTTCCTCTTTCTAGACCCCAATACTTCTGGTAATGCTTCCTGCGGCAGTTCAATGTCCTTGTCAGCCACATCACACTTTGGCCATAGTGGGCTTCCTGTCAGGTATAATCAGCAGGACAATGGCTTGTGCCTTTGGGGAGGAACATGATACTCAAAACTGAATGCACATTATATGGTAACTAAGAAATTATAAAATACTTAAAATTAAATGCAGTGTTTGCTTACTACTTTCTCATCTACATTAATAATTATAAAGATACAAGCTTTGGGGTCAGACAAACCTAGATTTGAAAGCCACTTCTGCCCCTTCCTAGTTGGGCAGCCTTAACCTCTGAACCTCTGTGCTCTCATTTATTCAAGGGAATACTAATACCCACTTTCCAAGATTGTTGGGGAGAAGAAACAAAATCATATAAGTAGATGTCTGGCATATCATAGATGCTACTTTTTAAAAGCCAGTCTCCACACCCAATGTGGAGCCCAAAGCAGGCTTGAACTCACGACCCTGAGATCAAGACGTGAGCTGAGATCAAGAGGTGGACGCTTAACTGAATGAGCCACCCAGGCGCCCCTCATAGATGCTTTAAATGACAGCTACCAAAAAAAGACTAATCATCACTATTATTCCAAGAAATATCTACTGGAAAATTAAATCACCCATGATGGGACTTGATGACATGATCGTGTAGTCACCTCACATACCTTGGAAGGAACCTAGAAACCCTATGGCAAGGAAGTCTGTCTGAGGATCTAAGTGAGTCCAGTGTGCAGAGTCTACCCTGAGCTAGAAACCGTGCTGGATTCTGTCGTTTCGCTGCCTTTCAGATCACGGTGGCATATGATCACCAAACTCATCTCTCTCTACTGCTCTTCTCCATCACACATCAACGCTGCCTGACAGGCCATTGCAGGGACACACGCATGCAACGTGCCACATCCACACCCTGGGCTCCAGGTCCTCCTGTCCAAAACCCTCGCGGCCTGTGGGAGGGGGAGCAGCTGACAGGAAACATTCCAGAGATGTCGAAGGGTGCTAGAAAACCTGGAGAGCTTATTACAGAGGATCCGCCCTGGCCTGGGTCCTTGGTTTGTGGGCCTGCAGTTCTGGGCCCTCTTTCCAGTTCTTTTCCCTCCTTCCTCGCCAGGCCCAGAACCCAGCTGCCCACACCCTCCTGCTAGAGAGTCTCCAGGGACAAACAAAGGGCCCTCACAGGGCCTTCCCACCCCCTGCGACGTCTCCACGGTTACAGTGGGAAACTTGGAAACAGCAGAGGATGCCCTGCGTGCCCGCTCACAGAGCTCGCGCTCATTCCACAGTGGCCAGTGAAAGGACGGACTGTTCTGTGACTGACCCAGGAGTGCATGCGGAGACCGCATCGGCAGTGTCCCCACCGCAGCGGTAGCCAAGCCTCATTGTGTGGGTCCTCCCGGGTGCTAAGGAGCGCGTAAATGAAGACCCTGTCTGGGTCAACAAACAGAGACACGGAGGAAGTCACGTGGAAGGAGAATGAGGCTGTGTCTTAAGTAAAGCGGCTCTTCCCCGGGTCTCCGCGACTCAGCCAACTGCTTCATAAAACCTACCGGTGTGGTAGATATTTCCATTGAATTGACTGCTTGTTCGAACTGATCTAATCACCCCGTTAATACTGTGGTCCAAGCCTTCAGGAAGGGAACAAACCAGGCTGAAAAGCTACAGCTACACACTGGGAAAATGTAGGAGATGGGGTTTTGGTATCTTCCCACTTGACTCTTCGTGGACTTAAGGGATCCCCACAGCAATGATAGAGAACACAGGGCTTGCACAAGAGAGGGAGCGTGGCATGGCTCGCTGGCTCTTTCTTTGCTCTGCAAGCAGGCTGGTGCCTGCAGCTGGTTCATAGGAACGACCGGCCATCTTGCATTCCATGCCAGAGGCATGACTGTTCTGTGACCCAGTGGGAGGGCCCCATGATTTTTGTTACAGTGGCCAAAAAAATGGGACATGATGTGCCTTCCTTTGCTGGGATAAAAACCAGGGCTCTTGGCCCCCAGTGGCTTTGCCCACTTTTTAGAATTGTTCTGCGATCGACAGTGTGGATTATTTTCTTTCTACCATCACATAGTAAACTCTAGTTTCAGAATCAAGAAACCTAAGCTCTAGACCTACCTTTCTGACAACCCTAAAGCAGGTCACCTCTCTTCTTGGAATCCCAGCTTCTTCTTCTGTCCAGTGAGGAAGATGGAGGTGGGCTGGAAGATAGGGCATGCTACAGTTCTGCGGGGAGAGGCCTTGCCTCCTTTATCTCTTTACCTATCCCCCCCCACAGCACTTAGGAGAAGCCAGTACTAAATGGGCTTTGAAATGCTTTTAAATAGGCTGTGGTGTATACATGCCAGGCTTAGAAACAGACCTATGCTCTGTATGTGCAATATATTTATAACGTGTGTGCCTTTGAAAGCCGCAGACATAATCTTCACCGTCAAACTCTCTCCTCAGCAGGGCACTTGAAAGCCGTGCTGCTTATCAATAGCTCCTTCACATATGCCACACTGCACATTCCTCAGGAGATGGCAGGGCTGCTGGTGGGAGTGAGGTTGTTTATAATTTTTCAGATTAAAATGTCATTGGGCGCTCCTCTGAAACTGCTGACATGTTTCAAACGTCCACTTCTCATGGTCCTGCCCTTGGTCCAATGAATTCAAGGGGGGCTTGGCCAGGACCTTACAGTCCCCAGAACTCCGTTAGCCCCAGGGTCCTCATGGCAAATAATCGAACGTTGTTTGAGCACTGAATCACATTTCTGTGCCGTTCTGTGCTTGAGACGAGATAGGTAATGCAATATCTACGGCTTTCTTTACACGTGTGTGTGTGTAGTATTTCTACGCAAATTCGTTCTGAACTTTAGAACGATTTGAGAGGAAAGAAAACAATGGAAGTGATTAAGGAAAGCGATATTAACCTTTTTAGATTTTAAATTTAAAAATACTTCAACTTTTGGACAGAGCACTAATCCATAGGAGTCTTTGATTCCAGGTTGGATTTTGAGGGTGGGAGGAGGAGTCAGGGAAGGTATGTTTATAGTGCCTGGGAACTCTAGTAGCTAATCATTAATTCTAGACTGGCATGAAAATCATCAAAAAGCATTCTGAATCTAATGATAAAACATAGTCACTATTTCCTTTGGCTCTTCATGTGTCTCAGGAGAATCACCTTGAGGAACCATTTTGAAGAACTTGAGATTTATAAAATTTGATTTAATAATATAAACTACGAACAGAAAATGGTAACAGAATTTTACAAATGGAGCTATGTTAAAATGGGGTTTCTGTTGACTCAGAAGGGACTTCACAGGGCAGCTACTTTCGGTCCAGCCCAGGGTGGGAATCCTGGCCCCGGGGAGTTGCCTGCCGTGACATTCCTGGAGGTGAAAAGCTCCCCTGGGTGGAGAGTCTTTTCTGCTATTGAGCCAACTAGTGCTTCTGTCATTTCTATCTCTGGGTCCCGGCTATCTCTGGGTCCCGGTTTGCTTTCTAGAGACACAAAGAATATGTCATCACCTGTGTCCTCATGAAACCCTTCAACTAAAAAAAAAAAAAGAAAAAAAAGAGAAATCCTTCAACTATTGGAGAACAGTTCTCGCTTTGTCCTAAGACTTCTCTTTTCCAGGTTAAATGCCTGGACTTCAACCATTCTCCACATGAGTTAGTGTTCAGGCCCTCTGGCCTCCTCTTCACCCTTCTGGGGTCCCTGTATTTTAAGATGAATCTCCACAAGCTGCCCCCGGGGCTCTGGATGTGGTCTAAGCAGAGTCTAGAATGCACAGGGATCAAACACACGCCCGAGGGCCAGACCCTCCGCTCCCATGCACGAGGCCTGGGCCGGGTTTGCTTTCTTGGCACCCTTACCTCCCTGCTCGCTGCCATCGACTAGTCATAGCTACTGTCACTGTCTTGGTGCCCGACTTCTCAGCAGCACAAGGCAGAGGTCAAGATGCTTTCATAGTGACAATATGGCAGGTGTGATTTAATTTGGACTTCCCAGCAACAGCCATCTTCATTCTCCAGGTGAGAGCACAGCGGCTCAGAGAGCATGAATACCTCACAGAGACGCGGGAAGGGCTGGCCTGGAGAGGGGTCTGGGCTTGTCAGATTCCGGAGCCCACACTTTTTTCTGTAACACTACGCTGCCTTGATCACAGGTGCCGTTTGTCCCATCCATTGGGAATCCTGGTCGAAAACAGCCCAACTCAGCATTCTGGTTCAGATCAGGAGTGTTCATTAGAAAGCAAAGATTGTCCTTCCTTCTTCTAAAGGAGATGCTGAATTTCCATTAATATTAATATTCCAGTGTGGGCCTATCATCCCTGCATCTATCCCAACTTTTGGGAAGATATTTATATTATCTATTTTATATTTCCAGAGGGAGGTGAGGTTAGCAACTCCCACCAACATATTCAAGGAGCACGTAAAAGGAGCATTCCTGTAGTGTTTGAAGTGATTCTAATATACTAGAACGTGTTTACTACATTCACCCCAGCTATATTTTTTTAAAGTAGGCTCCACGCATGGAGCCCAGTGTGGGGCTTAAACTGAGATCCTGAGATCAAGACCTGAGCTGAGATCAGGAGTCAGACGCTTAACGGGCAGAGCCACCCAGGCACCCCACCTACATATTTTTTTAAATACAATGTTATTTTTCTGAGCTTTTTTCTTTTTTCTTTTTTCTTTATAATTTGTTTAAAAGTAGGCTCCACTCCCAATGTGAGGCTTGAACTCACAACTCTGAGATCAAGAGTCACATGTTCTACAGACTGAGCCAGCCAGGCGCCCCTGAGCTTTTTTCTTAATACAAATGATAAGCGTTTGTTTTATAAAATGCTGCTACTTTATTATTATATTGGATATTGTCCAGCTTATACGTATTTGTATATTTGGTAATGCTCCACTGTTTTTGTAATGCTCGCATACCCATACTCTCTTATGTTTACAACTGTTTTCATCATTGACAGTTGAGAAAAATGAGCTCAAGGAGGTGAGGTGACCTAGCTCGAGATTCAGAGTCGGAAGGACACAGAAACAGGATAGAACCTTGTTCTGACTCCTACCCTGTTATTTCTTTTTGCTAACCAACCTTTGGATTAGTAGGGCTTTCGACCATTACACCTCATTCATGAGTTTTTTTCCACAGTCGCTTTGTGAGAAGGACTCAGGTAAAATTGTAATAAGCTGCCAGTTCTGTTTCTTCAATGTGGAAAAGTGACGCAGGCAGGTGGAGGAAACATTTGCCTCGGGAGGTGGGAGTGGCCCCGCCCACATTGTGTTTGGTCTCTGTTACCACCAGCAGCCTTCTCAGAGTCATCGATTAACCCTGGCACACGTGTGGCATCGCGGAGGGTACCACCCACATGCGCCCCAGACCGTGCTTCAGCCCCTTTAAAGATGAGGGAGGGTGGAGCCAGGTACTGGGGCGGGAGAGGAGAGGTTGATGCTCAGCACCTCTTCCCACACACACGAGTCCCTGTCACCCTTCCGGCACTTTGCTGAGCTCCCTTACTGGCTTCCCTTGTCTCCTGGCTCATCCTCACCTCCTACGCGCCTTGCCATATTGGCCCTCTCCCCAGCTCCCGCCCTGCCCCTGTGGCCTGACTCCTTGGCAGGGCTCCTGGCTGACCAGACTCTTATATGACTGTTGATTCCTTTGGCTGGACTCCCTAATCCCTACAAGCTCTCCTCTTGGTTTCAGACCCTTAGCGGAACCCAGACTCAGCTTCTGGAAACATCCAAACGGTAGCTCTCAGCTCCCTGGTGGCACACTCTTGACAGAGGCCAGATTTTCCTATGATTAGGGAGCTTCGGCCTTAGAGCTACGCCAACCCCTAAAGCCCCCGTTCCTGGGCCCTGCCAGGCAGCCTACTGCGGGGGAGGGTGATTTATCTATCAGCTCTCATCCATACTGGGGCACCAGAAGAGTGGAGGGGATGCTAGTAGTAATTTCACCCGCACGAGTGGATAAACAAGGACCATCCCTGGCCAGTGGGGGTATATTCTGGGGTGTGATCAGCCTGACTCCCCCGTTAAGACAACACTGCCCAGCTATTGCCGATGGACTTTGCCCCAAGCATCGCCAGTCCTGGGCGCTTTACATGCATGCCTCATTCATTTAACTCTTACAGTATTCCTCTATGTATAACGTTGTCCCTCTCTTGTGGAAGAGGAGACTGAAGTTCAGAAAGTTTAAATCATCTGCTTGAGGTCACATCTAGTAAGTGGTAGGCCCAAGCCTGACCCCAAAGCCTTTGTTTTTCATCCTTTGGGTCTTGATCAGTGTTATAATGAAATCAATAAACATAAAACATTTGGTGGGGAGATGATAGAGACAGCCCCCAAATTAAAAATGAGTTAGGCTCCAGAGAAACACTTGCACATTGATCACTTGGAATTCAAAATGTATTTTCCCATGGAATAAAAAAAGTCTAAAATGGTGGTTAGGTTCCAAGCCCAACCAACAAAAGTCTACAGACTATAATTTCGTTGTGGTTTACTCCTCTACGTAATACTGAACTGGAATAAGGAAGCAGAAACCATAGGCTTCTATCATAGTCCTTTCATTTGTCCACTGGGTGACTTCAGGCAAGCTGCTTAACCTCTCTGAGCCTCAGTTTTATCATCAAAACAGAAAATAGGGGCGCCTGGATGGCTCAGTCAGTAAGCCGACTCTTGATTTCTGCTCAGGTTATGACCTCAGTGTTGTGAGATGGAGACCCACATCGGGTTGCACACTCTGTGGGGAATCGGCTTGAGATTCTCTCTCCCTCTGCCCCTCCTCTCGCTTATGCTGTCTCTCTCTCTCCTCTCTGTAAAATAAATAAATAAATGAGTCTTTAAAAAATTTGAGAAAATATCTAGAAAATGTTCACTTTCGAAAAAGTTGTAAGACTCACAGGAGATAATGTGCCTGAAACTCCTTTAAAAATAACACCTGAAGTACTGTAGGAATGGACCACCACTTATGACATTGCCAGGAGGCAAGTTAGGTTTCCAAGAACTCTAAGTAGAGACAACAACTCCCTCCAGCCAGGTAAGGTAGTGGGAAGAGGGGTGACTAGGCCAGGGCAGGCTATGGAATCTCTGGGGAAATGTGTCATCCTTAGCTGGAGCTGGTGGCCCTGTGAGTGAGGGGAAGAGGGATACAGAAGGGTGTGGAGGGAGGAGAACACATAGGCTCCTACAGGATTTAGGGGCTCAGTCAGGAGAAAAGAGGTACATGGCAGCCACACCACAGTGGAGATCTGGACTCTGAGGAGCAGGGACATTGGGCCCTGGCTGGAGGGGGAGGTAACCTCGGGGACAGTGTCTCCACAGCTGTGGGAATAGGGGCTCTTACTGCTTTGGGGGTTGGAAAGAGCCACAGACACTCATCTATGGATCGGACAGAGTTCATCAGTATAAGGGGCTCCGTTGGGTACAGGGAATCTAGAGCTTTGGGTCCACTGAGTTTAAAAACCATGATTTCTGAGTAAAAAGTCTCCAGAAGACTCACTTAACTCTATGAAAGTTTTTATTTCATTCTTAGGGGCTCTCAATTCCCCCCAAAACAGGAGTGTTACTTCACTATTATTTAAAATTTAAGTCCCAAATCATACTTTTTTCTTCACATAAGCAATTTATATCAGCCAATCACCAGGTGGGCCCTGGTGGAGCCATGCATCTACAAGACACAGTGGTGTGAGAGGTCCAGCCCGTGTGCCCGAAACGAGGGGTGCACAGTCTGCACAGAAGTGAACGACAATAAAACCAACTAAGAGTGGGATTGCTTTTTGTAATCACCATGCGCAGATAGTTCTAACAATGACAGCGATAAAAATATTCTTCCCCAGAAAAGTCTTTTGTTGGTCTCGGTTCTAAACAATTGCTATGTTAGTTACTGTATTTTAAGAAAAAGTTGTGTTGAGATAGAATTGACCCATCCTACAATTTACCCATTAAAGACAGATGGATGGTCTATAGTGTATTCGGAGTTGGGTAACCATTACCATAATGAATTTTAGAACATTTTCATCACCCGAGAAAGAAACTCTGTGCCCATTAGCAGTCATTCCCCATTCCCCCACCTCTCTGCTTACTACTCCCGTGCTAGGCAACCAATAATTTGCTTTCTATCTTGACAGATTTGCCTATTCTGAGCATGTAATATGAGCGCAATTATACAATACATGGCTTCTTGTCTCTGGCTTCTTGAACTTCACAAAATGTTTTCAAGGTCCATCCATGTCATAGCATGCATCGTACTTCTTTCCTTTTCATTGCCAAATAATATTCCATCATATGGATACACGAGAGTTTGTTTATCTACTCAACAGCTAATGGACATTTGGGTTGTTTCCTCTTTTTGGCTATTATGAATAATGCTACTATGAACATTGGTGTACAAGCTTTTGTGGAGATGTATGATTTTATTTCTTTTGGGTATATACACCTAGAAGTGGAATTGCTGGATCCTATGGTAACTCATTTTAACGTCTGGAGGGACCATGAGTTTTAATAATGTCTATGCAAATATAGTTAGTGTGTTAGTACATTTTTATGACTTATCCTTTCATGAACATTGTATTCTACATGGATGTTGACTTGGAGAACTCCCACTTATACAGTCATATGCCAACCCATGTGAACTTCAGTTTAACGACCATCCATACTGGCTTGAATAGTTTGAGTTCATTTCAGGTGCAGTTTGTGTCTCCAGCCTCCTTGGTGCTATATATATTATTTCATTTAAACAGTGGATGTGAAATAAATAATGATAGCACCATGCTTACAAGCATGGAGAAACAGAACATAAGTCATTATATGACCACTTGAGTTTTTTTATTTGTGCTTAAAACTCGAGACAGTGAAACAGTATAAACTGCAAGGTATGCTATTTTTGTTGTACAAGTGCAAATTTTAATTCAGACATGAAATATTTTACTGAATTTGATTAGCTTTTAAAATATACTTTTATTTTCCCTTTTTAAGTAATTGATTTAAAACTCAAGAACAAAATAAGAAAATAACAACTATTACTCTATTACTATTTATTGTATGCTAATTACTAAAAATTTCATTTTATGAAGGAAGGTGGTATTAAAAGTGATCTGCTCTGGATGTCAGATTATTTTTATTGATCTTACACTAGGCATGGCATTGTGTATGAACATGTACAAGACAACTGGGTTATTTAGGGAATGTTTCTTGCATAGAGAAAGCTTGACTTGGCAGGGAAAGATGGAAACAGATTAGCCTGTTTGTAGCCAGTAGTGTGGAAGGAATTCCTGGCTAAGTTCTAGGAATAGGGAAAGGTACAGAGTCATGAATTATCTGGGTATATCAAAAATGAATGAAAAGTGGAATTTTGGGGAGTCTGAAGAAGAGGGTAAGCCTGGGTTTGGGTCTGGAATAGAAAGCCATTTGAGACCCCCAAACAAAAATTTTGTGGAAGAGGGTTTGAGTTCATTTTCTTGGCAGTAATATGTAAGATGAATGGGAACAACAGAAGACCACAATTCAAAGTCGAGTTACAAGGCTAGTTAAGTAATTGGGACATGAGCTAATGACATTCTCCTTTGGGTGGAAGTTACAGGAATGGAGAAGGAACAAATCAAAAAGATCTTATAAACTCTACATAGGAAAGATGTGAATTTCCCCCTAAACTGTCCTAAAGGCTTAATGTGATTCTTCTCAAAATCCCTGCAAGGTTTTTTGTAGACATGGGCAAGCTTATTCTAAAATATCTAAAAATAACTGAGAGCATCTGACTTGGTTTCAGCTCAGGTCATGATCTCAGGGTCATGAGGTCGAGCCCCACATCAGGGTCCATGCTCAATGTGGAGTCTGCTTAAGACTCTCTCTCCCTCTCCCTCTACCCGCTCACCCTCAAATAAATAAATCTTTTAAAAAAGTTAACTCAAAATGGGTCACGTACTTAAATATAAAACACAAAACTATAAAACTTCAGGAAAAAAATAAAATCTTTGAGATCTTGGACTAGGAAAGAGTTCTTAGACTTGACACCAAAAGCATGATCCATAAAAAGAAAAATTGATTAACTGGACCTCATCAAACTTAAAAACTTATGCTCTGCAAAAGACCTGGGTTACAAGCTAAATAAGCTGCAGAGGGGGAGAAAAAATTTGCAAACCACATTTGACAAAGGATTTTCAAACCTTTGCAGTAAAACAACAACAACGACAACAGACAATCCTATTAGAAAACAGGCCAAAGACACGAGCCGGCTTTTTATTGAAGAGGATATACAGATGGATAAACACATGAAAAGATGTTCATCATCATTAGCCACTGGAGAAATGCAAATTAAAACCAGAGCAAGATACACGCCACGCAGGCATTTAGGATTTTGCTGAGCCACATGTTTATGGCAACATTGAGGGTCTGGCATATGGAGATGAATAATTTAGCCAGCAAAAGAGCTTAGATGATCCCAGTCGCCATCTCCTAAGGTTATTTGTCCTCTTCTCATCTTATTATATAAATTAAGCGCTCTAGTGATACCCCCAAATTTGGGGATCCACAAAGGTCTCTAGAGGTATCTCTCTCAAATGCCGTAGTATAATTCCGGTAGGATTCAGTGACTGAGTGGATAGAGGAGTAGCTCTAGTGTCTATGAAAATTGGCACCAAACAGCCATATCAGCAGCAGCTACGTGAGGTGGCAATGCCTGGGCCACTTACCAGCTGTGCGATGTGACAAGGGACCCCTTTCTCTGAGACTCAGTTGCCGGCTCTGGAAATGGGGATGATAATTCTTACCTTGGGAAGTGTTGTGAGGATCAGATTGAAATCCATGGATGGGTTGGAGGTACTCAGCCTCGTTCTCAGCGTGGGGGTGGATATTGTTTCTACACACAGCCAAGGCCGCAGTCTCCAGAAGGAGTTTTAAGGGACTTTCTGAAGCAGTTTAATTTTGTTGACTAGATGGCCAGGACTATCTGAGACAATTCTGTATTTATTATTCTGCCTGGTTCTTCTCTTAAGTATTCTGTTTGTCCAAGCACGTATCTTGATTGAAAAACCCATCGCTGGTATTATCTAACCACCAGAAATCTGTGCACAAGACATTCCTGCTACCTCTCAGGGCCCTTCCAGATGTCTTCTCACTTTGTGACACAGACTTAGGAGTTCTGGGCACTCCTGGAATGTTGATCTAAACCATTCCAGGCTGCATATCCTAGCTTGTACCCAACAGGTCCCCGCCACTTGTTTCTTAAGACGGTGATTGTTTTACTTTTTCATATTCATGGTCACATTCCTCAAAGTAAAATCCCTCTGTGTTTCACAGCCTGATGTCCTGTGACCCAGAGTGTGTGTGTGTGCGTGCGTGTGTGTGTGTAATAGAATGTGTGGTATAAATGTATGGGCTTTGAAAAAGCAATTCTATCCTAGGCCAGCAGCTTCAAGGACTTTTCTTGTTAATAAGCCCTGCATCTTCATCCAACTCGAGCAGGGCTCTGCTGAAAACAGACTGAGGTCATTCATGTGTAAATGGAAACACACCAAGAAAAAAATGAATACCAAATGTACATCAGGATCAAAAGAAAAAATAAATTTCTCAATGGAATACTCAGAGCTATGCAGAGACCATTGGTTACTGCTGGTGCACATAAAATTGAAGGTCAGAGCATGTTTTCGTGAAGTTCTTTAAAAGGCAGGGACCAGCCAGAGGCTATGATTTGAGTATCCCACAAGGATGATTTCCCAAAACGCCAGCTGAATCCTGAATTACACGGGGAATATGTTCCCCCCCAAACACTATAATAAATGTAAAATATAGCTAGGAGCATCAAAGTCTGTGGGACCCAGGAACTCTGAGCACAACATTTTCATTTAAAAACAAACATACAAAAGACTGCAATGGTATCAGCAGCCACGAAATACTTGATCACACATTATACTTTGATGAATTTCCAAAATCAAAAATATATTAAATCCACCGTGACAAACTGTTCTCCTGCTGAGCGTTGTCTATAGAGGCAAGTGTGGCTCCTGGGGTGTAGACACACTCATTTACATAGTCAGTTGTGCACTCATTCAGGAAAGAGTTACTGAGCGCCTAGGAGGTACCCGGGGGCGTGCTGAAAGAGGAGCAGAGTAGGGGGCCAGTGAGAGTGGGATTTGGAGTCAGAGAGACTCAGCTCAGATACCGGCATACAAACTGACCCATGTTCAGCAAGGGAGTCAGCTCTTCGCCCCTGGTTTCTCATCTGTGAAGTGAGGATGCTTATACTTCCCTTGCAGGTATGCCCTGAATGAAGTCATACGTATGCGATACTTAACCCAGTGCCTGGCACTCCGTAAACTCCTTAAGGAAAAGGAGGAGCAGGGGGAGCTGGTACTCTGAACATTTATACTTCCTAAACTCAGACATACCCTGGTTTCTTGCTCCCTCCTTTTCTGAAAGAATGCTGCCAAGATACCCCCACCCACCCACACACGCCTACAATCAAAAATAGACTTGGTCTCCAAGAAAAAGGGCCACCAGGAGGTGGGGGCGTGCAGAGACTAGCTTAGGGGACAAAGCTATGGGAAGAGAACTCCTAATTAGATATCAAGACTGGCTTTATCTGTGGCATCCCTTTTCTCCCAGAGACCAGGTGGGAGTATAGCTTTCCCTTGCGTCTACAGGGAGGAGAGCCCACGGACATTTGTGGACAACCAGAGTCCTCTGATCGGTGAGAATTCTGGCTGCAGAATTCTCCAGAAACACATCCACACCTGCTGCCCACTCCTTTCTCAGTTCCTCCTCATGTTGGAGTGAGCTCACTCGTGAGCAGGGTCCCACTGATAGGCCCAGGCTTGGCCAATAGGACAGACAGGAGCCAGGGGAGATTGGTGGCAGTGGCTTTGTGGCTATGAGGCTTAAAGGAAATACTGCTGTGGGGCAGGCAGCAGCCAAGAGTGGGAGATGGACTCCGGAAATAAGGTTACCATATTTAGCAAATAAAAAATACAAGACACTCGACTAAATTTGAATTTCGGGTAAATAATAAATCCTGTTTTAATATATATGCCATGCAATATTGGAGACTTACTTACACCAAAAGTTGTTTTTTGTTTATCTGAAATTCAAATTTACTGGGTGTTCTGTATTTTTGCTGGCAGCCCTACTCAGAAAGGGAATGAGGACAACATCGTCCATTTTCCCATGCTTCTGTCTGAGACCAGATGGGAGGCAGCGTCTCTGGGCAGACCATCAATCCGCTGTTCGGTAGGTTCATCCTGCTAAGGATAAAGCCTGTGTAGCCTGGTGCCTTTGAGGAGACTTTGGGTCAGAATCTCTGTGCACGGCACGGTGCTGGGTGTGAGCAATTCAGAGAGAAGTAAAATGGTCCCTGACATAAGGACCCACTCACTCTAGAGGACCAAAGTCCAAAGGGACATAATCACAATAAAAATAACAATGGCAAGTGTTAGTATTTACTAGGAGCTTACTGAGGTATTGTTCCATGCACTTTGCAATTATTTTATTTAAATCTCACAACTACCCTTTGAGGTGGATTTTATTATTAATTCCAGTTTATAAATAAGGAAACCGAACATTAGAAGCGAGGTAACCAGGGGGGCCTGGGTGGCTCAGTCGGTTAAACATGTGACTCTTGATTTCAGCTCAGGTCATGATCTCGGGGTGGTGAGATCGAGCCCCGCACGGGGCTCGGCGCTAGGTGTAGAGGCTGCTCAAGAATATCTCTCTCCCTCTCCCTCTGCTCCTCCCCCCTTTAAAAAAAAGTGAGGTGACCATATAAATTTTTACCCAAACTGGGAAGTGTTTTTGAGTGAAAAGGATTCCTATTTGTTCTGTAATTACACAGAACAATAGGCATAAACTGAAACCAACCAAGGACACCAGGATGATGGCATCGACTTACAGGAGACATGTCCAGGTGGTAGAAAGGTGCAGTGGGAGGATTTGAACCCAGGCAGAGTGGCTTGAGAACTTGTCCCCTTAACCAGAAACGGTAGGGGAGGAGATTCATTTTGATGAGTTCCTTGCCATCAGACTCAAATCCCTGAAGATGAGGCCTCTTATTTTGCTTTCCATTGTGTCCTTGGCATGAGCACCCAGCACCCAAGCATAGAGTGGGTGCCAAAAAATACTTGATGGACAGATGAATCTGGGAAGCCTTCATGGAGAGGGTGGGACGGGAGCATAGATTGAATAATGGAAAAGAGTAGGGCAGGGATCTGCTTTCTCTTCCTTGATGTCTCCCTCTTCCTGGATGGTTGAGGGAAGATAAGCAAGAGATGGCCATTAAGTGAGCTAAGCAAACGATTCCAAACCAGAATGTTGGGACATGACCAAGGAGAAGTCTGCGCTTGAGACTAAGCTGCGAAGGGCTGTCTGTCAGCCTTTGCCCACCCCGTTTTCGCAGTCACTCAGGTGCACCAGCCGGCCCTCTCCAGTCTCTCTGGGATCCCATGGATTGAGAACTGGTCACATCGCCTGGGTCCTGTGGCACCAGGGCTGCTCTGCCCTCTGCATTGAGCCAATCTTCTCAGTAAGTCCCCCGGAATTTCCCCATCCAGCTCCGGCCTGCTTTCCTGTGCGTTCCCAGCAGAGCCCCTGGCTGGAGGCGCCCCTCCCACACCCACACTGCGGCCACAGGCTGCTTGGAGAGTGCCTCCAGAGCTGCAACTTCCACCTTTCTTCAGGGACCTTAAGCCTGGGACAGTCCGTTGCCAACCTACATCCTCTTTCAGCAGGAGTCAGGAGGTCTTTAGAACAATAAACAAACCCCTCCTCCTTGCTGAGGGCCAGCTACTCACCTTTTAAGAAGAGAGAGCAAATTTGTAGAAAAGGAGAGATAGCCTCTGGTGCCTGACTCCCTTTCCTCTCTCTTCAGAAAGGCATCATTAAACCCAACTGACTCCTGTCTGACAGCGGTAGAAAGATCGAGAAAGGGCTCTTCCTGACATTTTTGTTTCACCCACAATTTCACTGCATGTAATTGAACTAACTAGAGTGTTAGCTGAGGTTGTGGGCAGTGTCTTATAAGTACAAGATACTTCTTTGAATCCCAAAAGTTTGGCACAGGCTTTTACACGTGGGGATTCAATAAACACACTTAATTTAGTTTGACTGCTCAGGGTGTGGCTAAGCTTAAATATCATAAATTGCTTCTGGCACTGAAGTGTGTGTGAGTCTGGGCCAGAGAGAGGCCTACCAGGTATTTAAACCCTAATCCTCAAAATTGAAAAGAGAGGAAACCCTGCTCCCTTTTCAGTACTCCTGCCCCCTTTTCTCAGGCTCTCTCCAATTCTAAATCCTTACCACCGTAGAGCTGGGGGACCTTGAATAGGTCCCCAAACTTCCTAGAGCCTTGTGTACCTGGCACGGAATTAGGCAGCTCACCAAGAAGATCTTAAGGCCCCTGGCAACTCTGCCTTCCCAGAATCCCGGGATGCTGGCTGCCCAAGCAGTGGGGAGCAGAAACAGAGTATGGAGTCAATGGTTGCGGGTGGGAGAAAATAAATACGGAGCTGCCAAGGAAGAAAGCTTGGGAGACAAAGGTGCACTTTGCCTCTACTTTGGTCTTCACCAAGACGATGGCATCTTGCCACGTGCCCCATGAGGTCCCGCTGATGCCTTTCCTTTCACTCATTCATTCGAGAGCACGTGCCGTCTTGTTCCAGGTGCTGCTCGAGAATGGGTCAGTCACTAGACTGCTGAGCTCACGAGCAGTATCTTGTAAATGGGGTAAGATGGAATAGCTCCTCGTGGAGTTTACAGCATAGATAAAAAGCAGTTGTTTGACAACACGAAAACGAAACCACTCAATTAACTATCAAGTGTCTATCACTTACTTTAAAACTATAAAACAAATACTCCCTTCATTTTGGGATCAGAGATGGCTTCCCAGAGGAAGTGACCTAGAGGTGAATCTCTCCGTGCCTGGATCTTTCCCAGAAGGTCTCTCCACCTCTTGATTCTCCTCACTATGATTGATCCTGATGGGTCTTGTAACACACCAATTTTTTACCATTGTTTCCTTGATGAAGGCTTTACAGTGGCCTCCTCGTATGCAAATTTGAGTACAGAGTTCGTCCCCCTTTGGAGTCTCTTCTAGGCTGTTACACCCAGGCCTCGCTGTTTGCTGCCTTCTGGTGCCCAGAATGCCCCCAGAGGCATCCCCGACCCCTTCCCTGACCCCTTCTCAGTACCCAGGAAAGGGATCAGAACCTGAGTCTTAGCATTTAAAAGTTGCCCATCCCTGGGCTATCCTTGGATCCGATCTGACATTCACATTTTCTATTGCAAACGGCAAACTGCAGGAAATTCCAATCCTGAAGCTGTTACAGAAAAAGTGAGAACAAAAGTTAGAAATTTAAAGCAAAAGAGATTGGTTCGGTATCTAGCACCTCAAATTCTGGACATGAGGGTATCTAAGTGGTACACTAACATTTTCTTCACTAGTTGTCTGCATCCTTTACATATTCTGACTACCTCTTCCTCTAAGAAGGTGTCTGGAAATCTGACAGTAGTTCTTTGTGCCATCTTCATTATGGAGCCGTAATCCTAGGTATACCTGGTGAAAATCATTTGTAAAGACAGGGGTATAATAGTTGTAAGTGAGGAGAGGAGTGAGCATATTCTGGTAATTGCAGTATCTAGTCTCTGAATGAAAGCTGGTTCCTTACAGAAGACATTCAAAGAATACGAGGTCATTTCTGAGCTGCAGAGCCTTAAGATAAAAGCTTGAATATCATCATCCATTGCTGTTTTAATAAACCACCGATTGCCACTAATTTTTGCCTGATTTTACGTGAAGGATAATCCATTACCTGCAAAGGTAACGATGAGGTCTCTCTGCAGGAGCACGTCTTTTGTTGGGATCTGTCTGATTCATAGAATAAGTTGGGGAAGGGGAACATGTTAGTCTCCAACATACTCTAGATCACGTACTTCAACTGTGTTCCTTGGGACCACAAAACAGAAACTCCCAGAAATTAGGATATCTTGATTTGCATCATAAAATAATGTCCAGAATTCTAGACAATACAGCTGAGATTTGTGTCCTGTTTTGGGCGATTTATTCTGTTTGAGGTTACAGGAAGGTTGTGGGATGGTGCATTTCAGTAGGAGGAAGAAGGCAAAGGCATGAGTGGTGGTCTTCACATAACTTTGATGGGACTAGAGAAAGTAGTGTTGGGGGAAGGACCACAAAGACCCAGCTAGCCCTGCTATGGACCTTGGTCTTTGCAAGGGAGGAACACAATCAGCTCTGTGTTTTTGAAATCTCATTCTGGCAGCTGGCAATGAGATGGATTGGGTAGACTCTGATTCCTAAAAACCCCAATGATGTCATCCCTCCGCCACCTCCCCAATCCCTTCAAGTTCAATTGCTCCAAGAGCTCCTCCCAAATTCTTTTAACAGAATTCTTCAAGAAGGGGCGCCTGGGTGGCTCAGTGGGTTAAAGCCTCTGCCTTCAGCTCAGGTCATGATCTCAGGGTCCTGTGTTCGAGCCCCACGTCGGGCTCTCTACTCAGCAGGAAGCCTTCTTCCCCCTCTCCCTCTGCCTGCCTCTCTGCCTACTTGTGATCTCTCTCTCTCTGTCAAATAAATAAATAAAATCTTAAAAAAAAAAAAAGAATTCTTAAAGAGGATCTTTCTCTGAATTTCTCTGAGGGTAAACCTGAGAATGAATTTGCAGGGAATCACCTGGAGTCTCTACTTCTCTGAAGCCGCCACAGGCTTTTACCAGCTAATAATGTGACAACCTCCAGAGCCTGGTTTCCCGGCAGGCCTCCTTCCCTGTCTCAACAATTGGGAACGAGCATCTATCTCTTCAAGCCCTGGGTCCTGTTGTAAATTCTGTGTCTGTAGATGCCTGATGCAGAGTCTTAGTGTATGAACACCCAAGAGATTTTTAAGTGCTAACAGAATGGGTGAGATTTGGTGATTTTTTTTTTCTCTTGTTCAGCTGTATTTTTACATTTGCCGTACCTGGATAATAATAATTTTTTAAAAGTTAAAGAAAATAAGTTTAATGAGCACCTAGTATTCGCAAACACAGAGCAAGCTCGTGTAAGAAATGAGTTGCCCCAAAAGGGTTACATACTGCAGGGAAGTGCTCTTGTTTTCGGCAGGAAAGAGAGGCCTTGTAACAACAGGAAGCGCTGGGAGGCCGAGGAACCCAGGCTTCCAAGCAGAGCTGTTCTGGAAACAATGGCTGCCTGTGGCTCAGGAATATCGGGCAGGAAATGAAAGGACGCTGGGACAGGGGGTACAGCGAGGAGCTGATAAGCACTACCTGGCTGTTCTTCGCATGGATGTAGAGGGCCAGCGATGAAGTTGTTTTTTCTAAACGCTCCTCATCTTTCATCAGCAAATTTGATTTTAGAAAAACACAGAAATGAAAAGAACCCAGGGTGCCATAGGTCTGGAAACCATTAGGAAGCTGAGCCTCCTGGGAAACCAGAAGGTACAATGAACAAGAGAAGGTATTTCTTACCCTCAGGGCAGGGTCACCTCAGGTAGGGGTGGGGGTGGGGCCTTCAGATGGACTCACACCTTTTCAAGCTAAGTCCCAGGCGATTCCCCCCCCCCCCACCTCCGTAATAATAAAAATAGCATTGAGCTAATAGGAGTTCAGTTATACCAAGGGAAATATGTATAAACCTTCTGAGATTGATATTTATTTTTATTTAACACAAATTTCGATTCATACGGGAAGGGGAAGGGTAGGTTTCGGGAGACGTTCATACAAATAGGAAACAAAAACAATAGTAACGAAAACCAACGCTAGCGATTTGCCCTGGAAGACCTAGATAGAAACCAGCACGGGTGAGAACTCGAACACTGCCGGTAGAAGCCAAGTCTGTCTTCTCAGGCTCAAGCCCAGCTTCATCCAGGAAGTTGAAGACATCCCACACGTCTCGGGATGTTAGACCTGGAGGGAACGTTAGCTATCATCTAGGTCCAAAACTCGTTCTTGGTACAGATGAAAGTCTGAGGCTGGGAGTGCCTTTTTTTCCCTCCCTGAAGACATACAGCTGATTCATGCGGCTTTAACTAATAAGAACCCAGCCCCTAGTACCTGTGGGAGAATTCAAAAGGGGAACAGTTACTCTCCTCAAAGGTCTGAAATCTGGTACTTGGGGGTTGGGTGGAAAACTCAGCTTTCTTGACTCATTTTTTTTTTTTTAAGATTTTATTTATTTATTTGACAGAGAGAGAGATGGCAAGTAGGCAGAGAGGCAGGCAGAGAGAGAGGAGGAAGCAGGCCCCCTGCTGAGCAGAAAGCCCGATGCGGGGCTCGAACCCAGGACCCTGAGATCGTGACCTGGGTGGAAGGCAAAGGCTTAACCCACTGAGCCACCCAGGCACCCCTTAACTCATTGTTTTACATCCTTGTCCATCATCAGGTTGCTCTTGGACAGGAAATCACCTCTGCTTCCTGCTGCTTTCTGGTCTTCCCCGTGCCTGGGCTGTGCCTCAGTTTCCCTAGCTTGGAGGTCATGTTTATAAAATGTACTGGAAAGTGCATGAACTTTGGACTTGAACAGGCTTGTAATGGTACCCTAGCTTTGCCACTAGCTGTTCAACTGTGGACAAATCATCCAACTGCATGGCATCTTAGTTGCCCATCTGTAAAATAGGAATAGGAATGCCTCCAAGTAAGGGTTGTGAGAATTAAATGAAATAATGATCATTAAGCATGGTACTCCACATAGCATTTGATGAGTACTCCCATGACTACCCACTAGGCATGCAAAAAAAAAAAAAAAAAAAAAAAAAAATGTGGCCTGGATACACTCAGCTGAGAAAAAAAGTCACATTGTCCTCGTTCTTAAGATGGTTGGTGTTAGTGAAGCATACCATTCAAGAAATAGGTTTACTTTCCCTTTTTATCTCTCGTTAACCTGCTCAGCAACCATCCCTACTCCCCCTGGGACTCTTCCTGGAGGCATATGAGGTCATCTTTACGTGTTTCCAAGGCAGAGCCTCTATCCGTGGCATCCCTAGAAGCAGGTGGCAAGGAAGAGGGGTTGCTGGTCCAGGAACTAAAACCTTGATCAGGTGACCGAAGCTGACTGTGGCCTTCATGCAGTTAAATTGAGGATTTGAATGATTTGTCAGCAATGGAAAGGAAAGTGGTGCTCAGAAGCTGGGCCTGGGAGTATGCTGGGGTGTGACTGAAAGGTCGGCCCCATGGAGTGAGTGATGCCTGCCCCACAAATACTCTGGGAACAAAGTCAGACAGTAGGAAGGATGAGCGTTTAAAAGTCTACAAATGATACACAGCCCAGAAGCCTCCATTTTTAGCAACGGGACAAGGACCTTCTGTATTGCTCCTTTGTACAAGGTGAACCGGGCCAGCTAAGCCCCAGGCCATGGAGGGGCTCCGGGAGGCTTGTTTTCCCTGAATGCAGCCTCATCCTGTCCCACCCCTAGTCTCTACTGAGCAGCGTCCTTCCTCGGGGCCAGAGCTGCCTCCCTCCTCCGCCTCACCGCCAGCCCCTCTGAGGCTGTTTCTACTTCCCCACTAACTCGCTAATGATGTGGGGTCCCAGATATTTCCTTGCCCTCACCCAGCCTTTTACCTCTGAGTCAGAAAGGCATAGAGAAATTTCAGGAATCAGCTAGAAAAGAGTGAGCCTTCTCTTTCTCGCCTTCTCTTTCATCGTCAACAAAGCATAAAGGGTCCTCTCCACTAACCTTCATTTTTTTTTTTTTTGGAGCGATAGGTTTTTGAGGTAAGTCTTTCCCCTCATAGTATCTCCTCTCCCTGCCCAGCTTTCTCAAGGGGCTATTCCTTGACAGGAAGAATTCGGGGGTTAGCCCTGATGAGGCAGCTGAGAGCATCTCGTCCTCGAGCTGCCGGGATTGGACATCCTCCTACAGGCAACAAGGAGCCACTGACTGTTCCAGAGGAAGGGAGCTTTATCATCCAGTTAGTGTTTTAGAAAGATTTGTCTGGCAGTGGAGATCGAGATGGAACAAAATCTTCCTGGGCTGTCATTAAAAACTCTCCCAGTTTACCTGAACGTTTCTCCACCAGACTGGTCTAGTCAGCATTCCTGGAATTCACCACATTGTTTCTTGCTTTCCCACCTTGTTTATACCATTCCCTGCACCAGAAAGTGGGTGGCATTTATTAAGTGCTTATTATATGCCAGGCGCTTAACTGAGCGCTCCGCGTGTCTTGTAGCATATATTATATACATTACCTCACGTTGAATCATATCGCATCACAGCATCTGCCGTCACCCCCTCAAACCAGCGTCAAGAGCTCTTATGGCCTGGATTTGTCTGTCTTTATCCACTTATGTCACACGTGTGAGCCCTTCGGGGTGAGGGTCCTGTCCCAGCAGCCTCTAGTGTGGTCCCCTTGTACCGTCTGCACCCTATAACTGCACACAATCTCCTCTTTTGTTCAGTACCCAAAGCCCTGCCTGACCTCCCCCACCGTGTGTAATCTCTTTAGAAGGACTTCTATCACATTTTTTGTGCCTCTGTAGAGCCCTTAACATAGTTTGCTTGATATTTTCATATCGGTCAAGTTACTTAACACCTCTGAGCTTTAGCTTCCTCATTTATCAAGAAGGGATGAATACCTCCCTCGTAAGATGGTTGTGCGTTGGGTACAAATAATGGATGAAAGTGTAGATCTCAGGGATCAGCACAAAGTAGGTGCACAGTGATTTCCATTCCTTTCTTGTCTTCCTGAGGACAAAGGTCTTACTCAACTTTTTGTTCTTTGGGCTCCATGGCTTCTCCATACACTTTATTGAGCATCTTTGTCACTGGGAAGGAGGGGGTGCACTGATAGCAGCTGGGGCGAGTCAGGGTATGCACCAGAGGGAGGATCTGGACACTTCTACAAGAAGGAGCAGACTTGACTTGGTATCTGAGACCATGAAAGCGGAAAGGGGAGGGGACTCCAGGATGCAGTCTGCCATCACGAGCCCAGCTTCAGAGCAGAGCTAGTCCTTGGTCACACCAGACCAGCCGGTTAGGCAAATACCTCTATTTAACAAGGAGTAATTATCTCAGTGGGGTCATCGGAGAGGATTTCAACATTTAGAAATTACCTCACTGACTTCAGAAGGCCCTCTGGCTTCTTTAATGAAATTTGTTTTTCAAAAACCTAGATCTTCCTTACAAAAGTTTTTTTCTACCCCATCCTCATTATAGACAATTCAGAAAAGCAAAATTTAAAATGCAACAAAGCAAAAATCATTTGGTTTCTACCCACCTAGAGGTAACTACTATTAACATTTCCGTGTGTGTTATTTTTTATCATTTAAGATTTGGGGAATGGTGTATTAAAGAAAGACCGTCACTATGTAGTTTTTAGATTTGTTTCTTGGTTTCCAGCTTGTTTATACTGTCAGCTTTTTTTATTCATTAAAATTTTGTTCTAGTTTTACTGAGATATAATTGACATTACTGTATGGGTTTAAGGTGTACAGAATATGGTTTGACTTGCATATAGTGTGAAATGATAACAGCAATATGTTTAGTTAACATCCATCATCTCCTATAGCTAGGATAAAAAGAGAAAGCAAAAAAGCAAAAAAAAAAAAAAAATTTCTCTGTAATGGGAACTCTTAGGATTTACTCTCTTACCAATTTGCCTACATGTCATACAGCAGCATCAACTAGAGTCATCATGCTGAACGTTATATCCCTAGTACTTATTTATCTTGTTTTCAACCACCTTTCTCCAATTTCCTCTTCCCCTACTTTCTGCCTCTGGTAACTTCAATTCTGATCTCTCTCTCTGTGAGTTTTGTTTTTGTTTTGTTACGTTTTTAAGATTCCACAGGTAAGTGGGATCATACAGTATTTGTCCTCTACTGATTTATTTCACTTGGCGTCATGCTCTCTAGGTCTACCTATGTCGTTGCAAATGGCAGGATTTCTTTCTTTCTTATGGCTGAAAAATATTCCAGAGTGTGTGTGTTGTGTGTGTACAATCCACTGATGGACACTCGGGTTGTTTTCATGTCTTGGCTATTGTAAATAATGCTGCTATGAACAGGCAGGTGCAGACATCTTTTTGAAGTTAGTGTTTTCATTTCCTTTGGAAATAACCCCAAACGTGGAATTGCTTGATCATATGGTAGTTCCATTTTTTTTTTTTAAACCTTCCATGCGGTTTTCCATAGTGGCTGTACCAATTTGCAATCCCACGAACAGTGCACGAAGTTTCTTTCTTCTCTGCATCCACACCAGCATTTGTTATCTCTTAGGTTTTTCATGATGGCCATTCTAACAGGCCACTGTGGTGTTGATTTGCATGTCCCTAATGACAAGTGATGTTGAATTTCTTTTCATCTGTCTGTTGGCCTTTCATATGTCTTCTTTGGAGAAATATCTATTCAGGTCTTTTATCCATTTTTTAATTGAATTTTTTGGTGTTTTGTTTTTTAGTTTATTTATTTTTGTTTTTGTTTTATTTTTTGCTTTTGAGTTATTTTTCATACTTTGGATATTAACCCCTAATCAGATATGTGATTTGCAAATAGTTTTTCCTATTCTGTAGGTTGTCTTTTCACTTGATTATTTCTTTTGCTGTGCAGAAGCTTTTTGGCTTTATGTAGTCCTACTTGTTTATTTTTTATTTATGTTGTTTGTGCTTTATGTAACATCTCCTCTGCCAAGACCCATGTTAAGGAGCTTTTTCCCTGTGTTTTCTTCTAAGAGTTTCAGGTCTTACATTGAAACTTAATTCATTTCAAGTTAATTTTTATAAGTAGTGTAAGATGGGGGTCTGGTTTCATTCTTTTACATGTATCTGATTTTACCAGCACCGTTTATTGAAGAAACTGTCTTTTCTCTATTAAGTATTCTTGGCTCCCTTGCCAAATATTAGTTGACTGTACATACCTGGGTCTACTCTAGGCTCTCAATTCTGTTCCATTGATCAATTTGTCTGTATTTATGCCGGTACAATACTGTTTTGGTTTGGTTACTATCGCTTTACAGTATAGCTGGATGAGAGTAGGCTTGCAGTAGATATTTATTAAATTTCATTTTTTGTTGTTGTTAAATTTCACTTTTTATGATACCTTTTTTCTTATTCTGTCTCCCTCTTACACCCTTAGCCCACCCCCTAGGTCCTTCTATAGGCAGCTAAACTTATTACTTCCTTATGTGTCCTTCCACAAATATTTAATGCATATACAAATGAATTGCATGTCTATTCTTCTAGTCTCTCTATTTAAAATACGAATGCTAGCATACTGTCATGCTTGTCTTCCCCTTGTTCTTTTTCCTTGACAATATACCTTGGAGACCACTCTCTATCTGTACATGAAAGTTTTCTCATTCTTTTTAATAACTGTATAGTATTTCACTGCATGGATGTTCTATATTTAAACAAGCAGCCTCCTATTGATGGACAATCTTGTACTATTACAAAAATTGCTTCAATGAAATAAGCTTGCTTATATGGGAATATACTGGAATTGAGATAATGAAAATGTTCTGAAATGTGATGGTTGCTTAAATCTGAAATATACTCAAAACCACTTAACTATATGCTTTGAAAGGGTGAGCTTCACAGCATTTGAATTATGTCTGAATATTTTAAAGATGAAAATTAAAAAAACAACAACAAAACTTTCCTCAAAGGTAAACATGCCAAAGCCTGAATGTATTTAAAATTTTTTTCCTTAGAAAATTAGAAGGCGGTTAATTTGCTTTTTTAAAGAACAGAGAACATTATACTTCTTAAAATTAATACCACACAGGTGTGCCTGGGTGGCTCAGTAGGTTGAGCATCTGACTCTTGGTTTTGGTTCAGGTCATGATCTCAGGGTCATGAGATCAAACTCTGGTTGGCTCCGTGGTCAGGGCAGAGTCTGCTTGAGATCCTGTCCCTCTGTCTCTACCCCCCACCCGAGCTCTCTTTCTTTTTCTTCCTCAAATAAATAAATAAATAAATAAAATCTTCTCTAAAAAAATAAATAAATAAAATCAATACCGCACATTTTCAAACTTTTCTTTAATTCCACATTAGGTCAGTAGGAAGAGAGTAGAAAGAAGTTACAAGGAGAGGAAGAAGAATCAGAGGGGAAATTGAGGGGGACAGCGACCTCTAGGCAAGCTGAGACTCACAGAGGCTAGAGGGGAGCATGGCACAAATAGCCTGAGTTGCAGGACAGAATGGGTGGGACAGAAAGAAAGAGCAGGAGCTAGCAGAGAGAGAAATTTCCAGGAGCCACTGGGACAGCTCTTAGATTCCCTGGGGGTGGAGGGGAGCTAGGAAGTTCTCTCCTGATAGCCAAGAATGATGGAAAAGTTCTTTACTCCATCTCATGAAAAAATGCCATAGGACCACGTCATTCACGGCATAGCAATGCGGCTTAAAGGCCTCACTCTCTACCCTAAGCACAGCAGCAGAGCCTCCAAGAATTTCTTCCCTGTTCAGGGGCTTGTCTCCCTCACTCTTTTACCTTCCTCCTGCAAGTATCAATTCTTCTGCACCTGCCCGTGGCCCTTGGTCCTTTCTAGCAGCTCAGTCAAGATGACGAAACTATTCTTCATTCTTGAAAGTTTCCCTGACCCCTTCCCAATTCCTACCTCCTGCCTCTCCCCTGCTTTCTCCTACTATAAATTAGTGTGCATTTGCTAATATAAATGGAAGTATACAGTATGTATGTAGTCTGGCTTCTGTCACCCATATGCTTTATCATTCTTTTTTTTATGGCTGACCAGGATTCCACTGTGTGTATACACCATTAGACTTCCCTTTCAAGATTAGGAATGCAGGACCCAGAGAGGGGATGAAATCTGATTAGTAGAAGACCTTAACGAAAATCCAGAACAGGGAGGAAAGAGGACCATGTTTTCCTAAAACCAAAATGCACTTTGAACTATGAAATCATATGGCAGCCATGAGCACATCAGTAAGCAAGCCACACTGTGCTTGTTCCAATCTCCGTCTCCAGATCTGATCAGGTCCTGGCCACAAAGGGAACTGGGGCAGCTTAGCAGACATTATTTGTGGGGGGACTCGGAGAAATGATTTAATTACTGGCCTTTTCTGCACTAAACCCTTGAAGAGGTTAGGAATTGAGGAAAGAAGTGCTCCACATTATGTATAAGTATCAAATGTCTTTTAGTTGTACCAGGTTGGATCAAAGAGACAAAAGGCTTTAAAATGTTGTGTCAACTGTGAGGCATAAATCAAAGGCAGAGTTTTCTCTTCCAGTGGAAACTGCTTCAAGATTTATTTTGTGCTCAGATTAAAATGTAACATTTGAGGTTGCTGATCCAGGAAAAGCAAAACAAAAAAGGGTCTTCGAAAACCTTCAGTGAACCAGTTCAAAGAAGTTATAACATTATATCACAATCAGCATCTGCATGGACCTCTGTAGGAGACTTTAAGTTCTTTGGGTCCGTGATAAATCCTACAGAAGTAGCTCTGGGACTCTAGCATCACTCCTTCCCATGCCCAAAGTGACAGTGAAAGTTTTCTTTCCATCTATCACCATTCAGCTATTTGGTGTCAAACTTCTACCCTGTCCAGAATCCCAGGGTGTCCCCAATTTGGTTGGACCCCAGGGAAAACCGTCTAAAGAAATCTGAGACTCTGAGACTAAACTCTTAGTAGCCCCTAAGCACCCTGCACCAGTATTACCTTTAGACCCTGGCTTTCCTAAGTGGGGGCCTCAGGTGGGCAGTGTTCCCATCATCTGGGAATTTCTTAAAAATGCAAATTCTTGACACTCTAACCCCATTGGGACCCCATGTTAACAAGATCCCAGAGATTTGTGTCACATTAAGAAGTATGAGAAGCTCATGTTTAGACTAGTGGTTTTTCAACCTTAGCGTGGCTCAGGATCTCCTGGAGGCAGCTGCTGCAGGTGCACCCGGCCGGGGGTGCCACAGTCTGAGAACCACGGCTCTGGCTCTAGAGCTAGATGATTACAGAGATTAAGTGGATCCTTTCCCGTTTGCTGAGTATGATGGAGAATCCCTACATCATCCACCTCAGCCCGAGATAAGAATCCAGGAAAGCTAACACTCCTCAGGGACTGGGACCATGGCCTCCTCCCCTGAGTTGTTTCAATATTGCCTCTTGTTTAAACAGAGCTGTGGACCAAAGGTTCTAGGGCCTCGGAATCAAAGCCAGAGTAAATTTATGGCAGAGGCTCCATCCGGGAATGTGTTTTCTCCACTTTTAAAACAAACAGACCCGAGGTGCTACAGCTAAGAGCTATGGTCCTAGGAGGGCCCCACCCGAGAATGGGATAGGACGGTTGGTGACCCTGCACCACCCCTTCTGGAGAGTGTTTTCTAAAGGCCCTTCAAGTCTGGGGCTTTTGTCTTGAGTCCTTCTTGGGAATGCTCAGAGCTCTTCAGTCCACTTGTGCCCTGCATGGCCCAACAGCCATATGCCTCGGTACGGAGACACACGGCGGAACACACCAAGGCCAACCACAGCCCTGGGACTCTAACGCAGAGTCTGTACACTGTTGGATCCTACTGTCTTTGTGCTATGAAGACACACTTAAACGTATAGAAAAGAGACTTCAGACAAGCCAAATTATTTCCAAGTAGAAATATTTAACCAAAGAAGGACACAAAAGCCATTCCCAAATAGTAGAGATGAGTGTCAGCTGGAAAGAGGTTGATACACTCTACCCTAATCAATTCCCCCACCGTTTCTTTCAACTACTAACCGTAACCTTGCATGCTCAGTAAAACTCGTTCTACTTCAAGTATTCCACCTATCTTTCAAAGGCCGTGCACCCCCAGGACCAAATTATTTTGGGATGGGAGGATGCAAATTATTTTCACCAAGATTACATCTCACAAATTCTGAATTTATATCACAAATAGACTTCAAATAGAAATAATAACTGTCAGGGTGCCTGGGTGGCTCAGTGGGTTAAGCCTCTGCCTTCAGCTCAGGTCATGATCTCAGGGTCCTGAGATTGAGCCCCACATCGGGCTCTCTGCTCAGCGGGGAGCCTGCCTCCCCCTCTCTCTCTGCCTGCCTCTCTGCCTACTTGTGATCTCTCTCTCTCTGTCAAATAAATAAATAAAATCTTAAAAAAAAAAAAGAAATAATAACTGTCATTGTAGAATGTTATTATATGTCAGAATCTATGCTAAATGTTTACAGGTATTACTTCAGTCCTACATATGAGGTTAATATCACCATTATCCTCATTTTATAGATGTAGAAACTGAGAAACAGAATTATGACATATGTATTTTTGCTCAGGGTTACAAAGGCAGTTTGATGTCCAAACTGTGTTCTTAACCATAGACCAAATGTGGCAGGTTACAAAAACAACAGCTTGGCATGATAGGGAAAGGACTGGCCATTACTGTGTATGATAGGGACTAAAAAAAAGAAAGAAAAAGAAAAAACCCAAAACAATTTTTGTAAGCATTGGGACTCTGTTTGCCTATTTATTTATTATTTAGAGGCATGGGGTGAGAGACAAAAATCTCACAAAGAACACTATCTCATAAAATAGATCAAAGTAGAGCTCTTCTGGTGGAAGCCAAACAGAGGCCACAGACCCCTTCCCACCCTCACAGCCCCTCGTCCACCTCACTCTGCTCCCATCCTGTACTCACTCATAGTGAGTGGTACTACCTTGCAGGTCTCTGGTCTCAATATTTCCAATCCTGAGTCCATTCCCTGCCCTCTTCCCACCTGGGATAATGAAGAAGTTCTTCCCCAGTTCCGGTCATGGGAGGCCAGGCTAAAACATGGATGTGTCCTGGAGGGGAATGGTCCTGGGGGTGCACGGCCTTTGAAAGATGGATGGAATACTTGAAGTAGAACGAGTTTTACTGAGCATCCAAGGTTACAGTTAGTAGTTGAAAGAAACAGTGGGGGAGTTGTTTAGAAAATGTTGTAATAGAAAAAATAATCAGTGTTTCAATTTGCGTTTTGCTGATTAATAATAAAACTGGGCAGTTACTCAAAGAAAAAAAAAAATAAAGAAAGAAAATGTTGTAATGAGGACTCCAGGCAGCGTGTTGTGTCTAAATACTTGGTGTCTACTTACATGAAAGCCCAGCCCGACCTGGAATCATGGGCAGGCACCATCATGTACATTAAGCATTAATGGACTGGCGTTCCTCTAAGCCTAAGGCATTCATGGATTGGGTATATTTGGGGGAAAGGGAGCACAGTGCTAGGCCAAGCACTAGCTCATGGAGTTCCTACACACCACCACCTCCACAACTGGAATCTTCAAGTGCCCAAGGCTTTGGGAGCTCCATAAAAAACCACCATCCACAGCACTCTCATGGAGGGACCTCAGGTGGATCCGTCCAAGGGCCAAAGTGGCAAGCAACTCAGTGTTCTTTCCATGCCATCCAAAAGGCCTGCAGCTGCCATTCTATGGCACTGATCTGGCTGGGCCAATCAGGGTCAGCCTTGAGGAGAGGTCAGCATATCCAGACTTTTCTACTGCAGTAGAAACTTCTGGAGTGGCAGGAATTCAAAAGGTCCCTTTTATGTGGTCCATTCAAGCCATGGCTCTTTGACCCATTCAGTGGTGTCGGTGGAGGGTGGTTCTCACCTTTAAAAAAATACTTTAACCTATTGTCACCTTTAACATTCTAGCAGACATCTTCAGTCTCTTTTCCTTTGCATCTTTTTACACATAGCTAAATTCACAATGTATATTCGAATTTGTGCCTTGTTTTTCTTTTACGGACTTATATGCATTTTCCCACATGTTAATTACTTTTCATAAGCAACAAATAATCTTGAGTGACATAAGTAAATTTATCTGCACCCTTGGTTTCTTCATGTGTAGAATATAGACAATTGTATCGTGCAACAGTCACCTGGAAAGCTTTTAAAACACAGATTGCTGGGCCCCACCTCCAGAATTTCTGATTCATTGGGTCTGGAGTAGGGCCTGGGAATTTGCACGCCCAACAAGTTCCCAGGAGATGCTGATGCTGCCAGTCAGAAGACCACACTTGGAGCACCAGTGAAATGAGGAGATCGAGTTGTGGGATTTCCAAGGTCACTGCTGGTTTCAGAATCTAAGTGTTTGCATATTTTTCAAATTCTTTGAAAAAACCCAACCAACTTTTAAAACACATGACTTTTCTAAACTTTAACAAAAGCTCATGATTTTTTTTTTTAAAGAGTATCATCTACCATTGAAAAGTAATTGTTTCCACTTGTAACTCATATGCATTCCATACTTGCTTCTCTTTGAAGTTACCTGGATTTTTAAAAGGAGATCTTTAAAGGACAGTTAGACTTATAGCTAATGCTTTATTGTTTTTCTTTACATAGTTCCATATGTATTGAAGAGCTGTGCAGAATTTATAGAGACTCACGGCATTGTGGATGGAATTTATCGGCTTTCAGGAGTCACCTCAAATATACAAAGGCTAAGGTAAGCTGAAAGAATAGTCCTCGAAAGAATTCTCCTGCGATCCTTCCACTGTCCATACTTCCGTCTGCCAGGGTTGGGAGTATTACAAACCTGAAGGGGTTGAGGGAAGGGTTGCAGAGCAGACCAAGTGCCATGTTTTCAGATGCCTAACTGGTCTTAATCTAATCAGGAAATCCTCTCCTCTGAGGTAATTTTTTCCAACAAATCTCCTGAGGGTTTTTAATCTGTTTCTTTGTCTTGCACCAGGTTTATCCTTCTTAGGTGGATTCAGTGGAACTCAAATGATTTAAATCACAAGTTAGAACAATGTAATTTATTATCATTCACTTGCCTACCCACAGCTCATTTAGTTCAGGACTTGGAGATGATTCGAGTTTTTGGTGCACACTCAACATTTGCTAGTTCACTTGGTCAGGAAATTAAAAATCTGCATGATTGTGTATTTCTGTCAAGGAGGCTGAGATTTTAAAAATTATGAGTAAATGAATTATTTCCACTTCTGCAGATTTATCCTAAGCAATTCTAAAATATATCCTAGAATTTTGGGGAAGAATTTCTATCACATTGAATTAAGAGTACAATAACCTTCACACAAAACCCAGATATGTATGTTTCATGTGTATTATATATATAAAATAAAGGGAGTAGATATATAGTATATTTACAGAGTATCAGGTGTTATTTTATATATTTATATGTTTAATTATAATTGTAGACTTTTAAAACAATAAAAACATTTCTATTACCGGATTAGTCCATTAAATTGAATAGATTATACAGTTAATTCATCTTCTGTCCTCTTCCTCTGATTTGGTTTTCTGCCCCTCCTCCTCCCATTGCAATTGTAATGACATTCTACATAAGGAATAAGACATCCTTTTTTTTTACTTCTGGGAAGTGGTGACTGTTAAAAACTAATTGGTTTGTTGCAACCATTGATTTTGACAGATCTATGTACCTACACAATTTCACTAATCTACTAGCGTGACCTTTTTCAGAGTTTCAACAGCAAATACTTTTTAATAGTTTACTCTTAGCTCTGAAAGAGACTACACAGTAGTTGGTATGGTGGGAGAACACTTGGGCAAGAGCCAAATTCTTTTTCATTAAAGGACCAACCTTAGCCTCTGCAGGGAAATTTTGGCTAAATAAATGGATAAGCTCCAAATTTGTTCTGGTTCTGCTCTTCTGCTCTCTTAAAAACAAAAACGATAACAAATTAAAAAAAAAAAAAAAAAAAACCACACCAAAAACACGCCCGTGAATTTATAAGGCGCTGCAAGGTTTTCTTTTTCAGGGCCCCACCCAGCTTCTTTCAGGTTCAGACAGCATCAGGGATTTCCCCACCCTTTGTTAAAGGGCCAGAACCAGGTGACAGGAAACCGGGCAGGGTGCTGTTTTTGGAAATTCTGGCTCTGAGAGTCCCGTTGAGTTTGCCACTATGCGGCTGACCAAATGAATTCTCTCAAAAAACCTAACTTCTCCTCTATGTGAAAGCTCCAATCTGTCCCTTTTCAAACAGGTTTTTAACTTGTATGTGTATATTATTTGAGGCAGTGTATCTGGTCAAGAAATGTTTTTAAATTAGAAACAAGGCCTGGAATCTGATGTTGTTCCCAAACACCTCACTATACGTTGTTCATAAGAAGATATTTATACTCTCAGCTATCCCGTGGGAGTCACTATCAGGCAGCTTAGAAGGGTTCAGAGTCTCCAGATAAAACAAGTTTGTTGACATGAGTATATGGGGATGAATGATAACAATCTGACTCACCCTGGTTTTGGTCTCTCCTCCAAGAAAGAGAAGTTCATTTAGAACAATATTTTGGAAGAACTGAAATCTCAACAGGCTTTTTCGGCAACAAAAGTTCATATTTCCCCACTGTTCATAACTCAGACTGGGGCATAATGCCCTGAGAAATCCATTTGTAAATGGGCATTATGTTTTTCCAATGACAGCAGCTTTCAAGGGAAGATCCAGACCTGAAGTAGAAGTCTTCCCGCAGCTTCCTTGTGCCGGGAAGAGAAGGTCATTTTGATCAAGGTCAAAAACAGAGTCAGATCAGCAGTTTAGGGTCTTTTTACCCCTAAGCAGCCAAGCAGCTGCTGACATGGAGCACATGCTCTCGGGATTGTTATGTCTCTGTCTGTGTTGTTTCAGGCAAGAGTTTGGCTCAGATCAATGTCCAGATCTGACAAGGGAAGTGTACCTCCAGGACATCCACTGTGTGGGCTCACTCTGCAAGCTCTACTTTAGGGAGCTGCCCAACCCCCTCCTGACTTATGAGCTCTATGAGAAATTCACGGTGAGTGTTTGGATTTCCATTATGGTTATTGGGTGGGACTCCTGGATGGGCCAAGGAGAGTTTCAACACTAAAATAACAATAATAAAACTCACCAGATGGTTGACGTTATCTTAGCCAGGTAATGGAAGTAGGTTGCTATAGTGAGGAAAGTAATGTAGTGGGTCCATTGGCTAAATTTTTCCTTTCTTAGATTTTCAGAATCATGTTTGTCTCAAGAGCTAGATTAGAATTATCTCTGTGTTTAACCAAATGTGCCTCATTGTATAGGGGAAAGCTAAGCACCAGAGATGTGAAATGACTGGCCCAAGGTCACACAGCAGGACAGGAACCTAAGACTCCAGATGTACCCCTACTGCTAGTTCATTTTCATCAGGCTTCTCCTTCTGTAGTTCTTTAGGGGTCTGGGGAATGAAGTGGGCAGGTAGAGAAGGGAGGGAGAACAAACCCAAGTCAAGGGAGAGATCAGAAAGCTGGAAAGAGGAAAGAATCTGGGAAATGCAGCCAAGAGGAAGAATAGGCTGGGCCTGTGAGTTGGGTTGGTGGAGGGTAGAAGGGCAGGATGCCTTACTAGCAGCTCTGTGGTCCCAAAATAGGGCACCTGTAAGAAAAGTAGAAAGAATAAAAAAAAAAAAAAATGCTTACAGGATGTCTGTAGAGATAGCATTAAAAATCGGGCTTGAACGTTTAGCTGCTGGGGTGGAGGTGCAGAGTAGGTGGAGAGACGGGTTTAACTGAGATTGAGGTTCAGCTAATAAAGGGGGGATGAGGACGATGAGAGTGTATGCAAGAGAGTGATAGAAACAGTTGACCGTGGAATTTTGTCTGGATAAATGGGGAAATAAGGCCGTAAGGCAGTAAGTAACAGTGAAAAAATATGATTGATGGAGTATTCATCCCAATAAGGTCAATAGACTGTTAGAGTGGGGAGGTCAGAGGGGATATTTGCAATTAAGATTATGGAGGAGTTGTAATTACTGATAAGCACCAGATCTAGGCTCTAAAATGGGAAGCAATCTTTCTCATGGCTCCCATAATAAACTTATTTTGAGCATATAGAAGGTTCTTCAATTCCAAACGATATAGGAATAAGTGGATGCATTTTAAAAGTTGAGTTTGGACCATTAACATATACTTAAGAATTTTCAATAATAGAGGGAAACGCTCATAATGATAACTGAAAAAGAACAGATGTATAATTGTATATTAAAAATGACTAAAGAGAAGCGCGCCTGGGTGGCTCAGTCGTTATGCGTCTGCCTTCGGCTGAGGTCATGATCCCAGGGTCCTGGGATCGAGCCCTACGTAGGGCTCTCTGCTTGGCGGGAAGCCTGCTTGTCCCTCTCCCACTCCCCCTGCTTGTGTTCCCTCTCTTGCTGTCTCTTTCTCTCTCTGTCAAATAAATAAATAAAATCTTAAAAAAAAAAAAATGACTAAAGAGAAAGATGTTCAAAAGACTAATAGCCATTTATTTCAATGATGAGATTATAGTTTTCCCTGCTTCTTTAGACTTTAACTTTCAACATCTCACCTATTAAGTGTACATTAATTTTTTAATGAAAAAAATTAGACCAAAACACGAAAAACTTGGGCTTAGAGGTTGACTAGTAGAAAACCCAACATGTATCAGCTGATATGAAGTGTCAGTGGTTTGTGGACCCTCAGAGATCTAAGGGGACCTCGAAATCTAAGGCTGAAGGCAAATGAGCCTCCACTCTGAGTGGCTAAGTCAAAAATAATGGCAGCCTCTAACCATTGAAACCATAGAGGAGTCTTTCCTGGAAACCAGGAGGAAAAGTTATGGGTCTCATGTGAGTCTGCCAGAGTATAATCTGTGATTATTTCCTCATTTTAAAAGTAATCATATTGGTAAAAGACAGTTTGGAAAATGGAGAAAAGTAGAAAGGAAACCTTTGTCTCCTCTCTTAAAGACCAAAGACAGCTATGGTTAACATGTGGGTATTTCTTTCACTCTTTTATTCTTCTCATAGTGTTTTTGTTGTATTTTGCTTTCCCAAATCAAAATAGAATTTTATTGCAAAAATGAAAGCAATATAGAAAAGTGTAAAGGAGAAAGTGTAAATCGCTGGAAATCCCACACCCCAGACATACCTGCTACCAATATTTCATGAGACATCACGACAAATCTCTCCTTTTCCCTCTCTCTCTCTTTTCCCCTCTCCACTTTCCCTTCTCAATACTATATATCGCTGCTTTGGGATGTTAACTCAACAATGTGACCATCTTTCCGTGCTAACAGGTAGAGAAACACTATTTTTACAGAGTATTTTCTCATATGCGCAATGAATTTCTGAAGCCAGTTTCCTATTGATGGACATTTTGACTTTTTGTTTCTTAAAACTTTGCTTTTATAAAACAACGTGATAATAAATATTTTTGTACATATATCTTTATCCTTTTTTCTGTTTATATCTTTAGAAAAAATCATAGATTTAGATTTATTAAGTAAAAAGGTCTTATTTAAAATGTTTTTATGTTGCTGAATTGTTCTCCAGAGAGATAAGAATGGTCTTTTCCCTGCAGCCTCAATAACACTCGGTATTTCTAGTTTGTTAAATTATTGGCCAATGTGAATCAACCAAAAATATCTTATTTTTGTTTTATTTTGTGCATAAGACATTATTGTCTTTTTCTACATAGTTTTAATCCTCTTATCAGTATAACAGTACATCTTAGAATATGATAGAATAGAATATTATCATGTTAAAGAACAGAATGAGTCTAATTTATTTTAACTAAATTTCATTTAGTGGGGGAGATAAGAATTCTTATCTGGAAACTTTGGAAATATGTTTTTTTCTTAAATTTTGCTAGTAGGCTCAGAACAAAACCCATATTTATCTCTTCCCACTTTTTTCCTTAACATTGCTAATCGTTCTGTTCTCCCACAGCAACAGAATAATACCAAAGCAACATTATTTTCAACTTGTCATCAGATTTCCAGGAAATCTAACATGGTATTGACACTAAAAAAACAAAATAAAAAATGTTTTGCTGTGCAACTGACTTCTACATAAGTAGGACCTAGTGAAGTTAACTACGCTGAAAATTTATCATTTAATTGGTTTCTTTGATCATAATAAAAATTATAATATAAGCAAACCTTCATCAGGAATATGGAAATAACTGTTAACGTCACACATTCTTAAAATGATTTATTTAAACCCATTTGCACAGCTAAGGTAGAATACTATCTCAGCGGAATAATAAAACTAGAAAAATATTAATGGAATAATAATAATGAGTTTATTGAGTACTTACTATATGACAAATTTATTAAAATATTATTTCATTTAATCTTCAGAATAACTCTATAAAGTAGGTTTTATGGTCTCTTACAGACAAGTGAATTACAGATGAGGCTCAGAGACACTCTTGTCTGGGTTTGTACAGCTAGTAAATAGAAGGAACGATTTAATATTCTGTCTCAAAACTACCACACTATTTTAAAATAGAGTTAACAGCTCCTAAGTAGGCCCAGGTAGTCAATAACTTAATATGAGAAAAAGAAAGCATCCCAGGCTAACAAAGAATTCAATCAACGGTATTAGCAAAATTGACTAACTATTGGGAAAGGAGGAAAATCAAGTTACATTCTTATCGTTTAACAGATTTCAGGTGAAAGCTTTCTAACAACAAAAGCAAAAGAGAAAAGACCACCAGAAACAAATGTAACAAACTAAACTACATATAATTTTTTTCTATATAAAAAACACATTGGGCGCCTGGGTGGCTCAGTTGGTTAAGCGACTGCCTTCAGCTCAGGTCATGATTCTGGAGTCCCGGGATCAAGTCCCACATTGGGCTTCCAGCTCCGCGGGGAATCTGCTTCTCCCTCTGACCTTCTCTCCTCCCATGCTTTCTCTCACTTTCTCTCTCTCTCAAATAAATAAATAAAGTCTTTTTTAAAAAAAACCACATTAACAAAATTAAAAGGCAAATGATCAACTATAAAAAACATTTACAGTAAAAATGACAGATTAATATTCTTTAATTATACAGAACTCTTACCTATTAACAAAAAGAAAAAAGCCCCACATGACAAAAATCACCTGCTAAACAAATGAGTAAAGAACCTCAATGAACAATTTGTAGAAAAAATATACTTTTTAAAAAATTAAAAATGCACCTGAAACTGATGTAACATTGTGTGTAACTATAATTTAAAAAAAAAAAAAAGTCAGCTAGGTAAATAGGGTTTTTGTTGTTGTTGTTGTTGTTTTGTTTTTTATTTATTTGAGAGATCCTGTGAGGGAGAGAGAGAGAGCACAAGCAGAGGGAGGGGTAGAGGGAGAAGCAGGCTCCCCACTGAGTAGGGAGCCTGATGCGGGACTCTATCCCAAGACTCTGGGATCATGATCTGAGCCAAAGGCAGATGCTTAACTGACTAGGCCACCTAGCCACTGTAGATAGACAGTTTTAAAATGTAAAAAAAAATTTTTTAATTTAAAAATAAAAAGTATAAATGTATTTGAAAAATATATTTGCATATTAAATAAATAATGTTTTAACATTAGTATTTCATGCTGGCAATCCTGTGGTGACACTGGCTCTTTTATGGTGTTTTGTTGTTATCTTTCTAAGAATTTATTTTCAAATAATCTGTACACCCAGCATGGGGTTTGAACTCACAACCCCTAGGTCAAGAGTCGCATGCTCTATGGACTAAGCCAGCAGGTGCTCCTCCATGGTTTTCTATGTTGGAAAATATGAGTTGGCTGGACACCTCAGAGAATCATTTGGAATTACTGTTGAGAATCCTAATGTGCTCATATTTTTTTAAATATAGTAACTCTATTTCTAGGACCACATTCTAAGATAATAATCAATGTGTCCACAAGTAACGGACTTCTAAATGTTTAATTGCAATAGTGTAATACCCAAATGTGGGAGTATCATTGTGCCTAACAATAAAGGATACGTTAAATAAATGCTATTATTTTTGATCCTGGGTAGCCATGAAATGTCGCATTTCTGAAGAGTATTTATCTGCTATAATATAAAGTTTAATGGCAGAAAGCAGTATATACAACTGATTAGGAAGCAATGTGTGTTCATATTTGGGGCTGGGAAGTCAGGCAGATTGCTTCTTGTATGCTTCACACGTAAGGAGATTAATAGTAGTTATGTCTGGCTGGTAGGATAGCAGCCTACCAGCTTGTTTGGTAATTCCTTCATATTTTGTATTTTAATTTTGAGTACACATATTAGTTTCCTGTAGCTGCTGTGGCTGGGCGGGGGGGAGGCGGGGAGGGGAGTGTTCGTGGCACAAGAATGTAACTCACCTCTTCCAACTTCCAGTAGGTGCTGGCACTCCCATCTCTGCCTTGGTGATGGCTGATGGCGTTGTCCTCTCCCCTTCTGTCTGTGTCAGATCTCCCTCTGCCTCCCTCTTATAAGGATAGTTGTGATTGCATTTAGGGCCCATTGGGTTAATCCAGGATCATCTCACCTCAAAATTTTTAACTGAATCACATCTGCAAAGACTCCTTTCCTATAACATAGATAGGTTCCGGAGATTTGGACCTGATATCTTTGAGAGCAACCATTCAGCCTACTCTATTACATTTTATTTTTATCAGAAAAAAGTTCATTTTAGGAAAAATTCAATTTTGGTCTGATTGATTCAGTTGGAATCACTACGCCCAAAAGAAAAGATCCTGATTGGGGATTTTTAAGGAAGGCAGTTTAAAGAGGTGTTTACTTTTATACTGAGTTTATATTGAAATAACTTCTTTGTGGATCAGTCTCCCTCATTTAATTGTAAGCTTCCTGAGGACAGAAACAGTGTTCGTTTTGTTCCTTGTTGTGTTTCCTTTCCCTGCTCTCCAGCTGCTGGAAAATGTTTACCTGGGAAGCCTTGGTTACAGGTTTGTGGACCCACACACAGAATTTGAAATTATCCCTTGGGGTGGGCTACTAGTGTGGCACAAGCCAAAACCAGACTGACTGGGCACTCAAGAGAGCTGCGAGAGGTGGGCAGTGGCCAGCTGCCCTTGGTTTGCCTCCGACTTCCCCAGTTTTAATGCTGAAAGTCCTGTGCCCCAGGAAACCCCTAATCTCAGGCAAACCAGGACGATGGGAAATTGCAGATGAGCCAGGTCCCATAATTCTAGCAGGGGTGCAGGGCTGCAAGAGCACCTGACTCCTGCGGGGCCACAGGGACCAGGTTCCATCACTCGCCACTGACGAAATCCAAAGGCAGAGACGTGAGTGGTGGTGAAACAAGACAGGAATTTATTTCAGTGAGGCCAACACCGGGGAGACAGCGGACTAGCATCACCAAGACCGGCTCCAGAGTCCTGAAGGTGCTTTCCAGGTTTATATAAGGAAAATGTGGGGCAAAGGTGGGTGGGTACATGCAGGTGGGTGGTGAAGGTCCAGCAGATCTTTGTCTTGGGGTCAGTCACACGGGGTCTTGCTGGTTCAGGGCAGTCCTTATGGCTTGAGGGGTAAGTTCATTCCCCTCGGGGGATGCTTTGCCTGCAGGATCTTTTGTCTGAGTTAATAGATAAGCTGGAAAGAAGAAATTAATTGCCTGAAAGTTTGAGGTCAAATGGAGGTAGTTGACGTTCTCTGTCACAGTAAGGCCTGTTCCACGTGTGTGACAAAGTTGGAAAGGTCTAAGGACTACCTGGAAGGACACACACAGGTTGCCTCTGGAGGCAACCTCTGAAGGTCTGCAGTCGGCAGGAAGACTAACTTTCTTCTGTGTATTCCTTTGAATGCTTTCATTTTTTAAAATGAAGGGCATGAATTACTTTTTAGTCTAATAGCTTAAAATAATTGGCTGAGTTGCAGCTGGGGCACAACTGGAAAGGAGAGGCATGGGTTGTTTGTCCCGCTGCCCACAGGACTAAGGGTGACGGTAGCATTCAGGTGAACAGATAAAACGAGAGCAAGGGGCCACCAGAAGGAACGAGAGTCCAATCATGGACCAAGTCCTCAAAGGGCAGGAAGCCAGTCTTATTGATGCTGATTGGAAGAGAATGAATAGTCACAGATTCATTCTAGGTCTTTTAAGATTTAACTCTTAGCCAGATTAGCTTGGCGAAAGTTGAGTGAAATTCTCTTTCAGGCAAAAAATTGGGGTAGGCAAAGTTTCAACTCCCCTCCCCCAATTCCCTGATGATAGGTTCAACCAACCTAAGAGGGGAATATAGAGTGAAAAATAAGCTTGTAGGACTGGACCCCTCCAGGAGAAACCACAGGATCTAGAGGGCTTCTGAATAGGATGGGGAGAGGCTGTGAACAATGAAATAAACAAGAATCCCAAATGGGACCTGCAGGCATCAGCGGGAGGACCCACCCAGCCTCTCAGAACAAAGATGACTAACAGTTTCCTCAAATATCAAAGAAACTTTCCATGAGGGCTATTAAATTGACCTGCACCTTTATTCCTCAGACACATTTTTAGAAAATGGAGGGCACTGTACAAAGTTTGCTGAGAGGAAGAGAGGCTTCCCACCCTTCCCCCTTTGCAGGATAGAACGTGGGAGGGTCCACACATTCCACAGCCCCTCCTTCCTCGGGAGCTTCTCTCCGCTGGCTCCCCTTATGAGTTTCTCAGGAAGAAACCAGGGGTGTCGGGGTTCCTCCTCCATATCTCAAAAATGGTTGCAACAGAGATCATGCTTATGCTGGCTCTAGTCTCAGGCTTGCACCCCGACCTGAAGGTTGGGACACCTGTGACGGTGACCCTCCCGGTGCCTCATTTCTCCCACCAATGCTTAGGAAACAAAAACTCAAGTTTTCCCATGTGGAGAATTTTGACAGCCTTTTAAAAAACAGTTGATGTCTGTGTATGTTTTATTTCAATTAAGTTAAAAGGGGAGGGGAGAGAAGAAAAGGGGAAACAAATGAGTGGACAGAGCCCTGGCATAATGTCCCACTCAGATGGAGTATAACAAAGCCAACAAATATGGAGGGAGTGCCTCGTGGGTGCCAGGCACTCTGGGCGCTAGGGCTCGTCACATCCCTGCCCCTGCAGAGCTTATGTCTAGCATGGGAGACCGACAATAAGCAATAGACCTGATCACTAAGTACGGGATACAGTCTCTCAGTAATGGTGGGTGGGCTGTGGGAAACAATGGAGACAAGTCAGGGAGTTGGGAAATCCAGGCTGGGGCAGCACTTAGGACCCGTCTTCTCTAAGTTAGAGTAGAATAGACACCGCACGTGGGGCCTAGAATAGGGCCGGGCATAACAGAGAGTGCCCAAGTCAATTTCCTTCTACTTTTCTGTGCCTAAAAATTCTCATTACTGAGAGTATGAGCTTCAGCCTTTACACACAAGCCAAAGATGACAGCTGAAGCCTGAGCAGAGGTGAACGATATGAGAAAATCACACCACACTTAGGATCTTCTTTCTGGTTGTATTGCAGGGGGCAGTATTTATCAAAGTAAAGAATGTGTTTCCCGGTTTGACTTTGCCTTATGTACAAATGTAAAGCAAGTTTCTGGCATTGGGAGGAAATTCAAGACTGTGTAAGTCACATCTGCCTGTGGATTCAGGGTCGTTAAGGATTGACAAGCTCAGGAGCTCTCTTTTTTATTTTTTTAAAGATTTTATTTATTTATTTGACAGAGAGAGAGAGATGACAAGTAGGCAGAGAGGCAGGCAGAGAGAGAGAGAGGGGGAAGCAGGCTCCCTGCTGAGCGGAGAGCCTGATGAGGGGCTCGATCCCAGGACCCTGAGATCGAAGGCAGAGGCTTAACCCACTGAGCCACCCAGGTGGCCCTCAGGAGCTCTCTTTAAAGTGTGTCTTGATCTAGGTGGGGTTATAATGGTATGTGCTTATGAAAGAATTCATGGGGCTACGGCTTAAGGTTGGTATATTTTTACTGTCTGTAAAGTATACCTCAGTAAACAAAGAAAGACGTGATTACCGTTGACCTTGGACTTAGGTACTGTTCCCACTCTGGCAGTTCTTGAGTCCTCAGTCACTGCACTGGAAGGGCCCCCCTTGAGCCTGGGCACAGGCAGGACAGCTTCTCAGGACAGGAAGCCAGGCATCTGCCTAGGGACATCTACATTGTGCGGACGTTCTGGGCAAGTCTGTCATCACACTGCCTTTATGAATGCCCTTGGCTCTCCCTGAAGGCTCTGGGCAGGCGGGAATGATGCAGCCTGGCTGGGTCCTCGGACCCAGAGTGGGGGAGTCTCACAGGACCAACCAAGAGGGTCCTTGGCTTGTCACAGGATGGAAATCAAATGTAAGCCAAGAAGAAGTAAGAGTAGAGTTTATTGAATACATGGAGAGAGTAGATATGGACAGAGAATTTTCTGGAAGACTCAGAAAGGAGAGAAGAGTGAGTCTCATCTTTACTCGGGGCCTGAGGTTTTTGTCAAGGTGTGGTGCACGTGTCCTCTCAGTAACCCAGGAATAAAGACTCCATAAGTCACTTATGCCCTGGAGCCAGGGGTCTTGATGGGTCAGTGATTGTGGAAACTGGTCATGACAACCCCCCCTCCCTGGGTCACTCCTTAGATTCATCTATTGTGCTGGAAGGCTCCAAAGAGATCATTAACTTCTCTTGCTTTGCAAGGAGGACATAATGTTATCTGTTCTGTAAGGCCTGTGTAAGGCGAGGGGTGTAGGTCCCAGCAAGAACAGAAGCAGGAAAAGGAACAAAGAGGAAAAAACAACAACAACAAAAAATAGCTTTTTTTCATGGAGTCCCTTTGGTTTCTCTGTCTCAGGAGAACAAATACCCACACAGGAAACAACCAGAGCATGTCCAGGTGAGACCTTCAGGTCTCGGGGACAAAGTTCTTACCCTGCTGAGAAGGCTCGTCTTCCCTCCTTCCTCACATCAGCCTCTATGACAGTGGATAAGCCACTGAGGAGTGAGGTCACGGAACTGTGTCAGGCCAGACAGGAAGTGGCTCTTTGCACCCAAGAAGACAGCTGGCTGAGTCAACATGGAGCCACCCTGTCATCCCCGTCCGTCTCTCCCTGTCTCTGTCTCTTCCTCTCTCCCAGTGTGAGCCTCTGTCACTCGCTCTGCCACACCCCACACCCAAGATCCTACACCTTTATCAGATACCTAACAACCTCCTGAGGCTCCACAGAGCCCTGAGCAATCCACACGTCCCCGTGTGCACTCACTGTTAAACCCTTCGCATCAAAAGCGCTCAGGTTTTAGTTGTTGGTTTTTACTAGAAAAGCATGCTTCTTGGAAGGATGATCTCTAGGCCCAGTTGGGAGGCTGGAGTTCCAGAAACCTAAATAAAGCCAGGAGACAAGGTGGCCGTCCACCTTCTCAAGCACTCACTGGGCTGCTTCACGTTCTTCTCCACAGGAGGCAGTGTCGCATTGCCCGGAAGAAGGCCAACTGGGCCGAATCCAAAATGTTATCCAGGAGCTTCCCCCATCCCATTATAGGTAAGAATCCTTGGTAAAACATGTCCGCAACCTCTCAAGGTGGTATAATACCAGAGATGCAGGCTGGTGTCATAAGAGGGAGCAAGTTTAGTGGACAGTGACTTTCCTGGGGCATTTTGAGGTGGGTGAGCAGGTCAACTTTTATCAGGGTGCGTTGGTGCCTGCCCAGGGACATTGGCAGGAAGGGGTAGCCTGTGTCCTATTTACTTGGGGGGCCCCCCTCAGAGTCTCACAGGAAGTCATTCTGATCACACAAGCCAGCCTCACTGGCTGATATCCTAGGTTCTTACCCAGATTCACAGCATAAACACATCTTTGGGATCCAGGAGGGTTTTTAAATAGGGTTTGGCTGTAGCTCTTGAGCATCTGGCTGACTGATCTATTTGCTCATCAGTACCATCCCCCACATCATCCCATCCTTCCATTTTGTTCTCGCAGTTTAGCCCCTCATCTTACCACCTTTCCCAGGGTTCTCCAAGCCTCTTTTATAAGGGGGCAGATTTTGAGGTGGTTCAAGAAAGAACTTCCTCCAGTAACAGATGTCATTCGTCCATGAGATGAGCTCTCTAACTAACAAGGACCAAGCTACCCGCAGCTGGGAGAGTTCCAGAAAGAGCAGAGTTAAGAACCGGTTTCAAGATTGTGTGGCAGCAATGGTGGCCTGGGTAAAAGGAGACCCAGGGAGCTGTCTCTGGCTCTCCAAGGGCCTCGGCTGACTTCTGACAAAACCATTCCCCTTCTCCACCCTGAGCCAGCATGCCTAGGGCCAAGAAGATTATTTCCATCAATCTTGATACCTTCCTGATATTCCTCCAAAATTCATGAGATAGAAATATTTAGAATCTCTTAAATCCAAACTTAGAAATTATCTCCAGATGTCAGGCTTTACACAGGCACTAAAGTTTCTTACTTTGTTTAAAAAAAAAAAAAAAAATGACCCATTACAGGACCTTGGAATACCTGATTCGACACCTGGCCCACATTGCCTCCTTCAGCAGCAAGACCAACATGCACGCCCGGAACCTGGCCCTGGTGTGGGCGCCCAACCTGCTCAGGTAACCCCCACACCCTCACCTTCTCGCCACACCCGCGGGCTCAAAGCAGCCCACCGACTGAAAGGAAGCCCCTTGAAGACAAACCTGTAGCTAAGTGGTCCTTTGTAACACCCGTAAATTAAGAGGATTGTAATAGCCTGAGCTCTTTGTCTGCTATTCTGGGAACTCTGGGTTCCAAACGCGTTTTCTGGCTACAACCAGAAAAAAAAGCAATTCCTGTATATTCACCAATACAGTGTTCATAGTCTAGCAATGTATGGTACCTGGTAACTGTTTTCAAATTGGTTCGGTGTGTTGGGTCACAGCATTTGGGGAGTCCTTTTCATAGGTCTTAAATAGTTAAAATATTCTAGAGATCAACAAACTGTATACATTGAGGAAATGGGGCTTGTACAAAAGGCACACTGGCTCCCCCTGACTGCTTTCCGATGTGGGGCAGACTCACTCACTGAATGTGTTTCATCCATGATGTAGGTCGAAAGAAATCGAAGCCACTGGATGCAACGGAGATGCGGCTTTCCTTGCAGTTCGGGTCCAGCAGGTGGTGATTGAGTTCATACTGAATCACGTGGATCAAATCTTTAACAACGGCACACCTGGGTCTTTGGAGCACAATGGTAATGGCTTCTTCTGGCCTACTCCCCACCAGGCCATCCTTCTTCTTTGCCTTAGTCATGGGGCCCAAGAAGCCCCGAGCATTGGCCGCGTGCGTGTGGGCTGACTACTCCGTGTGTCAGCGTCCGGGGATCATGCATGTGTGTACATTAGTCTTCGTGCAACAAAATGTGTTCGTGGGTGGCTGCGGTATGTTTCTGAGCAGTTGCATACATGACCTAGCCCTTGAACGCAGAGTTCTGTGCTGAAATAATCTATTGGTTTTAGTGAGTTATTAAACTCTCTGGGTTGTTATCTGCAGGTAACATTCTTCCCTCACCTTTACTTTCATGATGGGATTTCAGAAGACCCTTATGTCTTCATCTTGGAGTTTTATATGAGTGGGTTAAGAGGCAGTATGGCC